>JADRCH010000043.1:11942408-11964801 GCA_019843965.1 Rhynchomys soricoides | reverse complement strand
AGATCTGGCCTCTAAAGTTCAGTCTCCAGAGGGAGCCCATAATTCTCATAAAAGCTGAGTGAACTTGGCAGACAGAACATCTTCCTGCACAACAGGTGCCAGACACCCTGGACCTAGGACCATCCTCAGGGCTCCAGCCAGGGTGGAGCTGTGCCCAGCTCACCAAGCTCCAGGCTTTCTGCCTAATCATTTTCAAAAGCACCAGAACATGACATTTGGAATTTTAAGGACTTAGTGCTGTAGGCACAGATGAGCCACGCTGCACCAAAGTTTGGTCCCAATGCTGGTCATCCTGGACCTGGCCTTCCTGGCCCTTCCAGGGGCTAAAATATCTTCCCTTCCTCAGAAACCATGAGCCACCCAGGGCCCTTCTAATAAACCATAGGCCACCCAAGGCCCTTCTAATGAACCACTTGTTCCTTTAAGCGAGCTAGAGACAGCTCTGATTTTTGACACTAATGAGCCTATAGTGAATGGCGCCTTCATCCCCTCTGCAGATATGAAGATTGAGCATCATGGATGTTAGATAGTTTGCCCTTGACCTCCATACTAGTCACTAACTGAAGCCAAGTTTGCCACCACTCAGCCCACTTCCTTATCTCTCCCTGTCCATCACTGGCTGAAGTTTTAGCATAGCAGCCTTGAGGATTCAAATACTTTTTGGTGTGGGTGGGGGATGGGGTAATAGGAATCTTAAATATTGATAGTGGAAATACAAACGGATAAGAATATTGGGGAGCAGAACTCACAGGACATATGCTTACACACAAGTGTGTTACAGGACTGTGCTCACACAACTGTGCTGAGTGAGAAGTCCTACCGTCTGCTCCCCGCAGACAAGTGAATTCAGGAAGCCAGCGGTATCAGTCAGTCCCTGGCTGATTCCCAAGAACCAGAGGCACCTATGGTGAATGGCCAGACTCAATCCAAAGGCCTAAGAACCATCTTTGTCCAAAGTTCTAGTCATGGTCTGTAGCTGACAACACCCAAATTCTTCTCCAGCCTAGATCTCTTTATTGAATTTTAGATTTGTGAAATCCAGTAGCCAGACTGCAGCCTGCCCTGGCCCAAACCCTTTATTCCAATTCCCACTTTACCACAATGGGTGTGAACCCATTTCACACCATGGGGACCACCTGACACCTGCTCGTGAACCTGGAAGTCAGACCCTGCCTTCTGTTCTGTGTATACAGTTCCTCAGTTAAAGCTGTCATTGTACTTTCAAACATGTCTTCACTTCATTTCTTCTCTCCATCTTCACTCCCATGGCCTGTGCTGGGCTATTAATGGTCCAGTGGGTCTCATTCAGAGTGGTACTTTGACACTCATTTGAAGTCAGATGTGCCTGTGTGATTCTATCTTCACTTCTGATAGTGAATCCTAAGGCTGATATGCTTTCTTTCCTCCTGCCCTGCAGATTATGGGAGCTGTGTTCAAGAGGCAGACTTGCCTTTGGAGCCCTTAAGTGGCTAAGATGATCAGAACCTCTCTGCTGACCTACGAAAGCAAACTAATATTTGGTAAGTCATTAAAATCAGAGGCTGTTTGTTACTGAAGCACAACCTGCTCATCCTGTCTAAAGTGTCCTCAGGGCCCGAGTCAGCCAATTGCCTGAGCAGCCACTGGCTTCTATCATTCTGACCACACAGAGCGGTCAGTAGCCTTTGGAGAATGTGGATCAAATCCACACATGCTTAAGACCCCACAGCACTTCTTGTGGTACATAGAAGAAAATCCAAACTCTAGGGTTGGGGTGGGGGGTTAGTCAATAAAGTGCCAAGCATGAGCACCAGGTTGGGTTCTCAAAGCCCACATAGAGTAAGACATGATGGCCAGCACTTGTTATCTCAGATAGTCCCTGCAGATCTCACTGGCCAGCAAATCTAGCCTATTTGATAAGTTTCAGGACAATGGGGAACACTGTCCTGTCTCAAAAAAAAAAAAGGTGAGACACTCATGCACATATAGACACTGTGCATATGCTTCATATGCGTGTGTGTGCGCGCACACACACACACACACACACACACAGAGAGATTCCTTCCCACCACCTAAACCAGGGCAGGTCTGGGCCCTGTCTATCTCCTAGGCTGTTTTGCCCCTGCCTTCACTTTCTACTTTTCCCACGCACCCCAACACTGCTCCCTGTTCAGCTCAGCTCCTAGATTCTCATCATGTTCTTTTCATGTTTACTTACTCACTGAGTTTCGAGCTGTACAGAGGCCATGTTGGCCTTTGGTAAATATTTTTGAGTGGAACAAAGACTAAAAGCAAAGGCAAGTTTCAAAACGTAGTGTGTGAAGCAACTGCAGGAGTGGCTCGAGAGCTAGCAAACATCCTCGACCAATTCTGATGACTATGGCCCAGCTGCCTCGCAAGTTCCTCACGGTCCCTGGGAGCCATAGTGCCCCTAGCAGGCTGCGGGTTCTCTAGGAGCCTTAGCTTGGAGTCTGTTCCCCACTGGACTCTGGTAGTATACTGGTGTGAGGTCCACCCGGCACAGGTCCAACCAGTGCTGACAACCAGGCAGAAGCTGCTGCCATCGTGGTATGTCAGCAGCCTTCTAAAACAGTACAACGTCAAGGTTTCCAGTGCCCACGGATGGAGAAATGTGTCGAGACCCCATTTCTACCCACTGGACTGTTGGTATCGCCAGCTCTAGCCTGGGATACCTGGTTTCCAGTCTCTTCTGCATCTCTCTCCATCCTCACAGCTCACACAGATCCCATCCTTCTCTCCTCTCCTTCTGGGGCCATACAGGACATGGGCATGTCGACCCCATCTCAAAGACAGACTGTGGCCCAGGGAAGCTAGGAGTCTCTCCTGGGGTCACGTGATGAGTTTACAGGCAAACTTAAATTCAAAGTTAGAACCTAAAGAAAGAAGGTTCAGTCTCTTCTTCCACCAGAACTCACCACACAAGGGAAACGGTTAGGAGTCAAAAGACCACTAATCTAATCCTCATAATCAAATCTCTGTCGCCTGTTCTTGGGAGGCAGGGGAGAAGGACTCCTCGCTTTATGGTTTGTGACCTTGAATTTAAAAGCACAGTATTTAACCTGGTAAGATGCCTGCCTCTGCTGAGATCCCTGGGAGCCAGCTCTTGTTTGGTTAGTCTTGTCTACCCATCTTCCTGCCCCACCACCACCACCTTGATTACTGAGCATGCCCAGCTCACTTAGCCGACCTCACAGCCGGTCCTACCCACAGCACCCATCCCAGACAGCCCCATCCTCAAGCAATGAAGGCTGAAGACCCAGGAACCCAAACTAACCTTCCTTGGTCTTGAGTTCTGAGCAGAGCTCCCAGCTCCCCTCAGTTGTATGAGGCAGCCACCAGTCAGGCCTGCTCAGGGGGAGAAGCTTTCTGCCAACAGAGCAGGTCAGAGAGGACACTTAGACAGGCTCTTACTGGGGCTGGGGAAATGGCCCTGTGATTCAAGTGCTTGCCTTGAAAGTGTAAGAACTGGAGTTGAATCCTCAGAACCTATGTAGTGACATCTTGCCTGTAATTCCAGCCACGGTATGAGAGTAACCATATCATATCGGCAAGCTCTGCACTTGATTGAGAGACCCTGCCTCAGTGAGTAAAGTGGAAAAGTGAAGGATGACTCCCAACATCTGTTTCTCTCTCTCTCTCTCTCTCTCTCTCTCTCTCTCTCTCTCTCTCTCTCACGCTTGAGAAGAAGGGAGGGGGAGAAGGGCTCCTACTAATTTGATTACAGCATGTGGGAAGAGTATGCAAATTAGGAAGGAGGGCAGGACTCAGTTGACCAAATATTTGCCTAGCAGACACAAATAAATCCACACTGTGAACTACAGAAATGGGGCATGGTGACACCCATCTGTAATCCCAGCACTCCCCACCCCTATACACACAAAAACAAATGGTTTTAATAATTAAAGTTCATTGAAGGCCAGCCTGGGTTACACAGTGACACCCTGCCTCAAGGCATACCCCAGTACATCAGGATATCTAGAAGACAACCATGGGCAAGAGGTTTGACAGCTCCTCTGGGCAACACCAATGTGCAGCCAAGTTGAGGGCATACTACTAACCTGAGACCTCTCTCAGTTAGATTTTTTCCAACAAAGAAATCGTACACGCAGCTGATGGCTGATTGGCCTCGCACAAGCGCTTGCAGTGTCTTACCTGCAGAGTGACTTTCTTTTGCTTAGTTACGGCTGGGCCCTAATTTCTCAGTGTGTTGCCTAAGGGAATAAAAAGAGAGACCAGGTCAAGACTTTTTCAGGACCAGGTCAAGACTTTTTCAGGACCAGGTCAAGACTTTTTTTTTAAATAGAATTATTTCCCTAGCTCAGGGTTTCTCATCTTGGTATTGTTTCTCTGGGGAAATCAGTCCAGTTTTTATCTTTTCTACTTACACCACCTTTTCCTAGAATATAACCTGCTATGAATTTGAACAATACCTGCTTTCTTTCTCTGCCTTGCTTATGAATGTGCAAGTGTGGGTGTGAGAAAAGCCAGAGTTCCCTGGGACAGGGCAGGGCCCCAGGCTTGGAACAGCCTGCAAAGGTGGTGGGGGTGGGCTGGGGTCCGTGCCCAGTGTGGGGAGCTGGGCTATTCTGATCCTCAGCTGAGAGCGCCTCGTCCTGCATTAGCACCACCACAGTAAGCTGCTGTCTGCAGAGACCAGGGCCTCAGCTGCTAACCAGGACTGAACGGTTTCCTGGGGTGTAAGACAGCCCAGGGCTTAAACTGAGAAAGTTCCAGAAACCCAAAATATTTGTGGGTGTGTGAGCACTGCCTACATTTTTTACCTTCCGAATGCCCCGCAGAGGTGGAATCCAGCTGACCTGCTGGGGCCTGGTGGCTTCGCAGACAGAAATGTAACTGCTGGGGGGGTGGGGGTGGGGGGTCTGGGGGAGGTTGGTGCTCCTACGGAAGACCTGGGTTTGGTTTCCTGCACCCACATTGAGTACCTTAGAACTTCCTGTAACCCCAGTTCTAGTGAATCTGATGCACTCTTACGGCCTCCAAAGGGACTTGCACCCACATGGGTCCATGCAGACAAGCAGGCACCCACCGGACATGTAAAATACATATTTAAAAACAAAGAAAAGACTCCTCTGTGCCGCAAGACTGTCCGGTGTCAGTTCTCAGAATCCAAGGCCCCACCTCCACTCCCCGCTGGCAACCTCTAAATATCTGAATGTTTATGATTGGGGGAATGGGGGTGAAAGGCCACTGTCCTTCCCTAAGTCAACATCACGTGTGGGATAACCTGGGCATTTATGTGCCACCTCTGAGAGTTTGATGTCAATGGTTTAGAGGACAGACAGACAGACAGACAGGAAATTTCTCTCCTGCACATGAAACAAAATGTTGCTCTTCAATGCATCTAATCCCCTGAGGTTTTTTTAAATAAAAAAGGTCCCTGCTCCAAGGCCAGGAGGATAGCTCAGTGCTTAAAACACTTGACGTGTAAGTCCGAGGGCCAGAGTTTGGTTACACAGAGCCTGTGTAAATTCGGAGTGTCTGTAGCAACCTGCCTAGAATTCCAGCCTTCAAAGACAGGTTGGGGATCCCCACAACAGGATCACAGGTAAGACAAATCGTATCTTCAAGCCCTGAGTCTGACTGGAAACCCCACCTCATTAATTACATTGATTAGGTAGGTATCTTAGTCAGGGTTCCCATAGCTGTGATAAGACACATGACCAAAAGCAACTTAGGGAGGAAAGGGTTTATTTCAGTTTACACTTCATCTGAAGAGAAGTCAGGGCTAGAACCTAAGGCAGGAACTGACTGCAGAGGCCACAGAGGAATGCTGCTTACTATCTTGCTCCTCATGACTTATTCAGCCTGTTCTCCTATAGTGCCCAGGAACACTGGCCCAGGGTTGGCACCACCTCTAGTGAGCTAAGACTCCACACCTCAATCATCAGTCAAGAAAACGCTCCACAGACTTGCCCACTGGTCAGTCTGGTGAGGACATTTTCTCAACTGAGGTTCGCTCTTCCCAAATGACTCCAGTTGACATAAAACTAGCTAGGCCAGTAGAAGATGGGTCCCAGCATCAGATTCCATTCTAGAGAGAGAGAGAGAAAGAGAGAGAGAGAGAGAGATTGAATACTTAAAATGGCCTCCTAAAGAAGTTAGACATTTTTCTGTATTAGTTGTTGGCAAATAGACTATAGAGTGTCTTCACTGGAATTTTATTTGTCTGTCTTAGGGTGTGTTGCTGCTGCTGCTGCTGCTGCTGCTGCTGCTGCTGCTGCTGTTGTTGTTGTTGTTGTTGTTTTGAGACAGCACCTCATGTAGCCCAGACTCAAATTTGGTATGTAGCCAAGAATGACCGTAACCCCTGATCCACTTGCCCCACCCTGCCAAGTGCTGGGATAACAAGCATATTCCACTACACTTAGCATTGGGACGTCTAATTTTAAAGTCTAGCCAATCATTTTTTAAGATTTGTTTCTTTTATGTACATGCGTGGTTTTGCTTGCATGCATATTTATGCATCACATGCATGCAGTGCCCAAGGAGGCTGGAGGAAGGCATCAGATCCGAAACTGGAGTAATGGATGATCAAGAGCTACTGTAGGAAAAAAAAAAAGAGCTACTGTAGGGGCTGAGAATCCATCCTGGGTCCTCTGCAGGAGCAGTCAGCGCTCTTAACTCCTAAGCTGTCTCTCCAGCCATGAGTTCAGATCATTCGTAAAGGATATGGATGTGGGCATGCTCTGTACAGAGATGGTAACTCTTCTTTCTCAGTCCTCCCCTGCTCCATCTCCCTGAGGTTGTTTCCTTGCCCACCCTCACTCCCCAGTTCCCATTTTGCTTCTTTCAGCTGTAAAAACTGCTTCCTCCTTCCATAGCTGCTGAGGAGGTGGAAGGATCGCCCTTGTTCCTGTGGGCTTGCCTCACCTGGCATTCGAGGCCAGTCACATTTACTCCCTAGAATCTAGGACTGAGAGGGAGGATCTCTGAGTGGCTTGAGTATGTTCTGTTTCCAGACAGTCATGAAAAGCCTAATGCAGCCATGTGGAGAAGCACTGAGGTCATGAACAGGGATAATCAAAATGGACAGGGATAGGGACTAATCCTATCGTGGCCTACTGGGAGCTGAGTTCAAAATCTTACTCTCTGGTTCCATGCATCCCTCTCCAAGTCCTTCTATCACTAGGCCACCCTGGGTGGTCATCTGCCCTCCTAACCACCTTTCTCAATGGACACTAAATCCAGGCCCTTTGTTGTCCCACCAAGCCCCTCTGCCCTCCTCCTCCAGCCCCCACTGAAGCTCAGAGTGGCTGACAACTGCATCCTCAGGGAAGGGGAAAGAGCTGGCCACCTCCCCACAACTTCCCAAGAACACCGAGTCCTCACCCCCATCTCCGGTTCCCACCTCAGCATGCCTCCCCCTCCGTACTTAGCCCAGAAGTGCATTAGGACACGTTTGAGTGGACCACTCATGAGAACCATGTAAACAGTGGTTTCCTCACATTCCTGTCGCCTTTGTTTCTTAAGACTGAAGAGTCTAAACTGGAGAGGTCTCCCCTCTCCCTCCCCATTCCTTGGCTCTTGCTTTGACCTTGGGGTTAGGGATGCGGCTGGCCTGGATCACTGGACTTACACATTGCTGGTTGGCCCATTGTGTCCACTTGCCTCTACTCTGGTTTAGGAGTAAGAATTGTCTAAGTGACAAGACAGGGCCCAGGCTGTGACAGCGAAGTTGCACCAAGGATAAGTTCTATCCCTGACCATTGTGCTGCCCTGTCTCCTTACAGCCACAGATGGCCTGCTGGACAACCCCTCCAACTCTGCCCACAACTGTCCCAGCCAGGGGACCTGGCTTCTCTTCTAGGATGTGGTGTGGGCCTCAGGGGAGGGCTAGAACAATGCCAGGCCCCTTATCTACAGCTAATCCCGGCCTGGCCGGCTCTGGGACTTCCCTTCTCAGAAACACCCACTCTTATTTTAACACATGGCATGCTCATGTCTGACTCAGCCCTAATTGCAGACAGAGCAAAGACAATTTCTCCCTAGAGCCACAGCCAAGAGCAAACACCTTCAAGTACTCCAGGAATGGGCCTGGCTTCCTTCTGCCTTTGTCAGAAGGCTCCTGGTGCCACAAAATGGAGGAGCCAGAAGCAGAAACCCCAGAAAGAAATCATCAGCTTCCATTTCTTTCAGGGATCAATTTGCCAAAGCCCAGAGAAAGCAGGCCCCAGTTTAGAGTCACTCCGCCAGGATGCGACTCCTGGGCCAGTCCTGGGCCACTTCTCAGGGTGCTAAGGAGGGGAAACTCTCAGGCATTGTTGTTGAGGTTTGTCTCTTCTCATGTTTCTGTTCTATATGTTCTTATGACTTGTTTCCTTTCAGGGGTCAAGTGGGGTGTGCCATAGCATCAAGAGGGGATCTCATGTACCCCAGGATTGACTTTGTCTGGAAGAGAGAAATGTAAGTTAGAATCTCCAAGTAGGCTGGGCATGGTGGTGCAGGCCTACAGTCTTAACACTCAGGAAATGGAGGCAGGAAAGTCAGAGGTTCAAGGTCAGCCTTGGCTACAGAGTGAACATAAAACCTGAGCTACATGAGACCCAGTCAAAGGAAGGAAGGGAGGGAGGGAGGGAGGAAAAGAACCTCCAACCTAAAACAAATTGTTTGGTGAGCAGTATGCAGGGGCACAGGTGCCAGGTCCTCCAGGGACATCTGCAGCTCTGGAAACAGAAACCTAGGGCTCTGCTCCAGATTTCAGTGAATATTTATACCAAACTCAAAGTGGGGAGCAGGGCTGGAGATGAAGCTCGCTGGTGGAATACTTGCTTAGCATGCACAAGGCTGGGGGTCCAAACCCTAGCACAGAGAGAGAGAGAGAGAGAGAGAGAGAGAGAGAGAGAGAGAGAGACTGAGAGACAGAGAGAGAGAGAGAGAGAGGCAGAGAGACAGAGAGAGGGCTTGGGGAATACCTCTAAGTACCCCCAGCTCAGCCCAGCACCCATGTTCTGATTCTTGTTCATCTCAAACCCAGTCTCTGGAAGCAGCTGTCTGTGGTCAGAGCCTGTGTCCAACTTAAGTTGCAGGGTTTAGAAGCCAGAGAGTTCCTGAGCAATTCACTATGTCTAAAAAGGCTAGTTAGCCACTAAAGCATTAGGACCCCAGATAGCTGACACAGCCTGGTCTAGAACTGTTGCCACTAGTCCCTGGAACTATAGCACTCTGGGATCAGTCTGTGACAGCAGGAAGTGTTAAGGCCTGTGGCCCTTAAGAGCATACTTTTCAGATCTCTGAAAAATAGAAATGATGCCAGAGCTATGGTCAGAAGATTCCAGAACTGGGGCAAACTTAATCCATATAATGTATGTTCTGCTTTTCAGCTCAAACATTGAATGGGCCTTCATTATCTGACCTACTCAGTGCATAGCCAGATATTTCCCTTTTTTCTACCTTTGAGTTGTGATAGAGGTGTTTTTCATTAGAAACGCTAAGCTAATATTTAAGGGGTCTGAACTTCAGGAATTAAAACATAGCTTACTTTGTAATTATGCCCCCTCACTATTCTGGTGTGGTCTTTTGTTGTGTTGTTATTTCGTTTGGTTTGGTTTGGGGTTTTATTTTAGGATGATCTTGAGCTTCTGATCCTACCTCCTTCACCTTTCCAGTGCTCCGATTTCAGGCATGTGCCACCACACCCGGTTCTATGAACTGCAGATTACACCTGTGGCTTCCTGAGGGTGAGCACATTACCATTGAGCTATAACCCCAGCTTCTCGTTGTACCTTTTAAAAGGCATCCATATGCATGCTTGCTCTTAATTTTTTCCATTTTCAATAATTAAAAATATTTTTTTTAAAAAAAATCACACATGGGGCTGGAGAGATTGTTCAGTGGTTAAGAGCACTGGCTGCTCTTCCAGAGGATCTAGGTTCAATTCCCAGCAACCACACGATGGCTCATAGCCACCTGTTAACTCCAGTTCCAGGAGATTTAAGGGCACTGCACACATAAGGTGCACAGAAATACATGCAAACAAAAACCCTACACATACTGTAAGTAAATGAAAAGAAACAAGAAATGATCTTTTAAAAATATAAAAAATACGTGGGGGCTGAGGCTGTAGTCTTGTGGAAGAGCCCTGGGCCCCAGCAGTACAGCTTTCTCAAAGATTAACAATGTTTCATCTTGTGCTAGAGATTGAATTTAGAGCCTTGGGCAAGCCCCTAAGCCCCAGCCCTCAACACTAACATCATACTAATTAAAGTGTATCAATTGTCTTTCTGATGTTCTTTTTCCAACCCAGGATCACATACGGAGCTGGCCTGTCTCTGAAGTCTCCAGTGACCTGAGACAGTTTCTTCACTCTTTGCCTGTCATGATTGACATTTTTGAAGAGCAATGGCCAGTTACTTTGCAGAGTGTTCCTCACATTCTGCAAATGTGAGGTGTGTCTGGTATTTCTCATGATTAGACTGTAGGTCTGTATGTTGAGCAAGAACAGTGCTGAAGAGACATTGCGTCCTCAGTCATCCCAGCAGGGGGTCAGGCTGCTGCCTCTGATCCTGATGATGAAAGACGAGTACTTGGATTAGGTGGAGCCCAAGGGACGGGTTGCAAGCAAAGTCACTGTATTTCTCCTTTGAAAGTAACGTGTTGTGTGAAGAGACGTTTTGAGACTGTGACATGTCTTTTGTCTGTCCTATCCCCCACCACTATTTTCAGCTTCAGGAATGAGCCTAACCATTACACCACACCACACCACACCACACCACAGCACACTACACCACACCACACCACACCACACCACACCACACCACACCACACCACATCACACTACATTACATTAGCCAAAGGCTGGGTTTTCTATTTCCGATGTTCCTTCTCCCTTGACAAAGTAGAATTCTAGGGGAGAAAGAGCATCCTTCTTCCCTTGTTGGCTTATTCAACTCTGCATATGTCGATGTGGAGAAACCTAGGTTTGGTCTTATTCCAAATCATTATCTGTTACATTGTTAATTGTTAGTCTAATTCTCCCAGACTTGATCAGCAGAAGCCTGTGATGATCAAACTGTGTGCGATTCTGTCTCAAAAAAAGAATGATATTTGAGATCAAGCTCTCATAGGGGATTGGCCAAGAGACTTGGCAGATAAAGGCACTGACCACCAAACCTCCAAGGCTAACAACTCCCACACGTTTTCCTCTGACCTTCATGAACTGTGGTGTGTCCATGGGTGTGAGTACACACACACAAATAAATATAATAAATGTTTTTTAATTTAAGGCTTTTATTTATTTTTATTTTATGTGTATTGGTGTTTTGCCTACATGTATATCTGTGTAGATCTGGATATTACAGACAGTTGTGAGCTGCCATGTGGGTGCTGGGAATTGAACCTGGGTCTTCTGGAAGAGTAGTCATTGCTCTTAACCACTGAGCCATCTCTCCAGCCCAATATATATAATTTTAAAATGTATTCATTGGGTATGTGGCTCAGCCTAGTGTGCATTGAAACCTAGGTTTGATCATCAGCACTGCATAAAACTATGGTGGTGGCACTTGACTGTAATCCTAGCACTTGGAGGGTAGAAGCAATGGGCCAAAGGTTTAAGGTCGTCCTTGGTTATATAGTGAGTTCAAGGTCAGCTTAGGCTACACAAGGCCTTGTCTGAAAAAGAAAAGTCTCATAGTACTAGAATGTCTTTGATTCTAGTGTCGGTCAAAGAAAACTCAACTAGGAAGTGTATAGAGCCATCCCCGGCTATCTTTTGGGTCCAGTTCTAGCATACCTCATAGCTATCAAAACTGACACACACAGAGATTCATAATATAAGATGGTATCAGGGCTCTTGGATGTGGTTCAGTTAATAAAGTACCTCCTGGCATGTGCTAAGCCCTGGGTTCCATCCCCAGCACCACAGAAAAACTAGTGTAGTGACTCACCCTTGTAATCCCAGCTATGTAGTCAGTTCAAGGTCAACCTGGACTGGATGGATGGATAGATAGATAGATAGATAGATAGATAGATAGATAGATAGATAGGATAGACAGACAGACAGGAGTAAAGCAAACAGTTTAACAGAAGGCAAAAACATGTAGTTACTTGGGTTATGTCCATCCGAGTTTCTAGAACAGGGTTGGGTAATTTCCCATAGGACTTTTCATATGGGTGTAGAAAAGGGGTCAGTTTCAGGTTAAATCAAAGATGGCTCCAGCTGAGACAAGATGGAGGAAACTTTGCCCTGTCACAACCCAACACCCTCTTCCAACCTTCTCAAGTATGCACATGATGCAGACATTCATACGGACCAAACACCCATATGCATAAAATTTTGAAATAGAAACTAATGTTTTTAGGAATTAATAAAAAAGTTAAGAAAAAATATGTCTGTGTTTGGTATCCACACAGCTTCAGCGGGCCCCAATATACACACACAAATAAGACACAAGGCAAACCATGCCTCCATGCCCTGGAGAGCCAGAAGAGATTGGAGGCTCTGTCCAGATGTACTCACACTTTCTTCACCGCCAGTGTAAGTGCTCATCAAGTGACAAATCCAAGTCTTGTTTTGTTTGAGACAAGTTCTCACTATCTAAAGTCTTGCCATATGGAACTTCTGGAATTTTTGTTCCAACATTTCTAGTCATAGATTCAGATACAACCTGTGCTGTGGAGTGCTCATGCCTGACTATCACTGTGTGTAAAATCATGAGCTTATACCAGTGCCTAGGATCCAATCTAACAGAGCAGATATATTGTTATCTGTGTTCTGATTCTACTATCTCACATATAATTACTTATTTGTTTAATTGTGGAATATATTTGAAAAAATCAATATTTCTAAGAATTTTTTTATGGTTATTGTTTATTATTCTTTTTTTGTTTTGATTTTTGAGACAAGGTCTGACTATATAGACCAGGCTGGCCCAAATTCACAGGGATCCATCTGCATCTACTTCCCAAGTGATTAAAAGTATGTAGCACCATACCCATCTTCGGTCTGGTGCTGTTTTGCTGTAAATTTTTATTTACTCCTTTCTTTGTGTGACCCCTGGGGTAGAGTTATAAGTGTTTGGGAACCTCCCATTGTGTGGGCTCTCGGATCCACACTCTGATCCTCATGATGGAGCAAGCACTCTTTAACCTCTGAGCTATCTTTCTAACCCCTTGTTTTGTTTTTGAGACAGGGTCTCATGTAGCCCAGGCTAGCCTCAAACTCACTATGATTCTGATATTTACCCTCTTGCCTCCACCTCTTTAGTGCTAGGATCATATGCATGCACCACCATGCCCAGCCTATAGCAAAATTTTCCATTGGTGCCTAATTGTTGCAATGAAACATTGGCCCATAATATCATTTGATGTGAGGGAGAACAAGAAAGAGTTTGTAAGACTGGAGGCTTATTAAAAATAAATAAATAGGACTGGAGAGATGGCTCAGCAGTTAAGAGAACTGACTGCTCTTCCAGAGGTCCTGAGTTCAATTCCCAGCAACCACATGGTGGCTCACAACCATCTCTAATGGGATCCGCTGCCCTCTTCTGGTGTGTCTGAAGACAGATACAGTGTACTCATATAAGTAAAATAAAGAAAATCTTAAAAATAAATAGAATTTTAAAAAAAAAAATCCTTCTTATATAACAGGGTGAAATGCAGTTTTCTCCCAGTAGGTGGCAGCATATGAACCACAGTTTTAAAACAGGTTCTTCCCCCTCCACCACCACCCCACCACACCCACACCCCCTCATGATTCATTCAGTTGTAGGTGAAGTTGCTGCTATTGTTCTTTGAGACAGCATCTCAAATATCCCAGGCTGGCCTTGAACTCACTATGGGGCAGAGGATGACATCATAAATGTCTGCTCTTCCTGCCTCCACCTCCCAAGTGCAGGGACACAGGTGTGAACCACCACACCCAGTTTATGAGGTGCTAGGGATCAAACCCAGTGAGACTCTGAGCACAGAATTCTGCTGTGCCCACTTTCTGAATGCTGGTATTACAGGCCTGGGCTCCCACCACTCTGAATCGAGTTTTTAGTGAGTCTTGGTAATAAAATCATCACAGTAAACAATCCAAGGTTGCCACAGAGAGCAAGCGACTACAACATCAGCATCCTCATACAAACTATGAGAACCCACACTATAAAAGAGTTTTCATAAAAAGGGGGCTGGGTACATAGTTTATTCAGTAAGTGCCTGCCTCACAAGAATGAGGACTTGAGTTCAAATCCCCAACAACCACACAAAGCCCGGGTATGGCAGTGTTTGTCTACAACCTCAGAGCTAAAAGGCAGAGGGTAGTGGCAGGCAGAGACAGGAGGGTCCCCAGAGCTCACTGGCTGGCCACTCTAGCCAATCAGTGAACTCTGAGTTCAGGGAGACCCTGTCTCAAATAAAAGGTGGGATAAGCTGGGTGGTGGTGACATGAGCCTTTAATCCCAGTACTCGGGGACAAAGACACAGGCAGATGGCTGTGAGTTCAAGGCCAGGCTCATCTATATAGTGAATTCCAGGACAGCCAGAACTGTTACATAGAGAAACCTTTTCTCAAAACCCCTTCCCCACCCCCACCCCCCAAAAAGGTGAAATAGAAAACACCCTACACTGACCTTAGTCTTCATACATGCATGCACAAACAGGCACTCACACATATACGGCACACAGTGGTAAATCTATGAATGAATGAATGAATGAATGAATAGCAGAAAATGTACCACATGTCACACACATGTGAGGCAGCTACAGTGAGTTTAAGGAATTATTCTCCAGAGTGGCCGAGGCCACAGGATAGGTGCTCTGTGATGTAGGACTCTCAGCTCCTCCAGAACCATGCCTGCCTGGATGCTGCCATGCTTCCTGCCATGACAATAATGGACTGAACCTCTGAACTGTAAGCCAGCCCCAATTAAATGTTTTTCTATATATGAGTTGCCTTGGTCATGGTGTCTGTTTACAGCAGTAAAACCCTAAGACACCACATAAAGCAGGAATAATGGCACAAGCCTGTGATCCCAACACAGTTCAAAAATTGAAGGTCATCCTCAGCTACACAACAACTCTGAGACCAGGCTGCCCTGCCAAAGATAACCTGCCTAAAGGAGAGAGACAGAAAAGGCAGAAACTAAGAAGGCACTGGGACTGGGAAGAAGTCTGCTCCCTGGAACTGGTTACAGTTCTTGCTGTCGAGTCAGAAGCTTCCCAACTGACAGAATCAAGATTGCCTACAAAACTCCTTGTCCCAAAGGAGGATGTTAAAGTCAAAAGTGGGAGCTGGGCATGGTGGTGCACACCTTTCATCCCAGCACTCAGGAAGCTGAGCCAGGCTAGCCTAGTCTTTGTGTGAAGAGTTCTAGGCTAACCAGGGCTACATAATGAGATTCTGTCTCAAAAAGAAAACAACGAAAAGAGGCTTTTTAGGGGCAGACTATGTGTGGCCTTGAGTTGAATTGTATCAGTACTCGTCTTTCCTCCCTAGTCGCAAGCAGGGCATCTAGTAAACCATCTTACCATTAAACCATCTTACCATTTCATCACACAAAGGAAATTTGCTAAGAAAAGAAAAATAGGGAAACCAGCTCATATTTTTGTACTTGATTTTTAGGCTTTGCTTAATCTATAAATCTGGTTGTAAATGATCTTTTTTAGCAATTTTAACTTTGCAAGCCATAGAATCATATCTATGTATATAGATAGATATGATTCTATCTATATATGATAGACCATAGATATGATTCTATGGTTTGCATATATATACATAGATATGGATATATATGGATATTTATAAGATATATATCTTATATATAAGAATGTCAATGTATTTATAAGATATATATTTAAAAGATATATACCATATATATATATATATATATATATATATATATATATGAACTTCAAGATCTATATGGCGAAGGTACCTAAGGCACATGTGCTCACAAACACACTCTCTCCCTCTCTCTTTCTCTATCTCTGTCTCTCTCTCTTGCTGCCTCCGTCTCTCTTGATGTCTCTGTCTCCCTTTCCCTCTCTCTTTCTCCATCTCTTTTTCTCTGTCTCTCTCTCTCTGTCTCTGTCTCTCTCTCTTTCTCTCTTTCTTTGCCTCTCTCTCCTTCTGCCCTTCTCTGTGTGCCTTTCTGTCTATGTGTGTCTTTCTGTCTGTGTGTCTTTCTGTGTCTGTGTCTCCCCCCCCCCCCAACTTGGTCTCTCTCCTCTCTCTGTCTCTTTTCCATGTCTAAATCTGAAGCAGGTGTTGTCTCTATCTCTCCTTACTAAGCACTTTGCTGTAATCTGACTCCTGTGATTATTTTCTGCAGTG
The DNA here is from genome assembly GCA_019843965.1 of Rhynchomys soricoides. Classification (NCBI taxonomy): domain Eukaryota; kingdom Metazoa; phylum Chordata; class Mammalia; order Rodentia; family Muridae; genus Rhynchomys; species Rhynchomys soricoides. The sequence goes on along the minus strand of JADRCH010000043.1, from coordinate 11,948,528 downwards.
TAGGCTAGGACCTGGCTCTGTCTGAGTGACAGTTCCTATGGGGCCACTCCTCCAGTACAGACAACAGCTGACATGTTAGTGGGCTCTATGGCTCTCAGCATGAGTGGCCTGAAAGCAGGTCTCACGTAGGTCTCCAGTTCCCAGGCAAGCCCCCAGCTCTTGATTCCTGTCAAAGAAATAGCTTCCCATTAGTAAGTATGATGATCCTAGTATTACTAGATCCACGTGAGCCAGGCATGGGAGCACTGGCACTTGGGATTTCTTCCAGTTCAACACTAATCTGAGCTACACTGTGAGCTCCAGTCCAGCTGACACTACATAATGACATAGTAAGACTCCTTACCATTTTTTAAATGCATATCTGGCCACTTTCTTAGTGTCACCGTAAGATCCTATGGGCAATCGTCTGGAACCCTCCTTGTATACACTTAATATTCTGTCCTTCTACCTAAGCCAAAAGGATTCCCCAAGTCTCCTGCTAGTTCGTTTCACATTTCACATCAACCAGTCAGGCTTGAGATCCAGGATTCGTTGGAAAGGGGCAAGTTCTTGCAAGTCCCAGCAACCACACAGTGTGTGGCGGCATACACCTGTAGCCCATCGCTCAGGAGGCTGAGGCACGACCCTGCTTCAAAAAGACACCACAAATAAGACCAAGAGTTCATACTCCTTCCAACGTCTGTCTCTGTCTAGGTTTGGGTCTAGGCCTTACCCCATGGCAGCCATGGCTACTCAGTCATGTTCATTTTCTTAAATTAGCCTATGTCAGGTTCTGTGGCTCCTCCTCAGAGAACTGTGCACATAAGCACATCATCATGAGAAAGAAGTAATTCCTCCAACCTCGGTGTCAAAGTGCACACCTGTAGCCCTAGCTCTCAGGAGCTAAAGGCAAGAAGATTGTGCTACAAGTTCAAGGCCAGCCTGGGCTAGGATGTAATGAATTTGAGGTCAGCCTGGACTATGTTCCAAGCCAACCAGGGCTGTGATATAATGAATTTGAGACCAGCCTGGGCTATGATGTTCTAAGTTCCATGCCAGCCAGGGCTATGATATAATGAGTTTGAGGCCAGCCTGTACTATGATATACTGAATTCCATGCTACCCAGGGCTATATAGTGAAACCCTGACTAAAAAGAAAATAAACCAAAATTCAAAAATAAAAAAATAGAAAGGCTTCATGCTATCTGCTAGTTGAGCCAACAGCCTGATGGCAACTCCTGGTTGGGGCACGAAAAATCTAAGCTCAGGTTGGGCCACCTGCTGTAGAAAGAAAGTGTGGACAGGAATTTCAAGCAGCAACTAGGACAGAAGAAGAACCTGGTGGCCACCTGTTCTCTGTCACTTCTGTCCTCAGATCTGTGCTGTGAGGACTGCAGGGCCCAGCCCATGCACCACAGGATGGAAGAAACCATCAAGGTTGTCAATTTCTGTTTTCTGACCAGTTGTATGTGGAACATTCTGGTCCTGTTGATCCTCAAGGGCATGTGCCCAGGTTGTTTGCCTTAGTGTATGTGAGAATTCAAGTGTTCCTTCTCTGGGAAGACAGTAAGTATTTCCAGGCCTGGTGACAAAGGCCTGTGATTCCAGCTACTTAGGAGGGCTGAGGCAGGAGAACCAGGAGTTCAAGGCCAGCCAAATGCATATGCCTGTGATCCCAACACTTGAAGGGAGAAGGCTGGAGAATTAGGAATTTAAGGCCAGTCTTGACTACAAAGTGAGTTTAAGATCAAGCTGAGCTGTATAATACCAAGCCTATAAGTTGTGTTAGATTTAAGACCCAGAGAGAGAGAGAGAGGGAGAGGGAGAATGAGAGAGAGAGAGAGAGAGAGAGAGAGAGCACTCAGTAGTTAAAAGAATCTGAGAGAGACAACATCCTTCATCCAGTTTAGGCTGAAGTTAAATTCCAAGTTACAACAGACAAGAAGTGCTCTCTAACCTGTTACAACTGGTGTTAGAACAGGAACTTAAATCCATGTTTGCTGAAAAGCAATGACTCAGGCTAGCAGGTGGCCAAGGGGGAGCCAAAAGGCTGAGAGAGCCTCTGCCTTCATTTTGCCTGTCTGTGTGCCTTTAACTTTGGGTCAGGTTTCTGCTCAGCTCTGTGCACAAGTGTGTTGCTCATGTCAGGAGTGTTTGTGCTAAGCTAATCATTCTCTCTTTTTGAGTCTGAAGAGTGCAGGACAAGTAGCTAAGGTGTCTCTGACATATTTCAACTACCAGCTTTACCTGGTTCTGTCTATAGAAGAGTGGACAGGAAATCTTCAGCTATTAAACTTTCCAGGAATAATGGGGTTTTGCAGACCAGATCATCCCTTGATAAGACTGTTCCCATAAGTAAGCACAATTACCCCACTATGGACCGGAAGCCCCACTTCACTAGGTGATGCTTAATTGACTCTCAACTTAGCAGGCTCTAAAGTCACCTGGAGATAAATCTCTGGGCATATCTGTGATGAAGTTTCTACTTGGGTTATTTGAGGTGAAAAGACCCACCCTAAATGTGGGCAGATATGGACAGCAGCATCTCATGGGCCAAAGAGAAAGGAGAAAGCAGGCTGTTAAGATGCCTCAATGTGTAAAGGCACTTGCTGCCAAGCCTAGCTACCTGAGGTCACTCCAAAGCCCACACAGTAGAAGGGGAGAGCCAACTCCCACAGTTGCCCTCTGACCCTTCTATGTCAGTTTGGCATAATAAATACACAAGAACAATTAAATGCAATACTTTTAAAAAGATTGATTCTGTCTGTCTGTCTGTCTGTCTGTGTATAAGGCCTCTGGAAGGAGCAAACACTCTTAACTTCCCATATCAATACCCTGGAAAACATGACTAGAATTCTGAATCCCACTTGCTTCCTGGTGTGGCTCAGCTGCCCAAATTCCTTGTCTGTAATTCATAGCTACTTTTTTCATTTAATTTTGGGGGTGTCTGACCAGATCTAACTTGTTGGGACTCCCCTAAGTTAGGAACAGAGTGACTGAGGCTCTACACTGTGTGTCACTGTCATCAGAAATGAGGAGGCCCAGCCCGGCATCACTGTAGGAAGCCTGAGGTGTTTTCTGCTTAGAGACCGCCACTAAGGTCAAGTCAGATCCCTGCCTATGCTGCAGAAAAGAATTTCAAAACAGGTAAGTGAAGCAAGGTGGACAGGCTTATTAAGTGGAGATAAGGAGAGTGCACGGTTCACACTTCAGCAGGATGTTTAGAGAGTGTGACTCAGAAAAAGAGCACCTCGACCTAAGATAGTGGGCTTTTCAGTAGGGAGAGTTGCGATCAGATGTCTTCAGAATGGCTGTGTATGGATTCTGCAGCTAAGTCCTACTTTCCAAAGGATCTGTTTTCACCACAAGGTTTAAGCAAAATTTAAAATTTAAATAAAAATGTAGGAGCTGGCCAGCATGGTGATTCATGCCTTCAACCCCAGCACTCGAGAATCAGAGGCAGATAGATGTCTGTGAGTTGGAGGCCAGCCTGGTCTATATAGCAAGTTCCACGTGAGCCAGAACATACAGTGAGACCCTGTATTTGAAATTTAAAAAAAAAATGTTTTTAGGGTTGGAGAGGTGGTTCAGTGGTTAAAAGCACTGACTGCTCTTCCAGAGGTCCTGAGTTCAATTCCCAGTAACCACATGGTGGCTCACAACCATCTGAAATGGGATCCGATGTCCTGTTCTGATGTGTCTGAAGACACCTACAGTGTACTCATATGCATAAAATGAATAAAATCTTTTTTAAAAATGTTTTTAATAAATGAACACAGGAACTAGCTTACTTCTATCTTTGGTTGTTTTATTTTTAATCTTTTTAAAGATTAATTGTGTATGCATGTGTGTTTCTTCTACAAGTGTCTATAGAGGCCAGAAAAGAGGCAGCTCCCTAGAACTAGAGTCACAGCCCCTTGTGAGTGCTTGGAAGTGAACTCTAGTCTTCTGAAAGAACAGTACTCATTCTCAACCATTGAACCATGTTTCAAGGCCTTGTTTTGAGGTTTTATTTCGGGGGTAGGGGGGCGATGTTCTCACTATGCAGCACTGACTGACCCAGAACTCAATATGGACAGCAGGCTGACCCCAAGCTCACAGAGGTGTGCCTGCCTCGGCCTCTGCTTGTACTGAAGACGCACACCACCATGACCAGCTCTTACTAATCTTAAAGGACTCCCTTTTGTAAATTGAATTGTCCAGATTTAGGGATGAGAGGGGGCCACTCATACAGCTATATGCACATGTACATGTATGCATAAGCATGCACATGCATGTGTGTTTTGTTTCTAAGAGCAAGCATCAAGGTTCCAAGGAGTAACCGCTTCGGAAGCAGAAAGGGGTCCTGAAAATGGGTTATTCTTTCTCTACCTTTTTAGACAGTACCTCCGCTATGTAGCCCATGCTGGCCAGAAACTCAGAGGATGACCTTGAATTCTTGGTCCTCCAGCCTCCACCTGCTAAATGCTTGGACTATATGTGCAAGGGCCTTAATTACTTTCTCTATATTGTTCCAATTTTAGTGTGTGTGCTGCAGAAATGAGCATTCAAGATACTTTTTCTAAAGCCCCCAAATAAAATCCTCACAGATTCCGAGTTTGAACTAATTCACAAATTTATTGGCAATAGGGCTAAACAGGAACTGGCTAGTTCCAATACAAAACTAGGAAATAGAGTTTACAGGAGGGACAAACAAGCTACCACGGCCCAGGAACACAGGTTCAGATCATTCAAGTCTCATGTTTCAGTGTGAAAACTGGGGACCCAGATTCTATGGCCTCTGAAACTTACTACTGCAAACACCAAAAGCCCACGCCCTGCCGCCATAAAGCTATGGCCATGTGTGAACCGAGTGGCCAAAGGCAGGGATAGTTGAGGCTCTTAGAGAGCTAGCCTACCTGCCAGTGATGTCACTTGTTTCTGCACAGAAGTCAAGAGGCCCTGGGTTGGGGTCTGGTAGTAAGATGGCAGCATTTAGAGTTTGGTCAGGGTGTCTGGTGAGCATTTGGGGTTTGTAGGGAAAGAGCCTGGTGCGTATTGTCTAATATCAGAAAAGGATTGGGGATACTCGTACAGTCAGGATGTCTTGGCCTGCCTGACTCAAAGGTCCAGATTTGACACTTGCGCATGGCTTCAGCTAGCTACACTGAAAGTGAGCAGGGTTACCTGATGCACCTTGTGTTGCCTCCCACACAATCTGTTATAGTTAATAGTTTGGGAACAGCCTCCTTTCAGCCCCTCTAATTAGACAGTAAATCATGGACTTCAGCGGGACCTCCTCTATTATTTGCTATGCTAGTGTCCAGATACAATCAGCAGGCCCCACATCGGACCCAACACTGGAGCCTGGCCAGGCTGTAACTGGGTTAGAGCAGGAGTCTCATCAGTCCATGCACATACTGAATATCAAATAGAGGGTATCCTCATGTGTGCAATAGGTGATTAGGGTGGTAGAAATGTCCTTTGAATTCCTTAATGAAGGTGGAGAAATGATGGCTTTAAAAACAGGAGAACAAACCCTAGCTTCTTAGTTTAGATTGTATCTGGGATGTGTATCCGGATGATGCCAAGGTCCACATTAGCTACCTCACAAAGGGAAAGAAATTTTGTCTCTCTCTGTCTCTGTCTCTCTGTCTCTGTCTCTGTCTCTGTCTCTCTCTCTCTCTCTCTCTCTCTCTCTCTCTCTGTGTGTATGTGTATCAATCTGTCTGTCTTTCTGTCTATCTCACATAGCTCATGCTGGCTTTGAAGTTATTCTGTAGCCAAGAATATCTTTGAATTTAGAATGATTTTGGATTTCTCACTATGCTGGGACTACAGGTGTGTATCATTATTTCCTATTTTTACAATGCCAAGGATCAAAATGCCCAGGGCTTATGCATGTTAGACATATTAGACTCTCTCAATTGAGCTACATCCCCAGCCCAGGAAGGTTGGGTGTTTTGTTTTGTTTTGAGACACAAGGGGTGGTTTTCAATTGTGCCCAAACTTCTCATATAAGAAATTCTCACCAGTTATGGTGGTGCATGCCTTTAGTCCCAACACTTAGGAGGCAGAGGCAGGAGGATCTATGTGAGTTCGAGGCAAGTCTGGTCTACATAGCAAGTTCTGGGACAGCCAGGGCTACACAGAGAAACCCTG
>JADRCH010000043.1:11866836-11924866 GCA_019843965.1 Rhynchomys soricoides | reverse complement strand
AGAGATGTCCTCACATAACCCAGTCTAGCATCAGATTTTCTCTTTAGCCAAGGAGGGCCTTGAACTTCTGATTCTCCAGCTTCTACCTCAGGAGTGCAGGCATTATAAGTGTGTGCCACCATAGCCAGTTTATGTGGTGTCTGGAATCAAGCCTAAGGTTTTGTGTATACTGGATACCCTATCACTTGAGCTAAATCCCCAGACCATTTCTACCCTGCTAAAAAAAAATTTAGGTGGCCAATCAAGAGGAAAAAGGGAAAGCCCTCTAATCTCTAATGTCTGTAAGTCCCTCACTACAGTGGAACTTTCTTTAGAGAGGGTCCTGTGTAAGTTAAACTTACACAGGCTCTTGAACTTCTGACCCTCCTGCCTCCACCTCCTTTGTACTGAGACTGCAGGTTTGTACCACTCTGCTGAGTTTCATGTAGCTTAGGAAGTTTGTTTTTGTTTTTCTAAACAGGGTTTCTCTGTGTAGCCCTGGCTGTCCTGGAACTCACTCTCTAGACCAGGCTGGCCTCGAACTCAGAAATCCACCTGCCTCTACCTCCCAAGTGCTAGGATTAAAGGCGTGTGCCACTACTGCATGGCTGCTCTGGAGTTTAAACTAAAGGTTTCATGCATGTTAGGCAAACATGAGACAATGCAAGCCAGCTCCAGCTCCAATACCCTGGCTTCCCCCAAAGAAACCTGTTTCAGCCACTCAAACTTAGGTAGATCCCTTTTTTAAAAGACTTATTTTATTTGTATGTATTTTGAGTGCATGTATGTATGGGCATCATGTGTGCAGTGCCCAGGGAGGTCAGAAGAGGCCATAAGGATGGTTATGAGCCTTCATTCCCATCCTCCAAAAGAGAGGCAAGTACCTAACCACTGCGCTATCTCTCCAGCCCTTGGGTTGTCTTTAATGGTCAGCCAGGCACTGATGAAAGACACAAACCCACCAACCCACCATCAGAAGGAATAATGAGTTGCCGAGTGAGGCAGAATGCCAGGTCTGCATGACAAGTCCTCTCATAGGTCTCATAGTTGGAACCTACATATTGTGTCTTTTCTCAGTGTGAGCAGTTTGTGGAACAACACATGCCCCAGCTGCTGACCCTGGTGCCTAGGAGCCGGGATGCCCACATCACCTGCCAGGTATGCCCATTCTTCAGCTGGTTCCAGTCCCCACCCTCTGTGGTCCATGATCCCCAGAAGCCCCATCCCTTGGCTCCAGGCAGCCTAGGGTTAGAAGCCCAGAACTAAGTGAACCCAGCACACATCCTGATAGTGGGAGGGGAGCAAGTCCATGATGGGATGGGCAGTTGGGGGCTGTGGTATGATGATCCTTACTGGATGCGGTGTGTTCGGTGACCAGTTTGTGTTCAGTGGCAGGGCTATAGTATAAGATGGGGGTCCCACCTCTTCACCTATAACTCCCAGAGGCCTATGGCTTGGGGGGTGGCACAATGGGCCCTGAAGGTCACACAGAGAGTGCTACTAGGCAGCAGGTAAAGTGAGAGTTGTCTCCACACCCCTGAGAACGAGACGTAGAAAGCTGAGGCCCCAGTGCTGTCTCCAACAGGCCCTTGGAGTATGTGAGGCCCCGGCCAGCCCTCTGCAATGCTTCCAAACCCCACGCCTTTGAGAACTTGGTCTCCAGGTGAGTCCAGCCCCCTAGGGAGAGGGATGGGTCTTTGCTTGCTAAGGTTTGGGAACAGAAGGTCATCCTGCGCCCTTCTGTGACTGTGTCATCCTACCTCTGCCAGGCACAGCTCCAGGCTCCTCGGGGTCTCCAGTGGTTCTATCAGGAAAAGGCACTCTTTGGACTTACTGTCCTGTTGTCACTCCCTGCTCTCCTCACCCCATCCAGCCTTCTACAGTTGCTATCTAAGGCCTCCTCACATCTGAGCTGCCTGACCTTAAAGATACTCCATGTTCAGGCAATGGCCAACATTTCTTAGACCTCAGGGGAAGTCATACGTCACTGTCTTAGCTGTCTCTCCCTCAGATACCAGCATCATGGTCACCTGACTTCATCCTTCCTGGGCTCCCTGTTTCCTAAGCCAGAAGTAGCTCCAACACCAGAGTCAGGAAATGGTGTGTGTGGGGGGGAGGGGGGACAGTCATTTCTCAAGTGACCTTGACAGGAAACTGGTCCTGGTTACAATGTACTTAAAGCCAGCACCCACTAGATTTTGTTCACATTTGTGAAACTCAGTTAGTGCCTATGACTGGGCTCTGCTGGTGTGCACAGCTGGCTCACCTCCTCTAATCTGAGGACCCCAGCACTGTCACAGCCACTGTGGGCAGAGGGCTACTTCAACTCAGTAGTCCCTCAGGGACCAATTTAATGTGTCCCTCACCATCAAGTCCATCTGGGCACCTGAGATAAGGGAGGAAGTCAAGGAGTCGCCTTTTTTTTTTTTTTTTTTAAGCTCCCAGGGCTCCGGGCCTTGCCTGCTGAATCGTGAGAGGCGGCCTGAGCTCTGGTCCCAATCTGCCATCAACAGGCAATGGGTGCCCCAAACAAAATGCACAGTCCCCCTGAGATATCACTAGTCTAGCTACAAGTAGCCCAATTAAGAATCTGGCACTTTTGAACTGTCACTATCACAGTGACATCACCACTACCACCACTGCAGCTACTCTCCTTGAAAAAGACCTCCCACCCTAAGCCTGTTTCCTTCCCCACAGCAACCTGTACCAGAGGACCACAAGTCTCAGCCTGCACCCTCAGCCCTGTGTCAGCCTATATGTCCCAGCTCTAACCACTGCCCAACACCAACACCATAGTGGTTTCCAGCTAGCTCCTCTGGTGATGAGGCGCAGCAGGCCCATGTCTTCTGGAAGCCTTCAGAAGGGGCTTCAGGCCTTCAGCCCCACCAGAGCCAAGCCAGGCTCACAGCTCCTGCAGCCCACAGGGTCTGAACAGGAACTGTCGTGGCTCCAAGGAAACAGCAGGTAGAAGCTGGGTGTACCCACACCAACCCCTTGCTAACACTTCTATGAAATTCAAACTTCAGAAGAATAAAACATGGGAACATGGAGCATTATTATAAGGGCTGTGGGCAAGGCTCAGTAGCAGGGCTTTCCTAGCACATAGGAAACCTGGGTTGGATCCTCAAGTACCAAAAAGAAAAACAGTTTAAAGGCAGAGCGGTGGATCTTGCCTACAATCTCAGATCTTAGGAGACCACAGTGAGGGGACTGTGAGTGTTTGGGGCTGGTGGGGGATACAGTGAATGAGAGAGAAAAGGAAGGAAGGGATGGACAGAGGGAGGGATGGAGGGAGAGAGGGAGGGAGTAAACGAAGGACAGATAAGACAGGAAAGGAAGGAAAGACAGAAAAGGAAGGGGAGGGATGAAGGGACAGAGGGAGGAGGGAAGGAGGGAAAGAAGGACATATATAATCTTCAGCTTGTGCTTTTTCAAAAGACAATTTAAAAATCAGGAAGGACTGGTGAGATTCTTCATTGAGTAAAAGTGCTTGCCACCAAGGCTGACAACCTGAGTTTGGTCCCCAACACCCACACGATAGAGGGAGAAACCCAACTTCTAGTTGTCATTTGACTTCCACATTTGCCCCTTCACGTATAAACACACACACACACACACACACACACAATTTAAAAATCAGGAAACTAGGCCAGTGACATGGCTCAGGAGGTAAAGATATTTCCTGCACAAGCCTGGTAATCTGAATTTGATTCCTGGACCATAAGGTTGTGGGAGAGTTGACTCCCAAGTCACCCACTTATGCCATGGCACTGTGTCCCCCTCCCATCATACACTTACATTATTTAATGATAATAATCAATTTCTCTTATGTCAGGATAGGCTTGGATAGGCTGAGCAGCACATGCTCTGGTCATTATAGCTCCATACTGAAGGTGTGCTGCTGCTAAAAACGGTTTCCAGAGCTAAGGGGGTAGTTAGTTTGTGATAGAGTACTAGTCTAGCATGCTCTAGACCCTGGGTTTTATCCCAGCACTGAAAACAAATGGGTACATTTCTAAGTTTACAATCCTGAGGGTGAATCCATGTCTGCCATGATTATCTAAGATCTAGGACTGTGCACTCCAAGGACCAGTCCCCATGTAACACAATGCTTGAGTCACAGCTAATAAAGCCCTGTTCCCTTGTTCAGAATAAGAAAACACTGTCTTTTAAGGGGTATCAAGAGTCACAGTCTCAGCCTGATGTCAGCATGGCCAGGCCACCTCTCTCTCTGACTTACAGAGCAGAAGTCCACATCTACTCCCTAATCTCGGCTTCCAGCATGGTCTCCCTCCTGCTGCCTCTCCCCACAAGCATACTTCTTAAGCTGAAGGTACCAAAACATCAAAATAAGCAAACGGGCTGGAGAGATGGCTCAGCAGCTTAGAGCACTTTTATCTCGCAGAGAACCTGAGTTTGACTCCAAACACCCGCATGATGGCTTACCACCATGGTTTCAGAGGATCTGATGCCCTTTTCTGACCTCCATGGGCACCAGGATGCACCTGTGCTTCCAGGCAAAATATTCATGTACATAAAACAAATAAATCCATCTTTAGTACTAAAGCTCTAAACGCCAGACATGTCCCTTTATATGTATAGCTAAAAAAACTTTTGTCATATTTCTAATTATTAAAAAAACTAAATTTGTTATAGAAAATCTAGAAACTACAAACAGAAACAGACCCACTACATACAATCTCATCAGTCCTTAGAGGGTACTGTAACTCCTTGGGTGTTCTGACAGTGAGCTCAGTGTTTCCTCTGCCCTGCCAGACCCTTTGTCTGGCTCCACCATCATCACGTAAGCACCAATGCAAGTTCCTGATCAACCTGTTCTGAGACAGCAGCGGATGAGATGCAAATCCTTGGCCTGTAGACTTGGACTTTATAATAGATATTTTGTCTGTGTACAGATTATTGTCTTGAAAGTCACTGTTTTCATTATGACACTCAGGTAACTGAGGGAAAGAGGGTTAATGAGCCAAAGCTTGAAGGCAGAGAAAGAGTAATAGTGTGTCCCAGACAAACATGAGGATGAAGGTCTGAGGAGAAATTCTGAGTGATTTTTGCTGACTGCTTTTACTCCTGGCTGATAAAAGCATCAACTCAGTTTCTGTTGCTACTGCTACCACCATCCTTCACAGGCATAGGAACTTTTTAGGCTTCCAATGTGGACTGAAGACCAGTAGTTCAGGACTCCTCCAGGCCTTCAGTGCCAGACTGGGACTACTGAGGCATCTCCCCTCGTGGACTAATCAGCAGGGTTCAGGGCTCAGCCTCTCCAAGATGCAGAGTCGTTGGACTGCCTAAACAGTCCATTTATTGTGTAAGATAACCTAATGAACACACACACACACACACACATATATATATGGGTTCATAGATTTTATATATGTATAGACATTTATATGTGGGGTGGTGTACACACACACACACACACACACACGATGGTTTTATTTCTCTAGAGAACCCTAATATAATTCCCTAGGAAAAGAAGTTACAGGAGGGATCAGGGCTCAACAGGAAAGGACTCAGTCTTCAAAAACCAGAGAATCCTGCCTCCCTCACAGCATTAGGGAAGGAAAGGGGAAACTAAGGAGGCTTAGGCAGGAGGATTACAGGTTTGAGGCCTTGTCTGAGCTGTTTAACAAGTCCAAGGCAAGCCTGGGGCAATTTTTTGAAGCCTTTATCTCAAAAATAAAAAGGCAGCAAGATAAAAATAAAAATTTCAGAGGCAGAGCCCTTGCACTGCATGTATGATAGCCTAGGTTCATTCTCCAATATTGCCAAAATCCTAAAATAAACATAAAAGGGAGCTGTGGGGCCTGCAGGATGGCTCATGCTGGCTGGCTTTTGGTCAACTTGACACAGCTAGAGACCTCGGGGAAGGAGGAGTCTCAACTGAAGAATCGCCCCCACCAGATTGGCCTATAAGCAAGTTGTTAAGGGCATTTTCTTGATTAATGACGGATGAAGGACCTGGCTCACTGTGAGCAGTGTGACCCTTTGGCAAGGGGTCTTAGGTTAGATGAGAAAGCCATGGGAGCAAGCCAGTAAGTAAATAGCATTCCTCCATGACCCCTTGCGTTAGTTTCTGCCTCCGCTTCCCTCGATGAACTGTGACCAGGATGTATAAATCAAACCAAATAACCCCTTCCTTTCCAAGCTATTTTTGGTCACCATCTTTATTACAGCATTAGAAACCAAACTAGGTCAATAGGGAAGGGCACCTGCTGCCATGGCTGGTGACCTCAGTTTGATCCCTGGGAACCATGTGGTGGAGAGAGAGAACTAACTCCCACAAATTGTCCTCAGATCTTCACATGCATTTGCTACACCTTCAATCCCTTGGAATCACACAGGAAGAGGAAGAGCTGCTAAGGGGTGGGGGTACCACAGAAAGAGCCCATGGTGTGTTGCAAAAGAGCAGCCACAACCCATGCCCATCAAGGTGGTCAGAATTCATTGCGGCCAACATGGTGAGCTATGACAGTCCATGGTTGAGGACACAACAGTAACAGATTTCACAGATGTTGAGATGAACAGAAATTAGAGACTTGGAGCAATGCCAACACAGAAAAGCAGCCAACAGTCCAGACAAGTGGTGCCTCTGTGAAGGGTACACACACACACACACACACACTCACTCACCTCTGCTTAGGATAAGACAAAGTTTGCAAGCTACTCCCAGAGAAAAGGGAAAGAGGACTCAATGGTCACCACAAAAGGCTAAATAATAATAAGGGACTGAGCCAAGTATGGTTGTGTACACCTTTAGTCCCAGTACTCCAGAGACAGGCAGATCTCCTTTAATTCAAGGCCAGCCTAGTCTACAGAGTGAGTTTCCGGCCAGCCAGGGCTATGTAGAAAGACCACGAGTTACTTCCAGATGAAAACAGTATTATTTGGAGCCAAAACTCATTCACTGAGAAATACAATTTCATCTATGGCCCATGATGAATAACTAAATTTTAAACTGTCAACACAAGCCATTTTAAAAATTGTTTTAATTATTTTGTATGGGCATTTGTTTTTCTGTATGTATGTGCACCATGTGTGCCTATTGCCCACAAAGGCCAGAAGAGGTCATCAAAGCTTTTGGTCTGGAGTTATAGATGGTTGTTAAGCTACCAAGTGGGTGATGGAATTTGAACCTAGGTCCTCTGGAACAACAGCCATTAAATCCTTAGCTATTAAGCAGCTTTAAACTACTGGGCCATCTCTCCAGCCCCAACACAAGGCATTTTACTATATACTATTCAAAACCATTTATGTGCACATATGTAAAAACACACACACAGATTTACTGGGTAGGATGATGACTATGGATCTTACCCAAGTTGCTCTGTAATCTATTGCTCCTTTCTACTTTGCCAGGACTAGGTACCTCAGTGGCAGGTAGAGCATTTGCCTAACACAAAGCCCTGGGTTCAAATCCCCAGCACCAAAAGCCCCAAACAACCCAGTAACCCAGCATTTTTGTTTGGTTTTTGAAACAGGGTCTTACAGTGTACCCAGAACAAACACCCTTAACTCATGGTTCCCTTGCCTCTGCCTCCCACATGCTCGGACTGCAGCCATGTGCCATCACATCCAGCTTTGTGTGTGCACTCCAATGTGTTTATTATGTGTATGTGCAAGTTTGTGTACATTTGAGTGGGTAGTGTGCATGTTTATGGCTGTTTGTGCATATGGAAGCCAGAGAAGAACCTCAGCTATCATTCCTCGTGCATTGCTCACACTGCCTTTGAGACGGCATCCCTCACTAGCCCTGCCAGCCCCAGATCTGCCTGTTTTCCTGTTGGTTTACTACAAGCAGGCATGCCATGCTGGCTTTTCTCTTTCTTTTGTTCATGAGTCTGGGGGACTGAATTCTGTAAGATGAACACAATACCAGCTGAGCTACCTCACCAGCTCCCAGCTTCTACTTTTAATCTCTTTTCCCAGTGCTTGGGGCAGAGCACATGGTCTGGTGCTGAGAGGCAAGTGTTCTTCACTGAGCTCCATTCCCAGCCCCAACCTTCCCAAGTCAATACCTGCAGGTGTTCGTCATCATTGCAAACATGATGTTTTAAAATGTTCTCAATTACTCTTAGCTAGTGTGGGAGGGGGACCTGAGTGTGCCACAGTGCACAAGTGGAGGTCAAAGAACCTGCAGAAGTCGGTCCTCTCTTTCTACCATGAGGAACCAGAAATTGAACTCTGGTCATCAGGCTTGGTGGCATGTGCCTTCTTTACCTGCTGAGCTGTCTCTGGCCAACTGAACCTACAGAAGGGGAAATGGTGGCCTGTAATCCCAGCACTCTTTCACAGTTAGAGACAGGAGGATGGTAAACTAGAGGCCAGACAGGGCTACATAGCAATACCCTGTCTCTAAAATCAAAATAAGAGAAAAGAGGACTGGGGAGATGGCTCAGCGGTTAAGAGCACTGACTGCTCTTCCAGAGATCCTGAGTTCAATTCCCAGCAACCACATGGTGGCTCTCAACCATCTGTAATGGGATCCAATGCCCTCTTCTGGTGTGTCTGAAGACAGCTACAGTGCACTCACATACATGAAATAAATAAGGAAATCTAAGAGAAAGGAAAAAAAGAAACAAACCAATTCCAAGAGAGCTGCTATAATCAGCTGACTGCTGTCTACATCTCAGGTCCAAGGCCTCAAACCCCAGGTTACTGCTCAGTGACTGAGCTTGACAGAAGCCATTTCTGCCCAATTCCTCTGCTAGTCAGCCCCTGCCTTGGGCTCCCCATCAGCCTGGCTGAGACCTGCTCAAGCTGCAATGCTGCAAGCAGCGCTTTCTAGCTTCTACTTCTCTGCCTTCTGGGGGGAAGGGGACTGCAGTCTCAAATCACCCACTGTCAGCCTTCTGGGTAGGCACAATAACTTATCATTTTTTAGCCAGTTATTTTGTCACTTAGAGACAAATATACCCCAAATCAACATACTACCCACAAACTGACAGGATGAGACAGGGATGGTGCCCACAAGCTGAAAGACTACAGACAGGAGTGTGTAAGGTTAAGAAGGAAAGCGAAACTCTTAACAAGCCTAAATGAGGTATATAAAACGAGAGCCTGGTTTAAAAACAGGAGGATATTTAATCCATCTCAAAAGTCCCAAAAGGAGGAGATGAAGGGAACTACAGGAAAACCACTACCTAGGACAGAAGGGTGCTGCTGACCTCATGTTTACTCCTAGAGTCTCAAGACCCGATTTTTCCAGGGAACTAACTATCTGTTCTTTGATACGTGCAGCAATTCAAATAAGGCATCCATCTGTAAGAGTTCTGTCTGCTGATGCTGAAAGGGAAGGAGTGTTGACCACAACGAGCTGCAGAGAGCAGCCGGAGACAGACAACACAGGACACCAGGGTAGACAGGGTCCTTCATGGTGATGCAGCCAGAATCCATAAAAACTGGGCTGGGGCAGGAATCTTACAGTCAGTCCATGTTCAGCTACAGCTTCAGCATTTTTATTTACCATCTTCAGCCACAGCCCTTGGGAGCAAAACCGCAGACAAGGCATTCAAGCCCCTTGCTGGTTGGTTTCATCATTATCCCGCCTCTTCCAAATCTGTCAGAAATGGAAAGTGGTGATCTCTTTAGTCAGTTAGCCGTCAAGTAACTTCTGTGCGGACAGCAGACCCCCGACCCCCGACGCACACGCCAGTCTCAGCAAACAACCCACGCCTTCCACAACAGTCCCTCTATTCCGTTTTCATCCCCACCCACCCTAGACTTTTCTTCCACTCTTTTTCAGATTTGTTTAGTATTCAATGTGCATGAGTGTCTTGCCTGCATGTATGTATGTGCCTACCGTGTGCATGCCTGGTGTGCACCAGCTTTGGATCTCCTAGAACTAGAGTTACAGATCTCTGCTAAACTCACAAAGCCACAAACACACTTCTTGGCTCACTTGTTGACTGACAGGCTTCTATACTTTTCCTTTTTGAAAGTCTGATTGACTTCTGGAGCCACATAATCTCATCCCCTTACACTCAAAGCACCACAGCCTGCAAGCAAGACTCTACATCAGTTCCACTTCCTGCGCTGGCCCACACCCACCTGAATATAAGCCTCAGACAGCGTGATCATCTGGGGCAGAATGTCCGTCACCTGGAGGTCTTGTAATTCATACCACTTGCCGGTCCCCTGCACAAAACATAAAGGGCTGGGTTAATGGCTCTTCAAAATCAGAGATGTAAAAACGATCACAGCCAAGAGTCAGAAACATCAGAATGGCCACTAAACATTAACAAGGGTCATGAGGATGGTTAGTAACCTTGGCTAGACCTGATCAATGAACAGTTCAGGCAGCCTCAGTCCTATAGAGGAGTCTTTGAAGTACAGTGAAGTCCCAAACATTTTGCTTTCCTTTCTGTCGTGTGTGTGTGTGTGTGTGTGTGTGTGTGTGTGTGTGTGTGTAGAGATGTCCTCACATAACCCAGTCTAGCATCAGATTTTCTCTTTAGCCAAGGAGGGCCTTGAACTTCTGATTCTCTGGCTTCTACCTCAGGAGTGCAGGCATTATAAGTGTGTGCCACCATAGCCAGTTTATGTGGTGTCTGGAATCAAGCCTAAGGTTTTGTGTATACTGGATACCCTATCACTTGAGCTAAATCCCCAGACTCATTTCTACCCTGCTAAAAAAGAATTTAGGTGGCCAATCAAGAGGAAAAAGGGAAAGCCCTCTAATCTCTAATGTCTTTTCTCCTGTCAAAAAAACGGTAAGTCAGAAAAAACCCTAAAAAAGTACATGAAGCTAGCTGCTAAGAACCTAATAGTAGACATTCTCCTCCCCCACACCCTCACCTCAGAGAAGCAACAACAAAAAATAAAGTAAGGCATCTTGGAGGACACTGCCCATCACCTACACTGTTTCCCCTGGCCTGCAAACCAGTGATGCCAACACAGCCAAACTACCTCAGCATGCTGCATGAGCAAGCTTGGCAAAGGTTTCTGGATTAATGCAGACACCTGGCAAACATCTAACAAATGAAAATGCTGTGCTGATAGATTACAGATGTTGCATATATTACAGATAGTCGGAAGTTCAAAATATAGGGACAACAGAGAAAGTGCGGGCCCACATAAGCAAGTCCCTTTCTGGTTCTAGGACTAGTTAAGAACACAGGCTCTGAAGCCAAGTATCTAACCACAAATCCCAATGTTACTGACTTCAGGTAAGTCCTTAAACACTAAGCCTCGGTTTGTTCCTGTGTGAGAGCTACACTCTAAGGACAGTAAACCACTGGTCCCAGAGACACTAACCAGGTTACAACAACCTACACTAAATCCTGTGTTTATAAAGATATCCTGTGTATGCTTTTGTTTTCAGCTGAGGCACACTGTTAAAATGTTTTAGCTCAGTTAGGCATGGTAGCAATGCCTATGATCCTAGAACCTAGAAGGCTCAGGGTGGAACTGCTTCAAGTCTCAGCCAGCCTGGGCTACAATGTGAGACCTTGTCTTAAAAATGACTACAGACAAAAGAAGAGTCTCTAAACCAAAGCTTCTCAAATGTTAATTTCAAACACATCCAAGGGTCTTGTTAAATAATGAGTGTTCCCAAGGGGGTGGGACTCTGCCATTCTAAGGAGCCTGAGATGGTATCACTGCTGCTAGGCTGAGAACCCCACTCTGGCTGGTGGGGCTCTGACTCCAAATAGAGGTTCTCCACCCTGCCTGGGTATCAGATTCTCCAGGAGAACTTCAGAACGCCTAACAGTTCATTATACATCCACATAATCTAAAGCAGAGTTTCCTAATGAACTAGGATCACTGTTTGGACTTAAGTAAGGGTGTAACAGCACTGTAGGATCTGTGGCTGCATCCCTGGCCTCTATTCCAGTTGAAAACCAATGTAACTGTGCTGGGGCAGGACCAGCAATCATGACTTCAGAAACCTTCAAGGAGTATCTAACAGTAAGACAAAACTAAAGCCATTGCCTCTAGTATGCACAGAGCTCTGAAGCCAGGCCCAAAGAGGCAAAGAAATTCAAAGTCAGGAACAACACCTATTTTGCAGCTCAGCCCATGCCAGTCAGGGGTCACTCACATGGTGAAGCACGTGGATCCTGTAGGAGCCCTCAGAAGGCTTGCCATCATGCACAACGTTGGCAATGAGATCATAGGTGGTGTTCTCGTGCACTGCCTGGACTTCTTCAGATAAGTATTCTCTCAGATCCACATTTCTGGAGACAAAAAATAAGTAAGTAAATCAGACCATGGCTGTGAAGTTAGAGAAATGTCCCATACAAATGACCAAATGAACCACAGAGCTATTGATTGTTTCTTTAGGGTCCTAACTATGAAAGGTTTGCAGTGCCAAAAAAAGTTCCAGTGAGTTGAATTCACATGTTTCAACAGCAACTACTTGTATCAGGAAAACTCCTCTAGAAGCATGTCTAGGAGCCACAAGTACAGGATCTCTGCTCACCTGGATTTCAATGGGAATCTTGGCTGTCACATGACAGCTGTGAATTTAAGCAGGTTACACAAGGAATGTGACGCCACTGCCTGCCCTGGGAGTAAGGAGCTGAGTCAACAGGGGCTTGACCACGGGCCTACCTGGGAGTCCACCTTGCAGCTCCAGGATTCAGGCAGCACCTGTCCTTTGCCCTTAGGCCCCTACAGGCAGGAAGAAGACTGACCACATGCTATGCCATCACTATAACAACCTAATTGGAAAACTGGGCAAACCATCAGCTTTTTTATTTTCAAGGACCTTACTTCTTTCATTTTCTTTCAGTGAAGTCAAAATCATTACAAGTAACACAGCTCACATAGGTAGCAGAGGTATGAAACGGGAATTTGTTCAAGGCTTCTAGACTAGGAAACCAGCACTGAAGGAAAAAACGGGTCCAGAGAGCTGGCTACCTTCTGTTCCTTTGTATGTGTGGTGTATGTTCCTCTGCACATGCAGATGGATGTGAATGCCTGTAGAGGTGAGAGTAATACCCCATGTCTTCCTCAGTTTCTCTTCCTTATTTTTTATGCAGGGTCTCTCAACACCATCTTCTGCTTTTCAAGGGCACAAGACACATACGCAGTGTACAAACACATATTCTGACGAAAACACTCATATACATAAAGTGATGTATACTCTCTGGACCCATTTTTTTCTTCAGTGCTGGTTTCCTACTCTAGAAGCCTTAAATAAATTCCCATTTCATACCTCTGCTATCTATGTGAGCTGTGTTACTTGTAATGATGTAAAATAAATCTCAGCTAGATGTGGTGGTGTGGCATACACCTTCAATTTCTCAGGAGGAAGAGGCAGGAGAATTTCTGATTTCAAAGTCAGCCTGGCCTACATACTGAGATCCAGAAAAACTATGTAGAGACCCTGTCTCTATAAAGTTTTTTTTTTTTTTTAATTTAAAAACAATTAAGGAAATGAACCAATTGATGCAAGCTTGGTGACCTGACTTTGATCCACACAGTGGAAGAAGAATAATTAATCCTATAAGTCATCCTCAGTTCTCCACATATGTGCCAAGGCTCACAAATACCCATGCAGGTGTGAGTGCACACCCATAAACAAAATAAATAAAATGTAGCAATTCCTTTAATAAAGAGGTCTTTGAGTCCTCTTCTAAGAATAGACCTCCTGTTTTCTAACTTTTCGGGAGGGAGCAAGCTTTTGGAAGGGCAAGCTACTCAAGTCACAACTCCCAGATGCACATATATAAAACAGGTAAGAAGATAAACACACTCCAGGCCCACAAGAAAAGCTAGCAGGGTAAGAAGTTCCAGCAGCTACTGCACAGAAGCACCATCCGCAGCGGCCCCATCCACCCACAGCAGCCCCCTTGGAGATGAAGCACTCTTCCCTCTCAGGAGCACACTGGTGATAGTGGTAACTCACAAGAGACTAGCTCTGACATGCATCCTTACTGATGGGATTTGAAAGACAGTGCTGGCTGGGCAGTGGTGGCGCACACCTTTAATTCCAGTACTTGAGAGGCAGAGGCAGGCGGATTTCTGAGTTCGAGGCCAACCTGGTCTACAGAGTGAGTTCCAGAACAGCCAGGGCTACACAGAGAAACCCTGTCTCGAAAAACCAAAAAAAAAAAAAAAAAAAAAAGAAAAGAAAAAGAAAAAAAAGACAGTGCTTCTGCAGTACCACTAAAGAGAACAGACAGGTGGCTTCTGTGTTCCTTACTTTGTTCTATGTGTCATACAAACAGGATGGTGGTGAAGAACAGGAAGAAGACTGTGGGGGAAAGGAGGAACTGGGGAGATGGCTCAGAGGTTAAGAGCACAGCAAACCTCTCGCAGAGGTCCCAGGTTCATTTCTCTACACGTACATGGTTCAGAACCATCTGTGACTCTAGTTCCAGAAGATCCAATGCCCTCTTATGACCTCCGTGGGCACTACACACACGGTAACAAACACACATGCAGGTGAGACACTCATTCACATAAATTTTAAAAAATTCTATAATATTTCTTTTAAAAAAGAAGAAAGGAGATTCTCCTGTATGCCTCACTAAGAAATTCTCCTACATGGCAGCTGCCGCATACTTATAATCCCAGGGTGAAAAGGCTGAGCCAGGGATTCACAAGTTCAGCAAAGACCAGGTCTGAGTTTCATTGCAAGATCCCATCTCCAAATTTTAGAAAAAAAAAAAAAAAAAAAAACTTAGATAAAATTCAGATAAAGCTAGAGATACAGTGCTTGCCTGGCATCCAAGATGCCTGGTTCAGTCTCTAATAATTAAGAGAAGAAGATTCAGCCAGGCAGTGGTGGCGCACGCCTTTAATTCCAGCACTAGGAAGGCAGAGGCAGGTGGATTTCTGAGTTTGAGGCCAGCCTGGTCTACAGAGTTGAGTTCCAGAATAGCCAGGGCTACACAGAGAAACCCTGTCTCGAAAAAAACAAAAAAAAAACAAAAAAAAAAAAAAGAGAGAGAGAGAGAAGATTCCCAGGACACCCCTCTCTTCACTATCTACTACCACAGATTCTCAAGAAGGAAAGCATACCTGGAAGGAGCCTTAGGGCTCTTGCGATCTCAGTCTCACAGCCCAGCGTGCACTTTCCCCACTGAGCCATCTCCCCAGCCCAACACTTTAGACTACACAGAACTGAGAGCTGGACGTACTTCCAAAGGGAAAACTGGCAATCCTGCTGGTTTGGGGAAAGTGAGAGGAAATGGGAGGAAAAGAATCCAAGAGGGAAGCACCTGTCCACTATTGTCCCGAACTGCTTTGTTATACAGACAACAATGTACAACTTCCCTGTCACTAGAAAGCTGAATATATCCTAGACATTCCCGAGTTGAACATCATATGCTCACACAAAGCCTTCTCTCCGCCAGTCTGCCTTAGACACTGCCTTTCTCCAACCTCAATCCCCACATGCTGACACACACTCATTGTCAGACTGCCACGAGGTTTCTCCACATTCTCAGAGAACTTCAGAAGTAAACACTGTCTCTCAGAGCTGGAGAGATGGCTCAGCAGTTAGGGTAACTAGCTGCTCTTCCAGAGGAACATGGGTTGATTCCTGGAACCCACATGGGGGCTCACAAGTGTCTACAACTACAGTTACAGGGAATTTAATGCCCTCTTCTGGCATCTGTGGGTACCAGGCATGCATATGATACAGACACAGCCATGCAAAGTATCCATACATAGACAATGTTTTAAATTTAATTAAAAAATTAAAAACATTGGCTCTTCAGAACTGAAAAGCAATGGTCTATCCTAGTGAGGTCTTTCTGAACTAGAAGGCAGCCAACTAAAACCACCTGGTAATCTTCCAGCTCCTTCAAAATAGTCATGAGAACTCAACTGCAGGGCAAATTAAAAAGTCCCATATTAAAATCTGTAATTTATGACTGTGTGTTGTCACATGCTTGTAATTACAAAACTAGGAAGGCAGAAGGTGGGAAAATCAAAGATTTAAGGTCATCTTAGATTACAGTGACTTCAAAGCCAGGGTGGGCTACATGAGACTGAATCTCAAATAAGCTAACAAACAAATAAATAAATGGCTGGATCTAGGGTAAGATCCACCTTTAGGGACCCTGAAATATGTATGTTCTTCCAGCAAGCCCCTCATGTCTATGATATAGGAAGCTGTTTATTGCAATCCCCAACCAAATTAGTCCAAAAGAAACAACATGGAAGGACGTCCAAAATCCTGGCCAGATGTGGCAGCAAATTTGGGAGGTTGAGGCAGGAGTTTCAGGAGTTCAAGATCATTTGCCAAGTTCAAGAACAGCCTGGGCTACATAAGGCCCTGTCTCAAAAAGAAAGATGTGGGGAACCCCACCACAGTGAAGCAGGGGACCCCACCACAGTGAAGCAGGGCAATACACACGTGATAGGGAAGTTGACAATCGTGGGATTCTTCTCCACGAAGAAGTTGTTCTTAGTAAATCTCTTGATGCAAAAGATTAGATAGGGGGGCAGCTTGGTGAGCTGGAAGCGCTTCAGGAAGTTCTCCTTGTAAGTCTTGTATTCCTACAAAGACAGTTTGATGTCATCAGTGCCAGCACTCAGGAGGTACTAGAATGGGGGTTTTTTGAACCCAACTCTGCATCACACCTAGACTTCGAAAGACACCCAGCCTCAGAAATCACAAAAGAGGCTAAGATTAGCCCTGTGGCAAACACTAAGTAAGACACCTCGACAATGGGTTGCGTCAGGTAGTACATGATCACATTGCTAAAAGTAGTATCTCAGCTGTGTGGGCTCGGGCAAATACAACTATCTAGTGAAAAAGTCAGTTAAAAGCTGAATTCCCACCATACAGATATTACTCTACTCAAAATGGAGAAAAATGTCTTGACTTAGCAGCAGTGAAGCACCCTCAGTATTCCAAAGGAGGTGGCTGTCAACTTCTCACACCCCTCCTGCGTTAAAGACCTGGGCTGGGGTGTAGCTCTATGGAAAACCCTGTGCTCAGCACATAGGAGGCACTGATGTATCTCAAACCAAAGCGCACATCTGAGAAAAAAAAATCTCCAGGCTTGTATAAGCAGTCTAGTGGGTCACATGTCCTGTAAGCTCACCCTGCATGGCCCAAGGAAAAAGGGAAGGGCCATGGCACCTGTCCAGGCCAAGGGGTATAAAGCTGGTGAACACTGGGGTGCTTTGCTTTCCCTTTTATATATATGGGTATTTTGTCTGTCTGTGAACCATGTGTGCCCACAGATGTCAGAAGAGAGAGCCAGCTCCCCTGACCTGGAGTTACAGATGGTCATAAGGCACCATGTGGGAGCTGGGAATTGAACTTAGGTTCTTACAAGAACAACACTCTTAATCCCCGAGCCATCTTTCCAACACTGTGAATAGTTTTTCTTAATACAAATTTTTATCCTTGTCTGGGGATATAGCCCAGTAGAGCACTTATCTAGCATAGAAGAGGCCAAGGCTCAAACCTTAGTACAGCAAAAAAACTAAGCTCACATTTAGTTAAGAGACAGGAGTAGCCAGCAGTGGTGGCGCATGCCTTTAATCCTAGCACTTGGGAGGCAGAGGCAGGTGCATTTCTGAGTTTGAGGCCAGCCTGGTCTACAGAGTGAGTTCCAGGACAGCCAGGGCTACACAGAGAAACCCTGTCTCAAAAAAAAACAAAACAAAACAAAAAAACAAAAAAAACCCCAAACCATCTGGACAATGACCTTATAAAACAGCAAGACTCCCTTCTGACTCTGTTGGTGAGACACTACAGAACTGCTTCCCTTCCAAACAGCAGAGTCAATAGAAGGGCGTCTAGAAAATGGAGAAATGGGAGGCTGGAGAGATGGCTCAGCAGTTAAGAGCACCGACTGCTCTTCCAGAGGTCCTGAGTTCAAATTCCCAGCAACCACATGGTGGCACAACTATCTGTAATGGGATCCGATGCCCTCTTCTGGAGTGTCTAAAGACAGTGATGTACTCACATGAAATAAATAAATAAATAAACCTTAAAAATAATTGTCGGAACTGGAAATGGTGGCCTACACTTGTAAGCCAGCACCTGGGTGTTGGAAGGCGAATCAGGAGTTCAAGGCTTGTTCCTCACAGCAAGTTCTAGGCTAACCTGGCTAGATAAGACCTTAACTCAAAAAACAAAAACAGAACAAATTAATAATTTTTAAAAGATGAGATTTCTGTATTTACTGTTTCCAGACGTCTAAATTTCCCACCTTTCTCTACAGTACTCAGGCCATGTAAGTTAAACACCAGGGGCTGGGAGACTTGACAAAGACAATACACTTAGAAAAGACAAGGCGGCTGGGGAGTGCCTAGTCTGTGGAGTGCTTGCCTTCTACTTCCAAGGCCCTGCTGTTAACACCGAAAAACAGATGCTAAAGTTAGCAAGAGAGCAGGCAAGGGTGGCAGTTGAGTCACCTTCTCCGTGATGCCGTTGAACTTGGCCAGGATGTTGAAGAGAGGCACCTGGGGAATGATGAGCTGCTCCTTCTCATCCTTGTAGAGTGGGGCAGTTGGAAGGTCGAGCGTCAGGTACATGAACGTAGACTCCACCATCGTCTCCTGATACTCGTCATTATGGAGCAGTTGCTCCTTCTCTTCTGCTGGCTGGAAATGAATGAGGAGAGGAGAGGAAAGGAGCATGAGCAGGGAGCAAGCTCAGAGCACGGCGCGTCCTGTGTGGAAGATGTATGCACATCTTCTCTAGTCCAGAGCCCAGGCAGCTGTATTCAGAACCAGCCCCTGACAATGTTCATTCAAAAACTGATGGCACGTGTGTGCATGTGTGTGGTCATGAAACTTGAAAGGGGATCGTCAAACAGGAGCAGGGTAACCAAATATGTGTGACATGAAGCAAAACGAGGAACTATTTGTAGAGAAACCTGCCAGGCAGAGGGCACTGGGAACAGGGGACGGCAATAGAAGAGGGGATTATTTAGAACCAAGTAGAGTGACATACGTGTTCAGAATTGACACAGTCAAACCCATTACTTTTAAAGAAAAATTTGCTATCCACCTTCTGAGAGGTTTTGTTTTAAAAGTTCTCAGATTACACAAGAAGCTCAGCTGAGCCTTCTGGAAAACATATCAGTAGCACTCAGTGGTCAGACCTCTTTAGCCAACAGACTACCAACCACAGACTCTGAGGTTACAACGCATTACCACAATAAGGCCAGAACTGTGAGTGTTTTATAGAACTTCCTTGTGGGATACTTTCTGTCCACTCTCTAAGCTCCTGTGCTTTCCCAAGCCCCTAAGGTAGCATATATCAGACTAAAATCTTTCCTGCACACTCACCAGATCAGGATGAGGAAGCTTTTTGGTGAAAATTCTCATTGATCCCTGGAAAACATCATTCACAATAGCTGTACAAGTAAAAAGAAAAATACAAAGTCTGTGAAGCCAGAAAGCATGTCAAGAACACACTGCCAGCTTCTAAATTTCTGGTATAAACAAGAATCTCCTAGTGTAAGAGTCAAGCTCTAAGCACAGAAGCTTCACTGTAACAGCTATCATCATGGTGATGGTATAATTAGCTAAGTAATTACATTATTCCTCTTTCACGGGACACTCTTTGACCACTGGGCTGGGTCATGAAAAAAGGAGAAATGTTCATTTGAAATGAATGAGGACTTACACAGCTAAAAGACACACACAGGTGTGTGGAGGGAAGGATGGATGGAGGGAGGGAGAGACAGAGATACAGAGAGAGAGGCAGAGACAGAGACAGACAGAAGGAGAGTGAGAGTGAGCAGGAATGCTGAAGAGCTGGCCCAGAAGCTGAGAGCACTTGTTGCTCTTACAGAGAGAACCCAGGTTTGATTCCTAGCACACACATGGTGGCTCACAATCACCCATGACTCTAGTTCCAGGGGCTCCAATGCCATCTTTCTACCTCTGAGAGCCTAAGGCACACACATGAAACACATAGCAAAAAGCAGGCAAAATATTCATACACATAAAATACTTAATATTTTTTAAACTATCAGTCAAAATTGAGCATAGAACTGGGTACAGTAGCTCACACTTGTAATCCCAGCACTTGGGAGGTAGGAGCAGGAAGATCAAGAGTTCAAAGGCAACTTCAGTCACATGAGACCCTGCCTCAAAACAAAAACCAGACTAAACTACGAGAAAATCGGCAAAGGGAAATGGTTTGCCCAATACAGAGCTTGCCGTCAAACATGAAGACCTGAGTTTGATCCCCAATACTCACAAGTTAAAAGTTGTGTAAGGCAGTCCTCACCTCTAATACCAGTTCTGGACCTCCACAGGACACACACACACACACACACACACACACACACACAGAGAGAGAGAGAGAGAGAGAGAGAATGAAAAGCAGTTCAACCAAGAATTTCTCATAATCACACAATACCTTCAAAGGGAGACAATATGGAATCCACACTGGACATGAGAAATGACTAACACAACACAGTAAACAAAAACCCAAGCAAAACCACAAAGCTCACGAGCTCCTAGAATCCCAGTGAGACACAGTTAGAGACCTGAGAGAATGAACATGGCTAAGTCTACCTCGTGGATAGGGCAGAGCATTCTAGAGCAAAATACTAAGCTCCATCACCAGCAAAGCCATCAGAACACAGAGGACAAGAGAGCTGGGTGGGACAAGCTTATTCTCAAGCAATGCAAACAGGAAGATTGGGAGTTTGAGGCAGCCTAGGCAGCCTGGCAAGACCCTAACTCAAAACAAACAACACACACACACACACACACACACACACACACACACACACAATCAATCAATTAAACAAAAAGGAAGAAAACTAAACTGCATTGTGTCTCCAGAACAACTCACCTGGATCTGAAGTCTGTAAGCTATAAACTACAACTGGCATGCAAAATAAACATGGAATGACCACTGAACCAGGAAAGGCTGAGGGTCAGAGGGACTTTTAGTGTGAGACTCTAGGGGGCCAGCTTTGTGCCTCCAAGTACAGAGTGGGTGTCTGATCTACCTCAGTTCAGTCCTTCACCAACTCCAGATCTGGCAGGAACCTGAGGGTCTAGAACATAATGCCCAAGTCTCCATTTTAAAATGGGCCAAGATTTCCAGGGCATAATTATATCCATTTCTGAACTGTAAAAAAAAAATGTTTTGGCCAATGAGTGGTGGTACTTGTCTTCAATCCCAACACTTGGGAGGCAGCCTGTAGGTGATCTGTCTGAGTTCAAGGCCAGCCTGGTGTTCAGAGCCAGTTCCAGGACTACACAGTAACACTGTTTCAAAAAACAAAAACAAGAGGCTGGAGAGAGGGCTCAGCAAGAGCACTGGCTGCTCTTCCAGAGGTCATGAGTTCAATTCCCACCCATCACATGGTGACTCACATGGAATTCTGGCACACAGGTATACATACAGATAGAGCCCTCACACCACCATCACAGCAACAAAAAAATGAGCTTTCCTGGGGCTTGCAACACCCTGACCTCTAAGGGCTCTTGTACTACACACATGTGGAGTACATAAATTCATTCAGGCACACCGAGTAAATAAAACTTTAATCTGAGCAGGTAAGGGACTTTAATTGATAGCTAAAACTATTAATGGAACAGAGTACTATTTCAATACATGCATACAGAGTGCAATGAGAAGCAGCTGAGCTAATTGGCATATCCATCTCTGAACATCTAGCATTCCTTTGTACTTGAAGTACACAATCAGTGGCTGTCAACCACTGTTACTCTACTGTATCAAAGAACGCTGAGAGCTCCTCTTCCTGCTAACTCTTCTATCTGAGTCCATCTAGCCTCAGGCCTCTCGTAACCCGGATTCTACTCTCAGCTGCTGGAAGATCACTTCTGGAGTGGTAACACACAGTCATGACTTCTGTCTGGCTTACTTCACTTTACACAATATCATCCAGGCATTTCAGCTTAAAATACCACCGGGGCCAGGCATGGTGGTGTATATTTGTAATCTCAATATTTGAGAGGCTGGGTCAGGAGGATCATAAATTCCCAGCCAGTCTAGGCTACACAGCAAGACTGTATTTCAAAGATTAAAAAAAAGAAAAAGATAAAACAACAACAAAACAAACTAGGAAAAAATAGGCTGAGAATATAATCATATTCTAACAAAACACAGAGCACGGTCTATTTAGGCCTAGTGCAGCCTAATGGCACATGCCTGTAATCTGCTTCTGTGGAAGCAGAAGGATCAGGAGTTCAAGTCATTTGAGCACGGAGGAAACTAAGACAGGAAGAAGCTGAGTTCCAGGACGGCTTGTCTCAGAGAAAGAAAGGTAGTATATAATACATGCCAACCCTCACCTGTTCCCACCCCTAAGTTACAAATGAAAAGGACAAGCAGGGCAGGGGTGGTGCACGCCTTTAATCCCAGCACTCAGAGACAGAGGCAGGCGAATCTCGAGGCCAGCCTGGTCTACAGAGTGAGTTCCAGGACAGCCAAGGCTACATAGAGAAACCCTGTTTCAGGGGAAAAAAACTAAAAAACCAACCAACCAAACAAACAAAAAACCAAAGAAAAAAGAATGAAAAGGACAGACATTATAAAACATTTTGAGAAAAAGAAAAGAAAATAGGGCTCCTCTGGCAAGCATCATGACTTACTCTTCTTCTTCTTCTTGGTGCCTCCCAGAGCTGAGTGCAGAGCATTCAGAAACCAAGACAGGAAGTCAACTCCATCCCCTGAGAAAAAAGGGAGAGAGGAACATGCTGAAGCTCAGAGGCAGGAAAGGAACCCAACATGCACTGGCTGGCCTCCTCACCCCTCCGGCCACACCCCACACCCCACAAACTCCGTGCACCCTCCTCTACCTGACCACAAACACACGCACTCCTCAAGGTCAAGCCTACTCTTCAGTCTTCTCTTTCTCTCAAGGTACTCTGGTGACCCTGTCACTGTCCCAGAATGTATCTCATCACCCTGTGATAGCAATGAATGAATGAAGACCTTGTAACATCCACTTCTCCAAAGTAGCTCTGACTTCCTCCCTTCCCTATCTTATAAAGACACATGTGTTTCAGGAAGGTGACTTCTGGTGCTAGTATTAAAAAGGCATCTACATATACTGTGGAACAAAGGATTCTGGGAACAAGCAACATTCCTGGCCTATAATAGTGCCTAAGAAGAGACTAACTGCCTACCTCTAAAGTATTTCTGGGATAACGGCTACTTTCTCTCCAAATGTCTGTTTCCATTTACTTCCTTTCCTCTCTGCTCATCTAGTTAAAATCTGTTAAACTGTATAGTTTTCTTTAACTCCATCTTCCTGATTCCAAAGGCCTGACAACTCTACAAAATCACTTTCCTCCTCCCTTCCCGCCCCACCCCTCCACAATTTAATTATAATGAACACAGCAAAAACTTCTTCATAAACACCACATACATCTAAGCAACTGACAATACCCAGGTCTCAGACACTGGACAAAATGATGCTTCACTGACAACACAAACTGTGTTATGACAGAAGAAACTAGGTAAGCAGAAGTTTATTCTTTTTTTTTTTTGGTTTTTCAAGACAAGGTTTCTCTGTGTAGCTCTGGCTGTCCTGGAACTCACTCTGTAGACCAGGCTGGCCTCGAACTCAGAAATCTGCCTGCCTCTGCCTCCCAAGTGCTGGGATTAAAGGTATGCGCCACCACTGCCCGGCTTGGAAGTTTATTCTTAAGATTAAGATTTTTCTGCAACTCTCTAACCAGCTAAGCTTTAACTGTCAAAAGCTAAAGGGAAGGCTGACAGATACAACCATCCATGGCATACAAAATAAATTTCACTACAAAAATATCGTATCTTGTTGCAGCATTGACATAAAAATAAAAGAGAGTCCATTGCTTGCACAGAGGACTTGAGTCCAGTTCCCAGAATCCACAGTGGACTGCTCAGCATTGCCTGTGACCCCAGCTACAGGCGATTCAACACCCTCTTCTAGAATCCATGGACACCTGCACAAACATGCACATGCCCACCTGCCCATACACATATTTAAAAATAAAACAAATCTTAAAAATCAAAACAACCTCAGAGTTGGTCCAGAAACAAAATGACGTATGAATCTAAATGTTGGAATCTGATGGTTCTAGCACACGAGGTAGTTGTTCCTTATTCAAGTGCAAGGTGTTAGTGGCCTTGTTGCAAACTGTGAAACACTATGCTCAAACGGCTTAGTAACTTCTGCTCATCTGGGAATAACTCATGGGGCTCTGATCACCACACACTGTGCATTCCCAAGTGAATCTTTCTCTTTGCTCTCCTAAAATCCTAAACCCCAAGAGTCTGAGCTCCTATCTACTTGCCTTATCACCCCTAGTGCTTCTTTCCTTAAATACCTGAGACTCTGAAAGCCATTACTAGACAAGCAGGGTGGCACATGCCTTTATTTCCAGCACGTAGGATGCAGAGGCTGGTGGCTCTGTGACTTCCAGACCTGTCTGGTACACAGTAAGTTCCAGGACAGCCAAGGCTGCAATAGTGAGACTCTGTCTTTTTTTTTTTTTAAAAAAAAGGAAGGAGGAGGAAGAAAGAAGGAAGGAAGGAAGGAAGGAAGGAAGGAAGGAGGGAAGGAAGAAAAAAAAGGTATGAGGAGTAGAGGGCTGGAGAGCTGGCTCGGCACTTTAGAGCACATGCTGCTCTTTCAGGGGGACCCAGGTTTGTTTCCTAGTACCACATGGCAGCTAACAGCTGTCTATAACTCCAGTGAGTGGGGAGCTGACGCCCTCTTCCGGCCTCCTCAGGTACCAGGTATCTCTATGGTACACAAATTTATACATACAGGCAAAACACACACATAAAATAGTAAAAAAAAATTTAAAAAGCAAGCCACTGAACGTTCCCTCTATTTAGGTAACTTATCAGAATAATGGAGTTTTTATTTTCTTTTTGGATTTGGGGGAAAAGACCTCATGTAGCTAAAGGGGACCTTGAACTCCTGCCTCCACCTCCAAGGTGCTAGGATTATACACATGTACCACCATGCCCAGTTAAGAATAATGTTTCGCAAACATAGATCTGACATCAGACTTTTGTGTCAACTGATTCTCAACCTTGTTAAGATATAATCCAATCTTTTTTTTTTTTTTTTTTAAGGATTTATTTATTTCATGTGAGTACACTGTCGCTGTTTTCAGACACACCAGAAGAGGGCATCGGATCCCCGTTCCAGATGGTTGTAAGCCACCATGTGTTTGCTGGGAATTGAACTTTGAACCTCTGGAAGAGCAGTCAGTGCTCTTAACTGCTGAGCCATCTCTCCAGCCCCATAATCCAATCTTTTTACAAAGACACATAAACTTCCCAGCTAGCACCTTGGCTCTCCACTGACCCTGGAATCCAAGATATGACTACTTACACTCTGTGCCAGACACTTTTGTGCATGCCAAACTATACAGTGGCATCTCCATGCCTGCCTGCCTGGCATGCCTATTACCAGCCCACCTCCTCCTCTTCTACCTAACGTTCAGACTTTTCCCAGACACTCTCACAGGGCGGAGAGAGTGTCCCTCTTACTGCAGCACTTAACACACTCTGACTACCTCCTATACAATAACCTTCCCCATTTAGCCAGGGAGCTGCTACAAGAAAATGATCACATTCCTTTATCACCACAGCTCTAAACCTCAGCAAGAAAAGAAAACACACAGAATGACCCCATACTGGGGAGACAGAGACAGGCGGAGTTGGAGCTTGAGACCAGCCTGGTCCACACAGTGAGCTCCAGGACAGTCAGGGCTCCAGAATGAGTCCTTTTCTCAAAAACAAAAGGATGAACAAATAAATGGATGTGATGGGGTACTTCATAAGACCCAGGAGCTTCACTCAGTAGCAGTCAGAACTGGATTCTGAGAGATGACAATGGGCAAACAGTTCCCTGAGCATCCAGTGGGGAACACAACAAAGTGAGCAGTACTGGTGGCAGGCAGCTGCTCACTAACAACAGGCTCTTGCCCAGGTTTTTCCATAAGCAATACCATTATTTTGCCAAATGAAACCGCTGTAGTCTCTTTGGTTTCTCTGCACAGGACCCACTAATCAGAAGTGAATGAAGAGCCTAAGCCACTATCCATTGAATCCTGTCAGGACTCACTGCCAAGTGGAAAGGAACATGTTCATCAGCCTTGGCATGCTGTCCTCAAGTCAGAGAGAGGACAGTGACTTGTTTCTTACCTTGTTTGGTAATTTGGAAAGTCTTCTTGCTGCAAAGCACGACAGCCTGAAGCATCTCATGAGGAGAAACATGCGCCTTGAAGTTTCGGGGGTTCCAGAGCTTTCTCATCAGCTCTCCAAAACGCTGGACCAACAAGAACATGATATCCCCTGGAGGACGCTTGATGTTCTTATAGTTGTCTTCCTCCAGGAAGTAGTTCCGAAGAGGAGGAACGTTAGATAGAGCCTGGAAATCAAACACTCTAGTTAACACAAAGCCCCTCGCAGGGCCCCTTGAGACCAAGCTGTTCCAGCTGGCATTCAGACAAAGCCTGGGACAGGCCTAGGATGGCCTTAAAAAGTCCAAAAGAAACTGACCCTCTGAAAATGCTTCCAGACCTCAGTAAAATGTCCTTCACTGAGTCACATGAAATAAAGGCTGACAAACACTTAGTGAGCATGTATACCAGGAAGGACTTTAAAAGAAAAGCAGAGCAACTCTGGAATCCCAGCACTTGGGAGGCGGAGACAGGAGAACTACCATAAGTGTGAAGCCAGGCTGGAGAATGTAGTAAGTACAGGCCAGCCTGAGATACAGAGCAAGGCCCTAGCTTAAAAACCAAACCAAACCACAGAACCAACCAAATAAACAAAAAAGCAAAGAGTCATAAAAAGTACTTTTAAAAAATGTATTCAGGGCTGCATCCTGCTCTTGCAGAGGACCTCCAGGATCCATGTCTGGCTGCTCAGAACTGCCTGTAACGCCAGCTCCAGGGAACCCAACACCTTTCTTTGGACTCCACAGGTACCTGCACTCGCACACGCGCATGCCCACATAGTACATACATATACACAGAAAGGAAGGAAGGAGGAAGGGAAGGGGGGGAAGGAGAGGAAGAAATGCAAATGCAACCACAACCACAGTGTTTAATTATGGCATTGCCTAGTAACAGAGTCCACTTGTTATTACCTGGAAACTTCAGGAGCCATAACCCTAGAGACTGAAAAAAATCTCTCAGCATGTGGTAGCCACCCCTTTGACCAGACAGAGAAGAGTGTTCTGCTGGCTGCAGAACAAATGCTCAAATGGTGTCTTCAGACAGACCTCTGACTGCACTCTCTAAAAAAGCAGTAACTGTTTGGTGGCCTTCACGCTGCTTCCAGTCTTTCCTTCCCAGTGTTCTTTCTTGAGCCTACCTGCAGCACAGCATTTGCATAGTCGTTGGCTTTTATGTTGTTCAGTCCCACGATCCCTGGCAGGTAAGTGGTACCATCATATGCCCGGGACAATTTGGCTTGCTTGTCCAAGTTTGCAATTTGCTGCTTTGTGAAAGTAGGCTTCAACACATACTGCCAAGCAAAAGAAAACCCTAAGTTGTTGTAAGAAAACCCTAAGTATGTCCAGAACAACAATTTCTACCAAAAATAAAAATGCCCTGGTCATGAATGACCCCCACTACACACCCCCAAGGCCCCAGCCAGGGATAAAGACCAAAAAAACAGAGTAAGTCCTCCACGGTGCTCATCTACAGAGTTTTATGTCTAACCCTGAATCACTGAATTCCGGGTCTGCCTTCAGCCCTACACCTTGGTCAGCTCCATGACCAATGACTGTCAGAAACCACGGGATTCTAAGGACTATGATCCCGAGTCTCCAGTGAGGTGTCGCACGTATCTAGCTCCAAAACAGGAGCACCTCCTTCTCGGTCAGCAACAGGATTCCAAGCCTCCCCAGGACTTCGTGGGCAGGAATGAACTTCCTTTGAAATCTTGAATCATTTCACCTTTTCGCTCTCCCTCCAAATACTTCCCTGACCTCTTATAGGGAGGACACTTTCCAGGGATCCCTGGGATAGCTCACAAAACAGCGTGCCCCTCACCAGCAACCTGGGACACGCACCGTGATATCCTCCAGCGAGGAATCGATGATCTCATAGTTGTCAGGAAGGCAGTAAAACTTGAGAGTATGGAGGTTGAGGAAGACGTGGTGGCTAAACTGGACACTGTGGATGTAGGCATGAGACTTTAAACCCCGGCCTGTGGGGAAAGGGAAAAGGCTATCAGAGAAAGGCCTAGAAAAGCACAAGTCAGTTTGCTCTGTTTCATTATTTTGTGCAAAACATGTTAAAAGCAGAAACAAAATCCTATGCCTTCCACGAAGTTATCACATAAACTTCTCTCACAAAGAGAATCAGAAAGATGTAAGTTAGGGGAATCAGTTTCAATATAAAGTATACACATAAACCAACTTCTCATGTAACAAAAACTAGGAACAGCCAAAACCACCTTATTTGATAAGTATACAAATACATACAAAACACAGCTATAGCTGTCCTAAGGCCTCCCACCTGTCAGCTCTCCATCTTCTACTTCCATCTGCCCATGTTCAAGACATTCCTGTATCCACGTCCCCCATCCTGTTGCATCTCTTTTGTGTTTTCTCTTGTTTAGTAGCACTAACATTAACCCAGAGCTTTGTGCACTCTACACAAACACTCTAGCACGAGGCTACCACCCAGACTCTCTCATTTGGAGACATGATCCTGTTAAGGTGCCCAAGCTATGTCAACCTTCCCACCTTCCTATCTTCCTGAGGAGCTTGGATAATAGTCTGTATCACCCTTCCAGCACTCTTTAAAATATTGCTCTCCTTTAGCCCCTTCAAATCCTTTTGCAGAGGAGCTGTAAGAGAAGAAAATAGGCCAGGTAGTGGTGGCGCACACCTTTAATCCCAGCACTTAGGAGGCAGAGGCAGGCAATCTCTGAGTTGGAAACCAGTCTGGTCTACAGAGTCCAAGGAAAGCCAAGGATACAGAGAAACCCTGTCTCAAAGAACCATAAAAGAAAGAGAGAGAGAGAGAAGGGGGGGGACAAATTATAACAACACACGAAGATGCATAAGAAACCCAGAACTTCATATATTAACCTAAAACAAAAATAAAGTGTGGGCATAGTGACACACACCTGTGATCTCAGCATTAGGGAGATGACAGGAGGATCAGACATTGTCTACACACACACACAGACTTACTTGACCTTGGGGAGATGGCAGAAAGTAAGTAAGGGCATTTGTCACTGAGCCTAATGCCCTGAGTCTGACCCCTGGACCCACATGGTAGAAAAAGAACTAACTCCCATACACTGTCCTGACTTCAACTACACAAATGCACCCACAAATATACACATACATATATAAAAATAATAAAGTTAAAATATAGTAAATCTTTAGTAACTGACTTTGGAGACAGACATGGTGGCAACACTCAGTGGACAAGGGACAGGAGAACTGGTAAGTTCAAGCCAGGAAGCCAACAGAGTGAGTTCTAGGCCAACCGGGTTACATACTGAGGTATTGTTTCAAAATGTCAAAGGGGGACAAAACCTGACCTGAGCATATTTCGCCACCTTCTGTCTTCATTTGTAAGCTCTGCTATAAAGTCCAGCAGAAATCATGCAGCTCTTGTGGGACTTCCATGATTGTTTCATGGGCAACATTAACTTCACAAAAACTCCCTATAGAAGCAAAGAATGTGGCTTCTCTTTTTCACATTGCCAGTATACTAGGAATGTACTTACTATTCCTTTGGTCTAAATGAGTTAAAATACTACATTTTCAGAAAAGAACTGAATTTAAGTATTCTTGAGCATGAGAAAACCTGAGGAGGAGACTTAAGTTCGAGGAAGCCTGGCCTATGTACTCAGGCCCCACATCAAAACAATAAAACTATAAATACAGAAAACACCAGACTTGGAACCCCAGGGGCTGGGGATGCAGCTCAGTGGTAGAGGACGTGCCTGGCACGTTTGAGAAGCTGGGATCAATGCCAATACCAAAAGGAGGGAAGGGAGGGGGGAAAAGAAAAAGAAAGACGCTTAGACTCATTGTTTGGAGAGCTAGTCTTTCTCATGGGTCCTTCTCCCTTCCAGACGTGCTCAACTCTGACCTAACTGGAGGGAACCTTCTCCAGTTTCCTGGAAATAAAAATGGGGGGAAAATAAAAAAGGCAGCTTCACAAACCTACACATTTCTCCCGCCCGCCATGCCCTTACCTTGAAAGTACTTGCCACACACCAGGCAGGCGTACGCGTTGATGTGCGAGAGAGAAATGGAACAGAGTTTCTCAAAGTCAAAGTCCAGCACGCTCCTGCAAGACAGCACAGAACAGTGATGGGGTGAGGTGGCACTGGCTCTTCGTTCCATAATGCCACCCCCCCCACACACACACAAGAGATTGCTGTAGCAACTGCACATAAACCACATACCTTTACCCAGCACACCACCACAGCAGGCTCAAACTGTCTACATCCAACACAAATGCCCAGGACACACTTTTTCATTAGATTCAAAAAACCACACAGCAACATTTAGCAACGATAAAAGCTGTATCTACACTAAACATGAGCAGAGTTTTTTTTCTGACAACATGACAACTATTTTACATAGCACTGACACTATATTTGAAATTAGTAATCTACACGGAATATATGTAAATATTAACTCACAGTTTATAAAAACTTGAACAGCCAGATTTTGGCATATATCAGGGAATCTTGGTTCCACTCACTTCACGGATATAAAGGACAACCTTTTCATAGTGGTTCACTCCTGTAAGTCTAGCACTTGGGAGACTGAGTAGGGAAGCCTGCAAGTCTGAGGCCTGTTCTAGCTACATAAAGAGTTTCACACCAGCCTGGACCATAAAGTAAGATGTGGAAAACAAAAAGAACTTCCTATTATAGTCATATTCTTTGCAGAGAAAGCAACAAAAAAAGACTAAAATAAGAGCCCAACAGCTCTGGGAGAGGACATCAAGTGTGAACACATCCTTTTAGAGACAAAAAATTCTGCTAGGTATGGTAGCACAAACCTTTAATCCCAGCACTGGTGAGGCAGAGGTAGGTGGACGTCTGTGAATTTGAAGCCAGTCTAGTCTGCACACTGCATTCCAAGCCAGTTGGGGTTACACAGTGAGATCCTGACTCAAAAATAAATACAAAATGTATTTACTTATTTTTGGTTTATTCACAGACAGGATTCCTCTCTGGCTGTCCCAAAACTGGCTCTGTAAACCAGGCTAGCCTCAAACTCACAGAATCCACCTGCCTCTGCCTCCTGGGTGCTGAGATTAAAGGCATGTACTACCATGCCAAGCTATAAAATTTTATTTTTGTTTATTTAAAAAAGGGGAGAAAGCTTGGGGATTTATGCTCAGTGGTAAAGTACTTGCCCAGCAAGCACAAGATCCTAGCACACCACAACCAAAAAAAAAAAGAGAGAGAGAGAGAGTGAGAGAGAGAGAAACCACAGGATAGAGAAGGAGGGAATGAGAGAGCAAGCAGCTGAAGAAATTTAGGACAATACAAAGCCGCAGTATGAGTACTGAGCAGAAAGAAACAAAAAGGTTTTATGTTCACTGAATCCACAAATGTGAGATTCCATAGTAAATATTAACAGCTGTACTGCTGAGGGACTATTAGCCACATGTGGTTATTGACAACTAAGCTTAAGTTTACTTCCTAGGCTGAAGTGTAGCTCAGTGGTAAGGCATGTCCAGCATAAATGTCCTGGATTTGATTTCCAGTACCACAAACTAATAAATTAGTGCTTCAACTGCATAAGCCATATGTCAAATCATCAAGAGCCTTGTGTAGCCTGCACTTCCCACAGCAAACATCCCCTATCAAGAGCAATTGCTAATGGGTTTGGTGGGGCACCTATAACCCCTGCACTCAGGGCTGAGATTGGAGAGTTGAGAATTCAATGTCAGCCTGGGCCATATATTAGACCTTGTCTCAAAAAAACCAAACAAACAACATTTTAAAACTCAACTCTCTGTTTTGGAGAGTTCTATTGGACAGTAGCATTCTAGAAGACAGACTGAGGACAACTAAAAAAAAAAAAAAAATCAAAGAATATACAAGATAAGACAGTTGTCTCTGCCATACAAAAACAAGCAAACAAATAAAAACTTTGGGGACTGGGAGAGATGGCTCAATGGTTAAGAGCATTTGCAGGCAACTAGAGTTCAGTTTGTAGCATCCACATTGGGCAGCTCACAACCACCCGTAAGTTCACTTCAAAGTAAACTGGGACCCTCTTGTGGACTTCACAGGCACCTGAATGCACAGGATGCACATGAACTTGGGCAGGGACATACATATGCATAACAACAAACGTCTAGGCAACTCTTCTCTGAGAACCCCACACCCATGCTCTTAAGTGTGTCTTACTTTCTTGTGAGCTCTTTCCCTTAACCCATGTGCTAAAGCTGATATTAAAGTATCTTCAAAGGTGCGGTGGTGCATGCCTTTAATCCCAGCATTCAGGAGGCAGAGGCAGACAAATCTCCGAGTTCAAGGACAACCTGGTCTACAGATTGGGTTCGGGTTCCAGGACAGACAGGGACTAAACAGACAGACAGACAGACAGACACACACACACACACACACACACACTTATCTCAAAAAAACAAAACAAAAACTGCACTCTGCCACTATAGAGAAACAAGGCTGGACATGGTTAGAGCACAATTTCCTAGGCAGATAGGCATAAAAGGAGGAAAGTTTGAATGTATTCTTCAATGTTCAGGTTAGAGAATTTTCTGTTGTATTCTGCATCTCAAAATCTATAGATGAGGCTGGAGAGATGGCTCAGCAGTTAAGAGCACTAGCTGCTCTTCCAGTTGTTCAATTCCCAGTGCCCACATGACAGCTCACAACTGTCTGTAACTCCGGTTCCAGGGGACTTGGCACTCTCACACAGACATACATGCAGGCAAAACACCAATACGCATAAAATAAAAGTAAATTTTTAAAAAATCCTCTGATTTTGTTTGCTTACTTTGTGTTGGTGATTAAACCTTGGGCTTCTGACATGCAAGTGCTCCACTACTGAGATACATCACCAAGACTTGCCCTCATCCTCTCTACATTACTGACCTGTTAATAGTATCCAAGTACGGACAGTGACGGCTCCTCCGGTCTTCAGAATCCACTCGGCCATTCTTTGCTGAGAAGAAATCCACACAGGCTTTAAAATGGGAAAGGTGTGCTGGAAAGTAACTCAGTGGTAGAACAACTAACTAGCACAGGCAAGATTTGCTCCAGCATCATAAATGGAGGACAGGAGGCTCTCCTCAAATCACAGGTACAAAACAAACAAACAAAACTAAACTAAATCATGGAAATGGGAATGTTTGATCACTAAGATTAGGATGAGCTTTTATTTTTCATTTAGTGACAACATTCAAAAAAAGGCCACTA
Organism: Rhynchomys soricoides; assembly: GCA_019843965.1. Classification (NCBI taxonomy): domain Eukaryota; kingdom Metazoa; phylum Chordata; class Mammalia; order Rodentia; family Muridae; genus Rhynchomys; species Rhynchomys soricoides. The sequence goes on along the minus strand of JADRCH010000043.1, from coordinate 11,891,565 downwards.
ATGAAATAAGTGCAAACTAAGAGTAGATCTATTATTACATATATAACCAAACAAAAGATTAATATATTATTTAAAGGAATCCAGGCAAGTGAGATGGCTTAGTAAAGGTGCTTGCCACCAACCCAACTATCTGAGTTCAATCCCTGGGACATAAAGGGTAGGAAGAGAGAACCGACTCCCATAAGCTGCCCACTGACTTCCACATGTATACCGTGGTACATGCACACACACATATATAAATAAATGTACTAAACATTTTTTTCTACCAGGTATAGTGGTGTACACCATTAATCCTAGCCCTTAAGAGGGTAGGCTAGGTGAAATCTCTTGAGTTTGAGGTCTACAGAGAAAGTTCCAGGACAACCAGGGCTACTTATTAAAAGCCTGCCTAAATAAGTAAATAAATAAATATCAAATAGGCATGAAAGGTATCGTGAAATATACCGCAAGTACTATATAAGCTGAATATCCTTAATTCTACCATTAGTCCAAGAGCTGTGATGGTTCAGAGAGTTAATCCTAATGTATTAACTCTAATTAAAGTTAACCCTAATGTGTTAGCTTGCCACAGCTTCATGGATGCTGACAGAAGCCACGTGATCACAGACTAAAACAAAGGGTCTATTAAAGCAATAACAGTGTTCAATTACATGACATCTTTGCCAGGTCCTAGAGTTGAGTTCCACAATAGAATAGAAAAAGAGCCAGTGCTCATAATGGGTTGCCTTACAGAAGATCCCTGCCCTTAAAGAAGGGGTTTTTATCTTCTTGTGACCTCACTCCCTTTTGCTCTATGGAATAACACAATCTGTCTCCCAAGGTTGGTCATTACATCGACATCCTTTACAAGACAACATGAAACAACCCTCATGCAAAACCCAGGAGAAGCAAGTGTCTCCAAACTATTCAACTAGTACAAAGTCAATACTTTAGTCTAGTGCACTGGGACTAACGGTCTTATTCCAGAAATTACAATATGACTCTGAATCTTAGGAACTCGGGGGGGGGGGTTTGGAAAAGGGAACGGGAGATGCTGTGGTGTTTAGTTTAAAGACAACGTTTAAGTTTAGGATTGTCTTTATCTGAAAGCAGTCTAGTCTGGATTCGAGCCCCGGCAGGGAGGCAGTAGAAAGGAAAAGTAAAAAGCAGACGAAAACTGGGCTTCTCAGACCTCAGGAAGGGGAGGCAAGAGTAAGTATCAGGAGTCTAAGGCCATCTCTGGTTACAATTTCAAGTTCCTAAGACCTGTCTCAAAAAGTAGGAGGAGAGAGAAGAAAGCAGGCGAAGGTGGAAGACGCGCCCGGCCCGGCCCCGCGCACCTCGCACCTCCCGCTCGGGCTCCGAGTCCTCATCGGCCTCGCGCTCACGCTTCACCCGCACGACCGGGAGCGCGGGCGGCGGGACCTCTCGCGCAGCCGGCTCGGCCTCCCGCTTCACGTGGACTGGGCTACCCCTGGAGCTCGCCGCCTCGGGCTCCTTCTCGCGGTCTCGCTCCTTCTTGATGCGACCCGAGCTGCCTCGAGACTCGGACTCGCGCTTCCCACGGGTGGAACCATGAGACTGCCGCTTGGACCGGCTAGACATCGCCACCACCGGTTAGGAGCTTCCGCGCCGGCGCCGCGCACGGGCGGCAAACAGCCAATCAGAAGTCGAGTTGGCCTCAGACACTCAGCTCGCTACAAGTCGCTGAGAGGGACAATACAGGCTTATAAAACGTTATCGGCGCTGCTGGTCCAACCGAGACAGTTTCAAACATATTGTGTCCTTATCCATCTTCTCTTTACAGCTTAAATAGGAACCGTTCACAGGCTACGTTGATTTTAGGAAAAAGGAAGCTTGTATTCGACCCGAGATATCTTCAGGACAGTTTGTGTCTCGAAACGATAATTCAGAGATGTCCCCTGATCAGGGATTGAAGACCTACACAGAAAAAGGAGTCAGTATTCCCAAATTAACTCCTTCATTCAGGCTTATACCTGGGAACTTCAATTAGTATTATATTTAAAGGGTTCTTTAAATAAGGAGTTTGCAAATAATCTGCTAAGGCGCATTTATTGTTTAGCTAGTAAAACTTCAAATTCAACTTTACCACTGAGTCATGCCTTAGTCCCTGCCTCATCGACGTGTAATTGATATACAGGATAGTACACGTTTGATGTGTCTAATTTGCTAAATTGCAGTGTGTGAACATTTACAGATCCATTGTCATAATCAAGAGAAGAAACTTGTTTCACCCCAGAAATGTCCTTGTGCCCATGTGGAATCCCACCCATGCCACAATAGTGACTACATTTCCTAGAGTTTTATGCTCAAGTATGAATTGGTGTTTCCTCTTTCTGACCAGATCTCATTCACATATAGTGCAGGACAGTCTGTTCCGTTGCTTCCTTATAACATTCCACCAAACAGATGGACTAGATTTTGTCACTGCTCTAATAATGAGTTTCAGATTTTTACATTTTAAACTGAAGACTTGAAAAACCATACACTCTAGCCGGGCAGTGGTGGCACACGCCTTTAATCCCAGCACTTGGGAGGCAGAGGCAAGTGGATTTCTGAGTTCCAGGCCAGCCTGGTCTACAGAGTGAGTTCCAGGACAGCCAGGGCTATACAGAGAAACCCTCTCTTGAAAAAACAAACAAACAAACAACAACAACAACAAAACTATACACTCAGGCTGAGGCAAAAAGAATCCCAAAGTTTAAGGCCAACTGAGCTACATAGTTAGCTCTTGACTATCCTAGGCTACATACCAGAAGGAAAGAAAGAAGAGAAGGCTATATACATCATCAGGCCCTCCAAAGCCCTAGTTCCTTCCATGGACAGTTAAGCAAGTGATCTGAGCCCCAGCAGTGCAGCTCCAATGTGGCTGAAATAGGGACTTGGTATGGGTAGGAGAAACTTACCTACCTGAGCACTTGTCTGCCTCATTGCATATTAGAGATAGATGTTTTTAGTATGTCCACTAATAAGCAAACAAATGGAGGGTGTTGGCTCAGTTGGTGAGAATGCTTACTCTGTCCAAGCATAAGTTCAAATCCCCAGCACCCATGTAAAAGAGTCTGCAGTGGGCATGGCCTGCACATGCCTATAATCCTAGTCCTTTGGGAAGTGGGGACTGGAGGACCATTAGGGCTTGGTGGCTGTCCGCTTAACTACAGGTTGAGTGATAAGCCCTATCTCAAAGGAATAGGTAGAGAATACAGACCAGAGCACCTGGTGTGGTCCTCTAGCCTACACACACACACTGGAAACACAAAAATAAGGAAACTTAGGCACAGTTGGATTAAAGAGTCAACCAAGTGGTATAAATAACATTTTTTTAAAATTCTGCCATAGAGAAATAAATTATGTCATTTTGCAGGGAAATGGTGAACCTAGAGATGTTAAGCAAATTCAGTATAATTTGGAAAGATGAATCACAAATGTTACATGTTTTTCCCATATGAAGGACCCAGATTTAAGTGTGTGTGTGTGTGTGTGTGTGTGTGTAAGGGGGGAGGGAGAATTATAGGAGGCAAGGAAGGGATCTAAAAGGAGAGAAGATGGAGTAAAAGTGATGGAGATGACAAAATATAACTTTCTCATGAGCAGAACCTAGCTTTAAAGATAGGAGCAAAGCAGATACACACAACACATATACACACATATTTCATCTCATAATGAAGCTTATTGTACTAAAGGGCTAGGGAAAAAAAAGCCAACATCTCTAGACTAATAGAGTGTATTTTCGGTATTCGTGGATGACTCGAATTTTTTAAAATAATTTCGTGGTATCAGCTATATAATCCTTCTTTCGTATAGGTGATATTACAAAGAAAGCGAACCTCCACAGATCAAGGTTCTCAAATTTTGAAAGCATCTGTGCTCCGCTGCACCCTACCCTACGCCACCGGAAAAAGGGCATCGGATCCGGAAGTCGAGGTCCGCGGCCGGAAGTCGTAGTCCCCAGCTGGCGGCCTGAATTCGCGGCAGTTGTGGCGGTTGAGGCAGTTGTGTATCCAGGATCTGAATGGAGGCGGCACGGGATCCCGGCCCGGGGCTGTGTTGCAAGCCTGGCGGGCGTCTGGACATGAGCCACGGCTTCGTACACCATATCCGTCGGAACCAGATCGCTCGGTACCGCCCCGCCCCAGGCCCGGCCCGGCCCGATTCGGCCGGGTGACAGCGCCTGACTCCTGCTCGGCTCCCCGCAGGGACGACTACGACAAGAAGGTGAAGCTGGCGGCAAAGGAGAAGGCGAGGAGGCGCCACACGCCTGCGCCCACGCGGCCCCGCAAGCCAGACCTACAGGTGTACCTGCCGCGCCATCGAGGTGAGCAGCCGCCCGCTCGCGGCCCCGCCCCCCGGTCAAGCCCCTCTTTGGGTCAGGGCGCCTGCTCACCGGGCCCTTATAGAAGCCACTGCATCAACGCCAGCGCCCCCAGTTCTCCGCTCCAGGGCCAGTGACCCCACTTAAACTGCACTGTTATATAAGGTACCTGGGACCCTGCCAGGGATCGCTGTCCACCAATGTGGTCTGTCATGCAGTGTTTTAATATTTCTGCCACCTGAAAGAAAGTCTGGCTGAGATTTAAAAAACAAAAACAAAACAAAAAGAAAAAGAAACAAAAAAGACCAATACATAAAATGAAATGAACCAAGTAAATGGCCTTTTCTCAGGTTCCCTGTGACCATGAACTCATGTTAACTAACATATGACACAAAGTTTGTGGGCTGTTATTTACAGAGGGTTTAGATCTTGAGTACATTAACTTATTGAGTCCATAGTATACCATTAAACTGAAAACTATTATGTCTGTTTCACTATCCAAAGAGGTGAATAAGTTGTCCAGCGTCTCAGAGCTAGTAAATGGCAGAACCTGGATTTGAACTGGGGCAGAGCTCTGTCCATCCTCTCAGCAGCTTCCCGTGATATATGCTGGAAACATGCATCTTGTACTTACTTTCCAACAGAATTGTGCTAGAGTGAAGAAAGAGAAGTTAAAATCCTGATTGACAGCTCCCCTAACACACACACACACACACACACACACACACACACCCAGGGTCTGTCAGAAGCTTGGAGGCTTTCTTGGTGGTGGTTTCTGTGGGCAGGGGTTTTAGCAGCATCTCCCTCTTCCCTCTCATTCTGGTTTGCCCTTACAGATGGCTCTGCCCACCCAGTCAACCCAGACTGTGAGGAGTCCAGTGAAAGCAGCAGTAGTGGAAGCTCTGAGCTGGAGCCTCCTGGCCGTCAGCTCTTCTGTTTAGAATATGAGGCGGACAGTGGAGAGGTCACATCAGTTATTGTATATCAGGTACGCTTTCTTGAAACAGCTGCAGCTTGAATGTCCTGGGCCATTATGGAAACTACCTCCAGTTCCTGAGCCGCTGTTAATCTCAGGGCCAGTGGGAAAACATGGCTTCCCATCAGGTATTCTCAGCACACAGATTCCCAGTTGGGGGAACAGGGAAAACTTGTGGCCCTCAGTTGAGAATCACTGTTACAGGGGACTCCTGAGAAATGAGAAGCCTTAAGCCAATCAGTTCTGTGAGAGTGCTGTCTAGGAATAGGGCAGCACTCTTCTGAGAGAGACCAGGCTCTGAGCTTCCTGACTCTTCCTCCACGTAGGACGATGATCCTGGAAGGGTGAGTGAGGAAGTATCTGCACACACACCTCTGGATCCAGCCATGCGAGAGGCCCTCAGATTGCGCATCCAGGAGGAACTTGCCAAGCGCCAGAGCCGACACTGACGGGGTTGAATGCAGGATTCACTGCACTTGGCACTTCTAGTTTGGGGTGCCAGGATGAGTCCATGTGATCTTCAGGGATCCTGTCCTCCTCCTCTAAGTGGCTGTATCCACAGGGTCTTTCAGGACCACATCTGACCTACCTCTCAGCAGCCATTCTTTCTTGTCCCATGCATCTAACCAAAATTCTGGAATTTTATGACAGCTTTGGCTAACTTGGTGTTTTGGGAGCAGAGACTTCAGGGAGAGCCAGGCTTTCTGAAGCCTTTGCCATATGCTGCAGCCTCAATGTGGTCATTTGTCAGGCCCCTTTGTGTTTCTGCTTCCTTCTGCTCATCTTTCCCCAGACCTGTTTTCAGTTGTCACTTTTCCTTTCTCCTATCTTTTTGCCTTAGGTAGAATCCATTTCCCCCACCCCCAACATGACTGTTTATCTGCCACTCAGGAATTTAGAAGTGGGGCTTCTAGGAGCCGGTCTTCCTAACAAGTTCTCCAAGTAATTCCTATGCCAATAAAACAGGAGAGCTTTGGTTTTGAGGCCTATTTGGAAACACATCTCCTTCCCTTTCTGTGGTTTTCCCAAGCTACTCATGTGCCTCACTGCTTTGCACTGTCTACGTAGGAAACTATATAGGAGATCCAGGAAGAAGATGCTGAGCTAAGCTGCAGTCCTTAGTTGAAAAACCTGTCCTGCTAAGTGTGGTGGCACATGCTTTTAATCCCAGGACTCAGGACTCAGGAGGTAGAGATGGGTGGATCTCTGTGAGTTCAAATTTAAGGCCAGCCTAGTCTACATATTGACACATCTAGTTCTAGGACAGACAGCAGTAGAGAGAACTTATCTCAAAACAAAACATAACAAAACCAAACCAAACAAAAAAGGTTAAAAGAAAAACCTACCTTGGCTAGGCTTAACCAAATTCACCTCCTAGCTGTAAAGAGACTGCCTTCTGCTCAGACTGAAGGGGAATTATCAAAGCAGTCTTAAAAGTGACTCTCCAGTTGTGGTTTAGTGATCTTGAATTGTTGAAGTTGGGAGAGTTGACAATAGCTACAGTTGTCCTGGGGTGGGAGGGCTCTAGCTGCTGAGAGATTTGGGAAGACCATCATAGGGGAAGGGAGGTGGCGCTTTCTCTGCCCCGTGCTTTCTTTTATTATCCCTCCCAAGAATGTGTCTGAGCGTGATGATCACACTTTAACCCCAGCATGAAAGAGGCCAAAGCATGAGGACTGCTGCAAGTTAAAGACCAACCTAAGCTGTCTCAAGAAAAAACTAGATAAATGTAACTTAGGTCCTTTGGGTAAAGATCCCCAGACATAGCATTTTTCCAACAGGAGACATGTTTTCCAACACAAGCTTAGGCGAAGGTCTGAAGTCCACAAGACATCCTGTGCACAGGGATTCAGGTGCACCTAAGATTTCTTGACACAGGAGCCTAACTTCAGCAACTTGTAAGAAACATGAGTCATAAAACAGCCTACAAGCCCTGAGACTGCCTACCACTAAACCTCCTACTCCAGGGCTTTGGCTCCTAGGGTCTCAAGATCATTCTGACTATACAAATTCAGTACTTTTTTCTCTTCAAGGACACTTGGGGTCCCTACTTTGTTTTATCCCCCTCTGCAGAAAACATGTAATGTAGCCGGGCATCTGCTTTATGCCATTAAAACAGTGAATCACAGCTTGCCATGCCAGAATTCTGGGGCATTGAGTTAGGTGGTAAATTAGAAGGGCTTGGTTCTGGAGGTGGCTGGGGACCTGAGTGCTCTAAACCAGGAAAGCTGGCCTCAGGGTTCAGTGCCTTAAGCTTGTCAGTCCTAATGCCAGTCTGCTGTCAGGGAAAAGCCTTCAAGCTGTACTTGTGCACTAGTGCTGTAAGTGCCTGTGGACTTTATGGTTAGATACCATCCAGAGCCTCCAGGGTGAAGGAGGGTCTGCCAAACTCCATGCTCTTCATCCTGCAGGTCATTTTAGTCTCCAGTTAACCAGTCCATATTCTGATTTGAAACACAGGATTCACTGGAACTCTGGCTGGGCAAAGAACATTGGAACTTCTTTGGGGTCTGTATTCTTAGAGCTGTGCTTCCCATATCCTGATTCTGTTGTTGAACCTAAAAACACCTAAAGAAGAATCTGAGGACCTGGCACCTACAGATTTGCCCTTATTCCCACTTCTTGATGAAGGAAGAAATAGATGGAACACAGTGTTCTGTACAGACCTTTTATGTGTTTATGTGGTCCTCACAAAGACCTCAGATAGGAGACTGATGGAAACTTCTCTAAGCTCTTTTTCCAGAAGCAGTTTGCTTCTTAGTGTGTATGGAAGGTTTTCTAGCTAAGAAATCACTCTTGATTCTTGGCTAATTTGTCCTGTATGACTACCTAAAGCCCCAAACCTGTGCCTAAATGAAGACTGGTCATTCTGAGCCAGCCTGTTAGAGCTGATGTTTCTAGGCATCCCTAAAACGCCTCTCGGGGCTGCCCTCAGCATTATGGCTTAGCTTCATTTCTCTGCTGGCCTATTCTGGGGTCCATAGTAATACAGTCCAGTTTATTTGGCAGATCTGCTTCCAGATAGATTCTCTTACCTATTTCAAAACTCACAGGCCATAATGAGTTCTCAGGACTGCCCAGTGTTCTAGCACAGTAGAAGCAGTGTGCCATAGGCAGGATTTAACAGCAAACTATTTCAGAATTGACATTTGTTTGAGTAGATAAGTTCTTGGCTTTTTTTTTTTTTTTTTTGGAGGGGGTTATGGGGGAAAGGGAAACTGGGCCAGGTATGATGGTACATGCCGGTAATCCCAGCATTTGAAAGGCTGAGATAAAAGGATTGCCCTATGGCCAGGCATGGTAGCACATACCATTAATCCCAGCACTTGGGAGGCAGAGGCAGGAAGGTCTCTTGAGTTTAAGGCCAGCCTTATCTACAAAGCAAGTTCCAGGACTACATAGAGACCCTATCTCAAACCCTACCCTCATTATTAAAGAAAAAAATCTATGAGTTTGAGGCCAGCGTGAGCTACATAGTCCTTGTATCTCATTCCCATTCTCTATGGAATGTTTTTTCCTTCAGTTCTTAACTAGAATTATGCCTGTATTTTTTCAGTTTTGTGATTCCTGGACTGAGTGTATATCATTCATGAGAGAGAGAATTGGTTTTGCAAGGGGGTTTGGGCTGTGCAAGAATAAATGATAAACCTGGGGTTGTAACCCACTGGCAAGCATGAAAGACTTTGAAGAGTGTGGGCAAGAAGGGAAAGATACAAACGTGTCTATGATGAGAGTAAAGGGTATACTGGCTGCAGTCCAGCCAGCAGGGGTGGATCTAGAATAAATGTGAAAAAAAGAACATTCCATCTCTCTGGTCTTCTGGGGTGCACTGCCAACTAGAGAGCAGCCCAGATAGGTGCAAGCTCTTTGGGTGGTGAGTATCTAACCTGTTGTGTGTTTGACAAGACCTGTGTCAGGGAGATGCTTCCCAGATAACTCAAATTTAAATGAGATCTTTATATAAAGGACAGATGACTTTCCTACCTCAGAGCCTGGGGAAATCGCATATAGAATGTTGACAGTTACTTGAAACCTTAACTCTTTTGAATTCCTGCCCTATCCCTGAGGAGCTGATGGCATCCAGCCCAAATTTCCTTGGTGTTAGAATGTTGCTAGAAGTGAAAACCTTCCTCTTTAAAGAGGGAGGAACCTCCTCCCTTCCCAGAGCAAACAGAAGAGGTCGGGAATGGTGGTGAACAGCTCAAGAGACGGAGACAGAAGGATCACTGTACATTTGAGAGTAGCCTAAGCTACACAGCAAGCATCAAAGTGTCCTGGCTATGTCATGGTGCTAAATGTAGAAAAAAGCCATAATTCTTTTTCTCATTCCCAGTGTTTCTGTATAAATAAAATGAATTATGCAAATTGTTTGAAAATCATGGAAGGTACTTTTTAAACCAATAAACTATTTTTACAGCACTGTTTTTGCCAAAAGTTGTGAAATCACTTGTGTACTTGGGGGAAAGGGAGGTTAAATGCCTGCCCTAAAGTCACTCTGCTACCCAGTCAGCACTGGAAATCTTGCCTGTTGATGTGCTTTTAAGAGCTGGTCTGGCCGGCAGTGGTGGCACACACCTTTAATCCTTCTGAGTTCGAGGCCAGCCTGGTCTACAGAGTGAGTCCCAGGACAGCCAGGGCTATACAGAGAAACCCTGCCAAATTCAGGGAGTTCCAACCGCAGAATTACATAGTCCCTATCTTGGGAAGAAAGCAAGCTAACCAGGTGTGTTGCTGCCTGCCTGCAATCCTAACACTCTGGAGGCTAAAGCCAGAAGGATCAATAGTCTGAGGTTAGTCTGAATTATATAATAGGTCACTGCCCACCCCCAATTTAGCTTTCAATGATGGTTCACAGCCTCACTTTAAAAAGTACCTAGTTAGTTGGAAGGTAGAGGGACAGGAAGATATTCTGTGTAACTGAGAGATTCACCTTTGTCCCTAGGGTCAGAAGCTGGGCTGGATTTTATACCCACCTCCACCCCTGTCAATTCAGCCCACTAGTCTTGTTCAGTGGTCATTGCACAGTCATATTTCTTGGCCCCGTTTTCACTAAGTTCTGATGGTAAGAGGGAAAAGGCCATTCAGTGGTTTCCCGTACCATTCATGTTCTCCATTTGGATCCCCAAAAGATTTCTCGTCTTGAAGCCCCATTTCATCTGTGCTCTTTTGTTTCAGCACGGGATTTTGTGCAGCTAGCCTTGCTTTCACCGGGGTGGCAATCTCCCACTCGCACCAGCCTGGGATCATGTTCCCTTGGGATAACCATTCGCTGTCTCATGGAGGCCCCACTGCTTATAGGGAAAGCACTTGTCCTATGTGAGCAGAAGTAATCATGCCTTGTCCATCAAGAAAAGAATATTTAGGGAGCACACTCGTCCCATCAATTGAGGAGAGACTAATAAATACCTTATTCCCACATAGTGCTTTATTCTCTTCCTAGATTCCACTTGAATCCCTCACCTTCCTCTCTGCTCACCTTCCATCCCTCTAATGAACACCTGGCTGCTTTAATCTTTACCGGCCCTACACAGGCACCTGCATGTATTTAGGATGGATATCCTTTAGGACCCTATACCTTATTTAAGTAAGTGTTGTTGAGTCAGGAAACATCTTGGACACCGTGACTTATGGCCAGGTCTTGTATGTCCCCAAAATAAAAATGAAAGCAACTCTTTTCCAGAGTTTGCTGAAAGAGGCGGGCCGGAAGGTACAGGGTGGAGTGAGTGGGCAGAATCCAGCCTGCTTTGGGTTTCCTAAGCCAAGCCAAGGCTTGGTACTTGGCTTTTCACCCACCTGCCTCATGCCTGTCGAGACAGTGGCAGGCTTGGGGCGCCACATTCAGGGAACTGAAGGAGTTTCCCCAAAGTCTTACAGTCCACTGAGGCAGTGGAGGAAGGCTTCTTCCAGCCACGTGCACGATGACAGCCACAGGCGACATTCACAGGCGGAGCTGCAGGGCTAGCCAGCCCGCACTCCCACCGCAGGAATGACAACTGCCCTCTAGATCTCCGTGTCAGAGGTGTCCGGGTCATAGCCCCGGGCGCCCAGGTCCCCTGGACTTAGGGCACCGCCCACGTTTCCCCCGTGACATTGCAGCGGGGGCTCGGGAGTTGTAGTCTCGGGCGGGGCTCCGGCACGGGGGCCGGGGCTGCGCGGACTCCACGTCCCGGCGGGCGGCGCGGCGGGCCTGGGGCCGCCAGGGGCGGGGCCGCTCGGCCCTTTAAACCTTTCAGGGCTGCTCCGAGGGCCGCATCTGGAGAGGCGGCCACGAGGGGGCCGAGCAGGGAGCGGCGGCGGCGGCGGCGGCGGCGGGGAGCTCCGGAGAGGTGCGTACTGGACTCCTTTTCTCCCGCGGCCTCCAAGGGATCGTCTTGGGGAGCCAGGCTCTGGAGGGAGGGGATGTTGTCGCTGGCTGCACACTCCTACCCAAACTGGGGTCCCTGTGCCCACGCGAACGGTACCCGGTCAAGCTTCCCTCGAGAACCCGCCCCTTTGCCAGGGCGCGGTGGTCAGGTGGTTTGCCCGCACAGCAACGACTCGCAGCCGCTCTCTTGGCCCCGCGCACCCTCCCAGGCTTTCCTTGGCATGATCCCCTTGATTGTCCTAGCTCCAGCCTTCACCAAGCCGGCGTCCCTCAGGCCGGGGAGCGTGGCTCTCTTTCCAGATGTTACAGCCCTGCCCGAGTCTCTCAGCGCGCCCGTGGCATTTGGGTAGACCGCGGAGGTCCCAGATGGATAGCCAGAGGGTGCCACGTTCCTGCCGGGGCTCATCCCAAAGTCTGGACAATCAAACGCCCAAGGAGGGCTCTGGATATAGTGTTGACCCCTCCCCCTCCCAAGTTCCCCCTCTCCCTCCCCGCCCTGGCCAGTCACCAGACCCTGGACCTTGATCTCTCTCCCCAACCAGGCCAGGGCAGCTGATGATTGTGACCGAAGTATCTCAAGGTAGCTGGGCCTGCCCCCTCTCCCCCACCTACCTGTTGTCCTTACCCCCAAACTACCACCACCCTGGCTCCACTCCCCCATGACCGCCTGGATCCTCCTTCCTGTCAGCCTGTCAGCCTTCTCCATCACTGGCATATGGACTGTGTGAGTAAGAGGGGTGTGGGTAGAAGGGGGCCTAATAGGAGCTTGATGGCACACACAAAGTCCCTTGTCCCTGTTTGTAGGCTCCAGAATGGTACCCAGGGTCACTCTTTCTGTCTCCAAAGCTTGGCTCGATTCCTGGGCACACAGCCTCTTGGGACAAGCTGGCACCACTGCGGTCCAGCAGCACAGCTCTGACATACACTTGTAGACAGGGCAACTTCCAGAGGATCTCTAGTTGGAGGCAATTGTGCTACAACATCAATAACTACCTCCCCCCTCCCCCCACCAAATGAATTCCCAGCAAGGACATTGAGGCTGAATGAGGTCAAAAGTTAAAGAACCAGGATGTGGTGGCTGGGTCTGAAAAGACATGAGGCCAGGGTGACAGTTCTGCTCCCACAGGTATGCCATGGCCGTGATGAACCGCCACGTGTGCCCAGTGGAGAACTGGTATGGAGCACTCTGCAGATGGCCTCATTCTAAAGCTCCCTTCATCTCTGTCCCTCCTTGAGCTCATGAGCTACATGGAGACCCTACACTGTTCCCTGACATTGGTCTCCAGGCATGACGTCCTGTTCATCCACCTACTTCCCACCACCCCTTCATCTTCTTTGCTTCTGCTTCAGAAAGGTCCTGGGGATGTCTGAAAGATTTCTCTTTGAGGCCTGAGGCCAAAGTCCTAAGCCAATCCTTCCCCCAATCTACCCCCATGTCCCACCTGTCAGGTCCTACAATGAGTCCTGCTCTCCTGACCCTGCTGAACAAGGGGGCCCTAAGACCTGCTGCACTCTCGATGATGTTCCTCTCATCAGGTAGGTCCCTTCAGACTTCCAGAAATCCTGTCAGGCAAAGAGCTGTCCCTGGATCTTAAGAAGAAACATACTGAGCCAATCAATACTGCCAAGCCTGGCTCAGTGCAAAGATCTACAGTCCTAGCACTTGGCAAGCAGAAGTAGGAAGAGTTCAAGGCCTGCCTGTGCTATATGAAATCCTGTCTCAAAGAAAAAAGAAAGAGCCTGGGCATCAGGCATGCAGTTTAGTCGTCAGAATGCCTGCCTAGTGTGCAAAGCCCAGCACCACATAAACCTAGATGTGGTATCACATGCCTACAATCCTAGCAAGAGAATCAGACATTCAAGATCATCCCCAGCTAGTTTTTGGGCAGCCTGAGGAATGTAAGGCTGTTTCAAAGAAATAAATGCACTACTTGCTATTTCTAGGCGCTGGGCATCCTGCTGAGTTTTATATGCCAGTGATGCCTTTTAATGCATCCTGCAGGTTAGGTTATGTTCTTTTCACCACTTTTTGGCTGTGGAAACAGAGGCCTGGGGACACTTATGCAGGTCACACAGCCAATGAAAGTATGTGGATTTAAGCTTAGCACCTGAGTCCCAACACAAGTTCAAAAAAAATCAGACCAGCTGCAGGCCTCAGCAAAGGATCTACCAGCCACTCCAGGGCACATCTTTACCTCTCATACATATGAACTCTTTAAATCAGAGGCCTGTGAGGGGGAGGAGCTGGGAGGGGTGGAGAGGGCCACTGGTATTCCTGCCTCACTGTCCCTACCTCTTCCCTCAGCAAGTGTGGCACATACCCCCCAGAGAGCTGCCTCTTCAGCCTCATTGGCAACATGGGTGCTTTTATGGGTGAGTGATACCATCAGACCCCTACCCCTTATCTCCAGAAAAGCCCAGAAACCTTTACTGTGCAGTCTGCCCCATCACCAAGGGCTAAGGTAAGAGGAGCAACTTCTCTCCTGTTCATTGAAGGTGGTGGTTTGTGGGCAAGAACAACAGGTAGGTGGGAAGAGGGGGCAGGGCCAGCTGCCTTGATATTTAAGCCCCAATCAGCTAGATGCTAACTAGTTTTCAAACAGCTGTCCTGGGTAAAAGCCAAGGGAGAAGGAGGAGAACTGGCCCCATCGTTACTGTCTTCTCCCAGTGGCTCTCATCTGCCTCTTGAGGTACGGGCAGCTCCTGGAACAAAGCCGACACTCCTGGATCAACACCACTGCACTCATCACTGGTTGCACCAATGCTGCAGGCCTCGTGGTGGTCGGCAATTTCCAGGTGCCCCCTCCCCGCCTCCCTTAATAGGGTCTGGATGCCTGTAGGGGCAACACCTGGAGGTTGACCAAGGAAGGGAGAAGTGGGTGGGGCTGCTTCATGGATTAGCCTCTGTCTGGGCCAGGTGGACCATGCCAAGTCTCTACACTACATCGGAGCTGGTGTGGCCTTCCCTGCTGGGCTGCTCTTTGTGTGCCTGCACTGTGTTCTCTTCTACCATGGGGCCACGACCCCCCTGGACATGGCTATGGCCTACCTTCGAAGTGTGCTGGCTGTCATCGCCTTCATCACCCTGGTCCTTAGTATCCTTTTGGGACAGGGTAGCCAGGAACTCATTCCCTAGCTCAACCCTTCTCCCCCCCAACCCCCACTTCCCCCAGGTTGGGTTAGGGGTGGGATCTCCAGTCGTATGTGGCCCAGTCCTTTACCTCATCTACTTATTTGGGATGGCCATAGAACCTTTCCTTAGCTCTGATCCAGGTGGAGTCTTCTTCCTCCACGAGAGTTCTCAGCTACAGCATGGAGCTGCCCTGTGTGAATGGGTGTTTGTCCTTGATATCCTCATTTTCTACGGCACCTTCAGCTATGAGTTCGGGGCAATCTCCTCAGACACACTGGTGGCTGCACTACAGCCTGCCTCTGGCAGGGCCTGTAAGTCCTCCGGGAGCAGCAGCACCTCCACCCACCTCAACTGTGCTCCTGAGAGTATCGCCATGATCTGAGGCCTGGAGGGTGGCTGGCCCAGCCTCCAAAACACCCGCGCCCTCTACCTTCTTTGCATTTATTTTGTACCAAAAACAAGTTTTAGAGAGTATCGTTGGGATCTAGGCTTCCGAACTCCTGGAGAAGTGGCTATCCAACATCAACCCGTGCCATAGAGCAGGGCATCCACAGCTGCCTCAGCTGCTTGTCCTGTTCCCTCAGACCAGAGTAGTATTTTGTGTTAAAGGTCACCTGTCCTCACTTGCCCAGCCAGCCCTTCAGGTGCCTTCTACTCCCAGTGCCAGAGCCAGACCACTGGGACTTTCTGCTGCAGGAATTGGGGGGCTGGTGCAGCAGGGGCTCACAAGTCTGGATGATGGAAGGAGCATGCCTTAGCCTAAGGGAAGGCCTACCCAGCTGCACTTGGGTTCTTCACTCTGCCCCTCACTTCCTTTAGGGCAAATAACACAACAGAACCACACAAGTATTTTAGTACTTTTTTATATCTATTAAAAAGAATTCTAATTTGCATGTTTGCAGTCTGTTGTAGTGATGGAAAGAAGTCCTTTCCTCCAGGAAAGATTCTTGAGGTTGCCAAAAACTAAGAGTGACAGATGCCATTCAAATACATAAGGGTGTGTGCATACCAGTAATCCCAGCACTGGGCAGAGGCAGAAGGATCTCCTAAATTCAAGGCCAGCCTGGTCTATACAGTGGGTTCCAAGCCAGCCAAGGCCACCTAGTGAAACCCACTTTCAAAACCTCCACAAGGGCTAAAGAACTGGCTTGGCTTTATAGCCACTTCTTTCCCCTCCTCAGTCTGGCTTCAACTGTGATTCCTTGATGAGGGGGCCTACAGGGTGGGATACAGAGAGCAACTTTTACAATGTTAAAAGTTTTCTCTGTGGAAATAAAGAACACTCCCAGGATTCCAAAGTTAACTAAAGGTTCCAAGGTTAACTAGAGATTTCCAGAAGGGGGTGGTGCAAGTTAATTTATCAGTTTTAAATAGCTACAAAGTGCCAGGCTCTGACACAGTTTGACTTCTAACAGAACACTCAGACCCAAGCCATTGTTGCTCCAGAGCCCCACCACCCAGAGTCTAGAGGCTGGCAGAGGGAAATGCAGCCTGGCACCTTCTGCCACTTGACACCTTTGACATCTTTCTGGCTAGCAGCAGGGTGGAGGATTCGAACGGAGCCCCTGCTTCAGCTGGTGAGCAGTGCAGTTGCAAGGTGGGTAAAGAAACCTTTAATGAAGATTCAAAGTGCAAAGGGGGGGTATCACAGAGGCTGAGCTCTCAGCCCTAGCTGCTGCCTCATGTGTACATGGCTCCATGGAGGTTCTCCAGCCGGTGCTGCTGCTGCTGCCTCCGAGCCTGGAAGGAAGACAACAGGCTAGGCAAGGCCAGGTCTGAATAGTCGTGGATAAGACATAGAGAAGCTGTCATGGGGCCTCTTTTCAGGCTCCTAGCATCAACAATGCTAAGGCCTTTGCCCCTCACCAACTGACTTGGAAGTGAAGGATTCAGAGGCCCATCCTAGCCTGCTGAGGAGTGACCAGGCTATGCCTCTTCCACCAGCCCCTACCTTGTCTTTCTTGTGCTCTTCATAACTGCTGTCATCAGTGGGCAGCTCATAGCGGCACAGAGGGCAGGAATTTGTCTAGAAAAATCAAGAGCAGTATTCCAGATCTTTCCTGCTCCTGACTCCAACCCCTGCTCTCTCCCTTGATTTCACCCCAGTTCATAACCCAAAAAAGCAGCTTAGGAACTGGTGTTGGGGCAGGGAAGAGGTGGACTAAGTACCTTACTTAGCCAGGGCAGAATGCAGTTGGAATGGAAGAGATGATGGCAGGGCAGCTCAATGACAGTCTCCTCCTCCACAAATTCCAAAAGACACACGGGGCACTTGAGATCTTGAAAAGGAAGTGCTGATCTTATCAGGAGAGCTGTTAAGGCCCAACCCAACCTCCCACTCAGACACAGGCTTGGCCTAGGAAACTAACAGGCAAGATTATTGGTGGCTAGTGGGAGATGGCAGGTCTGGCTTATCTGCTCTAAACAGAAAAAACAAAAACAAAAAAAGAACTTGTGTCCTCACCAACCATGGAGCTACCAATGCTGATGGTTGTTCTGGGGAGGCTCTCCACCACAGCCTTGGCAGCTGGTGGGGGAAGGTGGTGTTCCCAATCTACCAATCCCAGGTCCTCAAAGTCCATCCTATTAAAGAGTGATCTGAGGAAGAAGGTAGAAGATTACAACTAAGGAAATCATCTGGACACTGACAATACCACCTGTCCTGGCTAATAGTAATAATAGCGAATAGTGCACAATAGCTGCTCGGTAGGGTGGGGATGGGGTGGTGGCCCATGTATTTAGTCACAATACTTGGGAGGCTGTGAGTTCGAGACAAGCCTTGTCTACATATTAAGTTCCAGGCCAGTTAGGGATACATAGTGAGATTGTCTCAAACAAAACATACACACAAAAAGAATAAAAAAATAAAAAAATAAATCAAAAACACCAGCACAGCTATCAGACAACCTCGGCTTGCTTTTCGTTACCTTTTTCTACCTCCCAAGTATTTGGATTAAAGGCGTGCACCATCAGTCCAGGCAACTTTCCCATTTTACTAGAAATAGCAGTCTCAAAGAAGTCGTTCAGGAATAATCCGGTAAAGCCAAAGTTGATTCCAGGACAGTAGTGAGTTTCTGTGCTTGCTTATTACTAGCAAAACACGATCCAATTTACACACTTGGGCACAGGCCGTGTCCGCCCCCAAGACAATCTTCTCCGGTGCCTCCCTCTGCTACTCTCACCCTTTCCACCTCAGTCTTTCCCAAGATCCCATGACGGGCCCTACTCATTAATGGCCCAGATTAACAACTCCGACTGGACTAATCGCGTCGCCCAGACTAACAATCCACATTATTCATTCCACCTCCCAGGTTACCCGCCATCTCCGCCAAACCCCAACCCAGAAACCTGCTGCCCGGGGCCCAGCTCCAAGCCCCGCGCACTCTTCTCGCGAGTTCCAGCAACATATTGTTGCGGGCCTCACGCTCAGGGTTGAACGGCTCGCAGTCGTGCTCATCAAAATAAGACGCCATGGCTCCTGGACTGCCGGGCTAGTCTGACACAGCTTTAGGTTGCCGCTGGAGAGCCGAATCCCGCGCTGGCCAATAAGCGATCCAGTTTCGGGAGGACAGCCAATCAGCGTGTTCCTGGGGTGGGCATAGTAACTTGCACACAGAGGCGGAAGTACTGATTCAGCCGCCTCTCGTTGGTCGGATGGGTCAGGTGACCACAGGCTCAAGCCAATGGAGTTGGAGAAAGAGGAATTCCGGGGACCTTCCGGAGCCACGCTCAGAGGGTTCTCGCTGCGCTCCAGAAGTGCCTGTCCAAGCCGGAAGTATCTCTACGGTGTCTTGTTGGCTAAGTTTACCCTCATGCTCCACCTACTCCCTGAGAGGAAAATTCCCACGCATTTATTATGTTTTAGACATAAAAATAAGGGGTGGAGGGGCTGGAGAGATGACCCAAGTATTAGTCCCAGCACCCACTGGACGGCGCCAACACTATTTCCAGAGGGTACGATGCTCTTTGCCGGCACCAGGCAAACAAGTGTCATACAGACAGACATGCAGCAAAACACCCACTCACATTATAAATAAAGTAATCGACGGTGCATGTCCTTAAGTCTAGCACTCAGGAGGCAAAGCAAGGTGTTTTTCTGTGAGTGGGAGGCCAACCAAGGCTACAAAGTGAGACCCTGTCTCAATAAAAATGAAACAAATATAAACAAGGAAAGAAAGAAAATAGACAAAACCATGCATGATCAAGTTCAAGTTGGGCAGTAAACTCTAACTCCAGGTCCAGGTAATGCCTCTTTGCCCCTCCTCCCCAGTACCTACATTCAACTAACAAAACACAATTATAAAATAAAATAAATTCTTTTTGTGAAAGGGGAGTGACCGCCAGAGGACTGCAAACTCAAGACCAACATGGGCTATATAGTAAGATCCTGTCTTTAAAAGAATAAAAGGAGCGACACACAGAAAAAGAAAATTCCATATCTGATTGTTGTAATTGTCTGGTACTGTAGTGAGGCACCTGAGAGGGGCTTAACTCTAGAGTCTTTAAGTTCATATTAAGCATCTGCTCTACCACTGAGCTGAACCCCCATTACTTCTACCCGCTTATATACTTAAGACTTGGGTCCCTCACTGGGCAGTGGTGGCACACGCCTTTAATCCCAGCATTTGGGAGGCAGAGGCAGGTGGATTTCTGAGTTCGAGGCCAGCCTGGTCTACAGAGTGAGTGCCAGGGCAACCAGGGCTACACGGAGAAACCATGTCTCAAAAAAACAAAACAAAACAAAACAAAACAAAAAAGACCTGGGTCCCAGAAGTGAGTGTTGCTGACCCACTTAGCAGGGCAAAGCGCTAACCTCCCGTCTTTCTCAAAAGAGGAAGATGATAATAAACTCAGGAAAGGTAACAAAATCTTAGAGCTGGCAATGTGGCATACATCGATAGTCTCAGAATTTAAGAGGCCACTTGGGCTTTTAGGGAGACACTGCCTCTAACAAACAAAAAAAAAAGGTAGTAAGCCCTGTATGTTGGTTATATGTTTGTCAACTTTACATAAGCTAGGGTCATCTGGGAAAAAGGACCCTAGACTGAGAAAGTGCATCCATTCCATTAGCTTGTAGACTAATCATTTTCTTGATTAATGACTGATATGGAAGGGCCCAGTGTTGTGGGCAGTGACACCCAGAGCAGGTCCTGGGGTGTATGAGAAAGCATATCGAGAGAGCCAGGGAGCAGTGTTTTTCCATGGCCACTGCTTCAGCTCCTGCCTCATGTCCCTGCCATGATTTTTCCTTTTTCTTATTTTTTTTTCTTCTTCTTTTTGGTTTTTTGAAACAGGGTTTCTCTGTGTAGCCCTGACTCTCCTGGAACTCACTCAGTAGACCAGGCTGGCCTCGAACTCAGAAATCCACCTGCCTCTACCTCCTGAGTGCTGGGATTAAAGGTGTGCGCTACCACTGCCTGCTTCATCTTATACTTGTACTCTACTGCCTGGCAGTGGTGGCACACACCTTTAATCCCAGCACTCCGGAGGCAGAGGCAGGTGGATTTCCGATTTTGAGGCCAACCTGGTCTACAGAGTGAGTTCCAGGACAGCCAGGGATACACAGAGGAACCCTGTCTTGAAAAGAACAACAACAACAATAACAACAAAAGGAGGTCGTTGGCAAAGATCCTATGTGGAGATCCCATGGTATTGGATATGCCAGTGCTGTGGGATGACTGCCCAGGGCAGCAGCTGTGCATTGGAGTCAGTCAGAGCCTGGGAGATGAGCTACGTGGGCTGTGCACTGCAGAGCCTGTGCTTCACAGGCCCTTTGGAACCCAGGTAATTGTGGGTGGGTCCCAGACATCAAACACTGGACTTTAGACAGTGTTGAATGTGGGTTCTGATTTCTTTGTCACTATGTCCTGGTCTCTCTAAGATGAACTTATAAACTGTGAGCAAGAAAGTAACTTATTTTGATTTGACAGAGGCCCACAGTGAAAAGACTGGATATTTTAAAGAGACTCAACATTTTATAGTATTTTCTAAAGACCATGAGATGTTTAATCCTTGTAAGGGGTTAAGCTCTGTACAATTGTCAGATCTCCTTTTCTTGCTTTTCTTTCTTTTTTATTATTTTTTTATTTTTATTTTTTCGAGACAGGGTTTCTCTGTATAGCCCTGGCTGTCCTGGAACTCACTCTGTAGCATAGGCTGGCCTCGAACTCAGAAATAAATCTGCCTGTCTCTGTTTCCCCAGTGCTGGGATTAAAGGCATGCACCACCAATGCCTGGCACTTTTCCTGCTTCTCTTGGTAACCCTCCCTCACCTAGCAAGACCTGCCTATTTAATACACTTGACACTGAATTGCCCTTGACCTTCACACTTGTTCAGGCTGCAGTGACCCAAACACGAGTATTGTAGGGACACACACCTTTAATCCCAGCACTCAGGAAGGCAGAGCAGGCATATCTCTGTGAGTTCAAGGAGAGCCTAGTCTACAGTGTGAATTCCAGGACAGCCAGAGCTCCATAGTGAGACACTGTATCAAGAAAACTGGGAGAGGGGCTGGGTGCTGAAGAGATGGCTCAGTGGTTAAAAGCACTTCCAAAGGTCCTGAGTTCAATTCTCAGCAACCACATTGTTGCTCACAACTATCTGTAACAGGATCTGATGTTTTCTTCTGATGTGTCTGAAGACAGTGACAGTGTACTCACAAAGAGTTACTCAAACAGGTCTTGGTGGGTCTTTTTATCTTCTTTCATGTCTTTCTTAACCCAATGAATGAGTGGTTTTTGTTGTTGTTTGTTGATTTTGGTTTTTCGAGATGGGGTTTCTCTGTGTAGCCCTGGCTGTCCTGGACTCACTCTGTAGACCAGGTTGGCTTCGAACTCAGAAATCTGCCTGCCTCTGCCTACCAAGTGCTGGGATTAAAGGCGTGTGCCACCACTGACCGGTGACTGTTTTGTTTTTTAAGTGATGTTTTTCACTTTTTTTTTTTTTTTTAGAGAGAGTGTGTGTGTGTATGCCACAACACTCATGTAGAGGTCAGAGAACAATTTTGGGAATCAGTTCCCTCCTTCTACTATGTGGGTCCCAGGAATCAAACTCAGCTCATCAGGCTTGGTGTCCTATTTAGGTTTCTCTTAATGTGATAAACAGTTTGGCCAAGGCAACTTGAGGGAGGAAAGGGTTCATTTCATCTTACAACTTCCAGGTCACAGTTCATCACTGAGGGAAGTCAGGGCAGGAACCTGTAGTAGGGAACTGAAGCAGAGAGCATAGAAGAAAGCTACTTACTGGCTTGCTTTCCATGGCTTATTCAGCTTGATTTTCATATAACCTGGGATCACCTGTACAGGGTGGCAGCATCTATGGTGGGATGGGCTCTTCCACATCAATCATCAATCAAGACAATGCTACATGGATTGCCTACAGAATGATCTGATCTCTTCCCAATCGAAGTTCTCTCTTCCCAGATGACTCTAGCTTGTGTTAAACACAACACGAGCATACAGACCCCTAACCAGTAATCACAGACAACAAGCACCTTTACCTGCCAAACCATCGTGCCAGCCCCACATGAGTGATCCTTCCTATGGCCCTAAAGGCATTGGCTCTGTGGTTCTGTGTAACTTGGAACATTGGGATGCCTTCATTCTCTCCTAAAGAGAAACCTTTATGACTCTGTTTACAGCACCATGGAAGCATTAAAGGCTTTTGGATATAATGTGGTGGTATGTAACATTCAACTAAGAATAAGACACAGATTAAAAAATTAGGAAGAAATTTCCGGTGAAAAGCCCTTCCCTTGTCATGTGTATACTCATGTCCATGTATGTGTGTGCATCTATGTGTGGAGGTCAGAGATCCACCTCAGTTGTTCACTTAGGAATTGTCTGTCTGTTGTTTCTCTTCTGTTCTTCACCTTCACTTTTACTTTTCTTTTCTTGGGATAGTTTCTCACTATGTAGCTGAGGCTGGCCTCAAACTCAGAGAAATCCACCTGCCTCTACCTTCAAAATGCTGAGATTCAAGGCATGCACCAGCATACCAACCCACCCCCAACTCCTCAGTCTGCATTTCCAGCTCACTTTTTTTTTTTTTTTTGAGACATCTCTTAATGGACTAGAGCTCACCTAGTCTGGTGGCTATCGATCCCCATGAATCTGTCTCTCTTTGCCTTCCCAATTCTGGAAGTACCAGAAGGTCACCACACTGGGGGGTTTTGTTTGTTTATGTGTTTTTGAGAAATGGTCACTGTGTAGAACAGGTTAGCCTCAGTCTAACAGAGATCTGCCTGTTCCTACTTTGCCAGCGCTTGAGTCAAAAGTTAATGCTACCACATTGGACCACACACCTGACTTTTTTTTCTTTTTTTTTTTAAGAATTATTTATTAAGTTATGTATGTGAGTACACTGTAGCTGTCTTCAGACACGGCAGACATGCCAGAAGAAGGCATCAGATCCCATTACAGATGGTTGTGAGCCACCATGTGGTTGCTGGGAATTGAACTCAGGACCTCTAGAAGAGCAGTCAGTGCTCTTAACCACTGAGTCAGCTCTCAAGCCCCACACCTGACTTTTAAAGATGGGTTCTAGGGATTAACTTCGGTCCTTGTGCTTGCAAGGCAAACACTTGGGATTATCTCTCTGGCATGTTTCTTAAATCTTTCTCTTTTTTCTTTTTTCGGTTTTTTGAGACAGGGTTTCTCTGTGTAGCCCTGGCTGTCCTGGAACTTACTCTATAGACCAGGCTGGCCTCGAACTCAGAAATCCTCCTGCCTCTGCCTCCCAAGTGCTGGGATTAAAGGCATGCACCACCACTGCCTGGCTTAAATGTTTTATTTTATAAATTGGTGTGTATGTGTGTGTGTGTGTGTGTGTGTGTGTGTGTGTGTACATGCGCACGAGCACTAGTGCGCATGAGTAAGTGCAGGTACCACAGAGGGTGATTTCCCTGAAGCTGGACTTACAGTTGGTCATGAAATGCCTGACTTGAGAAATGGGAACTGAACTTGCAGACCTGGATCCTCCGAAGAGCAGTATGCCTTTTAAAACAAAAACAAAAAACAAACAAACAAAAACAAAACAAAACAAAAAACCTTCATGTTTGTTTGTTTGCTGAACTTATTTTTATTTTATGTTTGTTGATATTTTACCTGCATGTGTATCTGTGTAAGGGTGTCAGATCCTTTAGAACTAGAGTTAAAGACAGCTGTGAGCTGCTGTGGGTGCTGGGAACTGAACCTGGGTCCTCTAGAAGAACACCCAATGCTCTCAATCTCTGGGCCAGCTCTCCAACTGTTTTTTTTTTTTTTTCTTTTGAGACAGGGTCTTTCATACAGCTCAGACTAGCTTCAAACTAGCTGTAGCCAAGGATGATCTTGAATTTGTAATCCTCCCATCTCTACCTCTTGAGTGCCGAGACTACAGATGTATGCGCCACCATCAACCCCAGGATTTTGTTCATATAGGGCAGGCATTTGTGTCAACTGTGTCATATTCCTAGCAGGCCCTTTCCTTTTTATCCTTCTATCTGGAGTACTCTGAGAACGCTCAAGATACCGAAGATGGTGGATTTCATTTCATGGGAGTGGTGCCAAGGTCTGGTTTGTGGGCTGCTGTGCCCTTGATCCACATTCCATAAAGGTCTGTCCGTGAAGGACACGATCAAGTCGGAAAAGGGGAGGAAGGGGACGCTTCCCGGAATATAGTCTTTTGGGTGATGTGATAGGTTTTCTTTTCTTTTTTTAAAAAAAGATTACATTAACTTAGTGTATGTGTAGGTGGTGGTGGTGGTCATGTCATATGTTTGTGCTGTAGTTGTGTGTCTGTGGTGTGTATGTGTGTATGCATATCTGTGTCTTGGGGGGGGTATGTGTATATCTGTGGTATCTGTGGGGTGTGTGTATGTGTATAATACATTTGTGTGTCTGTGTGTGTGTGTGAGTGAGAGAGAGAGAGAGAGAGAGAGAGAGAGAGAGAGAGAGAGAGAGAG
>JADRCH010000043.1:11829410-11866826 GCA_019843965.1 Rhynchomys soricoides | reverse complement strand
GAGAGAGAGAGAGAGAGAGAGAGAGAGAGAGAGAGAGAGAGAGAGAGCGGAGAACATTTTTAACCAAACAGCAGCTTTTACTAAGTTCCAGTAGTATGACCTAATAGGGCCAGTGCAGCAGGGCGCTCTCAAGAGCCGGCCCATGGCATGATGGGAGCTGCAGAGGTGCACATATCCCCGGGATACTCTTCAGCAGTCACTGGGGTATCCTAGATGGAAGCAAACACCAGGATTCTCTGGAGACCAGAACAGGCCAGTGCAGCCATTCAGCCTTTCCTCCAGGCTGGGCTGTGTCAGACCGCAGTCCTTAAGGCAGTGCCAGCATCCTAGGACTATGGTTTACTACTGTCCCCACCACTTGGAAGAAAGATGACCAGCAGCACAATCAGGATGATGAGCAGGCCACCAGCCACTGCTAGCCCCAAGTAGACCCGGCACCGGATATTCTTCCAGCGTTTCTGCTGAACCATAGTCTTGGTTGTCTTGCTGAAGGCCGAACTCTGTGGATACCCAGAGATAAGGGGGTGGGGTGAGGAGAGAGAGAGAGAGAGAGAGAGAGAGAGAGAGAGAGAGAGAGAGAGTTAATGCTTCTCACAGGGTCCCAAAGCCAGCTCTCCATTCCCATGCATTCCCATGCTGGCGTGAACTGTTTCCTGCACCCTCCACATCCTGTCTCCACATCCTCTCCCCTCACTGTGCCCTGTGACCCTTCCAGCCTGGCTCTTGATCTCAGTCACTGCTACAACACTTGGCTTTCCATCCTTCTAGCTCACACCCATGTAGCAACACCAGGCCATGACCACTAGGGATGCACACATCTCCAAAGACTTCTGTTGGCTTATTTGTTTATTTCTGTTTGTTTGTTTTTGTTTGTAAGATAGGGTCTTATGTATCTCAGGCTTGGACTTTCTGTGTACCCGAGAATGTGCTTCTGATCCTCTGGCCTGTCTCCTGAGTGCTGGGATCATAGGTGTACCACCACTCATGATTCATGCCATGCATGGCGGGGTGTGAGCCCAGGGCTGTGCGTGCTAGGTAAGCACTCTACCAGCTAAGCTACAGCCCCAACCCAAAGGTATCTTTGTGGTCCCACACCGATAAGCAAGCCTAGGACCCCACCCAAGGCCTCACTTCCCCAGCCCAGCCTAAGAGCTCCCTCTAAGGGTCAGACTTCTCCTCTCCTTCCCCCTATTCCCATCGGCCACATACCATGTCCAGGAGCTGGTCTGAGCGCTGCTCCAACTCTGCCAGCTTGCCATCACGCTCCAGGACCTTGTCAAAATTGTCCAGCATGATTTCTGTCACTTCGTCCGCCTGCTGCCGGCATCGCTCCAATTCTTTCCCTGCCTGAGCAACAAGCCCAAGGTCAAGGCTGCAAGAGTTCCCTACCCAGCCTTCCTCTGGCACAAAGGACCTAACACCTCCCCCCCCCCACACACAAAATGTCTGGGTATGGGGGATGAGTAACAGCATCCTTTGTGTGTAAAAGGCATGAAATATTCAGGTTAAAGGGCTGCCTTCTGAGCAGTGTACCTCCAGGCTCATATGGCTCATATGGTTTACTACTTATCTATCCACCCTGGATTTCAGCATCTCAGCTTCTTCTATGTTACCCCCAAACTGGGAGCTTCCCAGGTCCCCACCTTCCCACAAAGCAGACACTTTGCTCACCTACTCCAAGAATGGCATCTACCCCATGCTCACCTTTCCTATGGCTTCCTACTGATCCCAAAAAGTAGCCAAGACCAGGGAGCCAGGCAGGAAAACAGTCTGCTCCACAGAACTAGGAAGGCCATCAGAGACCAGATCATATCCGAGTCTCTGCCTAGATCCTCACAAACTGAGCAGCTCAGCTCTCCCTCTTTGGACCTCTGACCAATCAGGCCAATTCTGCCTCTGAGCTAACCTGCTCTCCACCTCGGTGACCACCTTCTAGTTCCTCTCCTACTGGGACCCTCAGATCCTCTGGCCTTTGGCCTCCAGCCTTCTAGTCAGCCAGGGCTTCCCTGGGATACAGAGTCTTCAATAGGACCCAAGTGATAGCAGCTTCACCTAACCAGTTTGTTTTGAAAGGCTGGGAGGAGATGGGCACAAGTTTCAATCTGGGGGGAGGTGAAAGGGAAAGAGAGGGAGAGGGACAGAGGGAAAGAGGGTGGGGCAAAAGCCCCGATGCCTCTAGATGCTATGTGCTAAGACCATGAGCAGGTCTATTCAGGATGATGAATACCAGAGGATTAGCAAACCACAAGTCCCTTCCCTCAGCCTCATCCTACCTAGCCCATCCCTATTCTGCCTGGTTTGCACAGTGGCTGTCAACCACTACCCCGCCCCTCTTTCCTGCTGGCCCGTATCTCCAATTGTTTGCAGCAGACAGTTTGGCATGTGACAGAATTCCACTTAAAACCAGAGAATTTCTGTTGGAAGGGATCTGGTAGTCACAGAGGACTACCTCCTACTCAGGCAAGAATCTTTACCCAGGATCTTTGCAGCTGCCTTGTACACAGCCTCAGAGCATTCCCAGTGCATGAGTCCTGTCTAGATCACAGGCTCCCAGTGGGAGGGCAGAGGGCAGCTCCATCCTCCAGCATCCAGAAGCCTAGGAGGCCAGGCAATGCTGATCACTACAAGGACCCAGTAAAGGGACCAGTTGCTTCATTGCCTGTCCAAAAGGAACTCTGTCTCAAGAGAGGCTCTTCTGATTTGTTTATCTAGCCCAGCAAGAGTTTCAAGGGACAGGCATCTGAAACCCAAACAGGTCAATATTTACCGAAGAGCTAGAAAAACAGCCCGTCTTAAGTGTGGGGCAGGCAAACCAATGAGGCAGAGGGTGTTCAGATGCTGGGACATGGGGCAACAGAGAAGAGAACAGGGAACTCATGCTTCCTCCTAGTCCTGAGTCACTTGTCATCCCCACTGTGGTGAGTGTGTTGTTGGACAAGGCACCATTGTTAGAACTCCCCCACATCCCAGGACTCCAAAGCACAGACTTGGGGAAGGACAAAGATTTAAGCATGAGAACCACTACTAGAGGTTGGTGGGATGCTGAGGGTATTTTTGTTCTTCATTATTGTGGGGGACACAAATGTGGAGACCAGAGGACAACTTCATGGAATCAGTTCGTGCCTTCCACTTTTACAATGGATTCTAGGGATTGAACTCAGACCAGCAGGCTTGTGTGTAAAGCACCTTGTACCTGTTGAGCCATCTCACTGGCCCCTGTCTGTCTGTCTGTCTCTGTATGTGTACAGTGTACGAGCATGTAGTGCATGTACACATATGCTTGCTAGGACACCTGCCTGTAATGCGCACAGAGGCCAAGGGATGATGCCAGGTGCCCTGTTCTATCTTAACTCCCTTGAGAGTTAGTCTCTCACTGAACCTGGAAGAGTAAAGCCCTGCCAAATTTCCTGTCTCCTTTCATGTCCCCCAGGCACTAAGGTTATAGGCATGTGCAGCTATGCCCAGCTTTTCACATGGGTTCTGGACTTGTGACTTCAGGTTCTCCTGTGTCATGGACAAGTGCAGAAAACCACTGGAGCTATCAACCCACCCCAGCAACCTCCTCTTTTCTTCCTTCCTTCCTTCCTTCCTTCCTTTCTTTCTTTCTTTCTTTTTCTTTTTGACAAGGTCTTATATAGCCCAGGTTGGCCTCCGAAATGACCTTGAACTTCTGATCTTATTAGTTTTATTTCCTGGTACAAACAAACAAATAAACAAAACAACAACAACAACAAAAACCAAGGTGTGCTGCCTCCCTCACCTCAGCCTTGGCCACCTTCCAGCATGTAAGTGACACTGGGAATGTTACCTTTCTGACCAGTCACTTCCTCTTTTGTTCACTTCCTCTTTTGTAAAGTTATGGTGATAACAGTGCTTACCTCATAAAACCCATCATATTAGCTCAGACACGGTATAAACAAAAGCCTTAACAACACCTCACCTGACTAAATGAATGCTAAATACATGACAGCAATTAGTATTAACACAGACCAAATTTTCATTTCTTTTTCTTTCTATTAAAGACCTGGTTAGTTAGTTAGTTGGTTAATTAGTTAATTAGTTAGTTTAGTTAGTTTTGGGGATGGGATTTCTCTGTGTAGCCCTGCTTGTCCTGGATATCTCTCTGTAGATCAGGCTGGCCTCAGAGATCTGCCTGCCTCTGCCTCCTGAGCACTGTAATTAAAGGTTTGTTTCATCACTACCCAGCTGACTTTCTTTAAATATGTGAATTTTTTTTAGATTTATTTACTTTACGTGAATGAGTGTTTTCTCTGTGTGTGTGTGCACAATGTGTGTGAAAGTCAGGAGAGGCTGTTAGACTTCCACAGAACTGGAATTATGGATTCTTGTAGGCCATCATGTGGGTTCTGGGAATCAAATCCAGGTCTTCCTCAGAAACAGTTGTCTCTTCAGTCCTGAGGTTTATCTTTTAAAAAGTATTTATGGGGGCTGGAGAGATGGCTCAGTGATTAGGAGCACTGGCTGCTCTTCTGGAGGACATCGGTTTCTTTCCCAGCATCCACATGATGGCTTTCAACCATCTGTAACTGCAGTTCCAGGCGATCTGACAACCTATTCTGGCTCTTCAGGCACCTGCCATGTGAACCACCCAAAATGGCTGCTGAAGACTGGATGCAGGTCCTCTATAGGAGCAGCAACTGCTTTTAACTAATAAACCATCTCTGCAGCCCATGTATTTTGTTTGTTTGGTTGGTTTTAGTTTTGTTTTTTTTTTTTTGTTTTTTTTTTTTTTGAAACAGGTCTAAGGTAGTCCTATTCAAGGCTGGCCTTGAACTCACTATGTAGCTGAATATAATCTTAAACCCCCAAACTTCCTGCTCCACCTGGAAAGTGCTGGGAGAACAGATGTACACCATCATATATACTTGGTTCCTCCTACTCCTCTTGTTCTTTTTCAAGATTTATTTATTTTTATTTTATGGGTATGGCTGTTTTGTCTGTATGTATGCCTATGCACCAGGTGTATACAGGGTCTGAGGAAGCCAGAAAAAGGTGTCCAACTTTCTGGAACTGGACTTTCAGACAGCTGTTTGCTGTCACGTCTTTTTTGGGGATCAAATCTAGGGCCCCTGTAAGAGCAGCCAGTTTAAAAAAATATTTATTTTATCTATGAGTAATTTGCTTGCATGTTAGTATGTTCACCAAATGTATGCCCAAGGAAATCAGAGCACCCAAGGTCCCTTGGAACTAGGGATCTGGAGTAAGGGATGATTGTGAGCTACCATCTGGGTGCTGGGAATCCAACTCAGGTTCTCTGTAGTAGCAACAAGAGCTTTTTTGTTTGTTTGTTTGTTTTTTTCAAGACAGGTTTCTCTGGGTAGCCCTGGCTGTCCTGGAACTCACTCTGTAGACCAGGCTGACCTCAAACTCAGAAATTCGCCTGCCTCTGCCTCCCAAGTGCTGGGATCAAAGGTGTGCGCCACCACTGCCTGGTGCAGCAAAAGCTCTTAACCACTGAGCCACTGCTCCAGCCAACCGCTCCACCCCATGCTTGTTAAGAAGTGTTGGGGACCTTAGTAGGGATATCTCAGGTGTGGGTATAAGTTCCTCAAGAGAGTCATCTTTCCCTTTTCTTTCTTATGAGGTCCATAACTAACTAAGGTCTTCCTGTTGCACACTATGCCTTTACTTGTTTCTTATTTTCTGGAGGAGCTGTCTGTAGATCTTTGAGAACCAGCCTTTAGCCCAGTGGTTTTCCACCTCCCTATTGCCAAAACCCTGCTCTTTCAGAAATTTTAGTATTTTGGTTTTTTTGTTTTTGTTTAAAAAAAAAACAAAAAACCCCCCAAAAAACAAAAACAAAAACAAAAAAAACAATCCAGGCAGTGACGGCACACACCTTTAATCCCAGCACTTGGCAGAGGCAGGAGGATTTCTGAGTTTGAAGCCAGCCTGGTCTACAGAGTGAGCTCCAGGACAGCCAGGGCTATACAAACCCTGTCTCAAAAACAAAACAAAACAAACAAACAAACAACATGAAACAGACTCTCAGTAAATTGTACAGCCTGGCCTGGGACTCGGGAGTCCTCCTGCCTCAGCCACCAAGTGTTGGGATTATAGGCCTTAAGTGTTGAATGATAGTAACAGCTACCTTTCAGTGGGCACAGGACCTGACCCAGCACTGAGCTAGCAGTGCATGTGGGTATCTGGCTAAACCTTCACAATAACCCACTGAAGATAGTATTATTGTCCTTGTATTACAGCCCAGGGGTGTTAAGTCGTCCAGAATAAGTAGGTAACCAATCTGGGGGGGTAGAATGGACAGAGATTCCAAGGGTCACATGTCTAAGACCTGTGCTAAACCAGATGCACAGAAGTGTGAGGTCTGATGCTGCTGCTGATTGGCTAAAGAGTACTAGCCACTTGGTGCTACCAACTCTGCTTGTGTTCAAAGGAGAGAGGCCTGTGACTACATGCACAAATTCTGCCAGACGAATGACTCTAAGAATTATTTTAGGCTGAGCATAGTCATGGACCTAATTAATCCCAGTATTCAGTAGGTAGAGTTCGAGGCAGTCATGTCTATATAGTATCTAGTGGGACCTTGTCTATCTAATCCTAGCACTTGGGAGGCAGAGGCAGGAGCATTGCTGCAACTTCAAGGCAAGCTTTGTTTACATAGGTAGTTTAAGGGCAGAGTAGATAGCAAGACTGCCTCAAAAAATAGTTAATTTCATTCAGGCATAGTGGCTCAGCAACATAGTGAGTTTCACATCACTCTGATCTACATGAGACCTTGTCTCCCAAATACAAACAAGCAAGCTAAATAACTTTTAGTTATTTATGGTGCGGCTGGAGAGATGGCTCAGCATTAAGAGCACTGGCAGCTTTTCCAGAAGTTCCTATCTCCCACTTGGCAGCTCACAGCCACCTGAAATTCCAGTACGAGGTGACTCAGCGCCCTCTTCTGGCCTCCACAGGCACTGCACACACATGGTATGCACACATACACGCAGGGAAAACATTCATACACATAAATTACTTACAGTGCTAGGAAGATGCCCCCATGCATCAAGTTTGGGGTCCAGAGTCTGAATCCTTAGCACCCACATAAAAGCCAGGCATTCTCCTTGTAATCCTAGGGCTCAGACGGAAATAGGGGACGGATCCCAAGGACAAGCTGGCTAGCTAGGCTAGACAAACTGGTGAGCTCCAGGTTGAACCAGAGATTCTGTCTCCAAAAATAAAGTAGAGAGCTATTGAACAAGACACCTGACATCAACCTCTGGCTTCCATACATACCTAAACACTTATGTACCCATACATGTGAACAAGCATGCACACCATACATGCAAAAAATTATTGCTCATTTCTGTCTCTCCCATCACTGTTTTGTCCTTCTCCAGTGGCACAAAAATTTTTTTAAAAAGTCCTTTTGACTGAATGAGTCCCAGCAAAGAGAAGGGAAAGGGAAATCGGGGGTGGGGGTGGGAATATATGGTAGTCAGAGGGGTGGGAAGGGGGACAAGGAGGGAAGAAGAGATAGATGATGGGGCTGGAGACAGGCTGAAGGGATAAAATTAATGCTTCCCCCGGGCTCTGAACCCCTCTTTGCCTGGATGTACCTGTAAACATCCCAAGATTCTCCTGAACAGCCAGATAACCTAACCTGGCTCCGACTTCTTTTCAGAACTTCTTCTTCTTCTCCCCAAGAGCTGAGAGCCAGCTGAAAGACCATCCCCTACCTCCTCCCATCTCTTGCCTTGCACTCTCGGAAGTGGGCTCTCAGCTCCAGCCCATTCTCAGAGCCTCCCTCAGTTTCCTGGTGTGGCCTCAACGCTTAGGGCTACTTTCCTGCCGCATTTCCCTTTCCTGCCTCCAGTTCCCTAGAGATGAGGCCATCCAGACATTGCCACCTCTAGCCAGGCCACATCCATCCTAAACTTGCTTCCAGTTTAGCAATCTTCCCAGGAGCCCTGGAAGATGGGTCCAGGCACCAGTGGTCCCTGACACTTTTGTCTTGGAAATGGCAAGTCTGCAGCAGGAGTGTAGGTGACTTCACTCATGATTATGTTACTAGGTAGAGGTTAGGAAAGGGTCAGCTTGTGTCACACTGATCACTTCATGGAACTTTTATAGTAAACATCTTATTTTCTCTTTCCCCGGGGGAAGTGTTTATCCTTCAGCACCGGGCCTCTACCAGGCATCTGCTCAGGTTTCCAACCCTTGGGCCAGTTCTGGCTCCTCTTAGCCTGGGGAAGAGCTGGAGAGGTCATCACATTACTCCTACCACTTCTCAGCAAAGGGTTCTGACTGCCTGGCAGCAGCGACCATAAACATCTTCTTTAACCTCTCAAGGACCCATCAAGGTAGGTATTGCTGCCCCTACTTCACTGCGCGGAAGAGGAGGCTCGTGGAGGTTAAGTGACTTGCCCTGTATTGCCGGGAGCTGATAACTGCTTTCAGGAGCGTGGGAAGCTACAGCTCCGCTCACTTCGCCCCGACGGGGACACTCCGGAGTCTCCCTCCCCGGCTGCCTGCAAAGTTGGGGACTGGCCTGTGCGACCAGCGTGACCCACAGCCCCGGGGTTCAGGATCCTGCTTTTTGCCCCTGCACAATCGCCCTCTGCCCCTGCCCGTCTCACCATCGCCTCCGCAGCCGCCGCCGCCGCCGCCTGCTCGCCGGCTCCGACTCCTCTGCCCCGTGCGGCCTCAGTGCCCGCGGCCCGGGAGGAAGCCGTGGGGCGGGGCGGGCCTGCGGTCCAAGAGGGAGGGGGCGCGCCTTCTCAGAGGTGCCCGGCCGGGGCAAACCGAAAGCGGTGACGGGGCCCGTGGGGCGCCTCCTACCGGGCCACTGTCGTCCGATGACACCCCAGACAGGTGAATTGGGGGACGATGTCTCTTGGATTTGGGGCTGCATCAGGAGTTAGCTGAGGAGGCGTCATTCCGTCATGCGAAAAGCATCTGTGAATGCTAAGTGCTGGAGATGACATGAACAAGCCAGGAGGAGTGTTTGCACCTTGGTGAGTGCGTCTCACCCGAAATTAAAAACACACCAACCACTCTAAAGTTCTATTGTTTTCAGACGGAGCAAGCAATATTCTGAATACATTATATGTCACCGAGTTATACACTTAAAAATGATAAGCTAGGGGCTGGCAAGATGACTCAAGGCACTTGCTGTCAAACCTAATGATCAGAGTTCCATCCCTAGGACTCACATTATGGAAAGAACCAACTCCTGCAATTTGTCCTCTGATCTCCATACATTGGGGGAGGAAGATATTTAAAATGCTAGAATGCTGCAGACGTTTCTGTGAGCTAAAAGTCTCAATGGTGTGTGGATGGATGAGCCTTTAAAGCTGCTGGGATGGATCCCAGCCCCCCCCCCCCCCAAAGATGATAACAGCAGCCAGGCCAAGTTTTGGACCAACAAGAGGCAGAAGAGGCAAAGGAGGAGATTTGAGCCAGCTTCCAAAGAGGTACTCAAGCAGAGACCATCCCTTTTGTACAAGAATAAAATACAAACTACATAGAATGTCCCGAAGAGTTTCACAGTGTGAGTTTAGAAGAGAGTTGGAGAGCAAGCTGCTACAAGGAAAACAAACAGGGGCTGTCCAGCCTGAGAACACATACTTTCTCTTAGATTTCTGCTGCGGGCCTTGCTGGATGGTCCTCTAACAGATGAGGAAGAGAGATGCCCAGGATACTGCAGCACTTCTTGCAGAACTGGGAACTGGGAAGTCCTTTCCTTAATCTCACTGGCCTATCCCAGCCTCCGGCCAACTTCAAGGTTAAAATGAGTTAAAGAACTGGGCAAAGGGTGTAATCAGAAAGCCTAAAGACTTGTGAAGGGTACACGGTGCTCTGAACTACACAAAAAGCTCATGGAGGAATGTATTAACAGTGCTGTTTTCTGTGCTTAATCAAAGGCTAAAATGTGCCGGGCAGTGCCCAGCACCAGGGAGGCAGAGGCAGAGGCAGAGGCAGAGGCAGGTGGATTTCTGAGTTCGAGGCCAGCCTGGTCTACAGAGTGAGTTCCAGGACAGCCAGGGCTACACAGAGAAACCCTGTCTCGAAAAAACAAACAAACAAAACACGCTAAAATGTGAGGCTGCAGAGATGGCTCAGCAGTTAAGAGCCCGGGATGCCCCTCCAGAGGACTGAGATTTAATCATCAGCACCTACTTGTCTGTTCACTAGATCTGATGCCCATTCTGGCCTCCAGGGACACCTGTCACACACGTGGTGCACAGTCACACATGCAGGGGAAGTATCTTTACACATAAAACAAAAATAATTGAAAGAAAAAGTAATTAAAAAAAGACTGAGGTTGTAAGGGAAAAGTTAAATTGTAAATTGATGCTGGGGATGTGCTTGCCTATTTTGCATCAAGCTCTGAGTTTGATCTCCAGCATCATATAAACCAGATTTGGTGGTAGATGCCTGAAATCCCAGCATTGGAGAGCCAGCAGAAGAAGGATCAACAGTTCACAGTCATGACCTGCTGTATAACAAATGTGAATGTTTACTACATGAGAGCCTAAAAACAAAATAAAACAAACAAAATAGGAAACTGAGCTGGCTCTGTGGCTTATGGTTGTGATCCTAACACTTAAGAAGATGAGGCAGGAGGGTTGACCGAGTTTGAGACCAGCCTGGGATATATAGTAAATTCCAGGACAGCTTAAGCTAGGCTACAAAGCTAGAAAGTAAGACTATGTCTCAAAACAACAACAACAACAAAAACCACATGAATTTCACTCAATGTAAAATGAAAGCAGCCTCTTACCAGAAGTGCTGGCTCTGGCTTTTCTCTGTTCTAAACTCTTAATGAGAAGCTTTTGGCCTGTCCCTTTGCTGTGGATGCTGGTATGCTTCTAGCATTGTGTAGCCTTCCTGAGCTGCTATGGAGATGGCCAAAGCCATCTTCCACCTTCCAGGCTGCCCTTGACTTCCTAAATGTGACCTCTCTTAACCAAAATGCCCGGGGCTTTCTTCCTCGGGTGTAGCCACCGTGAGGACAGACCACTGGCTTCCATGCTTGAACACATTACCTCAGAACAGGCTGGGGGTAAAGAGGGCAGGCCTACTCATGTCAAAGCAGACTGAGAGGGGCTGTTTGGTACTTTCCCTGCCCTCTGTGGAATCAGGAGCTTGATTCCAAAGTCTGCTCTATATAGTGCCCCAAATTGCCATCTCTCAACCCCTTCTTCACATCCTCCCAGCAACAGGTTACTTCTAATTCTGGAAAGGTTGTGTAGGAACCAAGGACAGAGGAAGCCAAGAACCCTCCCCACAAACCAAGGCAGACTGGGCCCTGGAGCCAAGAACCCTCCCCACAAACCAAGGCAGACTAGGCCCTGGAAAGAACAGCAGTGATGAAGAACCTGGTGGGAAGGAGGAGTCTAGAAGACAGAAAGCTCATTGTGCTGTCAGTCTGGTCCTGTGACATTGACTGTGACTAGCCATGGGACTCTGGGGAGATGCTCACCCTCACTCCCTCAGAACAGCTGAGATCCAGGGCTCTATAAAGACCCAGAAAAGCAAGGGTGGACAAAAGACAAAGAGAACACACAGAACGCCCAACAAAGGATAAGCTGACTAGTTTCTTCAACCTCTAGCTCTGAGTTATCCCTAGGTCATAGATGAGACATGGCAGAAGTGACAAGAGGCCTTGAGCCAGGTCTTAAATGACCAATCATCATATCTTTGCAAGCCTGTCCAGGAGAATAGTTGAGGGACATGACAGGATCCAAGGAGGACACTGGATCCTGCATCCTACAGTGCTATGGAGCTTTAATTCTCCTTATGGTAAGATCTCTAGGAAATCCTTGTTCTTGTTAGTTGTGACGATGAACAGTGTGGTATGAAGAAAAACAGGAGGGTTCTGGAGAGGGCTCAGTAGGGAAAGTGCTTGTTATGCAAGCAGGGGGCCTGAGTTCAAATCCCCAGTACCTATGTAAAAGTTTGATGCATGCTTCTGTAACCTCAGCACTGTAGAGACAGGGATCCCTAGAGCTCATTGGCCAGCCATCCTAAGCCAAACTGATGAGTTCCAGGCTTGGTGAGTCACCCTGTCTCAAAAAGTAGGGTGAGGACTTGAGCTGTAACTTAGTACAGACTCCTATCTCACAGATATTATGCTGTAGGTTCAACCGTCAGGAAGGAAAAACAGAGTCCACTAGGTAGTAAGAGAGAGCGCAATAAAGACATCCAACGTGACCACTGGCCTCCACACACATGCACCTGCATTCACCTACACAGATGTACATAAACACATCTATCCAAGAGGGAGGGAGAGGGATGGAAAGACAGCTCTTTGGTTAAGAGTGCAAACTGTTCAACAATATGGCTGCCTAAGCAAGATCTGAACAAGAACATCAACAGGCATGCTCGCACAGAAGGGGGAGGAAAACCATTCTCCAGAGATGAGATTATTAATTGGTTATCAATGCCAAGTGATCAGCCCTGCAATCATACACATACAAACAACACCAAACACAAAATCTGCGGAGTGTGTGTGTGTGCGTGTGTGTGTGTAACAATAACAATGAAAGAAAGAGGCCATGAATTTGAGGAGAGAAGGATGATGGGCTGAGGGATGCTGAGAGAGGAAAGGGAAGAGGCATCACAGTATAACTATATTTTAATTAATAATAAACAAATTTAAACTTTCACCTAAGGGGAAGGGCAGAGAGTGCAAACCATTCTTGCAGAGGACCCAAGTTTAGTTCCAAGCACCCATGTTGGGCTTGTAACTCCAGTTCCAGGGAACCAGTATCCTCTTCTGGCCTCTGCAGGCTCTTCATTCACATATTCATACTTTTAAAAAAATTTATGTATTTATTTTTAAATGTGTATGAGTACACTGTCGCTGTCTTCAGACACACCAGAAGAGGGCATCAGGTCCCATTACAGATGGTTGTGAGCCACCGTGTGGTTGCTGGGAATTGAACTCAGGTCCTCTGGAAGAGCAGTCAGTGCTCTCAACCACTGAGTCATCTCTCCAACCTCATGCTCATCCTTTTTTAAAAATAAAAGTAAGTCCTTTTAAAGAGAGACAGACAGACAGACAGAATTACCGATTCTAGCTGGGTATAGTGATTGGCATCTGTAATCCAGGTGTGCAAAACCTCTGAGCCGCCATCTTTCTTCTATAAACCTATGCTCTCTATCTTTGCACTATCTTCATTCTAGATTGGGAGAAACCAGAAACAGAAAGGCAAAGCTCAAAAGACACAGGAGGAAAGTGCCTCATACACTTAGGGATACCAAGAGGTCTTTATTGCCCACCAGCCACCAGCAGTTTCCCAGCCACAAACAGGGTCCTCTGGGTCTCTCTAACCCACTCTCAGGACCATGAGATGCAGCCACAGTCCAGCTGTCTCCTCACAGGGGATCAAGGTGCTTCTGGGACGTCTGATGCAGCACAAGGCCCTCACAGGGACGGAGCAGCACTCCTGTGGAGGAGGACAGGAGAGGGCCCCTCTTGGCACATCCCTGAAGAGTAGGGTGGGATGAAGGGGGCTCTTAGGTGGGGATGGTGCCAGTGGCAAAGAGTATAATGAGGATGACGATGATGAGGACAATCACACAGATGATGACAATCATCTTCACATTCTTCCACCAGAACTTCCGGGCCACCTTCTGGGACGTTGTCTTGAAGTGCTCAGACTGTTGGGGATAAGATAAAGTAGTGACCCAGTGGCCCCTGCCCCCATGAAGGACACCCACATGCCACAGTGTAGATGTTTACATTATAAATCAAAGTAGGAAACTCAGAAGATGCTGGAGCTGGAATAGAGCCACTTCGAAATAAATACATAAATAAGTGAGTACTTCTCTCTTCTTACAATAGGAATGGAAAGGTTCTTAAAAATATTTTATAACATTTATTCGTGCCTCTGTGTGTTGTCTCATGTGCCACACTGCCCATGTGGTGGAGAGGGGTCAACATGCAGGAGCTGGTTCTCTCTCCTCTGCATGTCCTGGGGATTGTAACCAGGCTTGCGGACAAAAGTCTTGACCCCCTGAACTATCTCTCTGGTTTTTTGTTTGTTTTACTTTTGAGACAGGATCTCACTAGGAATCCTTGGCTGGCCTGGAACTTCAGAGATCTGCCTGTCTCTGGCTGCTTGACAAATGCCTTTCCACAATAATCTGTAAGCCGAGTTCTGGTTTAGAATTCTTGAGCTCACAAAGCTTCCCTCTGAGCATGGCAGGGTCCCTTCCTTTTCTTTTTCTGTCTTTCTAGTCAGGATCTCATAGAGCAAGACTGGCCTCCACGCATTTGTAAAAAAGGATGATCTTGAACTCTTAAAAAGTATTTTTATTTCTTTGTTTGTTTATGTGTGTGGTGTTCACAAGCCATAGTGGAGGTGAGAGGTCATTTTGTAGGAATCAAATCTCTCCTGCCAACCATATGAATCTCACAAATGGAACTTAAGTCCTTAGGCATGGCACCAAGTGCCTTTACCCTTTGAGCCATCCCAATGGCCTGGCTTTGAACTTCTGACCCTCTTACTTCTATCTTCGAAGAGATGGCACGTGCCACAGTACCCTATTTATATAGTGGCAGGGACTAACACAGGGCTCTGTGAATTCTAGTGAACTACTCCACCACCTGAGCCTTATGTCCAGTCTCCCTTCTTTTTCTTGTCCCTGCACTGGCCTGCACGCTGAGGGATCTTTTACATACATATGTTCACAATCTGAGTTTGACTGACAGAAATCTGGCCTTTGGAGCATAGACCCACAGGCTGAGGGGTACTGGAATATGCTCCAGATGGGCACATTTCCCCGGCTCTATGATACTTTGTCTTCTAGATTCTGTAGAAACTAGAGGAAGAGCCAAAGCACTACAGAAGCTTGGAAAAGAAAAAGAAAAGAAAAAAAAAAAAAAGAAGCCTCCTGCTCCCCAAGTTAACTTACAGACACTAAGTCTCCATGTACCCAGCTTATGCTGCAGAAGGAGGCACTAGATCTCAAGATTACACATTGGACCCAGAAAGCCAGTGTACTCTACAGCTCACAGAAACCGAGGCCCCAGCCTTGGTTTGTGTTGGACTTTCTTCCACCCTGAGCAGTTTGGCCTCAGCCCATGGCTGCAAAGAGGAGAAGGTCTAAGCAAGATGTGTAGGAGATATTATTCTGGCCTTTGCAGGCAGAGGGATCCTGGGATCAAAGAATTTCATTGCTCTTCCCAGCTGTGTTTTAAAGCTGACTCAGCAAGACGCCCCCCATGCACCGCCCCCTTTCCAGCCTAATAACACCTGGAAAATGCTGAAAGGCTAAGGGTTGCCTAGTACTCATAATTTTGCCTTGGGGGAATCAACTCCAAATGATTGCCAAGGGTGGGCTTTAAAAGAAAAATCAGTTTCATACCCCAAAGAAGCTTAGGAATGTAGCAGTTGACTGAACTGTCTCAGAAATGGCTCTGTGGGTGGAACACTTCACCCAAGTCTAAATGGACCCACTCACTGGGCTCTCTACCGAACAGCAGAGTAGCAAGGAACCAGAGGTGGAAATCAATAATCTCCTGCATAGGCAAAAGAGCAGTAGACATGACAGTCTGTTCACTTTGCCCCTCCCCTCCAACTCCTCTTCCCCCACGCGATCTTTCCCCCTACTCCCAGTTGTCTTCCAATCTCACCGTGGCTTCCAAGTCCTCTGTCTTGTTTCGGAGGTGGTCCAGGTTCTCCCCTCGGGCCAAGATCCGCTCCACATTCTGGGTCATAATATTTTTGACTCCCTCCACCTCACTCTGCAGGTTCCTAACTCGGTCATTTCCGGCACTCCCGCCGGCCTCCTCCTGGATGTCAGTACAGGGGTTAAT
Organism: Rhynchomys soricoides; assembly: GCA_019843965.1. Classification (NCBI taxonomy): domain Eukaryota; kingdom Metazoa; phylum Chordata; class Mammalia; order Rodentia; family Muridae; genus Rhynchomys; species Rhynchomys soricoides. Next base: position 11,851,027 of record JADRCH010000043.1, on the reverse strand, counting down.
TAGACCAGGCAGCAGAGGATCCAAGAGGCCAGAGGAGGTTGGAAGAACTAAAGCAGATATTAGCCATTTCTAATGCTTCAATTGTTTACAAGGAGAATGTTCTACGTAAGTGTTCACGTGGATGCAAGCACGTGTATATCCCAGATCAGCCTCGGGTGGTCAGGTGTCACTTCTCAGGAGCCACCTTTTTGTTTGTGTGTGTGTGTGGGGGGGGGGGGTTTAGAGGCTGGGTATCCTATTGGCCTGGGGTTCTGAGATTAGGGTGGACAGAAAGCCCCAGGGATCAGCCTTCTGTACCATCCTAGTGCTGGGAGCCATAGCACCTAAGTGCTTTCGCCACCATACCTGGAATTTGTTTCTTCTAAATGGATCTAGGGACCCAACCCATGCTTATGTAGCAAGCACTTTGCCCCCTGAACCACTTCCCTAAATTTATTTATGTACTTATTTATCTGAGACAGGGTCTCAGATAACCTAGGCAATCCTCAAACTTCTTGGGGCTCAAACCCAGAGCTTCATGCTTGCCAGGCAAACACTCTATCAACTGAAGCACATCCTTAGTCTGGCATAAGTGCAGTGTGTGTGTGCGTGTGCGTGCGTGTGCGTGCGTGTGCACGCGCCCGTGCCGCGCCCACGCATACATCGTCAGTAGGTGTGGGTTGAGGAACGTAGTGTATATCACAGCACACATGTGGAGGTTAGAGGGCGTCTTTCATAAGTGGACTGTCTCCTACCGTTGGACAGACAGGAGTGAGAGGGGTATTGAATTCAGGCAGGCAACCTTGCTCTGCAAACACTTCTACCTGCCCAGCCATCTTGGCTGTCATATAAGTGCATTTTTTAAGTCCCAGAAGATGAGATTTGACTCTGGACTGTCATCCGCCTTCTTTTGGGGATTTTCAGGGTGACAAGGAAAAAAAACAGCACACAACTGCCCCTATTTTGATTCCACAAAGAGGGTCAAGGAGAAAACACAGCTGGCATTTCCATTTTCCTCAGCAGAACACAGCCAAGTACTATTAACTGGTCCCTATAGCCTCCCTCTTCCCAATCCTAGTGGGTTCTAAAACTGCGAGAGCTGGCCAACAGAGCACCCTTGCCTGGCCCAACCCGAGTGCCTCTCCAGACAGCTGTTGGTGAGTTCTGGTTCCAACCTGCTGGGCAGTATAACCCTGGTTCAGTGGATGTGGCCCCCAGAGGCATCATGTGCCGTTGGACTGCACACTTCTGCTTTCCCCACAGTTTAGAGCCTGGTAGACCACACACCACCTCCTGCTTATGTAGATATTAATAAAAGTCCTTCCTGCTGCGGTCTCTCTGCCCAGGAAGCCTCTAGATAAGGCTTTTGAACACGGAGGGAAAAGACTTGACTCCTCCCTTAGGGACCCAGGGGGCCTGATTATCTAGCTTCAGCTAACACCCTGCCTGGCCACGGGTGTTAGCTGAAGCTAGATAATCAGGGAGAACAGCCATCTGGCTGCTTTACAAACCCTTGGCACTGTTGCTAATGTTTCTAGAGAAAGAGGGTGCTTTTGGTGGCCAGGCAGATCCTCTGGGTGTCTGTATAGATACAGTGCGAGGGTAAGGGGGAGAACTCTAGTCCGCTGGGCTGGAATCTGGGTTCCAAAGAGCAGGAGCGCTTATGGCCCGGTAATGTCACAACACCAGGCTCAGGCCCAGCTGGAGAAGGCGGAGGAGGGGGAGGGCGCGGCGCAGCAGCTCGGCTTGGAATTTGGGTCCCCCAGCCCCCACTGAAACCCTGATCCGATCCAGCACCGAGGTCACCGGAGGAAGGAGGTGGAGAAATGTCAGGAACCCCTGGTCCTGAGTGCGGAGCTATTTGTGGACGAGTTGTCAAAAGCAAGGAGACAGAGGCAGCGCTGGCCCAACCCGGCCAGCCCTCTGACTGCCTCCAACTTTCCTATCTCGACACAGGCAGCCCCCAGGCCCGATCCCCCACTAGCAGCTCCTTCGAATCTCACTTTTCTTGGTCCCCACGTCACTCACCATGTCTCGGAGCACTTGGGCCTCTCAAAGCAGAACTTCGCCTAGTCTGTTTCCACTCAAGGCAGCCACAGCTTCACTTCCTGCTTACTCCAACTTTCTGCCCGCCTCCTGCCCATCCCGCGACTCCAGCCTCTCCGGCTCCTGTCACACGTAACTGCAGGTTTCTCCAGGTAGGCGGCCGCCCTCTGCCGCCTTCCTCCTAGTCTCCTCCCAAACAAAAGCTTAAGCAACAGGGCAGCGGGGTGGGGGAGGGGGAAGCGTCTAAATTGTCAAGAAGGAGAAAAGAAGGATCAACAACCTTCCTAAGTTTTCGGAAACTTCTTTTTATGCTTCAAGGAAGTAATTCTAGTTTTTCAGGGACTTAAATTAGCCTTATTTAGATTGAAACGAATGTATAGGTGAAAACTATTGGGCAGCCTTTGTCCCCGTGGGCCATCTGGATGAGAAGAGAGCACTAAAATCTCCAGAAAACGGGGCTGGAGAGATAGGTCAGCAGCTGAGATCACCTGCTGCTTTTGCAGTGACCCAAGTTCAGGTCACTGCACCCACACATGGCTGCTCACAAACACCTGCAGCTCTAGGGGGTCCGGATGCCCTCTTCTGGCCTCTGTGGGTATGTGAGCATACATGTGTACACATACACATAAAGTCTTTAAAATCTCCAGGAAAGTTCCAAGTTGGCCCTAGGGGGAATCTTTGTCCTCTTTGGGTTCTTCGGGGCTGAGGCTGACCTCAGGGAGTGGGAGGAGTGCAAACAGCTGGGCAGGGTACCTTATCCTTGTCACAGGACAGAAGACAGTAAGGGAAATGGCTCACTCACCAGCCCCTCCTTCCCTCCTGGAGTTCAGCAGTCCTACATTTCCTTCCAAAGGTCACCCTGGTCAGTTGTCAGAAGATTGGTCAGATGGATTAGGAGGGGGCCTAAGAGGAAAGGGTTTTTCCACCGCATGTGGCTCTCTGCCAGAGAAAATCTGCTCTTCTCCGGATGGAGTTTGTCAAGACAGAACAATAACAGGGCACCAAGAGAACAGACATTCTTTTCCACCCCAGAATAAATAACATCATAACATTGGCAAGGAGGAAATCTTAGCTCCTCCAACAAATAAGAGGGTTTTTTTTTTTTTTGCTATAATAAATTTAGAATCCTGGAATCATTTTGGGACACTTTTGTGTTTTCCCTTGTGCATGCTCAGGGACTCATGGAGGAACTGCATCTACAAACACTGCACACTTAGTTTTACAAAAGCAAATTAAAGCAACTAGTAACACTTTTAAAAAATCTTTAAGAACAGATTTATCTTATTATTTTTAAGTGTGTGCGTGTGTGTGTGTGTGTGTGTGTGTGTGTGTGTCTGAGGCAGAGGGGTTAGGTTCTCTGGTGAGTTACAGACAATCGTGAACTGCCTGATGTGGGTGCTGGGAGCTGGACCCTTCTATGCTAGAGTAGCACTCGCTCTTAGCTGCCTAGTGCTCTCTCTCTCTCTCTCTCTCTCTCCAGTAATGCCTTAAAACTACACAACCCCTTTCCTTTCCTATAGAGCAAAAGAAAAATCTAGAATAAACAGGAATGAGATCACAACAGAGAGTGTCTGTTTTACTACACTTGATCTTAGGCAAAAGACCAAGAGGCCTTGAGAATGTCAGTTCTAAACAAGGTCCTTACCATCCTGCTGACCAAGTGGCGGGGCTCAAGTGGTCACAAAGAAAGAATTGGGTTCTGGAGAGATAGATGGCCCATTGGTTAAAAGCATATATTGTTCTTCCTGAGGCCCCGAATTGATTCCCATCACCAGGGTCAGGCAACTCACTACCTTAACTCTAGCTCTGGGGGATTTGGCGCCCTCTTCTGGCCCAAGCAGACCCTGTATTCATACACAGACACAGATATACATAGTTAAAAAGTAACTCTAGTAGGCCGATGGATCTCTGTGAGTCTGAGGCCAGCCTGGTTGACTTACTCAATTCCAGGCCAGCCAGGGTTATGGGATGAGACCTTGTCCAAAAATTAATAAAGAAATTAAATTAAACATTATTAAAAAGTAAAAGTATTTTTAAAAATACTTTGTATTTTCAATGATTCATCTTAAACCACTAGAAGGTCTATAAGACAGAACCTGCCTGGGTCAGGTGTGGTGACGAATGCCTTTAATTCCTAGGGTTGGGGGTGGGGGGTAGGAATCTCTGTGAGTTCCAGGTCAGGACAGGCAAGACTATGTAGAAAGACCCTGTCTCAAACAAACAAACAAATAATCAAAATGTGTCGATGGCACTCTCAGTAGCAACAATGTTTGCCTAGAATGACCAGAGCCCTGGATTCTGTCCCAAGACCTCCCAATCCCAAATGCTTGCTCTTCACTTGTGTTGTCCAATACAACGCTGACTACTGTGGCCACTAAGCTCTCCCAGGGTGGCTGGTGAGAACAGAGGCTGTAAAATACATGCCAGAGTTCAGCAACTTACTATGAAAAGAAGAACGCTACCTTCATAAATGTCATGAATATTTTATAGCCTTGTGCGGTGCTCCAGAACTCAGGAATCACAAATTCAAGGCGACCTTGGGCTACAAAGCCAGACTGTCTCCACAGTCAATCAACTAGTCAGTCAGTCAGTCAATCAACTAGTCAGTCAGTCAATCAACAACCACATGTTCTTTCATTTGGTGCTGGGGTTAGTCCAGTGCTTCCCTCAGTGCCAGATGAGCCTCTACTGAGCTACACTGCACCTCCAGCCTCTCTTAAGGTTTTAGTTTGACTGCTAGAAAAATTTAAACTACACAACTAATAAAAACTTTACTCTTTGTTCTTTGGATATGGGTGCTGGGGACTGAACCCAGGATTTGTGCATGTTAGGCAAGAATCTACTGTGGAGCCTTAGTCTCAGTCTCATTTCCATTATTTTTAAGGACTTAAAGGTGTTGGAATCCTGAGACTGTTGTGAGTCACCTGACGCGGCACACGTGTGGACAACCGAACTTAGGTTCTTCTGCAAAGGCAGTCTGTACTCTCAACAGCTGAACAACCCCTCCGGCCTTCTCTTTGGAGAGAATATTTAGAGACATAATCTCACGATGTAGCTCAGGTGACCGGGAACATGATATGTAGTCCAGGCTGGCTCAAACTCACAATGATCTTTCTCCTAAGATTCTAAATTTGGGGATTACAGGTGTGAGCCAAAACGCCCAACTGTTCCTTTTCCTCCTTCCTTCCCTCCTTTCCCCTCCCTCCCTCCCTCCCTCCTGTTCTCCCTCCCCTCTTTCCTTCTTCCCTCCCCCATTTCCTCCCTCCCTTTCTTTGCTGAGGACTGAACTGAGAACTCTTCAGACTCTGGGCTGGGTGTGACCCATTCAGATTGTTTTTCTGTGAGGCTTTTTTTTCTCTAGCACTTCAGAAGAAAAGAAAAGCTTGGTAGCTTTTCTGAGCCTGGGTGGTTAACGTGTGACATTCCCCCGAGACAAGGTCTCATGTCGCCCAGATTGGCATGGAGCTGAGAATGTTCAGCTGTCCTCAGCTCACTGGTGCTGGGGTCACAGGTCACTCACCCTTGAGTTACAGTAACTCTGTAAGGGAAGGCTGCATGCTGTGGCAGTAAGCCACGGTGGTGGTTTAAGGATGGAATGGGAAGACTTGGGATCTCCTGATATGCCACTCAGCTGGGCAACCTTGGGCAAGTTTTCCTCTGGGGCTTTCAGTTTCTGGTTCTGCAAATAGGAATGAGAATGAAGGCTGCTTGTAAAATCACGTTTTATGCCAGGCATATGGCTCACTCTTGTAGTATCAGCACATGAAAGCCAGCAGGAGCCAGCCTGGACTACAGAGTGAGCTTGAGGCCAGTCTTGGCTAACAGAGTCTCAAAAACAAAACAACAATAAAACAAAAGGTCAGGCATAGCACTATACTCCCATACTAATAGTACTTGGAAAGCAGAGGCAAATGATCAGGAATTCAAGGCCAGCCTCAGCTGCATAGCTATAGCCAGAATCGATCTCAAAAACAAAACAAAACAGCGAGAAAAAAAAAAACCACAACTAAGGAGGAAAAAGAGAGAAAATGGAATGAGGAACTAGGGAAGAGGAATATTACAGTCTGAAGAGGCAGCTAGTTTTGGGCTGGCTGGGTTACAGGTAAGGACTCCATCTCTAAAATGAACAAAGAGAAGTTGGACATAAAGGTTCCTGCTTTTAATTCTAGCAATTGATCAACACAGGGAGCAGATCACTTTGAGTTAGAGGTCAGCCTGGGCTATATAGTGAGTTCCAAGCTAGATTGGGCTAAAGAATAAGAGAGTCTGGTCTCATGATTTCAACCAAACAATTGTGCTTCAATCTAGATGTTGGGGAGAATGGAAAAGCATAGTCTCCTTTGGATGACAAGCTATGAGTCCCCCAAATGCCGTGCAGGAAGGCCTTTGGTTCAGGAGAAACATGGTGGCTCTGTGGCGTTTGGGGCTGTTTGTGTATGTTACATGCTTCTTTTGTGGTGCCACTTGATACTTTTTTGCTTGATATTTAAAAATAAAACTATCTTGAGGAAAAATTTAAACAACATAAGAACAAGGAAGCATGCCAGGCATGGTGACACATGCCTATAAAGCCAGAATTGAAGGGTGGAGTGATGAGGCCGGAGAGCTAGCCTGGGCTACTGTGTGAGCCAACACACAACAACAAAATGAAGCAAGCATATGTAGTTCTCTGACTTTCACCTCGCCTGACCAGGTCTGGGTTTGATCCCAGCACCACAGCTGGGGTTGCTCCATCTCTTCACTCATTCTGGGTCATTTTATAATGTTTATTCTTTTCTTCACACCAACTCCAGCTTCCCAGTGGATGACAGCACGGTCTCTTCTCTAGACCCATCCATTTCTAAACTCACCTCTCTGGTCCCATCCATTCCTTTAGAGATTGCTTCTTGTATTATTCCCCAAACACATTTGGGTAAATTCATGTTGCCTCCAGGTTAAAGCCACCCTTCCTACGCAGGCTTTCCGGGTGTTCAGCCACTTTCCCAAGCTCTCATGAGACAGCTTCAGCCCTATCCATGCCCGTCCAGAGCACCCATTTTTGCTTAATAGCTTCATTCCCTGGGCCTGTGGAAATTCTTCTCATAATTCTCTATGTCTGGAATTCCCCACAGAATTAGATTCTCTTCTTCCTTCCTGACCCCCACCAATTTACTTTGCACAGCACCTATCATATGCATGCACATAGCTGCATACACATTCTCTTCGCCAAGACTTACTTTAAAAAAAAAAAAATGTAATTTAAATGTTGCTTAAGAGAGTATTTTGTTTTGTAGTCTTAATTAGTTTTAAATTTATGATAATTCTCCTGCCTCAACCTTGTCAGTCCTGGGTTTACAGATATGGGACACCACACCGAATTTATATATAAATTCTGAAACATAGCACTCGTTTTTAAAAAGTTAAAAAGACGGATCTCTAAATTTGAGGCCAGCCTGATCTATATAGTAAGCTCCTGGCTGCCAAAGCTACATACTAGGACCATCTCAAAAACCAAACCAAACCAAACACAAACCCCCACAAAACACAGACTCCAAAGGAAGCAGTTTTTATCTAGGAGCAGTTTGGACACACTGAGTCAGAGCACCTAAAACAGTGCATGAGGCAAAGGGAGTGGCTTCTTTTGCTTGGTTTTTAATTGGGGGTTTCCAGAGTAGCTTTTGGAAACAGCACTGCCTAGGCAGACATCCTGAATTGCAAACCTTCCTGTTAGCTATTGAGGGTACTCCTGCTGAGAAATGTTGAAGGCCAGCAGATACTGACCTCAATTGTTTACCCAAGCCTATTGGAACATTCTGTGGTTTAACCTTTAGCAGGTCAGAGTGCAGGCCCCTTGCTTAACCTCCCAACTCCACTTTAGAAAATCATAATTGCTAGAAGTGAGTGGTGAACGGCACCTGTCATCCCAGCTGGTTGGGAGGCTGCAGTCAACCTGTGTAACATAGAAAACCCCATCTCAAACGTAAAAAGATCAAGAGTGGTGATACACACTCTCCTGAGCCCCAAGACACAAGATAAAGAAGTACCAGGCTAGCCTGGGCTGCACACTGAGGACCTTTCTGGGGGGGGAAAAATTAGTTTTAATGATTTCATTTCCCTCGGCAGCTTGCAGGGGCTGCCCTCACTCTGTGTTATATAACATAGCCTCACCTTAAAGCAACTTAGTCAATGTTTTGAATGCTAGAGCTGAATAAGAGTTTGTTTGTTCGTTCATTGTTTTTCTTTCTTTTTTTCTTCTTTTTTTCCTCCACAGTGCAGACAAGAACGACACTCTTATTAGAAAAGACCCATGAAGAAATTTATTGCTCAACCTTTGGACTATTTCACAAGACATAATGCTGAAGGCTTTGTGAATGAGTCATGAAGGGATACGCTGGAGACTATCAGCTCCCAGAACAAAATCAAACCATGCCACCAACAAAGAGCTACTGAACAGCACAGCCCATTCATTGTTTGTTTCAGGGTATTTTGTTTTTTAAGGCAGATGTATTTCTTTTCTTTTCTTTTCTTTCTTTCAGAGGGCACATATTTATAATTTTATTTTATTTTATTACTTTTATTTTTTTATTTTTGCAGTCCAGTCATTACCCCCTCCCAGTCCACCTTCCTCCTCCCCAGTGTCTCTAAGAGGATGTCTCCCACCCCAGATGTATTTTTTTTTAAAAAAAATTATTTATTATGTATACAGCATTCTACCTACATGTCTGCCTGCATGCCAGAAGACAGCTTCAGATACCAGTATAGATGATTATGAGCCACCATGTGGTTGCTGGGAATTGAACTCAGGACTTCAGGAAGAGTAGCCAGTGCTCTTAAGATCTGAGCCATCTCTCCAGGCCCAGATGTATTCCTTGTATTGAGAAAGCTCTAGGTGATTGTTGCCATCCCACTGAGATCACCCAGAACTTTTGATTTCTCAAAGGAAGCTATACTTAACTTTAAAATCATTTCCCATTTATTTTTACTTGGTGTTTTGCCTGTGTGTATGTCTGTGCACTATGTGGTGGAAGTCACAGAGCCAGAGAGGTATGATATCCCCCAGGACTGGAGGTGTTGACAGTGAGTGACCATGTAGGTGATGAGCCTTGAACCAGATCCTCTGGAAGAGCAGCCAGTGCTCTTATCCTCAGAGCCATCTCTCCAACACAAAACTGTATTTACATTTTAAAACTAGCTCAAATGCTACTGGTGTGTGTGTGTGTGTGTGTGTGTGTGTGTGTGTGTGTGTGGTGGCATTCTGGAGTGAAGGTCAGAGGACAATTTGTATGATTGCTCTCAAACAACATACTTTTTTTTTCCTTCTGGATTTTCGAGACAGGGCTTCTCTGTGTAGCCTTGGCTGTTCTTGAACTCTCTCTGTAGACAAGGCTGGACTTGAACTCAGATTTCCACCTGCTTTGCCTCCTAAGTGCTGGGATTAAAGGCGTGCACTGCCACTGCCACTTATTGGACTTCACCAAATAGACTACATTAGCTGGCCAATAAGCTCCAGGGAATGGCCTATCTCCATCTCCCCATTCCTGAGACTACAAGTCTATTCCACATCATTTTTTTTTTTTTTTGGCTGTAGTCAAAGTTAGAGCCTTGTGAATGCCAGGGAAGCACTCTAGCAGTTAGCTATGCCATCAGCTCAAGTTCAAAACAAACACACATTTCCTGGGTTTTCTAGTCCTAATTCATTCCCTCAGAGCTCCCACAGAATTTATTTCATATCTATGACTTTCTACATCTCAATTGTGGAACCATTAGAGTCCATAGGGTTAAAGCCTGGATTCTAAAAGCCCCAACAAGCTAGGCTTGTCCACCTAGCCCCAATATGCCAATTAAAGAGACAAGTCACAGAAAAAGGAGGAAAAAGGAGCAAATAAAGAGGCCAGTGATCCCCAAGTCCACTCTAGGGCACTGACTTGAGGTTTAGGTTCAGATAGAGGGCAAGAGACATGCATAACTAAGCAATCTTGGTCAGTGTGCCTTCCCCCTCAATATGGACCCTTCACTGCCTCTGCTCAAGTCTGGCCTGCAGTGAGGTCTGATAAGTCAGAATTCTGTGAAGTCTCTCCTGGGAGGCAACGAGGCAGCTTCTTTCTCTGCCTGACGCCAGACTCCAGCCTTTCCCGTACTCTACCATGGGAATCCTGGGGGAATTTTAAATCTTTGAACCCAATAGTTTGACGGCCTCGGGAGGGGAACATTTTCACTCCTATTAGATGGTTACAGAAGTTGCATATAATTTCCATATAATTGAGTTTTTACATTTTCGTGTGTGTGTGTTCGTGTGTGTCCCAAGGATCAAACCCAGGTCATTAGGTTTGGTAGCAGTTACTGAGCCATCCTGCCAGCCTTTGTTATTGTCTTAGTCTGTGTTCTATTGTTGTGAAAAGACAACATGGCCACTGCAAAACTTATAAAGGAAAGCATTTAATTGGGAGATTGCTGGGCAGTGGTGGCGCATGCCTTTAATCCCAGCACTTGGGAGGCAGAGGCAGGTAGATTTCTGAGTTCAAGGCCAGCCTGGTCTACAGAGTGAACTCCAGGACAGCCAGGGCTACCCAGAGAAACCCTGTCTCAAAAAACCAAAATAAATAAATAAATAAATAAATAAAAAATTGGGAGATTGCTTGCAGCTTCAGAGGCTCAGTCCATCATCATGGGGGAGTCCACACGGTGGCAGGCAGGCATGATCCTGGAGAAGTAGCAAGAGCTTCACACCCAGATCCGCAAGCAGCAGGCAGAGACACTGGGCCTGGCATGGGCTTTCGAACCCAACCCCTCCGACAGGGACATACCTCCCAATCTTTCCCAACAGTTCACCAACTGGAAACCTGGAATTCAAGTACACGAGCCTCTGGGGGCCATTCTCATTCACGCCACCACAGCTGTTGTTTTTAGTCTTGTGGATCGAACCCAGGACTTCATGTTTGCGAAGCACACGCTTCCACTTCTCAACTCCACTTTCTACCCCTCCCTTCTGTTGTATTGCTACTGTCTTCCCCCTCCCCCTCCCCACTTCTTCTTTTAGACAGAGTCTCATACAGTCCAGGTTGGTCTCCAATGAACTCCTTACCCTCCTGCCTCTACCTGCCAAGTGCTGGGATTACAAGAGCGAGCCACTTGAATATAACAGACCAGAATGTTAAACTTGATGGAATTAACTTTGGGGGTTGGATACTTCTGAAGATCAAACACATGGCCTCATGAGTGTGAGGCAAGTACTTAATCACTGAGCTCCATGGCCCAGAACCATCACTGTGCATGGTCCTACAAGAGTCAATACAAACTTCCCAAGCTGTACGCACTCTCTTTGGGCTACAGGTTTTTATTTTTTGTTTTCTGTGTAGGGATGTTTTGCCTGCTGGGCCACAGTTTGATAGCGATTGAGAGACTCATCTCTAGTAGGTCTGTAGCTTCCAAAGTGACATGACCCTCCTTGCCTGTTAGGATAACCTAGCAGTGGACATGTCCTCAACAGCAGGAGCACTACTGGCCTAGTGATTCCAGCTGCCAAACACATTTGGCCCCAATGACCCCTGGTTTTATGTCTACATCTGCCGGCAGTGAGCTCAGTGTGGCTCAGAACTCCTACAGACTTCAAGGACAGCAGCTACAACAACACTGAGATATTTGCCCTTTTAGCCATGTTGACATTTGTACTGATGCTGGCAGCTTAGTGGGAAGGAAGAGGGAGGTGAGAGGCTAAACCTCCATCTTGGGACTGGCTGCACCCACGTACTAGGAAGGACCCCACAGCTTGTCCTTGGCTAGAGCTACTAATTTGCTACTTCCTAGCAACAGTTAATCAGAGATTCGTCTGGTTTTATCAGATGTACTTTCAGACCATTTGTGATTGTGTACAATCTTGCTTCAGAGCACCCACCTGTCGGCTTTATTCAGTTAGATGCTTGCCAGGCTGGACCCCCACTCATTTGCTTCCATTTTCTATAAAACCTTGTCCCGATGAGAATTCGGGGCTGCTTCACCCAAATGGTCCTGTGTGTAGGTCACAAGTAAGTCCGAACTCGAGTTTGTAATAAAGAGACCCTAATGTGGTTACATCGGCTCCTTGGTGATCTTTTGGGATTCACGAACGCTTTCTGGCACAACACTTGGCACAACAGAGGCAGCAAATTGGAACAGTATCCAGCGGTGTTCCTCACTGTCACGTATTTGCAATAGTTAGTTTGCTTGTTTGTTCATTCACCCATTTTATGTTTTTTGAAGACAGTGTCACATATAGTCTAGGCTGGTCTTAAACTTTCTATTCAGCTAAGAATGGCCTTGATCTCTTCATCCGCCTGCTTCCACCTCCCAAGAACCGGGATGACAGGTCTGCACCAACAAGCCTGGCTTGAAAAAATATTTTTGTTTATTTTACATTTATTAAAAATTTTAAACAATGTATTTTAGTGCCACTTAAATCCCAGTACTTTGGAGGTAGATGCAGGTGGATTGCTGCGAACTTAAGGCCAGCTCTATGTAGTGCATTCTAAGAAGGTCAGACCTAACTAGAGAGATTTTAAGTTGTGTGATTGTGTGGTGCTCCTGGAGGCCAGAAGGGGGCACCAAATCCCTCAGAGCTGAAGATGCAGGTGTTTGTGAGCTTCAAAGACCGGTGCTGGGAGCCAAACTCTGAACCTCTGGTAGAGCAGTAAAGGCCAGTAACTGATGAATCGTATTTCTTTCTCCTTCCTTCCTTCCTTTTAAATTCTGTGTATGTTTGTATCTGATGCCCTCAGAGGCAAGACACATTGGATTACCCTGAGCCAGAATAACAGTGCTTGTGAACCACTCAATGTAAGTGCTAGGACTCAAACTTGGGGCCTCTGAAAGAGAAGCAAGTGCTCTTAATTGATGAGAAATAGCCCCATACTCCCTATTGATTTTAAAAAAAACAACACTATTTTTAATTTTTAAATGTGTATGAATGTTTTTGCCTGAATGTATTTCTCTCTGTGCACCATGTGTGAGCCTGGTGCCCATAGAGGCCAGAAATGGGTCTTGGATACCCTAGAAGTAGAGTTCAGATGGCTGTGAGCTTCCAAGTAGGTGCTAGGAATTGAACCCTTTGGAATAATTATCATTACTCTTAACTGCTGAACTATCTCTCCAGTTCCCTTTATTTTTAATTGGAGGGAGAGGAGGAAGGTTATGTGCCCATGAGTGCAGGTGCCCACGAGTGCAGGTGCCCATGGAGACCAGCAGTATCAGAGTTGAAGTTATAGGCTATAAAAGTTTTTTTGGTTTTTTGAGACAGGATTTCTCTGTGTAGCCCTGGCTGTCCTGGAACTCACTCTGTAGACCAGGCTGCTGGCCTTGAACTCAGAAATCCACCTGCCTCTGCCTCCCAAGTGCTGGGATTAAAGGCATACGCCACCACTGCCCGGCTTATAAAAGTACTTTTTATTTTCCTGATATAACTCTTGTCTTCGAGGCTTACTACCTTTGTCTGTAAACCTAAGTCTAGTCCTCGAAGCTTCTAGCCTCTGTATAATTTTATCTAGGTGTAGAATGTTTTCAGCCTCTGAGATTTACTGCTGAATAAGCTCACCCTTTCTAGTTCTGGCTGGGTGGTTCAACTTAGCTGTTCTGGCTCAAACTCCTGATTCAATCTGGCTTCTCTCTCGGACTCTGACTGAATTGCTCAGCCTGACCTCATACTAACTTTGGCATTATGTTCTAATCTTCTGGCTTCTCATTCTCTGGCTTGTTTCGTCTTCACCTGTGTCTAGCTTGTTCTCTCTTCAGTCTATCTCTGTAAAACTCTCTGAGTAAAACTGCACTCAAGTAACTTCTCTTTCCTCTCTCTTCTCTTGAGAGGTAGACATAGTCTCTCAAATCTTTCTCTGATTCATCACTTTGTCTGCCACTTAATTAGACATCACTTTCAAACATGGCTGCTTTCTTCTACAAACTAACTTTACCTTCATAGTTTGGGATTAAAGGTGTGTGCTAAGAGCATGTCTGTATTCCAGCCAGAGAGATTAAAATTGCATGCTAAGGCCTAAGCCATAGCACAACTAGAAACAGATTATTTTCAGTAAATAACACAATCTCGGGGTTCACAATATGATCAAATATCCTGCAATAATAGGCAGTTGTGAACTGCCCAATTTGGGTGGAGGGAATTGAACTCGGGACCTATGAAAGAGCAATATGTGCTCTGAAGCACCGAGCCATCTTTCTGTGCCCTTATTTATTTTAGAAACAGGGAATTATGTGTCCCAGGCTGTTTCATTAAGTAATTAGGATGATCATGAATGTTCTCCTGCCTCCACCTCCTGGGATCACAAATGTGTACCACCAGATTACAATGCAGGTGTGTGATTGTGCCTGTTCATATGTGTGAGGGTGTGCACGTGTCATGGTGTACATGTGGCGGTCAAAGGACAGTCTTGGATGTTGGTCCTTGTTATCCACCTTATTTGACAGGCTCTCTTGCTGTTCACTGTTGCTTAGGCAGATTAGCCTCTTGGCAATTTAAATGAAAAGTACAGAATATTTTGAGGCTCAATTCTGGACCACTAAACGTGTTTGATTTCTAATTTCTCTTCTCTGTAGAACAAAAGCAGGACATTCTTTCACTGATATGCATTGCACATTGCATTTTCTGTTCTCCGATATAAATTCAACACCAATTCACCAGATACATCAGTTATGAGCACACAATGTATCCTGTCACCACAAGCCTCTAACATGGAGACTAAGAATGGGAACCGTTAGAGGAATTCTGCTCCCTTTGATGGATGCTGAGCATCCATCTTTTTCTACCTTAGGTTTTTCAGCTTGTAAGAGAAGTGAGGAATGGTTGTCTCAAAACCAAGTTAAAGTGAAGACATAGGCCAGATAATGCACATGTTGAAGTATGTGTATGTGTGTGCACATGCATGCATGTGTGTATATGTGTGTGCACATGCACACATGTGGGTGTAGTCCAAAGGTTAATGGCTGGTGTCTTCTGACTGAGCTTTAAAAAGATTTATTATTGTTTTATTGTTATCATTTTGGTCTTTCGAGACAGGGTTTCTCTGCATAGCCCTGGCTATCCTGGAGCTCATTTTGTAGACCAGGCTGGCCTCAAATTCACATAGATCCTTTTCCTCTTGAGTGCTGGGATTAAAGGTGTGTGTTATCCTCTATGGCTACTTATTATTTTTATTTTATGTGTTTGTTTTGTGTGCATATATCCGTGCACCACGTGCATGCAGTGCCCCGGGAGCCCACAAGAGGGGGTCAGGATGCCTTGGAACTGGAGTTACAGATGGTTGGGAGCCACCACGTGGTTGCTCCAAACCTTGGCTTTGTACAACAGCAGTAAGAGCTCTTACCACTCACTGAGTCATCTCTCCACTCCTCCACCTGATCTCCTTGAGACCGGACTCACTGATTGCTTAGCTCGATTCTGTGAGCCCTGGCTATCACCTGTCTCTCTCCATCCCTCAGGACAGGGGCTCAAAGCTCCAGAACCAGGTCTGGTTTTTATATGAGTGTGAATGGTCCAAACTCAAGTACTGCAAACATCTCACTTCAGATACACATGTTCGGTTTTAAAAAGATTTGCTTTGTTTTTTACCTCTCTCTCTCTCTCCTCTCTCTTTCTCTCTCTCTCTCTCTCTCTCTCTCTCTCTCTCTCTCTCTCTCTCTCTCTGTGTGCATGCGCACATATGAGTTCAGGTACCTATGGGTCCAGAAGAAGACATCCCCTAGAGCTGTTACAGGAAATCGTGAGTCATCTGCAATGGACACTGGGATCCAAATTCTGATCTTGTCTAAGAGCAGCAAGTGTTTCTGAGATCATAGTCATCTGATGAGATAGCAGATGATTAGATGAGAGCTGTGATCTCAACCATCTCTCCAGCCACCCTCTGTTGCATAGAAAAAAAAAATGGTGATTTTGTTTTGCTTTGCTTTTTGGTTTTTTGGGTTTTTTTTCCTCTGAATCTTGGGCAGTTGTTCTCTGGTAACTACTTTGCAGTTCCTCAAAGCTCTTTTGTCCAAAGCTGGAAGAACTGAGTCTTCTCATATGAATGAATGAACAGAGATTAACAAAAGCAAAATTTACAAAGATGAGGTCGGCTAGGAGAACAGTCAGATAAAAAGATTAAAACAGGAATGATGATTTAAAGTTCACTTCACTATAATACAGGTTATTCCCACCTATAATTTAGGTTATACCAACTTAAAGGTCTTACCACATGACATGCCTCTGAGTCTATTCTTGAAATAGTCTGTGTATCTAACTGTCTGCCTTACAGATCCCTGAAGTCTCTAGGGGGTCATCTGGGTTTGGATCACAAAGCAGTGAACAAGTAGATTAAAGAACTTTAGAAGTAGTTAAAGTGAGGCTGGAGAGATGATCCTGCAGTTAAACACACTTGCTGTTCTTCTAGAAGCCAAGTTCAGGGCCAGCACACACACCAGGCAGCCGATAACTGCCTGTGATCCATAGGGGCACACGTGGCACACCCATCTCTCTCTCTCTCTCTCTCACACACACACACACACACACACACACACACACACACTTAAAAAATAGTTAAAACAGAAAAACACTGACTTTATGGTGTCAAGACAAATGACACCATAACTGTGAATACCCGAATGATACTTTTGTTTTTGTTTTGAGATAGGATTTCTCTGTGTAGCCCAGGCTGTCCTGGAATTCAGTCTGTAAACCAGGCTGGCATTGAACTCACAGAGATTCTCCTGCCTCTGTCTCCCAAGTGCTGGGACTAAAGGTGTGCACCATCATTTCCTAGCCGGATGAATTTTTGTTATAAATGTAACTTCAGGTGATTAGAAGTGATAGCCTGTAGGGGGATGAATTATCTGAAAGAATATAACAGTTTGATATGGACGATCATCATGTCCCATAACTGTAGCTTGTCAAGAAAACAGATCAACAGGACTTGAAAGACACAGGGCCAGAGGAGTACTGGGCAGACCCCACAGAGCAGTGCAAGGTCCAGTTCCTTGTTAATCTGTTTCAGAAGCATAGTCTGTGCTTTTCACCTGGCTTCGCCATGTCTCAATGTGTGCTCAGAAGTCAAGCCAAAACTTTTTTAAAATAGAAGAGTTAATTTTTTTTCAGTGTATGAATGTTTTACTTGTATGCATGTCTTTGTATCATATGTGTTCCTGATGCCTACATGGGCCAAAAGAAGTCATCAGATCCTTTGGAACTGGAGTTATAGATAGGTGTGAGCCACAGTGTGGGTGCTGGGAATCAAACCTCTGGAAGATCAGCCAGGCTTTTAACCAATGAGCCATCTTTGCAGGCTCTTATCTGGGCATTGAGAAAAGACTGTCTTATCTCACACCAGCTTTGCAACAGTGTCTGGCTCTGAGGAGGTCTGTCTCTTGAGGATCTAATGGTTGGGTCAAAAATATACTAATTTTCCACAAAAATGTGGAATACTTGATGGATTAAACACAAGGCCTCACACACTATAGACCAGTGAGCTACTGAGTTAGAGGTGTAATTTACCTCTTTTTAATTGTATTTGAACAACTTTTTAATTGTATTTGAATAAACCAGCGCACATTTCTATCTGTGTATGCTACATAGTGTTGGTTTTTGTTTCTTTGTTTTGTTTTTAGATAGGCTGATCTGGAATTTTCCACCTACCAGATGATAACCTTGAATTCCCGCTACTCCACCTTGGCCCCCTCCACCTTCTGAGGGTTGGGATTACAGGTTTGCACCACCACAGTTAGCATTGATGTACATTTTTTGAAATCTATTTTATATTATTTTTAGTTATGTGTGTATGTCTGTGAGGAAATGTGCACATGATTACAGGTGCCTTCAGAGCCAGAGGCCTGGAATCGCCCAGGACCTGGAGTTAAAAATGGTCCTGATCCACTTAATGGGGATACTGGGAACCAAACTCAGTTTCTCTACAAGAGCAAGACCATACACGCACTGAATTGTTTTCTCTCCATCTCTAGACACTCATTTTAAAAAATTCTCAAAGCAAAGCTCTTCAAAACAGGGGCAAAACAGCTTGCAGCTCTTGGGAAGACACAGGTTTGTTCCTAGCACCACATCCCAGGGCTCACAACCCATTGTAACTCCAGCTATAGGGGATCTGCTGTCCTCTTCTGGCCTTTGTGGACACCTGCACACACATGGCATGCAGACACAAATATATACATTAATAAAAATAAATGTTAAAAACTCCTTCAAAGTTGGTGTTATAGCTCAGTGGTACAGTGCTTGCCTAGTACATTCTAGTATTTGGGTTTCATCCCCAGCATATCTCTCTCTCTCTCTCTCTCTCTCTCTCTCTCTCTCTCTCACACACACACACACACACACACTTTATTTATTTTTTATTTTTTTGGTTTTTCAAGACAGGGTTTCTTTGTGTAGCCCTGGCTGTCCTGGAACTCACTCTGCAGACCAGGCTGGCCTCGAACTCAGAAATCCACCTGCCTCTGCCTCCCAAGTGCTGGAATTAAAGGTGTGCGTCACCACTGCCCGGCACACACACACAATTTAAAAAACAAAACAGAACAAAACAATCCTGGCAATGGGCAAAGAAATTTTGTTGGCAGAGTTATTCTTGCATCAGTCAGGGGCAGAACAGTCCTTTGTTCATCCTAGCATGCAGGATGCCTGGCTTGGTGGCCAAACCATACATAAGAATCAAATCAAATCAAATCAAATGTAGGAAGGAGGAAGTCAGAGACCTGCCACATTGTGTGGACAGGAAAAGATGCCCACAGACCTGCCCTCCATCCAAAGGCACAGGCTAGCCATAGACACAAGGAGTCTTGCCTATCACCACTCAGTGCATAGAGGGAAGAGGAAGATGAACAGACCTTTGGACTGCCTTGTCACCCACAGACCTGCCCTCCTGTGTACAACACAGGCTGGCTGCAGATACCTGCTTGCCACCACACTGCGGCAATACAGACAGGATGTCACCTAGGGGCCCCTCCAGCAGCGTGGCCAGTCTGCAGCAGAAACCACCACAATGTACAAGTACGTGGTGGACAGTTGATAGAGAAAGGAAAGTGGAGCAGCTTGAGCATTATGAGGAGAGATGGACCTGGAGGCTAGAAGTGTGAGTGGCCAGGCTAGCCACCCAGGGCCATGGTGAGGGCCCAGCCCAAGCTACTGCCGAGGACCATGTCTGGGTCCATAGCTACTCAGTGTCAGGGGTCAATGTTGATGTCTGTGACTCATATCACCACTAGAGAACATGGGAGGTCTCTGGTTGGGGCAACCTCATGGGGACCATGAAAATATCCTAGAATATGCAAAAACAGATATTTACTATTGCACTAGTTAGAATAATGATAAAAAACAATTAAAAATTTAAATGCCTGGGGCTGGAGAGATGACTCAGTGGTTAAGAGCACTGGCTGTTCTTCTAAAGGACCTGGTTCAATTCCCAGCAACCACATGGTGGCTCACAACCATCTGTAATGGAATCCAATTCCTTCTTTTGGTGTGCACGAGAACAGAGCACTCACATACATAAAATGAATAAATCTTAAAAAACAAAACCCCAAAAAACTAGTTTCCTTATTTCCAAAAGTGTAAAAATGTCCTGAGACCAAAATGTTGAGAAACATTCTGTTCTGGGATGCTTTTCCTTCTCTTGTGGGACAACTCCAGTAGGAAATTAGATATTACAACTGTGTTCAAGACCTTATGACTGATGACTAGACCCACCATGCTTGCTAGTTATCTCTCCTTCAGCAGTTCTGGTTTACCTGCCTCCTGTTTTCAAATCTAGGGATTCTTTTAGGTACAGATAGGATTGACCCACCAGCCTTAAGCAGAGATAGTTCTTCCAAGTGCATCTTTTTTTTAAAAAAAGGATTTATTTTATATATGTATATAAGGACACTGCAGCTGCCTTCAGACACACCAGAAGAGGTCATCAGATCCCATTACAGAGCCACCATGTGGTTGCTGGAAATTGAACTCAGGACCTCTGGAAGTGCTCTTAACTGCTGAGCCATCTCTCCAGCCCCTTCCAAGTGCATCTTTAACGCTCCAGTCCACATCTATGGAAAAGTCTACCCTTTTGCACCTTGCGACTTCTTGGGATGGGGTGCGGGGATGGTATGTTCAAACCTGGAGACTCCTGATGAGGCTCGGGAAGGACTCAATGAAATTAGGAAAGCCTAATTCTTGTTTTTTTAATCCTAAAATGTGGGGGACAGAGGCAGGAGGATCGCTGGGAGTTCGAGGCTAGTTCTGTCTCAAAAGGAGGCAAGCCGAGCATGGTGATGAGTGCTTTTAATCCCAGCACTCCGAAAGCAGAGGCAGGTGAATCTGTGCAAATTTGAGGCCAGTCTGGTCTACACAAGCGAGTTCCAGGAAGGCCAGAGCTACAAAAAGAGATCCTGTCTCAAAACAACAAAACAGGCGTCAGGGCTGAAGCTCAAGTATGTGATGGACAGCTAGTAGTATAGAGACACGTGTTCTGAAAACGGTCACTCCTTCTTCTCAATGCCAAGGTTAGATTTAGCAAGCCCCTTCGCTCCTGCGCCGCCCATCCCCAAAGCTCCTGGCACCTACCCTTCCTCTGGGCTCAATTCGCAGCACAGGATCGCCCCGCCCACACTTCAAGCCCAAGTCCCCATGCTTGAGTCCCGGACCGCGGGTTCCGGCTTTCACGACGGTGCGGGCGCTTTCCGGCTGTCCGGGCGGGTGCTTACGTGTCGAGGAGGCGGAGCCTAAGACAGCAAGTCTAAGTCTGGAGGTTCCGCTGGTCTACACTTGGGTGCAGAGAGGTTCACCTATCCCTGCAGTCATGGCCGTGCACCGCGGCTCTCCACGGGCCGCTCCTGCCTCAGGTAGGCTGAGGGTTGGCGAGAGAGACGGTGGTCTTGGTGGGAAAGGAGCCTATTGAGAGAGATGGCTGTCTGTGTTGGGAGATCGTGGGAGGATCCTGGAGGATGGCCTGGAACCCAGAAGCTTGCAGTAGCTGGATCAGTGGGAGAACCCAGTGGGTGGAGATCCTAGGCTGTAGGAACTGCGATTTTCCTACGCACTTTTTTACCCCAATTCTTGGTTTATAGATAAAGTACAGAAAAACAAGTCTGCACAGACATCAGGACTGAAACAGGGCAGCCGAATGGAGAAAATTTTAGGGTTTGAATGGACAGATTTATCTAGCTGGCAGAGTGTCGTGACCCTGCTAAACCGACCAACAGACCCTGCAAACTTGGCTGTTTTTCGTTTTCTCTTTGGTAAGTCCATTTTCTGGATGGGGACATTTTGGTTGAGGTGGTGGTTATGGTGGGAAAATGTCATCTTATTTCTTTTTAAGATTTATCATTATTAATTTGTTTATGTGTATGTATGTATTATCTTGCTTTCTATTACCGTGATAAAAACGCCATGACGAAGAGCAACCTGGAAAAAAATGAGTTCATTTCAGCTTACAGTTGTAGTCCATCTTGAAGAGAAGTCAGGGCAGAAATCTGGAGCCCAGAACTAAAGAAGAGACCCTGGAGGAAAGTTGTTGATATTGGCTTGCTCCTCATGGCTTGCTCAGCCTGCTTTCTTCTACCAGTAGGGATCACCTGCCCAGGGTGGCACCACCCACAGTAGGCTGTGCCCTCCTACATGAATG
>JADRCH010000043.1:11726185-11829400 GCA_019843965.1 Rhynchomys soricoides | reverse complement strand
CCCAGGGTGGCACCACCCACAGTAGGCTGTGCCCTCCTACATGAATGCTTACGGGCGATTCCTTCGAGGCATTTTCTCAGTTGAGGCCTTTTAGCTTGTTTTTAGGTGACAAAGATAAACCAGGGCAGTCTCTGTGTGATTGTATGCCAGGCATGTGCTTGCTTGTAGAAGCCAGAAGAGGTAGTCAGATCCCCTGGAGCTGGAGTTAAAGGTAGTTGTGAGCTGCCTAATAAAGGTGATAGGAACTGAACTCTGGTCCTTTGGAAGATCAGCCGTGGGCTGGAGCGATGGCTCAGTGGTTAAGAACACTGTTCTTCTAGCGGTCCTGAGTTCAATTCCCAGCAACCACATGGTGGCTCACAACCATCTGTAATGGGATCCGATGCCCTCTTCTGGTGTGTCTGAAGATAGCTATAGTGTACTCGTATACATAAAATAAACAAAGATTTTTTTTTTTTTTTTAAAAAAAGGAAGATCAGTTGCATGCTCTTAACTGCTGGGCCAGTCTCTCCAGCCTAGTTGCCCATTTCTTAGTTACTTGGCTTTGTCACCTCCAGTTCGGCTTTAGTGTTCAGAAATGCTTTGGACACATGGAGTCGAGGAACAGGTGTATGCCTGTGTGTGTGCTCACATGCTTGCGTGTGCTGTGTTTAGACCAGAGGTCAGTGTGAGGTGTTTTCCTCAACCACTGTCCATCTTATTTTTTGAGATGGGGTCTCTCTTGAACCTGGAGCTCACCAGTTGACAAGCCCCAGGGGTCATCCTGTCTCTCTGCTTCCACTGCAGATTGATAGTTACCATGTCAGGCTTTGGATATGAGTGCTAGTGATCTGAACTCAGCCCCTCAGGCTTGCAGCAAGAACTTTGATTTTTACCAACTGAGTAATCTCCTGGCTCTCTTTAGCTTTTGAAATGGTCTCGTTACATAGACCAGGCTTGTCTGACCTCTTAAGTGCTCCTCTTGCTTCTCGAATGCTGGGATTGCAAACGCCATCACACCTGACAAGGGACACATTTTGTTCTTGTCATGAAGCTGCCCAGAAGCTATGCTAAGTAATTCAGAGAAACATATAGGATAACAACTCATGGGGCTACAGATGTGCCAAGATGTGCCTTAAAGTCCCGTAGTTTCCAGCTGGGCCATTTTGCAACCTAGAGACCTTTTTAGTTGTCAGAACTTTTGGTGGTTGCTGGAATTTGTGCTGGTACCAAGGATATACTAGATGTCTTGTAACAAACAGGTAAATATCCCTATACATAATTAACCAGACTGGCTAATGCAGCTGCTCCTGGGATTGAGAAACCCTGCCTGAACCTAAGTTGGTTTCCAGAACTGAGTGTCCCTTATTTGTCTTGATGTATTGACCAAATACCACTGCTTTCCTGGGTGTGTCAGGAGATTAAAAAAAATGTTAGGAAGGTCCCCCAGGGCACATTTCATAGCTTAGTAGGGTGCTCTTTTTAGATGCAGCTACTCGAGCCCTACCTTTCTATAGTGTTTTGTATATAGGTCTTATTTAATCCTAGCTGCAACCCCATAAGATCTTGTTATTTTTGTCTTGTTTGTTGTTTGTTTTTATTTTTTGAGACAGGGTCTCGCTGTCCTGGATATACAGTCCTGGATGGCCCTGCAACTCACTCTGTAGACCAGGTCGACCTAGAACTCACGGAGATCTGCTTGCCTCTGCCTCCCCAGTGCCAGATTGAAGGTGTATTAGGAACCCTGGCTTGTGAAGTTTTTTGTTTTTTTTTTTTAAGATTTATTTATTAGTGTTATAGATATATAAATATCACACAGGGGTGTGTGTGTGTGTGTGTGTGTGTGTTTATATGCATGTAATAGAGACTGTTATTGTGTAGCCCAGGCTGGTCTTAAACTTCAGGCATGGAGCTAGGCATGCTTAGAGCTGTGTCTTGCTTCTTTAATGGATGCCTAACTGCTGTCTTCTCCTGCCTGCCTTTACAGCATTCTTGATGCTGCTGGACATTCCCCAGGAACGGGGCCTTAGCTCCTTGGACCGAAAATACTTGGACGGGCTGGATGTGTGCCGTTTCCCCTTGCTGGATGCCTT
Source organism: Rhynchomys soricoides (assembly GCA_019843965.1). Classification (NCBI taxonomy): domain Eukaryota; kingdom Metazoa; phylum Chordata; class Mammalia; order Rodentia; family Muridae; genus Rhynchomys; species Rhynchomys soricoides. The sequence continues at coordinate 11,827,328 of JADRCH010000043.1, read as the reverse complement.
GCGCCCACTGCCGCTTGACTGGATGTATCTTGTCTACACTGTCATGTTTCTGGGTGAGGGGGACTGGGTGCTGGGGGTCTGAACCAGGGAGTGTTGACTGGCCTTTGAGACACTCACCAGAAGCATGCTGGTGAGCCAAGTCATTGGATGCCTGTATCACGTCTACTGCGATTCAGTTTCTTGCTGCTTATCTGTCAAATGAGCCATGATGACCCCACAACTCTTCTCCCACGTAGTTCTCTGCCTGATTATAAAATGCCTGCTGACTTTTCTTAATTTCAGTCCCAGGGAAGCTGGGCCTGTGGTGATACTTTGACCTGAACCCTCTCCTCACAAATCCCCAGGGGCACTGGGCATGATGCTGGGCCTGTGCTACCGGCTAAGCTGTGTGTTATTCCTGCTGCCATACTGGTACGTGTTTCTCCTGGACAAGACTTCCTGGAACAATCACTCCTATCTGTATGGTTTGTTGGCCTTTCAGTTGACATTCATGGATGCAAACAACTACTGGTATGTGCCTTGGGAAATAATACAGGGAATGTGTGTCTGGGTCAGGATGCTTATGGAGAGATAGGGTCCCAGTGAAGTCCTAGAAATTATCCAGTGGGCACAATTTTTGTTGGTGTTTTGGTTTTGGGGGAAAGGGGTGGGTGGGATTTATATTCCTGTATCTTGGGCTGGTCTAGAACTCACTGTGTAGTCTAGGCTGGCCTTGAACTTGCTGTTCTATACTTGCCTCCTAAGTGCTAGAATTACAGATATCAGCCGTCATGCTGGCTCAATAGACATATTTTTAACCAGGTTTTGCAAAGTGTGGTTATGAGGCCATATTTTGACTTGGATGGATTTGGGGGAATCTGTTCTCTCCTTCTTCCATGTGGGTTCTGGGGAATCCAGCTCAGGTCAGTAGGCTTGATGGAGATGTGCCCTTCCTGCTCAGCTGTATTGCTTGCCTGCCTTGGATGGGTTTGGAATGGGGAAGGACCAACAGGTTGGGTGATTGCAGGGACATAGGGACATAGGAAAATGTCCACCCCACCCCTTCACTGTTTTCATATCTCTCCAGGTACCTTGGTATATCCACTCCTGTAACCCTCTTAGAAGAAGAGAAGACTAAAGCCAGACATAGCTGTTTTCAGATACTCCAGGGGTGCAGACTTTACTTTCTGTGTGTGAGCCCAGAAAGGCAGAATTATAGCCAAACAGAGAAGTCGCTGTGAGATGGAAATGATAGCAGAAACCAAAAGGACAGGGGCCACCAGGGTTGCTCAGCAGTGCTGTCCTAGGAGAAAGTAACCCACTCCATCTCTGGCCTAGGTGACCACCTATCAGGGGAGGTGGGGACAAGCCTTGGAGCCAGGGTGGTGGGCCCCGAGACCTTAAGAAGGTTTTTCCGTCGTTAACCGAGTTGTAGCTGCGGAACCACAGTGAGGTAGATGGAGGTGGTTCACCACTGATGCACGAGCACATGAGTCTGTCCGGCAAAGCTCCGTACATGTGCACCCTGGCTGGGGATTGCTCCCGACTTCCTGCCTGCTGAGCATGTCCACTACCACCAGGCTGTGAGCCCATTCCCTACCTTTGTCAAACTTGAAACCAATTCAGGATGTCTAACTCTGGTCGTCGAGAATTAAGAGGTTGCTTTGACATCTATCTCCCACTTACAAGTTCCATTTTTGTGACTTTTAGACATTTTGAAAAATTATCATATACTCAGGGCTTTGTATGTTGTGGGCATATATAGAGATATATATATATATATCTCTATATATGTTTTGTTTTGTTTTTTTCTCATTAAAACCCCATAGTCAGGCTTAAGTGCTCATTCCCAGTACTTTGGGATGCTGAGGCAAGATGGTTGCTTTGAATTAGAGGCCAGCCTGGGCTGTATATATATAAAATGAGACCTTGTCTCCAGACAGACAGACAGACAGAGACACATGAGCTCCTGAGCTGAAGAAGTAGGTCTTGGGGACATAAAGGATCTGCCTAAGCTTACATAGCAGGGAGAAGACAATGGGCTTGGCTGTCCTTGACTTTTTCACAACTTGCTTGGTTTCTGCCGCAGAATAAATCTTGGTGTTAGTAGCCTGTCTTCTCAGTTCTCTTTCAGGATAAAACTTAAAGTCAGGAGTCCTCTAGTACTGGATCCTGGCATCCAGTTTTATAAATGTTGGTTTATGCTCTGCATTATTTTGCCAGGGAGTAGTTTATTTTTCCTTTTTTACCCCTGTGGAGGTGAGGATCAAACTCAGGGCCCTATACATGCTAGGCAAGTACCCAGAGTCTCTGGGCGACTTTCCCAGCCCGCCCTCCTTTTTTTACTGTCACTTACTGTATAGCTGGATGCGGTGGTGCACACCTTTATTCCCAGGATTGAGGAGGCAGAGGCATGAGGTTTAGAGAGCTTGGGCTACACGGTAACTTCCAGACCAGCATGGGCTACAGAGTAAGACCTTGTCTCAAAATGCCATTTCAAAATAAAAAACATATTGCACTGTGTATGTATATTTGTGTGTGTGTGTGTGTGTGTGTGTGTATGTATGAATCTTCATGTGTGTGCTTTAATTTTATTTCATATGTATGTATATTTAGCCCACCTGTACGTATGTGTACCGTGTGTGTGGTGTCCCATATGTGTGTCTGGTGCCCATGGGGGTCAGGATATGATAGTGGATTTCCTGGAGCTGGAGTTACAGGCAGTTGTGAGTTGCCGTGTGAATGCTGGGACTTGAACCCAGGTCCTGTAGAAGAGCAGCCAGTGCTTTTAACCATCTCTCCAATCTTGTTTTGTGATTTTATTGTTTATATATTTTCCTTTCTTTTGAGACATAGTCTTACTACGTAGTCATAGAACTTGCTCTGTAGACCAGGCTGGCCTCGAACTTAGGGGGATCTGCTTGCCTCTGCCTCCTGAGTGCTGGGACTAAAAGTGTGTGCACCATGCCCAGTCTGTTGTTAGTTTTTAATTGAATTTATTGTTGTGTGGGGTTGGGAGCACATGATACAGGGGAACAAGGTGTATATGCTGTGGTCCCCGTGTCAAGGTCAAGAGACAACCCACCTTTTTGTGGGCTTCAGGAATTGAACTCAGATTGCCTACTAGAGGCCTTTCTCCCCCCACCCCTTTGTGTTCCTTCATGTCATTTCTAGTTTAACTTTGAACTTGATGGGAATTCACTGGGACAAACTGAAGAGTGAGCTAGTTCAATCACTGCCTTTGTGTGCCTTTGTTTTGAGTCGGGCTCTCATTGCATGTAGATCATACTGGCTCCAAACTTTCGGTAGTTCTCAGGTCACTGTCTCCCGAGTGCTGGGATTATAGGCATGTGCCACTGTGCTCTGCTACACTGAAGTTTTTACTCCTATGATTTAGGGTAGACAGACTCTGACTTAATGACTTGGCTTCAGTGTTTTTGACATGGTGGTGAGAGCATACCTGTACTACTCTCTCCCTTAGTTGACATAGTATTCACTCAAATAATCAACTCTTTATTATAAAACAGGCCTTGTCCTGGATGATTTTGCCCAACTGTAGGCTATAGGCCATGCTGTGATATTCAGTAGGTTCTGTTTATCAAATATATTTTAAAATTAAGGCTATTTTCAGCTTATAATGGGTTTACTGGGAGAATACTGTATAAGTCACAGAACGTCTACAGTAGTATCCTTTCATGATATAAATAGTAATTACTGTTAAAACATACTCATATTCCAGGCATGGCAGCACACTCCTGTAATTCTAGCTCTTGGGAAGTTGAGGCAGGGAGATCAGAAGTTCAAGGCTAGTTTCAACTACCTGGTGAGTTTGAGGCCAATCTGATATGAGAGACTCCCTTCTCAATATAATGTCCCAGGAAAATTTACTCATGTGTTTCAGAGAATCAGGGCAGGCATGAGAGCTGTTTCTGAGATAGATAGGACTGGCCTAATTGTAGGGCGGGAATGTGGGTGGACTAAGAGGCCTTTCTTCTTGTTTTTACCTTCTTCCTATAGGTCTGTGGATGGCCTGCTGAATGCCCGAAAGAAGAATGCTCATGTGCCCCTTTGGAACTACACAGTCCTGCGTGGCCAGGTATGAAGTCGCGCGCACGTGCTTGCGTGCGTGCGTGTTGTGTACCTTCCACCTTGATTCAGCACAGGGTCTCCATTTTGTGTGTGTGTGTGTGTGTGTGTGTGGTTGAGCCTGCCCCATGTGCATCCAGGGGACTCCCCTGTCTCTGTCTCCTGTCTCACTTTAGGAGCTGCAAGAACAGATGCACAATGCTTTGCCTTACTTTACATGGGTCCTGGGGATTAACCTTGGGCCCTCATGCATTTGTGGAGAATGCTTTACTCACTGTGCTCCTCCCAGCTAAGGTACAGGATTTCAAGATGGGGAAGGGGCGCCTTGGTCAGAGGCCCTCTCCTCTACCTCCCCACCTTCTTTCTTGCTTTGTGATTTTTGTTTTTTTGTTTTGTTTTGATACGGAGTTTCTCTGTGTAGCTCTGGCTATCCTGAAACTCACTCTGTAGACCAGGCTGGCCTCAAACTCAAAAGATTTGCTTGTTCTACCTCCTGAGTCTTGGGATCAAAGGCTTGTACCACCAATGCCCAACTATTCTTTCTTGTTTTTAAGAATTATTTATTTAGGGAGGCAGAGGCAGGCGGATTTCTGAGTTTGAGGCCAGCCTGATCTACAGAGTGAGTTCCAGGACAGCCAGGGCTACACAGAGAAACTCTTGTTTCGAAAAACAAACAAAAAAAGGAATTATTTATTTATATAGCCAGACATGGCTATACACACTTTTTGTTTTGTTTTTCAAGACAGGGTTTCTCTGTGTAGCTGTACTGGAACTCACTCTGTAGACCAGGCTGGCCTCGAACTCAGAAATCTGCCTGCCTCTGCCTCCCAAGTGCTAGGATTAAAGGTGTGCGCCACCACTGCCCGGCTGGCTATACACACTTTTAATCTCAGCATTCAGGAAACAGGCCAGACAGGTCTATATAGTGAGGACTAATCTCAGAAAAAAATTATTTTATCATTATTACTGTGCATGTGTGTGTGCGCGCACACGTGCTATGGCGTGCATGTGGAAATGTGAGGATAACTTTGGGGAGTCGGCTGTCCTCTTTCACTTGCTGAGGCAGTATCTCCCTTGATGTTGCTGCCCTACTGCATCCTCCAGGCTAGCTGTCCCCTAAAGCTTCCAGGTGGTCTCCGGACTCTGCCTCCCACCTCACTGGAGGAGTGAGCACAGATACATAGTGCTGCTACCAGGATCGACTCAAGCTGTCAACCTGAGCAACAAGCACGTTTACCCACAAAGCCATCCTGTTAAGCCTGGTTGCTTCTTCATTCCTTTTGTTAGAAAACTAGATGAGCCCTTCCATTTTTTTCTAATTCCTCAATCTCTAGTTCTCCCCCTATCATGGAATGAATAAGACCTTGTGTGTATTGGATTGGAATTTTAGAGCTTGTTGGACGAATGACTGTGAAATGACAGGTTAGGGGAGTTAATCTGTTCTTTCTTGGGCATTGCCTGAGATGAGAACTGTTATGTTTTAAGTTTGATTTGTTTTTACTTATGTATGTATGAGTGCTTGCTTGTCTATATGTGTACCTTGTGTATACAGTGCCTACAGGGACCAGAAGAAGGTGCCCTGGAACTGAAGTTATAGGCAATTCTGAGCTGTCTAATGTGGGTACTGGGAACCAAACCTAGGCCCTCTGCAAGATCAACAAGTGCTTTTAACCGCAGCGCTTCCTGCAGAAAACAGGGGTTCTTTGTTTGCTTAAACGTTCATGCTACAATTTTGTTTGCAGATCTTCATTGTGTATTTCATTGCTGGTGTGAAAAAGCTGGATGCTGACTGGGTTGGGGGCTACTCCATGGAGCACTTGTCTCGGCACTGGCTTTTTAGTCCCTTCAAGTGAGTAGTCAGGACAGAGGGGCACGGGTACTGAGTGGGTGACTCATTCGTCAGGTCTGGGTAACATGTATCTGACTTTGGCCTTATCTCCCTATTCAGCCAAATCCAGAGTAATGATATTGGAAGGTGGAGGCCTAAGTGCGTCTCAGAGACTCTGTGCTGTAGATGGTCAAAAAGAGAAAGGCATCAGAATTAGGTGACTTAATGTCCAACTATGCGTTTTATTGCTGAGATAAGACCACGACCAAAAACAACTTGTAGAGGAAAGGGTTTATTTGGGCACACATCCAGCCTATCCCAGTCCTCGGCCATCATCGAGGGAAGTCAGGGCAGGAACTTAGCAGAGCAGGAACCTGGCAGTAGAAACTGACGCAGAGACCATGGAGGAGTGCTGCTTACTGGCTTGTTTCTCATGGCTTGCTCATATTTTCTGTTTTAAAAAGAAAAGCTTAATTTTATTTATGTGTATAGCTGTTTTGCCTGCATGTGTGTCTGTGTACCACATGTGTACTTGGTGTTCATGGAGTCTGGGAGAGGGCATTAGATCCCCGGGACTGAAGTTACAGTTTTGAGCCACCAGGTGAGGGCTGGGACTCAAGTCTGGGTCCTCTAGAAGAGCAGCCAGTAATCTTAACTGTTGGCTCATTTCTCCTGCCATGTCAGCTTCCTTTTTTTTATGTCTCCCAGGACTGCCTGCCTATTGGTGACACTGTGCATAGTTGACTGGGCCCTCCTACATCAGCCATTAGTCAAGAAAATGTCCCCAAAGACTTTCTGATAGGCAGAAGGTTAGAGCAGTCCCCCAGTTAAGGTTTCCTCTTTCCTGATGACTTCAGCTTGTACAAGTTGATAGTAGCAGCACCCTGCAGCTAGTTACCTTGGATGGCAGTGGGAGCTGCTTGTGGCCTTGCCTTGTCAACCCTTTTCCTTTTTAATTTATTTGTTATCATATTTTAGCAGTACTGGGGATTGAACCTGGGGTCTCATGCATATAAGGCAACATCCCAGCCATGACCCAACTCTTTTTATTTTTTTTTATTTTTTGTAGGCAGGGTCTCACTGTAGCCCTGGCTGGTCTGGACCTTACTACGTAGACCACACTGGTCTTGAACTCAGAGCTCCTCTGCCTCTGCTAGCATTAAAGGCGGTGTGACTGTAGTCTTCTGTAGAAGCTCGTCAGTTTGGCAAAGACGGGCAGTGCTGCTTCTGCTTGACAAGGAGCTTCATCTGCGGTCTTCCTTCCTTCCTTCCTTCCTCCCGGGTCTCCCTCATTTGCTCTTTCCCACTTCCTCTATTTTCCACATTCTGAGATTTGACCTGTTACTCAACCAGTCACTTGTTTCTATATTTCCATTTTTACATGTATCTATTTGTATGTGTTTATAGGTACGTTTGCACATGTGTGCCATGGCCTATGCCTGGAGGTCAGAGGACATCATGCAGGAGTTGCTTCTCTGCTTCCACCTTGTGGGGGTCAGGGATCAAACTCAGGTCTCTAGGCTTAGTACCTAACCATGTTACCAGCCCAAAGCAGTCAAACTTTTAAAAATGAACCTGTCCTTTTTTTTTTGAGAAAAGGTATCATTTATCCCAGGCGAGCCTCCAACTCCCTGAGGATGGATGACCTTGAACTTTCTGATCTTCCTGCTTCTGACTCCCAAGCATTAGGATTACCAGTGTGCACCACCACACCCAGTTTTGTGAAATGCTGGGGAGTAGACATAGAACTTCATGCATGCTAGGCTAGCCCTGTCTGTCATAGGTGAGCTCCATTCCTAGCCCCAGGCTCACCTTTTCATGCTTCTGCTCTATGATGTCCATGAGGAATTGGCTTCCTCCAACATACTTTCTAATCGATTTTTATCCCAGGAGCTTGGACCTTACCCATCATACGGGGGATGTTGGGGGGAAAAAATGGATACCTGAAAATGTCAAGGTGTCGGAATGCTCCTGTGTAGAACATTTTTATGGCTGCATTTGGGGCTTATTTGTTGTACCCCACTGGTGGGCAGATCCTTCGTCAGGGACAGGTTGCTGAAGCACCTGATGCTTGTACTCTAGTTACTGGGTGATCCAGCTGACTGGCCTAGCCTTTTGTCCTTGTCTGCAGGCTGGTGTTGTCGGAGGAGCTGACAAGCCTGCTGGTGGTACACTGGTGTGGGCTTCTCCTTGACCTTTCTGCTGGCTTCCTGCTCTTCTTTGATGCCTCCAGACCCATTGGCCTCTTCTTCGTGTCCTACTTTCACTGCATGAACTCGCAGCTCTTCAGCATAGGTCAGTGCCTGCCTTGGTAGGGAGAGTGACTGCAGGGCTGTGGGAAGCAACTGGAGATGGTGATCTGCAGGTGGGAGGTGGTGCTGGGTGTAGGAGCTGTTCGAACCCAGTATAGTCACTGTGAAGTGTGAAGAGGTAAGGTGAGCAGATTGGGAGCTCTGGGTATAGTGTGCTGCACAGTGAGGGTCTGTGGGAAGAACAGGGAAGCACTTCTTTTAGGTCCTGATACAGCTCAGCTGCTACAGTGCTTCCCTGGAATGCACAAAGCCCTGAGTTCCATCCCCAGCATCACATAAAACCAGCCATGATGGTATTCACCACTTCAGAAGTAGAGTGAGAAGGATTAGGTCGAGGTAATCCTCAGCTACGTATTGAGTTCTAGGCCAGCCTAGGCTACATGAGACTATCTCAAGCAAACAAACTTTCATTAAAGTAAAATACTTCAGAGGTGCTTCATAAGGGATGGTGGTAGAGGGAGTGTGACCACACTGACATGTTTTCTTCCTGCTTTCCTAGGTATGTTTCCCTATGTCATGCTAGCCAGCAGCCCTGTCTTCTGCTCAACTGAATGGCCTCGGAAGCTGGTAGCCCGGTGCCCAAAAAGGCTGCAAGAGCTGCTGCCAACCACGGCTGCTCCTCGGCCTAGTGCTTCCTGTGTGTATAAGAGGGCCCGGGCCAAAGCTGGTCAAAAGCCAGGGCTGCGCCACCAGCTGGGAGCTGTATTCACCCTGCTCTACCTTCTGGAGCAGCTCTTCTTGCCCTATTCCCATTTCCTCACCCAGGTTCGTAGGATCCTCACACATGCCACTGAGGCTGGGCTGGGACTGTGGCAGGATTAGGGGGGAAGGGCTTGGCTTTGTAGACTTCTTGTTGGAGGATGAGGTTGGGTGGAGAAGCATTGAGCCGGTGCTGTGCGCTCTGCCTTCCAGGGTTACAACAACTGGACAAACGGGCTGTATGGCTATTCCTGGGACATGATGGTGCACTCCCGCTCCCACCAGCACGTAAAGATCACTTACCGCGATGGCCTCACTGGCGAGCTGGGCTACCTTAACCCTGGGGTGAGACAACCAATGCTGCCAGTTCTTCAGAGCCCCCTGGGATCTTACTTGGTCCTACACCGTAAAATAAAACAAATTTGGGTCTCTGGAACTTTCTTTTTTTCTTTTTCTTTTTTTGGTGCTGGACCCAGGGCCTAACCCATGATTAAGTGCATACTTTTAACAGTGAGCTACATCCTCATTCCTGAACTTTTTGTAATTTTTAAATTACAAATGTAGAGTTCTTTCTACAGCTATATGAGTTCTGATAATTTAACTCAAGTCATCAGGGTTTCATGGCAAGTGTTTTAACCTGTTGAACCATCTCACTAGACCATATTTTAAATTAATAAGTCAGGGTATTTCTGTATATCCCAGGCTGGTCCTGTTTCAGCCCTACATTTATTTATTTATTTATTTATATACACATACATACACACTGTGGATAGAGATGAGACAGTTTGTCATTGTTTTGAATTAAGATTATGTTTTGGAAAGGTAAGTAAATATTTAGCAATGAGAAGTTCACCACTGAAGACAACTTCCTTTTTTTCCCTCCTGGTCAAGTTAGGCAGCAGGCAGAGATGTTTATGTTATTGGCAGTGCATGTCTTGGAGGTTGACAGTGACAAAGTGGGACTAATACGGGGTTTGGGACAGGTATTCACACAGAGCCGGCGATGGAAGGATCATGCAGACATGCTGAAGCAATATGCCACTTGCCTGAGCCTTCTGCTTCCCAAGTACAATGTCACTGAGCCCCAGATCTACTTTGATATTTGGGTCTCCATCAATGACCGCTTCCAGCAGAGGTGGGCAAGGGGAGCAGAGACAGGGAAAGATGAAGCACAGTTCTTTTTGCCAAGATGAAAAGCTCCCAGTTGTCTGCTTTTTACAAGGCTTGCTCTCTCAGTTTAGTGCATGTCTGGGTTGATCTGGTCGTGGGCCAGCAGGGGGCACCATCATTCCAGGAGAAAAGTAAACTGACTATTCTTTCAGACACTGTTAACACAAGGCCTTCTCCTCAGGTGGCCACTAACTCATATTCTCTCCCCTGTCTGCCATGGACTGGCAATAACATGCTGACTGCAGGCACTTCTCCTTTGGGAAATCTTATTCCCTCTCAGTGGGCTCAATGACAAAGGAGCAGAACCAGGAATCTGGTGGGTAGGTGGCTGTTGCCTCCTCAGAACATGGCTTCCTTTTTAAGGCTCTTTGACCCTCGTGTGGACATCGTGCAGGCTGTCTGGTCCCCCTTCCAGCGCACGCCTTGGGTGCAGCCACTCTTGATGGACTTATCTCCCTGGAGGACCAAGTTACAGGACATTAAGAGCAGTCTGGACAACCACACTGAGGTGGTCTTCATTGCAGATTTCCCTGGTATGGAGGAAAGCAAGGGGAGATTTTGCCATCTTTCTTTGGCTTCCTTGACCACAGAGACATTGCATATGATGGGGTAGGGAGGAGACTCTGGAGGTGATAGCGGTGAGGGTGTGCTGTCTGTCCTGGTGAGGTGTGGTGGGATGGTGAACTCTCTTGCTTCTGGTAGGGCTTCACTTGGAGAATTTTGTGAGTGAAGACCTGGGCAACACTAGCATCCAGCTGCTGCAGGGAGAAGTCATTGTAGAATTGGTGGCAGAACAGAAAAACCAGACTCTTCAAGAAGGAGAGAAAATGCAGGTATTTTTTTGGGTTAGCAGTGATAAGAGGGGTTGGGGGTTTAGTACCACAAAATAAGAACCTTAGAAATTTAGGTGAGCAGGGTTCACTTATTACAAAAAAAAAGTCTTCACCAGTGCAGTGGTACAGTGGAAGCTCAAAAAGCAAGGTCTTCATCAGGGCTTAGAAGCATATGCCTGTCAATTGCAGGACTTGGGAGGCTTAGGCAGAAGGATGGAGAATTCCAGGCCAGCCTGGACTACATAGTGAGACTGGAACTCAAAACACAAAACACTGGGGGGGGGGGGGGGGATCCCTGAGGCTGATTGCAGAGGCCATCATTTCACACTCCCAAGGCACAGGACAAGAGAGCACCAGTAGGATACAAGTGGGGAGGAATAGCCTAGCTAGGGAAGTCAGAGTACAGTGTGTCCTTTCTTCCCTCACCAGTTGCCTGCTGGAGAGTACCATAAAGTCTATACTGTATCATCTAGTCCTTCCTGTTACATGTACATCTATGTCAACACTACAGAGGTCGCACTGGAACAAGACCTGGCATATCTGCAAGAATTAAAGGAGAAGGTGGAGAACGGAAGTGGTGAGTGCATGAAGGCTTGGACAGAGAGTGTACCTGGTTTTAGAAGTCAGGGTTATAGAATCAAAGCATTAGAGTACATGACACCTTTCGTTGATGGAAGTGGGCTTTCTGAATTAGAGTGGTCCTTCTCAGTGGATCTTTTTTTTGTTGTTTTTTTGGTTTTTTTGGCGGTCTTCTGGACAGAAACAGGACCCCTGCCTCCAGAACTTCAGCCTCTTTTGGAAGGGGAAGTAAAAGGGGGCCCTGAGCCAACACCTCTGGTCCAAACCTTTCTAAGACGGCAGAGGAAGCTCCAAGAAATTGAACGCAGGCGAAATAGCCCTTTGCATGAGCGATTCCTCCGCTTCGTGCTGCGAAAGCTGTATGTCTTTCGACGCAGGTAAGTTTGTCAGAAGCATTTGTCATTGCTGTTAGGCGCTTGCAAGTTTGGTTATTTTCCCCTGGTGTAACAAATCCTAGGGATCTTACCCCTCTTCACCCACTTCTGTTTATCTTTTTTAGCCTTTCTCATGGCTATTTCTGTTTTACCATAGAATCTTGTCAAGCTTCACAGAGAGTAGGGTTGGCTTGCATTTGTGATGTGGAAGGTCATTTTGGGTAATTTGTCAGTGTCCCCAGATGAAGGAGGTCGAAGACCAATGTTTCCTGAGGGCTTTGGAATTATGTAGAAACATTAATTTGGATTGAGTATTTACTTTTTTTCCCCCAGCTTCCTGATGACTCGAATTTCACTTCGAAACCTGCTATTAGGCCGCCCTTCCCTAGAGCAATTAGCCCAAGAGGTGACATATGCAAACTTGCGACCATTTGAACCAGTTGATGAGTCAAGTGCTTCAAACATCGATTCTTCAAATCCTAATCCTTCAGAGCCAGATTCTGAGCATGTTCACTCTGAGTTCTGAGGGAAGTCCAGATGCTCTGTGCAGATGTGGAGGCAGCCTGTTACAAGCTTATTGTCATCCAAAGGACAGTTTTTGGAGAAAAATGATTTTGAGACAGGCTTTCACAGTACAGCCTGGGCTGGCCTCAAACTCATGGTGGTCCCTCTGCTTCAGCCTGTTTTGTGATTACATATATATCACCAAACCTAGTTGTTTTTCCTTTACATTTTTCCCCCTTAGAAGTTCTTTAAAATTATAGCTTACAAGATACAAGGCAACAGAGAAGAATTTGAATCCTAAGATTGAGGGCTTTTAGTTTTATAAACAGGATTTCTCTGTGTAGACTAGACTGGCCTTGCTCTCAAGAGATTTACTGACCTCTGCCTCCTGAGTGCTGGAATTAAAGGCATGGGACATCACTACCTGGCTTATAATAGTCATTTTAAGGTTGACTTGCTCTTTAGGAAAAGGAATTTTACCACAATGAACATAACTGAACCCATGTGCTTGCTATATGCTTGGTACTGTTTGAAGCAGTGTACCTGAATTAACATACTTAGTACTTTAAGAAGCATTGACCTTTACCTTTGAAGAAAGAAAAAAATGTGTAAAATTTACCCAAAGGCATCTAGGAGTTGACAGTTTCAAATCTGTTAGATTTAAGGTCCCGTACCCTACTGCTTATGATTTTCAGATCCACTAACACTTCAGCTTAAGCAACATAGCCAGCTTAGAACTTGTGTTAATTCCAGTGACTAGGGTGACCAGTACTATTAAATGTACAAGGTAGTTTTTAACTTATAATTCATTCCTATTTATAGCCAGCAAGTTTTTCAGCACCATTGGCATCAGAATAGTAGCACTACTAAATAGGGAAGCCAGATGGCTTACTTTTGTATAAATCAGCTTAGTGAATGGTAACTCTCTAAGCCTTGGCTGAGTCATAAGCCTTGAGGTTTTCAGTTTCCTTCTATTTGTCAGGCCCCATTACATCTTTCTTCTATTCATGTATTTTCATCTCTACTATCCCTTGATTCCTTCACCCTTTCAGTTGCACAGGTTAGGCCTGAGAATGGAGAACCAAAGATCCAGCTTAATACATACAATGTATATAGGCTACTGATGGCCATGTACATGGAGCTCTGATAATTTTTTAATAAGAGAAACACTAGTTTGCATTCCTTTTCATGATCTTTCCTTAACAGTATGAAATACAACCTGGCATGTCCTTTACTATTTCCTTAACCAGTCAGTCTTTCAAATTTTTGTGGTGCTATGAACTCAAGGTTCACGCAAAATATAGAGTTTATAGAGATGCTCCTTCCATGTTGATTTACTGCCCCCCCCCCCATGTTGGGATGAATTAAGTGGAGATGAGGTCATTAAGCCGATTGGGTAGAGATGGAGCTCAGTTGATTAAGTCTCCCATGCATGAAGTCCTGGGGTTTGATTTCCAGTACTAAATGAAGTCTCAGAAGCTGCAAGATCAGTTCAAGGGCAGCAAGGGAGGAGACCCTATTTAGTTGATGGAAATTGTACAGTGTTGCCAGAGAAACCAGACTTTGCAATTAGTTCTGGAAATTTGTTTTATAAAAGCAGAGGCCTAGCACTGTGCATCTAGCTGAGTTACTCGGCCTGTCTCCATGCTTGCCTACTTCTGTCCTCCCTGGCCTCGTGTTCATGCACCTAGTATTTCTCAGGACCTACTTGGTCCTTATGTTTTTGAGGGCTCTCTAGTTTTGGGGATCTCATAAGCACATTTATGTAGCTGAGCCCACTTACCCCAGGCCACCTCCAAATATAAATTACGTAGCTGAGGATGATCTTGGATTCCCAATTGTCCTGTTCTTGCCACTGGGCAATTTATCCTGTCTTGAGTTAAGTGTAAGAAGCCCAAGTTTACTCAATTTCTTGAATGCTGGGGTGGACATATGAGCAACTCTGTTCAGCTGCCTCCCAAGTGCTAGGATTAAAGGAACATGCAGACATCACCACCGGGCAAAGAAAAATCAATAAACACATAAATCTTAAAATCTCAACGTTTTTTAGTGCTAAAAAATGCCCATCTATCATACAAGCTAAATTCCTGCCACCACAGAAGCCCCTTTCACCTGTTCCTGAGCTAGGCTTGAACTCAAGATAATCTGCTTGCTTCTGCCACCCAAGTGCTTATTGGGAAGAAGGCACATAACTGCCAAAGCCTTCAGACAAAGTGGTGATTCCCAGGACCTCATGCTGTGAATGTGAAAACTCTTGTATGTTGTCCTTATCTCCACACCATAGTGTTTGCACAGTATAAGCCAGACTTCCTAAATCACTTAAGCCTTCAAGCCATTTTATCTTAGTCTTGGTTGAAAAATTTATTGCTGGCAATGGGTGGCACACTGAAAGCAACAACGGACACAGTTTGGGTAGAACCTAGCATTTTATTTAGATCTTCATTAAACTGTTGGAATTGAGAACCAGACATACGTAATAAACCTCCAAAAATAGATCCTGAAAGGCACTTTCTTGCTTAGGGCACGCAGTCATGGAATAAGCATGTAAACAAGCTGGCTTCTCTGTACCACACCAGCCAAGTCAGCTTTCTCCATGGCCAGCTGCACCAGCTCTGCCCTCCCTCTGTTAACACCAGCCAGACCCCCTGTAGGTCTAACCCAAGGTTTTTCTGTAGGACACCTTGGCCTACCTGGGAATGCTGGAAACATGTTAAAGGAATCATGGTGTTGAAAAGAAAAAAAAAAATCTTTTAAAAGCTGCCATCTGAGGTGATGGCTTCTCTGTACTTACGCCATACCCCAGAATACAATAAATAAGCAATTAGAAAATGTTCAAGTATGAAGGGATTTCCTCCTCCCCGCCAAAAGCACTGCTCTCTGAAGGAAGCTGGTTTCTCTGTAGCTACACCAGCTGTTCAGAAAGCTCATTGGACCTGGTTTTGAAAATAAAACAAAGTTAAACCTTGGGAGGAGCTATTGTGCAGTGTGGAGTGCTCTTTCTTATAAAGAAAAAAAAGTTACCTGGTACCAAAGTGTGCAACCCACAGACCCTCAGGTACTGCCCTGTGACTTCTCTGTAGATCACAAGGGTGCCAAGTGCCTGTTTTTCTAGACTAAGTTGGTGAGGTTTGGCTAGTGCTGAAACCATGCATAGGATTGGTTTACTAAATAAAACCTTATTACGTACGTCCTCCAAAGACAGCTGAAAAGTGGAAAGTTTGATTTGGTGCTGTTTGAGGTGGCAATTAATAGCATAAGCACCAGGGAGATGGTTTAATTGTAACTGCCTTTTTAAAAAAAAAAAAAAAAGTCAGGCCAGAGCTCCAACTGAAACTTTCGTTTCATGCAAGATTGATTGGACAGGAACACTCCCTGACAAAGAACTACATAATTAGAAATGACTGAGTTACAGGGAGGATAAGGGAAGGAAGGGGCTTCACATTCAATAAATAGAGCTCAAGACATTACAAATCCATGCTGACAGGGCTGTGGCATTGCCAGAGTCTATAGTCAAACTACAAGTACTTTACGTGCACATTACAAGGACATTTTCAGCATCTGGTGGGAAAGTAATTTGCAATTAGGACTTTGGAGGATTAGGTGATAGGGCACAAAGGTTCGATTTCAAAGCATTATTCACTACAGTGTTTGTTTCTAGGCAGTTACATGGGTCACCTATGCTCACTAGATCCATTATAATGGTGAACAAAAACACCTAGGGACAGAATAGCAAGCCCGACTTACAGTCCCCCACAAAAGCTGAAATTCATGTCATTGATTAGAGTGACTGCAACTGATCAGGAGCTCAAAGAGGACAGAAAAATTTAGGAAGAAGGCCCTTTCCCTCAGAGCTTGAAGGCTTCTCTGTAACCTACGCCAACAAGTCTGGGGAAAAAAGGCTAACACTTTCAATATTTAAGCTTTTTGGGCACTTCCCATGGGAAGCTGTCCCTACCAAAGTGGCCATAGGCTGCAGTCCTCTGATAAATTGGCTTCTTCAGATCCAGATCCCTGGAATATACAAGTCCATAACTTAATATGTAGCATTAAATTAAAACAAAGCAAAACAATCAGCAAGACTCATTTCAAGGGCTCTGGCAAATGAGTTCAGTTCTCCCTGGGGTTTGCTAGGAAAAAAGTTCATGGCGAAAGTGTTACTTCCCTTGTGTTCATTCTCAGGAATTCCAATTGAATACTTACCAAGGTCCAATCACTGACCACTTTGTACTTTGAGCATCCCACTTTAGCTTATTAATTCTTAATGTAGCACCCTTAGTTAAGATAAGCACAAAGCTCAGAAACAAAGATGGAGAACTTTCTAGAATGTTATTTTAAGTCACAGAACACTAACTTTTTATCAGCTAGGTCCCTCTCCAAGCAATCTAGGAATTAAAATTTGTTTCCCTGCTGAGGAGTCTACTTTTTCGTCGTCGTCTTTTTTTTTTTTTTTTTCCCCTTGAGACAGGGTTTCTCTATGTAGCCCTGGCTGTCCTGGAACTATGTAGACCAGGCTGGCCTCGAACTCAGAAATCTGCCTGCCTCTGCCTCCCAAGTGCTGGGATTAAAGGTGTGCGCCACCACTGCCAGGCAGGAGTCTACCTTTATCTCCTCAGATTTTAGTATGTATGTCCCAACCCCCTAGTTCTCACTAGCAATAGGTTTTACCATCTTTACCTGACAATGACCCCAGGGCGAAGATCAAAATTCTTCTTCACAATTTCTAATAGCTCTCTCTCACTCTTCTGAGAAGTGCCATAATGGAAAATGGAGATCGACAACGGATGAGAAACTCCAATAGCATAAGAGACCTAAAAGTCAGTAATACATTGATTGTTATAAATAGGGAAGTATTTGAAATATTTTACTAAGTACCCGTCTCCCATGTAAATGTTCATTACATACCTGAACAAGAACCCTCCTGCACAGACCTCCTTTAACAAGGGATTTTGCCACCCAACGAGCAGCATAAGCAGCTGAGCGGTCCACTTTGGTATAATCCTTTCCTGAAAAGGCCCCTCCTCCGTGAGCTCCCCAACCGCCATAAGTATCCACAATGATTTTTCGGCCAGTCAAACCAGCATCACCCTGGAATTATAGGATTTAAGTCATATAACTTTCCCCCCTTGAGATAAGAGTCTGTGTAATAGCCCTGGCTGTCCAGGAACATGCTTTGTAATCCAGGCTGGCCTGGAACTCAAGAGATCCACCTGCTTCTCCTTGCCTCCTAAGTACTGGGATGTAATTTTTATAATAAGTAATTCTTTATTAGGCTATTAGGAACCATTATAAATTCATATATAGCCAGAAGTAGCTCACACCCACAATCCTAGCACTTGGGAGGCTGAGGCAGGACAACAAGGTGTTGAAGCTGCACACTGCCATAACATTAGATACAGTGAATTCGTGAATTCTATGGTAGCCTAGGCTACAAAAGATATAGGGTATTCACAAAGGGAAGGGGGCAGGCCAGGAAAAAAAAAATGGTGGCAGCCAAATTTTTAAGTAACCAATGATAATAAACCAGAGCATTTCATATTACCTGAGGCCCACCAATAACAAATCTGCCACTTGGCTGTAGGTGGTAAATTGTATCCTCATCAAGGTATTTTGCAGGTACAACAGCTTTGATCACTTTCTCCTTCAGAGCATCCCTCATCTCATCAAGACAAACTTCTTCATCGTGCTGAACAGATATAACAATCGTGTGGACTCTGATGGGAAGCACAGCACCTCGATCTTGCATATACTGCACAGTCACCTTGAATGCAAAATAGATAAGAACACTTGTCTAATCAAACAGCTTTACAGTGGGTTCTCTACCATAAGTTTAAATATAGCAAAAAAGACAAGTACTATTCTCTCCAGTCAGCTATAATTAAGTAACTTGGGAATTTTAATGTAATTTGAAACAAATGTAGGTTTTAAGATCACCACTTACTTGAGTTTTAGAATCTGGGCGTAGCCAGGGCAATGTGCCATTGCGGCGTAGTTCAGCCAGTTTGGCATTTAGCTTGTGTGCTAAGACAATGGTTAATGGCATACACTCTTCAGTCTCATCAGTGGCATAACCAAACATCAAACCCTAAAAATACGGAGAAGTGTTCAATACAAGCTTCAGAATTTAATACTTAAAAAGATCCTAATAAACCATCACAATACCTGGTCTCCTGCACCAATGTCTTCCTCATTCCGGTCAAGATGAACACCTTGGGCAATATCTGGTGACTGTTGTTCCAAGGCAACCAACACATTACAAGTCTTGTAGTCAAACCCTACAATAACAAGTGTTCCAGTAACCCTCGTTTTAACTCCAAAATATTAGCTGTGCTGATAGAAATCTGGACATGTCAAAGCAAAGCGGTCAAGCACTTCTTTAAAAGACCATATTCACAGAATTCACTTATTGCCCCCTCTACTTGGCTAGCTAGCTTCAAACTACAAATAAGCAGCTAACTCCTGCTTTGGTATCCAGAAGCTGAGTTTACAGGTGCACCATCATGTCTGACCACTCTGTTGATGTGAATCTGTTATTCTATTTGTAGGAGACTGCTTTTTATACTAAATGTCACATTTTGGAGGACAGAATAGGCAAAATCAGAAAGGTGAGGAATATGGTATATATACAGAGTCAAGGATTACTCGTAACATTCTAGAAGCTTCTCCCACTAGCATCCGATTCTATATCTGCAAAAAAACAAGTTTACAGGGAAAAAAATCTTTAAAAATATACCTTTGGAAGAGTCATCATATCCAATGTGCTTTATGGCTTCACGAACCACTTTCTGGTAATCAATGGCAGCTCTAGATGTAATTTCCCCAGCGAGAAGGATCATTCCAGTTTTAGCAACAGTTTCTAATAAAACAAAAATTATATTTAAAATATCAATTGGGTGTGCGTATGTGCTGAGGAACTCAATCTTATGTATCATGCTGTATCCCTGGGCTTCATTTTTCTTTTCTGAGATAAGATATTGGTAAACTATCCACATAGGCATTTAACTTGCTCACATAACTTGCTCTGGTTCAGCCTCCACCTCCCAAGTAGCAGTTTTACCTACACCATGAAGCTTTGCTTCAACACCCCTTTGGCTACTCATAAACAAGTGTTTTGTTGTACCTACCACAAGCCACTTTAGCATCAGGGTCCTGCTGAAGGTGTGCATCAAGAACAGCATCACTGATTTGGTCACAAATCTTATCTGGAAAGTAAAAATTCCTGGTTCAATTTAACTATTACTACTAACGTTATCTTTTCATGTAACTAGCAATTTATGTCCAACCTGAGGGCCAAATATAGCTGTGAATTTGTAGGGACAGAATCTTACCACAATGTCAAAAAATTATAGCTGTATCTGCAACCAGGGAGGGGTAATCTCTAGAGTCTTTTAAGTTTTTCAAGATAAGGTTTCTCTGTGCAGCTCTGGCTGCTCTGGAACTCGCTCTATAAACCAGGCTGGCCTTGAACTCAGAGATCCACCTGCTTCTGCCTCCTGAGTACTGGGATTAAAGGCATAGATCACTACCATGTATTTGGCCTTTTTTGGGATTTGAGATTGGATTTCAGCATACTTAATCTGAGCTCAAACCCATGGCAATCTTTGCCTCAGTCTTCAGAATGCTGGGACAGTACGTGCCACCATTCCAGACTTGAACTTCTTATGGTAAATAACAAATTTAAAGCCAGGCGGTGGTGGCGCACGCATTTAACCCCAGCACTCGGGAGGCAGAGGCAGGCGGATTTCTGAGTTCAAGGCCAGCCTGGTCTACAGAGTGAGTAGCCAGAGCTACACAGAGAAAACCCTGTTTCAAACAAACAAAAAAACAAACAAAAAACCCACAAATTTAAAAAAATGCTGTTATTACTTGGGCATACATGGCTCACACTTGTGCCATAGTGTTCATGTAGAGATTAGAAAACAACATTAATAGGAATCTGGTTTTCTCCATTATGTGTCGTAGGTCCCAGGCATTAAATAAACTCAGGTCACAATAGGCTTGGCAGCAAGTACTTTTAACCCTCTAAAAAAATCTCACTGGCACTACCCACATAGCTCTGAAATGAACAATTCTACATGAGTACATGAAGTATGGTGAGCTTTACTATTATTAAAGAACTGTTTTACCAGGTGCTATTTGCTGGAATATAAAAATTGTTGTATATAAGAATATATTTTACTTGAAAACTTGATATTGTGGCCTTAACACAAGCTCATCAATTCAGTTAGGCAACAATAACTTTCAACATATCTACCACATCCTAGCCCATTACATAGCTTACACTTAAAATGAATTCAGTTCCACCTCAAAACATTTCAACTATTTAAAAAGTCTAAGTTCCTAGCCAAACAATTTTCTATGTTAAATAAACAGAACAGGCATGTAATTCACGATAAATCAAGGTCAAAATGGTGATTTATCTTGATGTCTCAAAGCCTACCATAGGAAGTAACTCCACAGCATATTTCTAAGACAGCTGTTCTATTTTACCCCTCACATTTATAAAATTCATTACAAACTAAAGA
Organism: Rhynchomys soricoides; assembly: GCA_019843965.1. NCBI lineage: Eukaryota > Metazoa > Chordata > Mammalia > Rodentia > Muridae > Rhynchomys > Rhynchomys soricoides. Next base: position 11,806,442 of record JADRCH010000043.1, on the reverse strand, counting down.
GCCAACTGTCAGGTCACTAACTTCTTAAAACAGTCCATTTCCCCTATTACTAGACAATACTCAGTTTCTTGTTATATAACTAGTACCAAACCTATGTACTTGGGGTTCTGAATGAATCAAAGCCATATGTAGAACCACCACTCTAGAACCTAACACCAACTAATTAGGGAAATAAGATTTTTTTTTTTAACCATGAAAAGAAACAGAAGGAACACCAGCAAACGGAAAATGATCCAGGAAACTGTTCAAGTGTGTTCTAAACCATATTCAAATTTTCCTTGACTTATCAATTTAGAAAATGACAGTATCCTGGTCTGGAATGTTTGTGTATTGAGTCAGGGTCTTACACGTAGCCCGGGCTTCCATACTTTAAACGCGGGGACTATAGTAGTGTACCACCATGCTTGGCTCTAGTCTCCTGGATTGTTTTGTTATTACTCCACCAAATGTGTATGTATTACAGCCATAGAACCTTCATCAAATCTATTAACTGTAAAAAGGTGTGGTTCAATAGATATGGAGGTACCCCTTTGCTTGAGGGGAGTGTGAGAGGAAGCACAACACTTGTCTTTCAACCACCACCAAGATCCTCCTGACAGACCATGTAGTCATGTCGCTGTGGACCCCCAAAGGACAGAAACAGCTCAAACCGAACATTAGTATTAGATGGTTATGTTCAGTCTGAGACCCAAAGTTCCATACAGTTGATTCATTGTAATCGACCTCATCATGGCGGTTCAGTGGACAAAGCCTTAAGGAAAACACGAAATAAATCCTCCATTAATCGTAGGAAAAGACCAAAGGGAAGACTTTAAAAGGAAGCCTAATGCGAGGGGAGTATGCACTTAATCCGTTTCACGCACACTCCAAATAAGGGATGCCTTCTCCAACTCGAGCTATATTTAGTCAGCGGCTGTCACCTTGAAGGTCTAAGGACACGTTCACCCATGCTCTTAACCGTTTTTAGCGGCCGGAAGCCATGGATAATAAAGATGAGACCTTTGGAGACACCAGTCCCCACTTCCAAACCCAGGGGTCGGGTTTGGAACCCTAGAGACCGCCAGCTCCGCTTCTCCCCAATTCCACATGCGGCGAACACGTGGTAGCCGCTGCAATGCGGGGCGCGCGCTCCCGGCGGCCGGACGCGAGCACGCGGGGCGGGGTCGCCCACTTGAGGTTTTTCCAGACGACGGGACTAAAGAGGAGGAAGCAGTGCCCTCCCCGCGCTGATCTCAAACTGCCTCGAGCCCCCGCCCTTCTCGATTTCTGGAACCTTCCGCATGCCGGGGCGCGCCGCCGGATGAGGAGCGGAGAAAGGGGGAGGGGAGCCGGGTCACACATTGCAAACTCGCGGCGCCACGAGGGAAGCGCGCGGCAGCTGCTGTGCCCACCGCGGGAGACGGCCTTGACAACCCCCCACCCCCAACGCCACTGCCCTCCGTCCTTCCCTTCTCCGAGTCCCCGTCGGCTCACCTGGGTGACCTTCCCCTACAGACTCTGAAGTGAAGAGGAACGTCCCCTCCTCGATGAATGCCTCATGGAAGCCGTTGAGCTGCCCGTTCATGGCGGCGGCGGTGAGAGAAGGCGACTGTGAGGAGACGGAGCGGCGGCGAGGCAGAGGACTGCGGAGGACGCAAAGGAGGATCGCTTCAGCTCAAGCCAGCCGGGAGACTCGGAGCGAACGAAGCGGCGGGTGAAGCGGCCCAGTATTTATAGAGCAGCGCCCGCGCGCGCCCGGCTCGGGCTCCGCCCCTCGGCGTCGCGCGCCAATGCGCCACGGGCGGGCTGATGGGGGTTGGCCGGGTGGTCCGCCGAACGGAGCTCGGGCTGGACCATTCTACCGGCCGGGGGGAGCGAGCGGAGCTAACCGCGCCTCCTGCCAGTAGTCAGTCATCTTGATGGCGTGGGTTAAATGGAGATGTGAGTAAGTGAGTCGACTTGGGTTTTACGCCCCTTCCCACGTTGATTGCTGGAGAAGAGACGATTTGGATTTGAGGGACGGTCTCCCCTGTGCGAGGGCATGGTACATCCCTTCCGACCGTTGCCCATGGAGGTCTGCGGACGCACGCGCCCCCCAGCGGCGACCGCGGGGGTGGCGGCCGTTTTGTGCTGTGGTTCTCGCCGAGGGTCTCTCCGCTACCCCCCCATCCCCGTCATTCGCCACCTCGTGCAACAGCGCCGGGTGGCTCTCTGCCATGTGAAGGTGGCCATGTTGGCTGGCCAGCGGTGGCTGATATACACCGCCCTTCTTCGTCCTACGCGGTTCTCTCCAGGAGACGAGAAATTCCGAGGGGCTCTAGCCCAACTGTTAGTCATTTCTCGAGTAACTGCTCTGGGGAAAATGGCTGTAAAGCCAACTAACAGGAATGCTATATTGTTTTTCTAAACAATTGCCACTTGCCGGCCTCCCCCCCCCCCCCCTCGCCGGGCCTCGTGAGTCTTGAGACCGTGCTAGATCCTTTTCTGTCCTAAATATGACTTTGCATGGCTTGGTTTTCCATGCTTCCTAGGAAGAAATGGATGTTTCAGTCTGTTCGAGAGAATATGAATAAGAACGTTTCTTGTGTGTGTGTGTTGGGGAGGGCACTATTCAAGTCTTCAAATGTGCTTCAGATGAGCTTGTCAAGGTCAAATGGTCTCGATTTTATGACACTTTCTCTTTTAAACCTTTACAGTTGTCTCAGTTTTGCCCGTGAAATAAATTAACAGAAGAGGGAAAAGTGAAGTAAAACTCGTTCAGACAAAGAGTGGAGTCTGGAGCTAATTGCATGCAGAGACCCACTATGAGGCTAGTGTCACACAACTGTTGGGACCAGCCTTAGGGCAGGCCTGGGGCCTGGTGGCTTCTGAGAACCAGCCCCTGAGAACCAGCATTTGTCAAGAACATCCGGTTTTACGATGTTAGGGAACAGCCTGCTCCAAGCATAAGATGCACTTGACACCGTGAAGCTGGTGAAGCTGAATGACAACCTCCAGCTGCCAGCTGCCATAGCGCAGAAAATTAGGTACACTGTGAAAAGCAACGAGCATTTCCCTCTAGGGTGTGTGCCAGTGCAAAGGTGGGAGTTTGAGAAAGGCACTGTGGGAAACAAAGGAAGCTCTCTGGCTTTGCTCGGAGCCGCAACAAAGAAGATAAGGGACACAGGCTCATCTCCATGTCGGAAGCCACATCCTTGCAGGCAGCCTGACAATATTTTGTTCTTATTCATTGGTTTTATTTTTTAAACTAGCCCTTCATGAGAAAATAGTCAAGACTTTCATAGTTTTTACTTGTTTTAGAGGCTAGAGAGAGATGGCTCAGCCATTAAGAGTTACTCACAATGAGTAATAAAATTGCCAAACAGACTAAAATGCCTGTGTAGACTGGTCAGTGCATTACCTTCCAGCAGAAAAGTCTATATGGAAGCCAGAATATAATTAAGAGGCTATTTTATTAGTAGAGGGGGGTTCAATCCAATGATTAGTTAATTAAATCCTGACACCCTTTTGCTCTCAGCTCCACAGCTGGCTCATCCTGCCAAGAGGATTAAACTCAGTTGTACGTTATTACCTCTCTCTTGCTCATAGGTAATAGAGGGGCTGCGACTCGTGGCCTTGGGTCGTGCTTCTATTATTAACTAGCAGAATAAGCAGCCTCCATACCTCTGTCTTCAGTCTGTAAAGTTGGGGTAATAGTAGGAAATGTTTACAAGAGATCTTTTGCACGGTGGGTGTCTAACACATAACAGGAATCATTAAAGTGGTGAATTAACTTTTTTTCGGGTATCCATTTGCTGGGGGGAAAGGCTAAAATTTTCTACGTATTCTGCTTGTTTGCTTTTGAGACCAGGTCTCACTCCGTAGCCTGTGTTGATCTGGAACTCACCGTGTAGCCCAGACTTGCCTTGAATTCATGAAAAGCCTTCCCCGTCTCAGCCTCTAGAGAACTAAAGATTTCAGGAGTAGTCCACCATGCCTGGCTAGTCTCAAATGCTCTTATTAAAGGCTAGACTATGAAGTTACTACCTCAAACCTTCTCTTGTTCAACATTCTCCTCTGTCTTCTACTCTGGATCTCTTTTACTAACAGTTCAAGTCATTAATTGATACACATCAAAACAAGGACACATTTTCAATGATTTTATATTATTCACATTGTCCATTCCTTCCGTAAATATGATACCAACTGTAAGGCTGGTTCTCTTCCAGGTTGTCAGGCCTGGTTCTCTTCCTACTCCAGACGCTTAAAAGAGATGGCACCTGGCACACTCTACCTTGTTCTCCACAGCTCAGCTGCTACTTCCTAGATGAAGCCTTCACCTCCAGAGATTTTCTCAGGGTTCAATCATTTTCTCTCATGCTCCTACGTGCTGTTTGAAATGACAGATTTGAAGATTAGTTGATGGATGTCTCCAATTCCTGGTTCGGTACATAAGGTCCATGATAATAAGGTGATCTGTTTTACTGAAGCTTTGCTCTGAATGCACATAAGATGCTGAAGAGTGTCCAAGAGGGAGAAAAGAAGGGAAGAAACAAAAGAGAAAGCAAGTGGACATTATGAAGGACTCAAGAAACAAGTAGGGAAATGAACCTTGGAGACCCAACAAGACCAATGAAAAGAGGTCCTGCCTTGGCTTTGTGACAAGCTTTGCAATTAATAAAATTAAGAGTTCTTTACTAACTGAGGGGCACATGGCCATCCTGTTCTGGGATTTCATAATTAGTGCCCCGAAGGTAAAATAAACCAGAAATTATTGGTTTAAGTCATATTTAGCATTAATGAGATGTGTTGGATTTGAACTGTTATTTATAAGGAAAAATCCAACCACTTGACTGAAGGCTCCAGATTTCTGAACCCAGAGACTCTTAGTGTAGCTGAGAGACCTATGAATGCTTTCAAAGATGGAACTGAGAAGGCTGGTATCTGTTACACAGTCAGTAAATAGAACAACTCCAGGTCTTATGAGTCTTATTGGAGGTTCTAGGAGAGAGTTGTGGCAAGTGAAAGAAGAGATATGCATGGCAAATGTATGCCATTGAGCTGGGCACTGTGGCACAGGCCTGTAATCCCAGCACTCTAGGGCTGAAGCAGGAAGATTGCTACTGCCACAGAACAAGATTCTGTATTAGAGCTCTATAGAGAAAAGAACTGAAAGAATGAATATATACATATATAATATGAATTATATATTATATAATATACTATATAATATGAATGGGATTTATTAGAGTGGCTTACAGGCTGTGGTCTGACTATTCCAACCATGGCTGAATGCTGACAGAAAGTCCAAGAATCCAATAGCTGTTTGGTCCATGAGGCTGAATTTCTCAGCTGGTCTTCAGTATATGTCAGAATCTCAGAAGTAGGCTCTAATCAATGAAAGGATGAACTAGCCAGCAAGAGTGAGGGCAAAACTAGCAAAGGCAAGAGCCTTCCTTCTTCCATATGCCTTACATAGGCTGCCACCAGAAGCTGTGGCCCAGATTTATACTTGGTCTTCCCACCTCAAGTGATCAAGAAAACTCCCTCATAGGTGTACCTAGCAGCTTGGATTTTAATTCTAGATGAGTCAAATTGACAACCAAGAATAGCACCACACTGTCTCACAAGAAAAACAAATCTGATCATGAGGCACATACCCGTAATCCCAGCACTTAAGAAGGAGGCAGAGGCAGGATGATCAGGAGTTCAAGGCCAGCCTTCAGCCTTAAGATTAGTGTGGGCTGCAAAAGACCCTGTCTCTAACAACAACAGCAACAATAGCAAACCAACCCAGCAGTAGCTGTTGACTCAGCACAAGAGAAGATGGCGCCTATTCACAGCAAATGGCAGGAACGATAGTGAATTTATGAAGATCACCTGGTTATTGACAAGCCAACTGAAGCTAGGTGAAAGTCTGAGGCTGTGAGCCTTCGGTGTAAAGACACACCAGGAAGAAAGAAACCTATGCCAGATATCTCTAGCAGTGTGCCAGTCTTTTAGTCAGTCAGCCTCAGAAGCAAGCTAGCACTAGTAGGATTAAAACCAGGGACCATATAAATTCCCTCCCACTTGTAAACTTTTAGTGTGTGTGTGTATGTGTGTACATTTGTAGGAGTGTATGCAAGCAGGGACAACCTTTGGGAATTCCATCTCTCCCTGGGATCCAATTCCAATCATAAGACTGGGGCAACAAACTGAGCCATCTCACCGGCTCTATCTCCATATTTTTTAAGTAATTTTGTATTTTTCACTGTTTTGTCTCTTGGTAAAGAATAGGAAAGTGCATGGGGTGCAGTGAGGAGACACTGAAGAAGAGGACTATGTCTACAATGTGCTTGGACAAGCACTGCTGTGATGTCTGCACCTTACAATAGCGCTAATGGACAATTGTGTTTAGTTCTTTTCCTGCCTTACAGATGAAGGAATTAGCATGTAATCCATCTAAGTCATACATAACTCAGTGGTAGATCAGGGACTTGAACCTGGGTTAAAGATCTGCTATCTAAATGTATGAGTTTATTTTTTATAGTCAAGCAGATAAATGCCGTATTCTCTGAAGAATACAGTCATATTTCATTGTCTCATAACTTTCCATGGACACACACTGTTCGCAGAAATGTGGCATGGCTTCCTGTCTCCCTCCTCTTCAACACTTGAGGATCAAATTTAGGACCAGGAATGAGCCGGGCTAGTGCTCTGCCACTGAGCTGTCTCCTCACTTCTTTTGAAGTAGTTTTCTGTGTTCTAGTCCAGCATTCAACTTGCTCTGTAGCCTTGGAAGGCCTTGAGCTTTCTGTGCTCCTGATCTGACTCCTGAGTGGCCAAGATAACAGGCTTGAGCCAGGGCCAGCTAATTTCTCTCAGCAGTTTCTGTGATCTTTTTCTCTAGACTCAGCCCAAAGATATCCACAGCCCAAAGATATCCACCCTCCCTCCCTCTGTCCCTCCCCCCCCATGTATGTGTGTATATGTGTGTGTGTGTCTGTGTTTGTGTCTGTATCCAGCCCCCCATCTCAGTCTCTCTGTGTATGTCTGTGGGCTTAGGAGTCTCATGTAACGCAGGCTGGCCTCAAATTCCTCGTCTTCCTGTTTCCACCTCCCAAGTACTGGGGTCACAGGTGTGTACCACCCTGCAGGTTCTTGTTTTCTTTTAGAAAAACATACCAGCTACTTTTGGTGAGTGTGCATGTGTGTGTATGTGTGTGTGTATGTGTGTGTGTGCACACGCACGCATTCCCTTTTGAATATGCCTGAGATAAGCCCCCTCTCACTTTGCTCCATCTCTGAGTTCTTTATTTGACAAGAACCCGGGACCACCAGGTATAATTTCCATCAGGTTTTTATCTCTCAGAGTCCTCCCTCTCTAACACCTGCAGCATATCAATGCAGTGAGGTTGGTACCAGGTAATACACAAAAACCCTGAAGCCAAGAGACATGGGAGTTGGGCGGTTGTGACTACTCACACCTGCAATCCTGGTGTTTAGAGGAGGGGCGGGAGCTTGAGACCAGCCCCGGCTGGAGAGAGCTTGTTGGTTCTCTTTTCTTAAATCAGATTTAAAAAAAAACTTGTCCTTTGAGAGGCCCTTGGGCCTGAGGGTGTTAGATGCCCCGGTGTAGGGGAATGCCAGGGAGGGAAGACTGGAGTGGGTGGGTGGGTGGGGGAGCACCCTCATAGAGGTAGGGGGAGGGGGAATGGGATGGGGGTTTCTGAAGGGGAGACTTGGAAAGGGGAAAACATTTGAAATGTAAATAAAGGAGAGAGAGAGAAAGAGAGAGAGAGAGAATAAATTTAAAAAATAAATAAATAAAATAAAACAAACTTGTCCCTTGCCCATGGACAGCTGCTATGAGCTAAATTGTGTGCCCTTGAAATCCCTGTGGTCAAGCCCTAACCTAACCCCCTAATGCCTGAGAATATACTTTTATTGTTGTTATTGTTGAGACAGGGCCTTAGCATGTAACCTAGCCTGGCCTTGAATGCATAACCCTCCTGTCTCTGCTTCCCAAGTACTAGAATTATGGGCTTGCGCCTCCATACTTAATGTAGAATCAACCAATCCCTCTCTTATGTTTATTTATTTATTACTACTAGGAATGATTCCTGGGCTTAAAGCATGCTAGGTAAACATTCTACTACTGGGGTACATTCCTAGCCCTTTAGACAGGCAGACACACACACACACACAGAGAGACTGATTTTTTTTGAGACAGAGTCAGTAAGTTCCCCAGGCTGGCCTGTGTCTTACAATCCTCCTGCCTCAGCCTTCTGTATAACTAGGATTACAGTTGTAAACCACACGAACAGTCAGGGTATACACTTGTAACACAGTTGTACTGCCTGTGCGGCCCACTCACCTTTCTACCCAGCCCTCCTGTCCTTTGAGGACAGGATGTTTGTAGGTTAGAAGTTCCTTAGCAGGTGGGCTTCCAAAGCCAGCTGCATCGAAGGCAGCAGTCAGAGTGACCCCCAGTTGTTTAGTTATTTTCAGATGTTGTGATGAGATACCACCACCAAAAGCAACTTCATGACATGTTGATTCTAGCCTATTGCTCCATAGGGCTAGATGTCCATAATGTCAAGGAAGGTATGTCAGCAAGAGCAGAAAGCAGAGAGATTCCATTTTGATCACGCACTAGAAGCAGAACGAGCAAACACGAAGTGGGGAGATGCTATAGCCCCTGAAGCCCACCCCAGTAATGTGCTTTCTCTGGTACGGTGGCACCTCCTAAAGGCTTTCTAACCTCTCCAAGCACTGCCACCCACGGATCAAGTGTTTAGATGCGTGAACCTCTCAGAGATATTTTCATTTAAAGAACACCAGTTAGCTTCACGATAATTCTATCTGCATATGAAGTAACACTCCATCCTCCCCACCCCCAGCACCACAACAGTTGACAGCTACCTTGATGATGGCAGAAGCAAACATCAAAGCAGCAAAGAGGTGGTGTCTGAATTCCAGGAAAATCTACCATTCCCAGAAAAAACATGGATATTCTTCTTTTTACTGTTCCTCTTTTCTACTGTATTATACGTGACTTCTCCAGTCTCCAAGGACTGAGGAGGTGATTTGTGGGGCTGTCTCCTAGCTTATCCTGTTCTTTGGCCAAAAATACAACAGATATAACAGACAGATACAGAGGAGGTGGCAATTCTTCATATCGAGGAGCTCTGCTTTGAGTGGCATCTGCTGTGACCAAAGGCTACCTCTCACTACCGAGTGACACTTACAGGTACCGTGGCACCATTTTGATTACTGTTTAGTCCAGCTGCTTGTCAATTGTCTAGAGCCATGACTCTTTTAACTTGAGCCATTGGTTTGAGTGTTGGACAGGATCAAATAATCTTTATTATCATCTGGACTTACTCCTTCCACCCTTAGCTCTCACAGTGATCCATCCCTGGCTGTAGGCCACTGCATGCTGCTCCCAGCAGGCTACAATTGGACGTGTCTCATTTAGATGTTAAGAAAAGGAATGACTCTGATACCTAATAGCTTTTACAGGTTGAAGCTTGTCTAGGTATTATCTGATAACAGTGGCAATGAAGCAAAAGAGCTGACCTACATGCTTACGTTTTAATTCCTGAACAATAGCTTGGCAATGCCTTTACCATGGGCAGGGGCACTGGGTTCATGCAATTGTGACTGCCAGGAAGAGGTATGCTCCTATATCAGTGAGTTCATGCAGACATGTCTCTCATGATCAGTGACTGGAAGGATGCAGGCTATATAGACCTCTGCACAGATGATTGCTAGCTGCCTCTCCAAAGAGATTGAAAGGGCAGACCCTCAGCACTCCTCATGGATCTGCTGCTTAGCTAACTGAGTCCCAGGGCTGAAACTAGGGATTTGTGGAGATGTGGGAAATCAAACATGTTCAAGTTTCCCCAGGAGTTTGGGACGCTGTGATATTGGTGCCCTAAATGCTGCCTGGGAAGGGATCTGCTAAGATGTGGTGGATGTTGCTGTGAGATATGGACCACTTAGCAGATGGTTACATATCGTTGGCTCTAAGTAAGACCACAGAAGCACTCTGTGCTCCTGTGAGTGGCCCCCATGGATAAGCCCAAGTGCCCAGAACTCTAACAGTATTGTAGTTACTAGAAAAATTCCAGTAACACAGTTATGATTCCTAGCAAAATGAAAGCTTCTATAGTGGCTTCCTTACTCGTTTTTAATGGCCGGTGATATATTAACCCTCAAGTCAAAGCATGATTCAGGGCAATTATGTAACTGCCATTGCCAGTGGGCAAGCAAGGCCATCACTATTTGCAAAAAAATAAAAATAAAAAAGAGGTCATTTAAGTGTGCAGATGACCCCTTTCAGATCTAGTCTAGACTACAGATAAGTCTTCAGGAGTTTGTAGAGCAAGTAGGCCATGCCACAGACAGAAGAACTGGTAAGACCGAGTGAGCTCAGACCCTGGGAATCTTAGAGATTTAAGATCAGCAGGAGTGGAGCAACTCCCCACCCGTGTCTGTACCTGCTCTGGAACATGTAACCATGACACCCTACTGATACCTGGAGTCCTTTCCCATGGGAATAGAGCATCACTAACATTTCAAACTGAGCCAATAGGAAACAGCTAACTCTAAATCCCACCCCACTCCTTAATGTTTATATGGTCCCTGTCCACATACAATAAAGCACACAAGTTATTTCACTGAGGATCTTCTGAGAATGGCTGTCCTTACTGAGCTGTAACACTTGGGGAAGCGTTCTCTCTCCCGAAGCATTCATTGCTGGACCTTGGACCTGCCTGGCTGGCCAGGCTCACCATGCCATCGCCTATGCCGCTGGTGCTAAGATAGCTGCCAAGAGACCCTGGACCTCAGCTCCCTGCCCCACGCAGGCCACCTAGACCTCCTCAATTCTCTTCTAAGAGCTGTAACAATCCCAGCATTCCTGGTCGAACTAGAGCCCCCATAGAACCTATCTATCCTGGATTTGCTTTGCCCTCTAGGCAGACAGTGACAACAGGAGATTAGAGAACTTTGTTCTCTTGTCATCTTGATTCCTTTCTTGGGTCAAGGAACAGGCTGTGAGTTTGCCTGCTTCATCATACAGTTCCTTCCTATGAAAAGGGAACTTAGGCTCTGTGAATGGACTGCAAACTCCAAAACATAAATCCCACAGGCACTGTCATATATATATATGGCCAGCAAGGTGGCTCAGCAGGTACAGATGCTTGCCACCAAGTCTAATGACTTGAGTTCAATACCCAGGACATGTACGGTGGAAGAAAAGAATAGATTCCTGCAGTTGTCCTTCATACATGTGCTGTGGCATACACATGCCCCCGATTTCCCACAAGATAAGTAGAAATTTTAAATTTAAAAAAAAAACTGGCCAACTTATGCCTTTAATTGTAACACTAGGAAGGAAGAGGCAGACAGATATCTGTGAATATAAGATCAGCCAGGGCCATGTAGCGAGACTCTGTCTCAAAAAACAATAAAACAGAGACGAAAGAGAAAAAAATTCCTTCATCTGGGTGATGAGATTATACAATAATCTCAGCATTTGAGAGGTAGAGATCAGAGGATCAGAGACAATGGTCAGCCTGAGGGCTAGAGAGGAAGCTCATTGGTTAAAAACACTTTCTGGTCTTGCAGAGAGACCAGGTTTGGTTTCCAGCATCCACATGGTAGCTTACAACCCTCTTTAACTCCAGTTCTAGGGGATCCAAGTCTCTTTTCAGATCTCTGCAGGGACCAGGCAGGCATACGGTGCACAAATATATGAAGGCAAGACTCTCATGCATGTTAGAAGAAGAGGAGGAGGAGGAGGAGGAGGAGGAGGAGGAGGAGGAGGAGGAGGAAGAGGAGGAGAACTGTGAATTCCATCCTCAATTACATAACCACACACACACACACACACACACACACACACACACTGACACTTCTGCCACTGATAGCTTATTTATTTATTTTTTGATGGCTTTTATTTCCTAGTTAATCTTAAAAATCAGGACAACCAGCTGGGCAGTGGTGGCGCACGCCTTTAATCCCAGCACTTGGGAGGCAGAGGCAGGTGGATTTATGAGTTTGAGGCCAGCCTGGTCTACAGAGTGAGTTCCAGGACAGCCAGGGCTACAGAGAGAAACCCTGCCTTGAGGAGGGGAGGGGAAGATCAGGACAACCTCGGTTGTCATCTCACTTTGGTTCTCTCTGTGGCCAATCTCTTCTTCCAGAGAGGTCCTGGGGCAAACACCTGAGACTCCCCATCCTCACTTTCCCACACACTTGGGACCCAGTTAGTTCTAGCAACCCTCCAGAATTCCCAGACCCAGGTCACCCTGGGCTTGCTTTCACAGGCATTCTTCATTTTATTTTTTATTATTTATCATTCTGTGTTCTAAGATCGTGTTACTGTCTCCTTCAGTTTGGTGTTACACATGTTTTCTTTCCTTCGTTTCATAGATGAACATGCACAGGGTAGCCACTCTACACCTTTGGAGGTCAGAAGATGACTTACAGGAGTGGGTTCCTTCCTTCCACTGTGTGGGTCCCATGGATTAAACTCAGGTCATTGGGTTTGGCAGCAAACCCCTTTACCAGCTACATTCTCTTGCTGGCCCTTTTTATTTTGAAACAAGGGGTCTTGGTTGGAACTCACTACATGTATATCAGTACGTAATGGCTTGAAGCACTCGGCAATCCTATTCATCCCCTACCCCAAGTGCTGGCAGTGCAGATGTACACTACTGTGCCTCGTTCTGGCTGGCTTAAATTAATGTGATGACTGCTAGATTCACCTGTATTGTTGCAGGCATTCATAGATAGTTAATTTCCATTTCTCTATCCTATTGTATGAATAGGCCATAATTTATTTGTCCATGTATATATGATGATAAAATTTTGGATATTTCTCTCTGCAAACTATTTTAACATAAGACACCAGAAATCCCTAGCTATGTCTGTGATAGAGATAAGAACAAAGGGAGGTGGGGAACAGATATGAAGCAGGTTGCTTCTAGAAGCACTATGTCTCATTAATCTCTCTATCTCCAGCCTTTCAGCCAGGCCTAGCATAATGAAACGTTAAAGATCAAAGAATAACTTACTCCTGTATTCTTGTTTGTTTGTTTGTTTGTTTGGAGACAGGGTTTCTCTGTGTAGCCCTGGCTGTCCTGGAACTCACTCTGTAGACCAGGCTGGCCTCAAACTCATAAATCCACCTGCCTCTGCCTCCCAAGTGCTGGGATTAAAGGCGTGCGCCACCACTGCCCTGCTTACCCCTGTATTCTTGAATAGTAAGATAATTACCAAAATTTTGCCTTTGTTTCTGGGTACGATGTTTATAATGTTCTTTAGGGACCCTGATAGCTTGAATTGTCTGTTGGAGACAGCGCTACGGGCATGTCTGGAAGCTATGCAGTGTCCTAGACGATGGAAGAGCTGAAGATGCTTGTCATTCAAATGAGAGCAAAACCTGGGTCAGGTGTGGACCAGGTTGCCTTTGATGACAGCTTTGAGCCGATTGCTACGTATTGGGGGGGGGGGGGGGGGGGGACCGGCTTTCTGCTCCTTCACGATGCCAGCTTTTAGAGAGGTTTACCATACATCAGGCCTGGCATGTGCTTCTGTTTTATATTTGAGGAAGGATCTCTTATGGATCCTGACTGTCCTTGAGCTTACTATGTAGACCGGGCTAACCTCAGTTCTAGGTAATCTTCATACTTCAGCTTCATTTGCATATTTAAACATGAGCTTGCTGGTGAAATCAACCACGTTAAGACGTCAATTTCTGATTCAGCTCTCCTCCCATTTTTACACCTCACCCAAAAGAACCTAGTCTTTTTCAGGCTACAGTGGGCCTGTCACTGTACCCAAATCACAGTACATTTTATTCAGGAATGACTTCTGGCCTCTCCCTCCACTCCTGAAGCCCGTGATCCCCCCTGCCACTCTCTGTCCAGTGACTAGGAACAAGGAAAAGAAAGGGAAGGCTATGGGGGGGGCTGTGACCCAGCGAATGTAGTCACGAGTCCTTTGGGTTTACCCTCTCCTAAAGTGTGTTGTTGTTGTTGCTTTTTATTTGTGATTGTTTGTGTCAGTGCAGGTGCACTTGTGAGTTCGGGTGCCTTCTGTGTGTGTGTGTGTGTGTGTGTGTGTGTGTGTGTGTGTGTGTGACTTCACATGGAGGTTAGAGGGCAGCTTGGGGACACTGTCCACCTTTCTGAGACAGGGTCTTTCACTGCTCTGGAACTGGCCAAGTAGCTCTGCCTGTCTCTGACTCCCCAGCACTGGGGCTCAAGTATGTGCCTCATCTGGCTTTTTCTTTTTTAGCGTGAGTTCTGGACACCCAACTCAGGAGCCTAACGCTTATACTTTACTGTGTTTTGTCTCTAGCACATGTTGTTGATGTTTTTTTGAAACAGGCCCTTATGTTGCCTAGATTGGCCTTGGACTGTAGTAGAAGATGATCTTGAACAGACTCTCCTGCCTCCACTTCTCATGTGGCTGATATCATAAGCCTATACCACCATGCCTGGTCTTGCTTTTAGGCGTGTGAGGCAGGCGCAGTGGGAAGTGCCCAGGGGGGGAAATAGGGAAGACACCCTTCTCTAGACACATCTGTTCAATTTGTTACTTCAGGCCTTGCAAAGAAGATAAACACAGAGAAATAAATCTGGGTTACTGTCTGAAAGGAAAAAAGTGTTTGTTAGGAGAAGCCGAAGGCTTGTCCTTGCGGGGCACACTGTGCTTCTGGTCCCGGTGTAATTCAGATACTTTATCTGTCCAGTGGCGCCTGAGACCTAAGCTGGGTGGCAAAATTACAAAGAGAAGCAGTGGCCAGAGCCGGACAAGCTGGCTGTACAGAGCTGGGTGGCTGCCTCCCACCCAGTCGGCCCATTCCTTCCAGAACCATGGTTCCCCTCCCCCCTTCTTCTGAGTCCTCTAATTGTAATTTTACTTTTCGAGCAGGGACATGAGGGAATCTAAGGTTTCCAGATGCTGGTGAAGTATGGGCAGATCCCAGAAAGCCTTGCTCCTCTCCTCCCCGGTAGCTTCAATCCATGTCTTTGATTTCTTTTCTTCTGCCAGACCGATCCAGACACACACTAACAGTGTTAACACGACAAATATCTAGGCCTGACCTTTTTCTCCCAGTCCTCCAGCCACCCTGACTCCCCAGATCTGCCTCACTTGTGCTTAAAGTGGATTAGCACTTATTGCTGTAGGCAGCAGGGCCCTGCGCTTGGGCTTGCTGGGAATCAAACTAGAGATTACCTTATTTGACTTGAAGCATTTTCCACTTGAGGGTAGAATCCCCCAGGGAAATCCACTGGGGCTTATACATATATGACTTTAAATTGGATTTTAAAAATAGCTTGCCAGCTGTTTGCTAGGTCATGCTTTGGGTTCTTTTCCTTGATTGATGTTGGGTCCATTTGGAGAACAGGGGCTGCCAAGACTGCAGGACTCTAGATGCCTGGGGACTTTCCCAGGAGCCCTGGCAGTTGTTGCCATGAAACCCTCAAATCCCTGGCACCAAGCTCTGAGTCTCATCCAGAGAAAATAACCACATCATTCAAACTACCTCCCCCAGAGTGCACCTCAGCCGTGGGCTGCCTCTTCTCAGACCAAGTCTGAAAGAAAAGAAATAGAATGGAGGATTGTTCTCAGCAAGAAGGACCTTCACACTTTTCCCCCTCAGTTTATTTTTTAATGGGTTTCATCATGCCATTTTCATATGTGAATAAATGCATTTGGTCCTAGGTCCCCCTTATTTCCCTCTCTTGGTTCTTTCCCACCCCCACTGATCTCTTTTTCAACTAGTATCCTACTTTTGTGGTTTTCATGATGTGTGTGTGCACATTCATGTGCACTCGAATGTGTGTCCCAGTGAAGTTCATTAGGGTTGCTTACAGGAACACTGACTGAGTGGTTAATTTTAGGAACATGGGCAAGTTACCAGTTGCTCCATCACCAAAAAAAAAGTGTCTCTCCCTCACTCAATAGCTATTAACTGTCTATAAAGCCTCAGGACACGATGAGCTTCTCCATGCTCCATGGAGGAATGCTGCTAGGCCCAAGTGTGTGCTTGTCCTCAGCAGACAATCTCACTTGCTGAGAGTTCAGTAGCCATGTCACCCCCTGAAGATAGTGTTTAAAACAGTCCACTCCTTCCTCTGACTCTTCAGTTCTTTCTGCCATTTCCTCTGCAATGTTTCCTGAGCCCAAGAGGGGGTGGTAGAAACGCCCAGTTTCTGGCTGAGCATTCAGTGGTCACCAGTTCTTAGCACATTGACCAGTTATTAGTCTTGGCATTAATGCTGACACTGCAAAAAGAAGCTTAGCCGAGAGCAACACTAACCTGTGCACATAAGCAGAGTTACTTAGAAGACACTTTAACAGGCATACCATACCTACTTAACAGACAGTAGCAGCTTCCCCTCTATAGCCTATGAGCCATGTGCTTGTCATCAGGGTTATGATAGCAGATATGAGTTTCCTATGGAGTAAGCCTCAAATCCAATCCGAAAGCAGCTGACTACCCTATGACAGACTCACCACTGCCTGCTGGGTCAGCATCGTGGTTCCTTGTGGGTCAGCAGCGCGGTTCCCCGGGTCCACAGCTGGGGAAGACTGCTGATGCCATTTCTCCTTCAGCATCCTTCATAGCACCTTCCAGAGTGATGCAGGCTAGCCAGCAAGGAAGAAACTTCCAGATCAGTGCCAGCTTGACTTCAGTACATCCTGCAGCCATAGCATGTGATGTCTTCAGCATCAAGTCTTACACCTAGCTCTGGTGGGAACATTACATACACACTTCTTGTGGCTAAATATTTTTGCTCTTTGTATAAACTTCAGGTGTCACATATAGGGCCACCTGCCTGGAATTCACCCTGTTCTTTTCCTACTCTTTATCTATCAGGTCACAGCTAGAATGTCGATTTCTCAGTGTGTGTGTGTGGGGGGGGGGAGATTAGGGGAAAGGGAGCATGAATCTTCAGAACACGGTGTATAGTAAATTTCTGTGGTTCCAGCAGAAGAAAAGGCTTAAGGGTTAAAGGACTTTCTAGCATGACAAGTTCTAGGGGAACCTGAGCTACAAGAGACCCTGTTTAAAAACAAAAACAAAACAAGAAGACAAAACAAATAGTCAACATCATCAACAATGACAAAATAGTATAATACAACATATGGCTAATCCTGATGGTGCAGGTCTATACCAGCCGTCGGGAGGCCGAGAAGAGGTCTCAAGTTTAAGTTCTGCTTGAGCTGCAGAGATAAGCCTGAGCAACCCTTTGAGCCCTCATCTCAGTAAACAAACACACAAGCAAGTAAACAGACAAATAAATTAATGAGGGTCTAGGGTTAAAGACCAGTGGCCGAGCATCTCTATCATTTGCAATCCCCAGTGTTTGATGGACAATATAGACTTGTATAAAAATGTCCTTATGAAATACAATACCATGTACCAAGAATATAGACAATGAAAAAATTAAATAATAAATAATTTTGAAAACAAGAGCAAAGACAGCACTGTGTGACAGGATTTGAATCCTGTTTTAACACTCAGAAGTGACCTTGGCCTAGTGACTTAGCCTTTCTGGTGCCTTTTTGTGTTATCTTCTGCAGTTTGGGATAGTGATGGTAGCGACCTCGTTAAGGTGTTGTGAGCAGATGATCAAATGAGTTACTGTGGGCTTAATGGGATGCTGCAAAGCGTTCAGTGCCTGTGCGATATCGACACCTCAAGCCTCCCCAGGCAGGGCTGCCCGTAGCTGCCCTGTGCTCCTCTCCATCCCTTATCGTTCATCTTTACAACTTAATTGTTGCCTCCTCTATCCGACCAGTAATTGCTCAGTCTTTACAACCTGAACCATTCCTGCCTCTCAAACACTCAAGAAAATGTTTGCAAATGCAATAATAAACAAAATATCCAAGGGAAGAAAGGTTCAAAAGCAAATGGGATCCAGAAAACAGACTTTCCAGCTCACAGGTCAATTTTTTTCTTCATCTGTGTTTGCTCAATCTATAAACTTGGCCTTCTCATTTTGTTGGTCTGACTGTTAAACAAAGAACAAGATTGGTGAGCTTGGAGTTCCGGGATCATGAGGCTAAAGCTTTATAGTCTTGTCTTTTTCAGGGAAACTCTGTCCCCGTCCAGTTTTTCCAATTTTAATTAAATGTATTCTAAAGAGGGCTGTGAGATGGCTCAGAGGGTAAAGGCACTTGCTGCCAAACCTCACAGCCTGAATTTGATCCCTTGGGACACACAGTAGGAGGAGACAACCGATTCCTGCAAGTTGTGCTCTGACCTTCACAGTACAATGTGGTGCTGCCCACAGTGTTTGTACTAGCAACAACAAAAATCCATACAGGAAACCTTTTTTTCTTGTTACCTCTCTCTTGCTCCACTACCAAACTCATCTATTTCCATAAAATAACATATAAAACCCACCTGCAGCCGGGCAGTGGTGGTGCACGCCTTTAATCCCAGCACTCGGGAGGCAGAGGCAGGCAGATTTCTGAGTTCAAGGCCAGCCTGGTCTACAGAGTGAGTTCCAGGACAGCCAGGGCTACAGAGAAACCCTGTCTTGAAAAAACAAAAACAAACAAAACAAACAAAACAAAACAAAAAAAAACCACCTGCAAGGCTTCCCCTAAGCCATTTGTCCCTTACAGCCACCTGCAGAAGCCAATACCAACACTTGTCATAGGACATAGGAAGCATTTTCCCAGTGCAAGACCCTCAGAGTCAGCCACAGCACAGGCCTAGAATGCCTGCTCAGAGACAAGTCTCTTCTTCAGTCTAGCAAGATGGCTTAGTGGGTAGAAGCACTTGCCACCAGACCTGGTAATCTTCATTACGTTCCCAGGATCCACATGATGAGAGGAGAGAACCATGTCCTACAAGTTGCCTCTGACCTTTGTATAAGGTCCACATGAGTGCACACACAAACCCATATAGATACAGACACAGAAAATAAATAAATGCAATTAAAGACCCATGAGGCCTGGTTTTGTTACCGTCTATTGTCTGTACCCACTATCCTGTCTTCTCTAATAAAGTCCTACCACTAAGGTTCTCAGACATGTCTGGCCTATGTCTGACCCTGCTACTTTGATTTGGGTCTCTCTCTGCCTGGAAGTCCCTACTCTGCTTCCTATTTCCAAGTCCCAGCCATCTTTCCAGTCCCACCTCCTCTAAACCTTCCTTGGCCTTTAACTGTCTCTTCCTCGTCTCAGCTTCTCTTCTGACCCAGAGCACACAGCTAATTCTGCACAGAACTACCAAGCGGACTCTAGACCCTATCTGTAGGTCAGGAATAATGGGAGGAACCTGTGACAGACAGGGCCTTCTCCATACTCTGTCCAGTAAATACTGTGTTTCAGGACATAGTGACCAACGGGATCATGCAGTGTGGAAACAAAAGAGTAATTTTCTCATTCTCTGTTTCAGATTAGGCATGTCTTCCTGCCCCATCCCCTAAGAGTAACAACGACAGCAACAAAAGATTTGCTTTAAAACGATCAACACAATTTCCTTTTGTTGTCAGGCAAGGAAACAGAAGTCTAGAGAACAGAGAAGCTGCAAAACAAACCAATACATTCTTTTAATGACTCAAATAGCCTAGGAAATATAAACAAGCAACTGGACTTGAGACAAAAGGTCACTGGCTCTTGAGGGAAGCAGGCCAGGTGCTTCTGAGGCTGAGCAGGCCACAGCCTGGGCTGGGGCAAATCTGAAAGGAAAGTTGATCGACCAGAGCGTCCAGTCAAATCTCTAGGCCCATCTCTGAAATAACAGTAGATCAATACTATGTGTGAGCCACTGTGTGGTGACACATACCCCTAGTGCCAGTGGTCAGGAGGCCAAAGCAGGAGGATTGTCTCAAGTTTAAGACCAGCCTGGGCTACATAATCACTTCAAGGCAAGCCTGGGCTACAATGTGGCACCACGTTTCAATATAGTTTATCCAGAGTTGAGCATGATGTTGCATGCCTATAATTTCCGTCTTTCAAGGGTGGAGGCAGGAGAATCAGAAGTTCAAGACTGACTTTGACTTATGAGACAATGTGTCAAAACACCAAAAATCAAAAAAAAAAAAAAAAAAAGCTGGACATGGTGACACAGAAATCTGTTTGTCTTGGCCTTCTGAATGTTGGGATTAAAGGCATGATCCAAGGAAGTGTTTTTTATTGTTGTTTGCTTTGTAGTGTTGGAGACTAACTCCATAGCCCCACATATACCAGGAAAGAGCTCTACCACTTAGCTACAGTCCTCGCCCTGTCTGGTTATTTTGAATGGAGGTTTCATTCTTGGGCTGGCCTAGGTAGGTAGCCCAAACTGGCTCTGAACTTGGTTTTATACATTGGGGAGGTTTCCCCCCTCCCACCGTGAATATATATTTATTAAAGAAATATGAAGAAGAACTCCTGAGATTAATAGAGACTCCAAGGCAGGAACACTGGGCTGTTTTGAGTTTTAGAGAGAAGTTTATCATATATTCATAGGGCGCTTAAGAGGGAGAGAGAGAATACTGCTTGAATTAGGCTTGGAGGTCAGTCACGTGGAAGGACGGGGAGCTTTAGAAAAAGGACAAAAGCCCAAAATAAAGCATACTTAGGCTCAGGCTGCCATCTAAAAGAAAGGCAGAAAAGCCTGTTTCTCTGTGGCTTTTCATTTGGTTTTTGGTTTTGTTGTTATTTTGTTTTATTTTTGAGTTAAAGACTCACTATATTGTTCTGGCTGGCCCAGAACTCACTATGTAGACCAGGCTAGCCTGGAATTCTCTATGTATTATTAGATTAGGTGGAGAGACTGGCCCTCCTGCCTCCCAAGTATGAGGAAGCAGGCTCATGCCACCATACCAGACTAAGTCTGGGATTGTTTGAGACAGAGATTTTCCACTATATCTATCTGGTTAACAAAGAGCTTGCTCTGTAAATGAGTCTGGTCTTGGACTTGTGGTGACCCTCTTGCCTTCACCACCTGGATACAGGGACTGCCAGGTATGTGCTA
The DNA here is from genome assembly GCA_019843965.1 of Rhynchomys soricoides. Taxonomy (NCBI): domain Eukaryota; kingdom Metazoa; phylum Chordata; class Mammalia; order Rodentia; family Muridae; genus Rhynchomys; species Rhynchomys soricoides. The sequence continues at coordinate 11,785,498 of JADRCH010000043.1, read as the reverse complement.
CCATGCCCAGCACACAGAAGTATTTTGAAGAATTAAAAAACTTCATGAAAAAGAAGACAGGGCTAGAGAGGTATTTCATTTGGTTCCTGGGTTTGGTCCCCAACACTGTATAAACTGGCAATGGTGGTATATACACTCACAAACGTGTGCGTGCACACGCGCGCACGCGCACACTATATTCCTAGCCCTGTGAAGTGGAGGCATGAGCATCGGAAGTTCAACGTCATCCTTCATTACATAGCGAGTTTGAGGAAGCCTAGGCCAAGTGAGATCCTTTCTCAAAAGGTAAAAAGAACAAATATTGTTCTAGGAAGAACTTCCCCGTGAGTAAACAGTCATCTTAGCTGGAGACCTACATGTATTGACAGCTATGAAGGGGTTCGAGAGGCCTGGACTTCTTCCCTTGTATCTCATTTCATCTCACCCATATGCAAACCCCATCTTTATAAAACTTACTTTTTACCTTGGGGTAGTTGCCCAGAGGTGTTTCTGTGACTTTTATTTCCTTATACATTGAATCTAAGCTTTGTTAAGCCTGGCTTCAAAGCCCTTGTCAACCTGACCAGCTCCTGGTCAAAGGAGCTGATCAGAGACAAAGACTTGATAGGAGTCTTTGTTCCCTAGGCATAGCCATTCCCAGCTCGGGGCACCAGGTACCATGTCCTTCCCTGTCCCCAGCTCGGCTTGGAGCTCAGCAATTCTTTGCTGCCTGAAGCAAATATTCTACATGAAAAGTTCGGTGTGAACCACACTACATGGCAAGTGGAGCCTCTCATCAATCGTTTCCTTTCTGTTAAACCAAACACCCCAATAGAAGGGAAAGTGAGGGGAAGAGCCTTGAGATATTGACCCCTCAGCTCCTCTGCAAATCTAGATGGTAGCCTGGTTATTGTGACTAATCCTCTTAAGTGGTAGGTGAATGGGGACATCTGACTCTCCTTCTACCAGTTCCCCTCACTGTGAGGGACTTCCCCCCTAGACCCAGGGCATCCCCTTTCTAAGTCTCAAATGGGAGCAACTCTCTGTGCCCTACCCACCCCATCTTTTATCAGTAAGAACAATAAGAGATTGAATTATTTTTAAAAGCTTTGGTGAATAATTACTAGCATCTCATTGCTTGACTACAGTTTAAAACAACTTACTACATATTTTATAAAAAAAAAATAGAAAAGAGGTATTTTTTTTCATTTATTTATGAGTGGGGTGTGTGTGTGTGTGTGTGTGTTCATTGTATTGTTACAGTTTTGTAGTGAGAGTTTTGTTTTCTTTAAAAAACACATAAGAATTTTTGTTTTGATCATAGGTATGAGATATGGGTCTGCTTCAGATTGTTCATAGCAGTTGACTATGATTTGTTTTGTGCTCTAACAGAGGCATGATTTTGCCAGCTGCAGATAGTTTCTGCGATTTTGTAATGTTTGGAGACTTTTCAGAGGTCATGTCAATGGTAGGGCCCTGAGAAGCAGAGCAGGTTAGATTGGTTGTTGGTTGTTGTTGGTCACAGTTTGTTAAGTAGTCATGCACAAAGAAGAAACAACAGCAACAAGAAATTAGATATCCTGACAGCAAAGATCAAATTCGCCCCAAGGAACTCGATGCCCCTAATCAGCAGGAAGTAGTCTAAATAGTGTTGCTACTTTTCTGGCCTCTGTCTTAGGAATCTCTTTCCTCTCTGTCTTCTTTTTTCTTCTATCTGGTAAGGAAGAAAACGAATGAAGAAGGGTGAAAGAATGAAGAACCCACAATGTAGCCAAAGACAGCCTTACTCCACAACTATGAACAGTTATTTTGTGTCAACTGAAAAGAAAAATATTAACCCCCTTGGTGGTGCAAGCCTGCAACCGCAGAGCTTGGGAGGTTGAGGCAAAAGTATCAAGAATTCAAGGCTAGCCTGGGCTTTATAAAATCCTGTCTCAAAAACACTAAACTAACCAAAACAAAATGGAAAGAAAAGAAAAAGACATGTTTTTCCTTAGCATTCTATTAGTAAATTCGGGTCAGTTGGAGCCAAAATATTGAAAATGTTTTTGTTTTATCTTCCTGAGCTTGTGATACTGTTTAAGAATAAAGTATTGTCAGTAGCCTGGCAGTGGTGGCACATGCCTTTAATCCCAGCTCTTGGGAGGCAGAGGCAGGTGGATTTCTGAGTTCAAGGCCAGCCTGGTCTACAGAGTGAGTTCCAGGATAGCCAGGGCTACACAGAGAAACCCTGTCTCAAAAAACCAAAAAAAAAAAAAAAAGTGTTGTCAGGCCTCCCATTGTGTTTATCACAGTGAAATCTAGTTGGTCTTTTGGGTATGCAACATTCCTGAGCATTTTAGGAAGAGGATTCCAAGTGCCTGCTTTTTAGCAGCAGCATTATGTTCATGTGTTTGCTTGGGACAGGGTCTCGAGATGTATCCCTGGCTAGCCTGGAACTTGCTAGGTAGACCAGGCTGGTGTTGAATTCACAGAGATCTGCCTGCCTTTGCCTCCCAGGTGCTGAGATTAAAGCTATGCACCACCACACCTGCCCAATGTTACTTTTACATGTTCCTGGAATTTAGAAATGCAAAGCACAAACACAGAACAAACAATAATGCTTTTAAAAAAAAAAAAAAGTGTGTGTGCTTCCTAGAGAAACACCTATGGAAAAAGTATGTAAAAAAACCTGGCATTTTGCCAAGCATAGTGGTACATATATGTATGTACACAGCAACAAGGATGCTGAAACAGGATCAGCAGTTCAAAGCCAGCCTTGGTTTCATAGAACATTCCTGGCCAGTGTGGGCTACAAAAGCCCCTGTCTCAACCAACCGAACAAAATAGTCTTTTTTATTCAATGCTAAGACTTGAACCTAGGGCATTGTACATGCTGAGCAAGTTATTTATTACTGAACTTGGCTCTCAGCAATAATTGGCTTTAAAATTTTTTTAGCACACATTTAGTTATTTTGTGCGTGTGCATATGTGTCTATTTGTGTGTGGGCACATGCATGTCCTGGTGGGAGCAGAGGTCAGACAACTTATGGGAGTTGGTTCTCTCCCTCTGCCATAAGGGTCCAGGGATTGAACTTGGATCTTCATGTTTGGTGATAGGTGCCTTTATATGCTGAGCTTATCTTTAACGTGGAAATAAAAAATGCCATTGAGTATTAAAGCTATAGTGCCTATAAGCCATGACTAGAATCACCTGACTCATTAAGTGACAGTATTAGTCAGGATCATGGCAAGAAACAGAATCTAGTTTGGTAATTTCAGCAGAATTCAATAATGTAAGAATATCATGTGAGGGCAGGATGTGTGAGGTGCCATGAGGTCTGCATGGGAGACAGGAAGGCTGTCTCCTGGAGAACTGCAGTGGCCAGTGTGTCCAAGCTTCAGACAGCATCCAGGTCTGAGAGTGTAGAAGGACTGATGTCCAACTCCCCTTGCCTCTTTCTCACTGGCTCTAGAGTGATGGCCTTTGGCGCCTATGGATGTTAAGGGGGTGTGTTGAGATTAATATATAGGTCAGAAAATACGGAGCAGAGGTAAGGAGTGGCTTCTAGGTGGGGTCAGCAAACATCAGTAATGTGTACAGAGGTGTATCCATGGTTAAACCTCCAAGTTCTTAAAAGCCATGTAATAATAAATAGGAAAAAAAAGGCAATGGTTATAGACATTAAATATAACCATTTTATTTGCTCAATCATTCCACAATAATAACATCCATTATTAAAACAAAACCACCAGAGGCAGGTGGATTTCTGAGTTGAGGCCAGCCTAGTCTACAGAGTGAGTTCCAGGACAGCCAAGGCTACACAAGGCTATACCCTGTCTTGAAAAACCAAAAAAACAAAAACATATTCTTAAACCGGGCAGTGGTGGCACACGCCTTTAATCCCAGCACTCGGGAGGCAGAGGCAGGCAGATTTCTGAGTTTGAGGCCAGCCTGGTCTACAGAGTGAGTTCCAGGACAACCAGGGCTACACAGAGAAACCCTGTCTCAAAAAAAAAAAAAAAAAGAAAAAAAAAGAAAAAACAAACAAACAAACAAAAACAAAAATGAAAACCTTGACAACCTCAAATTTTCTGTCTCTGCTGGTTATGGACTTCTATTACACTGTGGCTTAGATCTAGTCCAAGCATAGGATTCTAGAGAAAGTTCTTTGAGAAATCACTCAGAGATCCACAGTATCCCTCAGTATTATATTTTAAGCCAGTTTCCTAAAAACAACAACAACAAAAAAAGTTAGTGTGGGTCTTAGTTTCTACAATGAATAGCCAGACCATCCCATGGGAACTGCAAATCAGAATGAGGCCAGGCAGCTGGACTGCAGACTGGGCCAAGATGGTGGGGACAGAGGGTCAAAAAACTTTCTCTGTAGACATTTCTGACTCATGGCTATTACACTGGTCAAAGATGCCCTGCAGCCTTTAAGGCAACTGCAGTGCCCATGAGACATTGGCTCTCAGAGCCCGGAGAAGGTAAACAAATCCATTTTACTACCTATTGACCTACCAGTTAAAGATTCCCCAAGGAGAGAAGGCTGCCTAGGCACTGGCTCATAAACCAATGCAATTGGCCCTTGGCTACTCTGCCTTGTCTGTAATGTCTCTGGCATGAGACTCTGGGGTTTATGGGAAGGAAAGATCGTGGGGGCAGAACTTTCTACCTTGGATGAGGTTTTTATTCACCTTTATCCCTGGTTCTCTGGGGGCAAAAGTCATAAAAAGTTTAATGACAGTGACCTCTTCCAGCCCCCAATCGAGGAGGGCAGTGCAGTGTAATGAGAACAGCAGAAACTCAGTGTTCTCAGAGAGCACACATCCTACGTCATGGAGAAAGAATTCTCAGTTCCTGTCCTGGCAGAATTGTTTCCAGAGAAATAAAGTGATGGTCACATGTAGCTCTTTGGGGCTGTGTGCTCCTGTTCCGGAAAGAAATGTCACTAAAGCCTATAAACAGTAGCTTAACTAAAAAAAAAGAAAAAAGAAAAAAAAAAAAGATTGACTTATTTTATGTATATGCAGAAGAGGGCATTGGATCCCCTGGAACTGGAACTACAGATGGTTGTAGATGCTAGAAACCAAACCCAGGTCGTCTGCTAGAGCAGTCGCCAGTGCTCTAAGCTGCTGACCCATCTCTCTGGTCCTTATGAGCGTAAGAAAACTAAACTCTTTCTTCTACATCTTACCCAAGTAATACCCTATGCATGGTGCCTCCCTCTCACTCCAGGCTGAGGACATTCCCCCCACTTTTACTCTATGGATAAGCTATTTCCCTGACACTATTAGATTGGTTACAGAACTATAAAGCTAAACCAATGAATTCTCATAAAAATGGTTATGACAGAATGACTTCATTGCTGTTCCTGCCTCTGAACTTTCTCATTTGCTGATCTGTTTTTTACTTATTACATTTTATGTGCCTGTGTCTGTCTGTCTCTCCTCTCTCTCTTTCTCTCTCTCTCCAACTTACAAAAGTCAGGACTCTTCACCATGTGGGTCCTGGAAATTGAACTCAGGACACCAGGCTTGGCAGCAGACACCTTTACATGTGGAACCATCTCACTGCTCTTTAGTTAGTTAGTTAGTGCGCATATGTGTGTGCCTGAGTGTAAGTATGTGCACCGTTTGTGTGCAGGATCCTACAGAAGTCAGAAGAAGTGTAGGATCCTCTGGAACTGAGATTATAGACACTTGTGTGTAAAAGTATCTTTTAGTTACCTGAAGCAACTGTTATCTTGGAGCTGAATAAGCTCACCCTTTCTACTTCTTTCTGAACTCTAGCCGGCTGGTTCAACTCAGCTGTTCTGACTCAAACTCCTCCAAGCTGAATGATTCAATAGGGCTTCTCTCAGCTTCTCAATAAATTGTTTTGCTTGGACTCACACTAACCAAGGCAGGTTTTGTTTCTTTTTCAGCTTACAAAGTACTTTTAATACACATTTAGAAAGACAGAAAATCACACGAAGTGTCACCCAACCATAGCCTCCCCATGTTCATGTGTGTCCCAGGCAGTTTTTTAATCTTCAGGCTCCTTATTCTCTGGCTTCAAGTGCCTCTGCTGACCTGCGCTCAACTGCATGAACGCACAAACGCTGCACTCACTGCACCAACTGACCCAACTCTGAACTGCACCAAGCTGAGCTGACTGAAACTCAACTGACTGAACCAATCCAACTGTTTCTCCCTGCTCTGCTCTTAAGTCTCTGCTTCCTGCCTCTTCTCATCAGAGTTGGGCATATCCTATCTCTGACTCATGCTGTCAAATTTTTCTCTGATTTGTCACTTTGCCTGCCCCTCAATTAGAAGTCGCTTTTGAACATGGCTGCTTCCTGTTACAAACTGAACTTACCTTGCTTGGAATTAAAGGTGTGTACTAAGGGTGCACCTATATTCCAGCCAGAGCAGCCATGTTGCTGAATTAAAATTCCTCCTCTGTTGTGAGCTGCCTTATGGGAATCAACCGTTTGCAAAAGCAATAAGCACTCTTTAATCACTGAGTAATATCGTCAGTTCCCTTGTTTGGCTTTTTAGATAGATAGATAGATAGATAGATAGATAGATTGATTGATAGAGATAGAGATATGTCTAAGAAGGCCAGAAGATCGTGTCAGATCTTCTGAAACTAGAGCTGCAGACCATTGTGAGCTACCAAGTAGGTGCTAGGAGTATATTTATTTTTATGTTATGTGTATGCTTGCATGGATATCTGTGCATATGCCTGGTGCCCAAAGAGGCCAAAAGATTGTCAGATCCTGTGAAACTGGAGTAATGCATATTTGTGAACCACCATGTGAGTGTAAGCAATTGAACCAGGACACTCCGCAAGAGCAGTTGATGCTCTTAACTGCTGAGCCATCTCTGCCTCCTGTTTTTGTTTTTTGACACAAGGTTTCATGTATTCCTTCCTAACCTTGAATGTCTGATCCTTGATCTTACCTCCACCTCCAAGGAGAGCCCACTTGTCCTGCTGTTGTTTCCCTTCAGTTCTGGGGATTGAACTCAGGGCCTTGGGCACGCTAGGCAAGTGGTTTACTACTAAGCTATGCCCCAGTCGTTATTTATCTACTTCCTGGTTACTTGGTCTTTTGATGACAAGCTCCCTTGTAGCCCAGGCTTCTAACTCTATGTAGCTACAGATGAGCTTGACTTGGTAATCTTGTCTTAGCTCCCAGAGAGCTGGGGTTTCAGGAGCGAGTCACCGCTACTGACTTACTTATTTTTAGTGTAGCAGAATATACATAACTAAAATTTACCATTGTAACCTTTCTTCTTCCCCCCTTGGGGTGGTTGCTACCATTTCCCAGTACTGGTGATGAAACCCAAGGTCTCCTGCATGCTAAGTAGGCATCCCACACTAAGCTCCCTTCCCAGATCTATTTTAGCCATTTGAAGTGTTCAGCTCCATTACATAAAGTACATGCACACATACTAACATAGCTGTTACCAATACCATCTTCAGGGCCTCTTGTCTTTCCCACTGAAACTCTGTGTCTTTTGAACACCCTTTTAAAACCACCCCCATGGGCCCCTGAAATCCTATACTGCTTTCTGCTTCTCTGATTTCTTTTTCTGGTTCTGGGGATTAGGTCTTAGGTTCCCAGCTGTGGGACAAGTGGACTCTGCCACCAGACAGAAGAAAACTGGTAAGGTTGAGTGAGAGAAAACCCTGTGAATCCAGAATTGAGAACAGTAGGAGTGGGGCCACTCTCTGCCTGCCTCTATCTGCTCTGGAATCCATAACCATGACACCCCACTGAGAGGACCATGACAATCAGTCTCTAGGGAAAACACCTGGAGTCCTTCCCCATGCAAATAGAGCATCACTAGCATCTCAAACTGAGCCAATACGAAGCATCTACCCCTGGATCCCACCCTACTTCTCAATGTTTAAGTCCCTAACCATGGAATAAAGCGCCCACATTATTTACCAAGAATTGTCTGAGAGTGCCTGTTTTACTGAGCTGTAAACACTTGGGGAAGAGGTTTTTTTCCGAAGCTTTCATCACAGGACCTTGGACCTGCCTGGCTGCTCAGGCTCATACCACAGCCCACCACTGCCCACCACTGCCCACTGCCACCATCTCTGCTGCTGGCACTGCCCTGCTCTGAGAGGGCCGCCCAAACCTCCCTGTTTCCCTTCTAAGAGCTGTTAACTCTTTGGCCATTTCTGCTGGACCAGAGACCCTCGGAACCTATTCGTCCAGGTTCCTCAAAGGAGGACACTCAGCCACGATAAGCAGGCTCTCCACCACTCAACTGTGCCCTCTCTCCTGGTTCCTTTAAAAACAAATTTATTTTTATTTTGAGCCAGGGCCTCCCTAGCTCAAGGGCTAACCTTGAACTCATTCTATAACTCAGACAGGCCTTAAACTGTCAGTCCCCTAATAGCTGGACTGTACTCAGATCTGCAATATCAGGCTCAGCCTGTCTCTATAATCTAGACTGTACTAGGTACTCAAATGAATGGAATCATACAAATTTTGTATTCTGGAGTTTGGCTTATTTCACTTAGCATAAGGTCTTCAAGAATTTATGCACACCGTATGACTTGTGAGAATTTCATTCCTTTTAAAAGCTTAATCATGTTTATTAGTATGTTTCTGCCTCATTTGTCCACCTGGCAGTGGAATCTGAGTTGATTCTAACTTTTGGCCGTTGTGAATGATTCCACTCTCAGAATCAGTGTTCAGTTCTCCAAGTCCCTGCTTTCAAATCTTTTGTGTTCTGATCTAAAAGCAGAATTGCTGGCTCAAGCCAGGTATTCTGATGCATGAGGCAGGAAGATGGATCCTTAACCACACAGTGAGTTTGAGATCTACCCTGAGACCCTGGCTCAAAAAACAAACAGGGGGATCAGCAAGAAGCTAATGGTTGCTTCAAGGAGGGAAAGACATTTTCCCTCCCTTGTTGTGGCCATGGTAAATTGCCCATGCTTCTGTAAATAACCCTAATCCAGCTCACTGGGTCACACCCACACACACACACACAGAAACAAAAGGAGAATTAGTTGGAAACAGGGAGGGGATCAGTGGGAGAAAAACAAGGAAGAGGAATAAGGGTAAATATGATCAAAATACATTCTATACATGTATGAAAACATCATCATGAAACCCATTATAACGTATACTTAATGTATGCTAATACAAAAAGAGCTGAATAATAAGGCATTATTTTTGGATGTTGGGGATTGAAGCCAGAGCCATGTACAGGTTAAGCTGGGTATCCTCTATGGTTCCCAGACTCAGGTCCAGCTACTTGCTGCATGGCAGGCCAGTTCACGTTAGGAAAGAAGATGTTGCAGCAAGGTGGGTAGTGACATAATGAAGCCAGCTCAAGGGGAAGATGAACTCTTGTCCAAAGTCCATCTGGCCAGTAAGTTGAATCGGGAGTGGTTTATAAAAAGTGATTGGGGCTGGAGAGATGGCTCAGTGGTTAAGAGCACTTATGACTCTTTCAGAGGACCTGGGTTCAATTCCCAGCACCCACATGGTGGTTCACAACCACCTATAGCTCCAGTTTCAGGGAATTTGACACCCTCTTCTGCCCTCCTTGAGTACTAGGCACACGCGTGATAGACACACATATAAGCAAACACTCACACACAGAGATTAAAAACAAAGAAAAGTTGATGGGTGTTCTTAGATTGGTGTGTACCTTCTCCTGGTGGGGGAAGGTTGATTGCAGTGCCTTCTCATGTGGGTGAACCTGCTATCCTATGGCTAGTCACAAGATCCTTTTCGGTTCTGCAAATCTCGAAAACAAAGATCATTATATCTTTAAGCTATGCTTGTGATCACATGCAGTTTCTGAAGTTCCTGACATATTATGCAATGGGCTATCTAACTGGAGCAGCCTCCTTGATGGCTGCCAAACTCATTTTAACAAAAGAAAACATATTAAAACGCATGGTTTCACTACCATTGAGCTATATTCCCGTTCCTAAAAACGGTCATCCTTCTTTTTATTTACATGCATGTGTAATGCCTGCATGTCTCTATGTACACTATTTGCATGCAGGTGCAATAATTAAAAGTAAACTAAATTTAATAAGCAAGAGAGACCCTGCCTCAACAGGTAGAAAGAAAGACCATTCTCTCCAAAGTTTTTTTCTTTGGCCTCCACACATAGTCTATCTATTACAGTACACACACACACACACACACACACACACACATGCTAAATTTAAAAGCTTCCAGTGTTAAGGAAATTAGTCCTTCAGATGTTTTCAAGCACATAGATAACCAGATTGCAAAGCATAAAGGGGGAAGCACTGCAGGAGCTTCTCATGATAGGGGCCAAGAAAGGGTATGAGGGTACAAAGCTGGCCTTGAAGGGCTCAGGGTGATGCATAACTGAGGTCAGAAGCACTGAGCCAGCTCATCATTAGCAAACCCTTACTCATCTGTTACCATGAGCAAGCATCTAAGTACTTAGAAGTAAACACCCACACTCATGGAGCTGACATCCAAGTAGGGGTTGGGAAGTCACTAAGTAAAATATATAAGCAAAAGTAGGCTAATAGGTCAGTGGGAATGGAAAACAGTACAGCCACAGTAAGGCATGCCCTAAAAACTGAACACTAGAATTACCATTTGAGAGGACTGGAGAGATGGCTCGGCAATTAGAAATACTCACTGCTTTTAAACAGGATTCAGGTTCAATTCCCAGCACACCTGTCAGTGGTTCACAGGTCCCAGTAATTCCGGTTCCAGGAGATCTGTTGCTCGTTTCTGGCCTCCACTAGCACCTGTATGCAAATAGTGTACATATAGACATGCCGGCATGTACATGTAAATAAATAGTAGAGAGGCCGTTTTTAGGAATGGGAATATGGCTCGGTGGTAGTGGAACCATGCATCCAGGATGCTTTCTGTTGTTAACATGACTTTGAGGACTTCAAGAAGGCGTCAAGAAGGCTGCCCCACTTAGATAACATGATTTCAAAGATTTATTTCTTTTTATTTTATGTGCATTGGTGTTTTAACTGCATGTGTGTCTGTGTGAGTGTCAGATCCTCTGGAACTGGAGTTACAGACAGTTGTAGGTGCTGGGAATTGACCTGTAGTCCTCTGGAGGGACAGCCAGTGCTCTTAACCTCTGAGCCATCTCTCCAGCTCCACTAGGCATGCTTTACATAATAAAGACAGAGCTGGGCTCAGGAGTTTGCAGACACAGAGAGCAGGAGTTAGAGGGCAGGGGTATCAGCCTGACAAGTCAGCACATGAGCCAGAGGCAGCCCTGGACCTGTGTTTCCCCACTCCCACCCAGCGCAAGCCTGCTGACAGGAAGGCCCAGGCAAGTACAAGTCTGGTTTCGTAAACCATCTGCCCAGTTACTGCTCTTCTAGTCTGCTCCTCCTTCCAGCCCCACCCTGCCGTCACCACCATCACACATGGATTTACTTTTTGAAGTACAACCCGTGGTCATTTAGGGACAAATCAGGCCAGGAGGCCATGTGCGTCTCAATAGCTAGCAACCTCAAGCTTCCCCGAGGCCTGTAAGGATTGGCAGGAGGGGATGATGACTTGAGATCCCAATTAGTCATCCTGGCAGCTGCTTCCTGCCTCCCTGCCCTTCCCTTCTCGCCCTTTTGGGCCTCTCTGCAGTGGTAAGTGGATATGGCCTGGACTCATCAATTATTACTGCTGGAAAACAGCTTACACAGCAGCTCATGTGCCTGCTTATTGGACAGACACACGAGTCAGGGACAGAAGGGAAGAGGATTAATCCAAACCACTTAGCTGCCTAGTGTCGGCCATAGTGAAAACCTTATCCACTCACCAATCTACCTCATTCACTCCTGGAGCTGACTGAGGAGATCACAGAGACCATGCCGTATCATGTATCATAACTGGGCCAATGACACAGCTGAGAATGAACTGGAAAAGCTTAGAACAGTTTTGGGGAGACCAGCTGTGGATGAGAGAAATATGGTATATGATGAGAAATGCCAAGGACAAAGCAAGGGATGTGGAATGCTGGGGGCTTGCAGTAATAGTGAGCACGGCTAAGACCTCAGGGGAGAAATGCCTCACATGCAAGGCCAAGCAGGAACTAGGAGGAGAAGCCAATCTGGGTGAAGAGGTGTACAGAGGTCACAAGGAGGTTTATGTCTGGTATGTTCTAGAACTGTGAAAAAACTAAGCACAAGGAAATGAACCAATGAACAACTTGGTGTGGAGGCTTAGGAGTTCATGACAAGGCCTTCAGTGTTTGTCCAGGTGTCTCATGCATGTGCTTTTTTTCTCGACTGTTAAGGGCACAGTGACCCCTGTGAGCAAAGGGACTGGTAGCAGTGGTAGCCAATAGGGTTCCAGAAAATACTTAGCAGTAGCATGGGCAGCCTATGATACCTGGACCCCAAGCACCTGTTCCAGAATCCCTCCAGGAAGACGGGACACACGTGACCTCCCATTTCCAGGATAAAGAGAAAGAGCCCATGTGCCAAGCTCACCAAGTATGTAGAGGCTGCAAATCTGAACACAACACAACACAACCACAACCACAACCACAAGAAGTCCTCCGTATGCCTGCTGTACCAATGGGCATATAACACCGATTTCACCAGCGTAGGTACGTTTTCTGTCTTGCAAGAGTGAGAACCTGAGATTGATCCCCAGAAAATGCATAAAAATGCTGGTCATAATGGCACATGCTTGTAATCCTAATGTTGGGAGGCAGAAACAGGAGGATTCCTGAGGCTCCTTGGCCAGCAAGTCTAACCTTCTGGTCTGGTTTTAAAGACAGTAAAGGTCATTACTGAGATTGATACCCAAGGATTCCCTCTGGCGCGAACACACACAAACACACACACACACACACACACACACACACACACACACAAAACCACACATACATACACAAACACACATATACACACACACAAACACACACACATACACACATACATACACAAACACACACACACACACACAAAATACCAAAAAGGTGCAAGTTCCCAGTTAAAGCTAACAAAAAGAGCTTCACCAGAGGCCAGCATTGCCTAGGTTGTCGCTAAGTGAAAAGTAGATAGAAATATTGTTTATAGACACTCTTGGCAAGCAGTGGTGGCAGTATGATTAGCCCCAGCTTCTAATTTCTAATGTCTTCTGCCTCTTGCCAGCATTCCATGCCCCCTCAAGTGAAGGCCTCTCACACTGGAATACCAGGGACGAGTGTGAATGCCAACCAGACCCTGAGTGGGTAGCTGAGGCAGTGGGTTGATTAGCACTATAATTTCGGAGCAAGCTTCTACCTGCCAGGGTTCCTGTCTTCCAGAAGAAAGTGTTATATGCCCTAGGGCAGAAGTGAGGGGTTAAGCCTTCACCACTGGGCATTGCAGCAACCAGACCCTGAGTGGGTAGCTGAGGCAGTGGGTTGATTATCACTATAGTTTGGAGCAAGCTTCTACCTGCCAGCGTTCCTGTTTTCCAGAAGAAAGTGTTATATGCCCTAAGGCAGAAGTGAGGGGTTAAGCTTTCATCACTGGGCATTGCAGCCTCTCCTGGTGACCAGGACTCTCTACTCTGTGGGTGCCCTGAGAACTCTAAGCAGGAAGCCAGGACCAGATTCATCAGAGTTCAGGGAAGCTGGACTGGACCCTGGCTCTGACTGCAGTCCTCTGTGCTTCCTCTTCCTTCTCTGAGGCAGTCCAGTTTGCGAGTCAAGGCCAATAGATTCCATAGTTATTTGTTACATTAGCACAGTTATTTATTACATTTATTACACAATTATTTATTACATGCTTGTGGGAGGCAGCCTGGGGCATTACTTGGAAGAGTCCCGAGACAGATTGAAATATCCTCATCTTAAATTTTGGCTAGGGGGTCTGCAAACAAACAAACACAGAGACACAGGACTGGTTGACTATAGTGTAGAGTTGGCACTGTCTAGAATTCTAAGTCCAAGCTCTGTCTGAGAAAGCTGCCTTTTTCATTGTCCTGGGTCATGGCCACCATAGTCATCAGCTATAGACAGTACTGCACCTATTCTGAGGATGAACCATAGGGTATAGAGGGAGCTAATACTGACAATGTCCCTTGTACTGTGTTAACACCACACCAACATTTACAAGAAAAGACATTACAGAAAGATAATGCCATTCATTTTAAAAAACGCTCACGAAGGCTCAGGGGCCAGAATGCTTGCTTAGCATATACAAGGGCCTGGGTTTGATCCCTAGCACTGAATAACAATATGAACAACAAATCAACCAACTTAACCAGACATGGTAGCTTGTTCTAGTGGTCATAGCAGTTGGGATGTTGAAGGAGGAAGATTTCTGAGAGTTCGAAGCCAGCTAGGTCTACATACTGAATTTTAAGCCAGGCTGGGTATAGAGTGAGACCCTGGTTCAATAGGGAATGTGGCTCAGTGATAGAGTGCTTGCCTGCCATGTCTGAGGCCATGGGTTCAATCCCCAGAACTGCAAAAGAAACAAAACAACAAAAATACTTGACCATGTTGGTTCACACCTGTAATACTAGCACTGAGGAGATTGAGGCAGAAGGATTGATCTAGGCTATGTAGTGAGTCCAAGGTGAACTGGGGCTACATATTCAGACCTTGTCTAAATCAATCAATCAATCAATCAATCAATCAGTGGTTGTGCCAGGCAGGCCTTTTAATTCCCACACACCAGAGACAGAGGCAAGCAGATCTCTGTGAGTTCAAGCCAGCCTGGTCTACCTATGGAGTTCCAGGATAAGCAGGGCTATGTAAAAATACCCTGTCTCAATAAAACAAACAAATGTTCATGTACTTAACATATACTAACATATTTAATTCTCAAAATAGCCCCATAACATAACCATTATTATTTGTTCTCATTTTTGGAAGGAAACTGAGGCAGACTGAGTCATTTTCAGAGATCACACCACTAGCACAGGGTTGTGGTCACTGTCTTCAGTTGTTGCTGGGTGGAACCTGGAGCCTCCTGCCTGCTAAGCATACACTGTATGGCTAGGCTGAACCTTCAGGACCTGGCTGCCTTTTCTCTCAGATCGATTCTCTGGTTTTGTGATTCTTAATCCTGAGCTTATGTAAGCTCTTGCTCAGTAAGACTGAAAATACAAAACCCAGGAATGATAAAACCTCAAGTTTTTAACACATACAATGGTTGGAAATGCTCAGCATGGAAAAGGACGTAAGGAAGTCTGGGCTAGCAAGCTTTGTTTGAGATCTCCGGGGTTCTCTGAACACGAAGAAGGAAACTGGTGTTTAGTTTCTTGGATGTTCATCTTGTCCTTTGAATGAGAGCAACCTCTGGCCCTCTACCCACCTCAAGGCATAAGGAATCATTTCCCAAAGGAGGTGAGGGTCCCGTCTGCTCCCTCATGGGTCATTTCCCTTGAGACCAAAGCTGGAAAAGGCCACCAGTTCCAGCAAAGTGTTTTAGAAAGAGAAGAAGATGGGTAGAGCTATTCTGTAGCATTTTTTAGAGACAGCTACCTACTTGGCCAGCTTCCTCCATTCATGACTACTTGGGGGAGGGCATGAAGGCCAGAATAACAGAAGTCGTGAGTAACTGGGAAGTCAGCATCATCCACCAGGTAGGGCGTGTGAGGGCTGAGTGGCTAAGGAGACAAGGCCAGAGCAGCATGCTAGCCAAGCACAGCCCTGGCTTCTTCTTAAATGTATACTCTATCGATTAATTCTGTGTGCATGTGTGGATTTGTGGATGGGTGCAACCCACCCTGTGGGTGTGTACGGAGGGGAGAGGGCAACTTGTCAAAGCTGGCTCTCTCCCTCTACCCATGTGGATTCTGGGCATCAACTGTGGCATTTGCCCCTTAAAGAAACGCAAACCCTGGCTCTATTTTCCTTGGATGGTATATGCTGGGCCTCTGAACTACCCCAGTAACCTTGTTCTAGTTCTAGTGTCTTTTAGCAAATTAAGTTAATTTGTATTATTTAGATAATTCCAATAGGCATAGTGCTACACCCCTTGAAACCTGAGTTCTTGGGAGATAGACAGAGAAGGATCAGGAGTTCAAGACCAGCCTGGGAAACATGAGACCCTGGCTTTCTCCACATGTGCAAATTTTATGTGGTTCAATCTTACAGGTTTCTGTATATTTTTTCTAGATCACTTTGGAGCACAATAAGGACTTCATCCTTAAATACATAGGCATTGCCTTTTAAACAATCAGCATAGGACCAGGAATACCTCAGTCTTCAGTGTTTGTCCAGTGTGCATAAAGTCCTGGGTTCGGGTTTCAACACCGGTAAACTAGACATGGTGGTGCCCATCTGTAATCCCAGAACTTGGGAGGCAGAGGTTGAAGGAGTCTGAATCATCCGTGGCGACATAGTGAATTTAAGACCAGTTTGGTCTATGAAACAAGATCTAGTCTCGGAGAAAAGGAGGGTGGGGCAGGGCAGATAGAGAGGGAGAGAAGAAAGAGACCAAAGACCAAAGGCAGATAATAACTAATATGTTATGTGAACAGTGAATCTTTGTTTAAAGATTACACTGCATGGAACTGAGAGATGGCTCTCAGTAAAATGCTTACAAAAAAAAATATGAACACACAAATACATTACACAGAGATGGCTCTCAGTAAAATGCCTACAAAAAAAATATGAACACACAAATACACTACACACAAAAAAAGAAAGAAAAGAAAATGTACGTACAGGCCTGGGGACGTAGCTCAGTTGGTAGAGAGCTTGCCTTGCATGCACGAGTGCTGGGTTGATCTGTGGCAGTGAGAGTCTGAAGAGTCCACAAGAGGTTTTTCCTGGTGCTGGAGTTACACTTATGAACTGAACTCCAGTCCTCTGCAAAAGCTGCAAGTGCTCCTAACTGCTTGGGCCATCTCCCTAGTTGCCTAATTTTTCTGCATATTTGTGGTCCTTAGTTGGCTGAATCTAAGCGACAGCCAGCTCATGAACACAGATGGCCAACTGTGTCTTAGCACCCTTCCTGTGGGAGCAGCAAGGAGACTGTAGTGTTAAGAATATGTACCCAGGGCAGATCTATGCACAGTTAGGGGCTAGAATAAGTACCCAGGATTTCTTAACCCATATTTGTTGGAATTTTTGTTGATCTATTCTTTGATATTGGTGATTTGGTTGTATTGGTTGGATTTAAAATTGTTTATTTTATTTTTACTTATATGCAATGAAGGGACTCTAGCCAGCTCCAGCATGGCAAACATGGCTCTGGCCAGCCTTGCCCTTCTCCCCAGTTCCCTTTGTCTTGCTAAACCATTAGATTACACTCCCAAAGCTATCCAACAAGGTCTAGTCCCTTATTTGGCCACTTCCTCTTCCTGAGGCTAAATACCAAGATCCAGTTATCAAAGTATGTCAACCTTGCAATCAAAACTGGTTTTGCCTCACCTAATTAGCATGTCTAATTAAAACTAAATACCTCTTCCAAACTCGGGTTCTCCCCCTTTATCTTTATATACTGCTATTTTCCTATGGGCCATGCCTGTCTCCTCTTCCCCATCTCCCTTGTTCCCTTCCCTTTAGCCCTAGTCTTCTATCTCCTGTCTTTACCATTTATTCCCTGCTGTTTGTCCCTCTGGGGCAAATAAACCTCCTTTGTGCAGAGAACTTGGTATTTGGTCTCTCTCTCTCTCTCTCTCTCTCTCTCTCTCTCTCTCTCTCTCTTTTTCCGAGACAGGGTTTCTCTATACCCTGGCTGGCCTGGAACTCACTCTGTATACCAGGCAGGCCTAGGACTCAGAAATAAATTTGCCTGCCTCTGCCTCCCAAGTGCTGGGTTTAAAGGCGCGCGCCACCACTGCCCAGCCCACACCTATCTCTTACATGAAGGTGTGTGTATGTGTGTGTGTGTGTGTGCGTGCGTGCGTGTGTGTGTGTGTGTGTGTGTGTGTGTGTGAAGATCAGAAAAGGGTACCAGATGCCCTGAAGCTGGAGTTACAGAGAGTTGGGAGTACCCTGACATGAGTGCTGGGAACCCAACTTAGGTCCTCTAGAAAAACAAGTGCTCTTAAGCGCTGAGCCATCTCACAGTCCTATAAGTTGCTTTACTTTGAGCTTCCTGTGTACTGGAAGATGACCTTGAATGCTTGATTTTTCTGCCTCTACCTTTAAGTACTAGGGTCATAGGCCATGGCTACCACACCTATTGTGCAGTAATTTCCCCCTGATGAAAATCTTCCATCTTGGAGTAAAGCTTTAGCACAGTGTGTTAGAAGGAATATGAAACCGTTGGCTATCCTAAGAGGAGGTGAAACACTCCAGTCTACAGAGAAGCTCTGGACACTCAGGAAGCAAACAACTCCTTCAGGAAGTCCTTCACTGGGCCCCTTTCTCTCTAAGCATATAAAACCTGTAAGGTCTGCTAAAGGATGCTTTCAGGCAAGGTGCCTGGAAGACCCTCACTCAGACCAACTGAGCCACCCGAAAAGGACACTCACCAACCTGCTGTGCTGCTGGAGCCTGCGCAGTGAGTATGTTCCAGGTTTCCAGCTTTCAGAGCTGCCACCCATGCTGAGGTGGGCTTGGATAATGCACCTGTATGTTAGCCTTTGGTGCTACTTGGGTCTGCTGTCGGTTTTCCACCTGGCTCTCTTGGCCAACTATTTCAAGCGAGTTTAGTAAAGATAGGTAGGGTTGCTTGGTGGTTAAGAGCACTTGTTTTCATGGAGGACCTGGGTTCAGTTCTCAGCACCCACCTGGCAGAGCGCAGCCATTTGTAACTCCAGTTCTAGGGCATCTCGTACCTTCCTCTAACCTCTGAAAGCACTAGGCACACATGTGTTACACACATGTGCATGCGGACGAAACACCTATATACATAAAATAAAATAAAGAAACCTTTAAAAAGAGAAAAGGAAAATGAAAAAAGATGATTGGCCAGGCAGCCTTTGCAAACCAGAACCTACTAGCACCAGATTTTCTTTGAGAAGAAAAACCTGTGAAACCAAACAATCTCTAGTTTGATCAAAGCACTCCTTACAGACAAGATGCCTAGGAAATCTTAACTGGAGCAAACCTGCGAGCACATCCTCCAAAGCCAGGTCTGAGATTCTCACACAGTTTTTCCCTGGAACCTGGCAAGTTAACCTCAGCCATGTCTGCCGCTTGTCTCTCAATCCTGTTTGATATTCTTAAACATTTTGAAACTTTTGGAAGGTGTCCATTACTTCTCAGTAGTTCACTGCTTAATAGCAGGAACTGGCCACGCCCCGTGATGCTAGGCTATGCGGCTGCCAGTTAGAAGATGAAATCCAGCTGATTGTTTGGATCAACTGGTGACCTCTACGCCTTTGTGTGCTCACCTGGTCTGCAGGATTCATTCAACAAATACACTTTAGGCAGGGTCCTAGGCATGTGGAACATAGAGTGAGCAAAACAGGTATGTTCCATACTTGGCAGATGATTCATGAGCAAGATGGCTCAGCACTTAAGAGTAAATGCTGCTCTTCCAGAAAACCTGAAATCAGTTCCCAGAACTCATGTGAAGCAACTCACAACTGCCTGTAACACCAACTTCTGGGATCTAACATGCTTGACTGGCCTCCCTGAGCATTCTCATGCATATAGCGCGCGCGCGCGCGCACACACACACACACACCACTATATATGAAATTATTCAAGATCTATGTAATATGTACTATATTCTCTCCATGTAATTAAGTAGCTCATCACAATTGCAATAAAAGCTCTTACCTTAGCAATATGTGGAGATTATATAAGTTAGAGGTCATGTGTTCAAGGCCAGCCAGTGCTACATAGTGAGTTTGAGGCCAGTGTTGGATACATCGTAAGGCCTGGTCTCAAAAGCAAAAAGGGAAACAGGTAAAACTCTTGACTCATTTGCCTGGTGAGCTAAGTCAAGGTGAGAGGAGCGAACCCACTCCCTAAAGTTGTCCTTTGACCTCCACACATGTGCTGTGGCACGCACACCAGCCTCCTTCACACACATTACACATGTGTGAACACGTGTGCACACATTCACAGAGTCAAAAAAAAATTTTTCGAGACAGGGTTTCTCTGGTAGCCCTGGCTGTCCTGGAACTCACTCTGCAAACCAGGCTGGCCTCAAACTCCTGGAAATCCATTTGCCTCTGCCTCCCAAGTGCTGGGACTAAAGGTGTGTGCCACCACACCTGGCTTAAAAAAAAAAAAAATAACAGAGGCTGTGGAGATGGCTCAATGGATAAAGCACTTGCTTCATCCACCTAAAAGCTGATGTCTAACCAATCTAGCTAACTGGTGAGTTCCAGCTTCAGCATGAGGCCCTAAGGTAGAGATTGAGAAAGGAAGTTGCCCTAAGTTGAATTCTGATGACACACATGAACCTGTACACACTTGAACTTCGACACATATCAAACACACACAAATCAACTAACAAAATGGGCAATGATAGAGTTGCTAATATTTCTAAATGATGTTGGGATTGCAGGCATTCTCCACCACACCTGGACTGTGTTGTACATATACTTAAAAGATTAGAAGCAGAGGCTGTAATCCCAGCACTCGGGAGGCAGAGGCAGGTGGATTTCTGAGTTCAAGGCCAGCCTGGTCTACAGAGTGAGTTCCAGGACAGCCAAGGCTACACAGAGAAACCCTGTCTCGAAAAACAGAAGAAGAAGAAGAAGAAGGAGGAGGAGGAGGAGGAGGAGGAGGAGGAGGAGGAGGAGGAGGAGGAGCTGGAGAGAGGGCTCAGCCAGCAAGAGCCTTGTTGCTCTTGCAGATGACTCAGGTTTGATTCTCAGCACCCACATAGTATCTCACAGCCATTCATAACTCCAGTTCCAGGGATCTGACATCCTCTCCTGACCTCTGTGGGCACTGTGTATACCATTTCTAAACAGGTCCATTTCCTCTATATCATCTCTTTTCTACTACCTCTGGTGTGTGGTAGGTGCAGGCAGGCAGGCAAAACATTTAAACACAAAAAAGTGAATATTTTTTTAGAAACAACAACCCAGCTATTACCTCTTGTGTGCCCTTACTAGAAAAGGAGAAGTTCCCTTCTAGCCCCCACAAAGCTGTATTTGGGGGACATAGGCTTACTAGCCGAAGGAGAGAAGAAAAGTTTAATGCTAATTTCTATTCCTGTTGGAAAGTACAAGTTAAATTCAGGGCTCAATGGTAGAACGCTTGCCTGGTATGCACAAGACCCAAGCATGAAAGAAAAGAAAAAGATCAGAGAAAAAGGAGAGGAGAAAAGGCACAGCTACTAATGTACTAGGACCTTCCTGCCTGAGCTGGGAATCGTGAGTACCAGAGGAGCAGGAGACCTCAGCTTAGAGTTTTCACCAAATGGTTCCACATCTGTGCAAGACCCAAGCACTGTCTGCAGAATGAGAACATGTTTCACCCGTGTGTGGGCAGATGCTTGTGTGATTAATCCAGGTTACTTTCTAATGTTGTCAAGGCTGTCCTGGAATCCTGGGCCATCTGCCATCCTCAGCTTCTCAACCACTAGTCATTGTCTTTTCTTTATGTAGTTTCTTGTTCAAATATTATCCTGTATGGCCTGAGCTGCACAGAGAGTTCCAGGCCAGCTTGAGCTGAGCTACAGAGGTCTTGTCTACAACAACAGCAACAACAACAACAAAGGAAAGAGAATGAAGGAAGAAAGAATTTGGGGACTGAAGAGAGAGCTTAAACGGTCACTGTGGCCGGGCAGTGGTAGTGCTTTAATCCCAGCACTCGGGAGGCAGAGACAGGCAGATTTCTGAGTTCGAGGCCAGCCTGGTCTACAGAGTCAGTTCCAGAACAGCCAGGGCTACACAGAGAAACCCTGTCTCGAAAAACAAACAAACAAAAAAAGGTCACTGTGACCCTCCCCAGAGAGCACTGGTCAGTTTCTGAATGAAAGTCTGTAACTTTTATTTTTTTAAGCTTTATTTTTGATGATGGTTTTTTAAACATTTTAATCTTTTAGCCCACCACCCACCAGAGGTAGTGGAAAAGAGAGGTTATAGAGGAAATGGACCTGTTTAGAAATGGTTCTTTGGTGTAGGTCTCATCTGTGTTGTCATGAAATCAGCAGTTCAGTTCACACAAGTCTGCAGCAGCAGCTCAATCTACTGGTAAACATTTAACAGATATACCACAGTCCAGTTCGGTAGAGTTAGGAGAGTAAACAAAAATCAGCAGCGGTGGCACTAACCTAGCAGAGACAGCCTTAGCCTCAGCACAAGTCAGCAGGAGGGACCAGGGCCAACAGGAATGCCAGGAAAAGTTCTCAGCTGTGCCTCTCTCAGCGAAGCGAAGATCAGCGAAGCTGTGAGACCAACAAGCACTGTACAGCTAGCTCTATAAGTAAGCTAAGCTCAGCCTCTATCACTTGTGGAGAGCTTTTGGGGCCACTTCTAGAAATTTGACAAGCACTTGTCACTGGGCTCAAGGAATTAGGCTCAGATAAGAATATTCACATTTGGGCTAATACAAAGCTCAAGGTAAACTCAGCCTAGGAATGTGTGACATTCCTTTTATCTTGGTCATTCTAATAAGCCCCTAGAAACAGTGACTAGGGGGCTTTGTTTATTGCTTTGTTTAATCTCTTGGTTTATTACCTTGTTTGATTACTTTGTCTTTGATCTAAGAACTGACCCTATTCTCTGCTAGTACCTAGAATGGTTTAAAAGCTGACTGGGAAAAAATAAACCGGCTTCAGCCTCAGCACTGGCTGGAGTCATGTTAAAGTGTTGTCTAATTGTCTTTTTCTTTTCAATCCTCACTTGCTCCCTTGAGATCTTGTTGACTGACTGAGCAGGCTTGGTTAATCACTGTCCCTCAAGTCCTTTTTATACTCCCTTCACACATCACGTATCATCCTCCATGGGTCTAGCCTCAGCATGTATCTTGTCTCAGCAAGTGTGTCTATCTCAGCTGACATCACTCTGTCAATCAGCCCGAGTCTGTGGAACTGTAGCATACCACTAGAAATTTTCTGGTGTGTTTCCCTCTATGGAATCCCAAAAAATGGAGCTCAACTACATAATGTAAGGCAGACATGTGTGTCACTAGTGAAGAATCCTTCACCATGTGTCCTTCCATGTGCTTGCTTTAGCAGAACATCCTCTCACCTGTGTCTGCTTCAGGAAAACACTCCTTCACGTGTGTGCCCCAACAAAACACCATCTAACATAACTGACTTTCCAAAGAAACCAGAAGTTTCTACTTCAAAAGCCATTTGCTTTCAAAGGGTTTCGTAAATAAGTAATCTCAGAATCACAAAGCTTCTTGCTGCTTTCCCTGGAATCATTGATAGTGTTGTGTGGAATTCCAATGGCATCATGCCAGTGTTTCTCTGTCTGGGTGAGTGAGTGATTTAAATCTGTGAGGAGAGATTCATAGAAAGATGGGGCATGGAGAAGAAATGAAAGCATCTCTCTCTCCCCACCTTTAAAGTCTTCCAAAAGAAGAGACAACTCTATCTCTGACAGTCGTTTTTAACATTGCAGTTGTTTTTTTGTTCTTCCGTGTGTTTGGGAGGAGGAGACACACAAACCACAGGGCACAAGAAAGTCAGAGAACAACTTTTGGGAGTCAGTTCTTTCTTCCCACCATGTGGGTTCTAGGAACCAAGCTTAGGCCATCAGGCTTGGTTTCTGCCTGAGCCATCACACTATTCCACTTCATCTTTCCTTTTTAAGGACTATTTATTTATGCATGAGTGCTCTATTGGCATGTGTGTCTGCATGACAGAAGAGGGCATCGGATCCCACTATAGATGGCTGTGAGCCACCATGTGGTTGCAGAGAATTGAGCTCAGGACCTCTGTGTTGTGAAATATAATGCAGCAAGGAGTACCTTGTGGGCCCACCCAAGGTGACCCCCTGAGAAATTATGCCAAACAACAGATCTGGTATAAGGGGGTTTATTTGGGGGAAGAGAGTAGAGTGAGGACCAGGTAAAGGCAGATGAGTGGATATGTAAATAGGCAGACAGCAGAGCCATGAGGGCAAAGAAGCAGGGGGGTGGCGGCAGAAAAGGACTGTAGAGAGAGAGACTAGACCAGCCAGGAACACATGGAGAGATGGAGAGAGAGAGAGAAAGAAAAAGAGGAGAGAGGAGAGAGAGAGCACACTAGGGTAGTGAGCAGGCCTTTTATATGCTGGTGGAGGCAGGCAGGTAATGGCAGCAGATGATGACATAAGCCATTGCTAGGTCCCTGGGATGAGCCTAGAGGAATTACCTGTAAGCTAACATTCCTCCCTTTTGTTTAATTAAAAGTGAGGAACTAGGAAGGGATGATGGTGGGGCAGGAGTAAGGGTGTTCTTTAGACTATTTGTTGCTGACTGAGGTTGATGTTGTCTTTGGGGACCCTAAGAAAATAGGAATGCTGGCCTAGTCTAGAGCTGGCCGTTTCACTGCTGTCCAGGCTCTGTGGGACCCTGTGGCTAGGAAAGTGCAGGCCCAGTTGAAGCATCTATGAGGCTAGACCAAAGCACCTGTAGATAGTCTGGAGATGCCTTGGATGCAGATTTTGAGTGAACACCTGGACCTGGCAGGATATTTAACAGAGGCAAAAGATAAGGTTAAGTAGATTAGGGGGAATTTGTTTCCTTAGGTGTACATTTGAAACTTTTAGGTCCATGGTCTTGATGGTTGTGGGGCGGGGAGTCCCAAAACTAGGGAGTGGGGGATCCCACCCTCTGAAACAGGCAGTAGGTAGAACCCGTAGGCAGTTGATTGACAGGGGTACTTATCTGGAGTCCATTTGACCCATGAGAGGTGGGTCTGAGTGGATTTCCCGAAGCTTACAAAGATCTTGATTTTCGATAGACTACAGTCCAGGGAAGAGGAGCTTCTTCTCCATCCAGACTAGGTATGTAGAAATTTAGCACTGAGAAACAGCCTTAGGTCTATATGTAAAAGGTAGCCAGAGGGAACTTAAATCGTGAGCTTGGAACTATGATAGTGGATTGTACTGTGGAATGTTTTACCAGTTAGACTAATTTAGCAGAACTCCACTGATTGATGTTAAAGCTCTGAACTTTTGAAGTTCTAATACAACAGAAGCGGAGTGAGGGGAAGGAATCCAAAGCATTTCCTTTTATATACCTTAAGTCACCTCTTTATCACCATTTAAGCTTTCACACGCATTTACCAACCTTAAAACCCCTAAAGGCACCATCTTAGACCCTCATAACGTACGCTTTCACATCCTCGGACTTTACACGTTTCCCTACCCAGTTATTTACCGTGGATGAGACACAGGTGGTTGATCACTGCGAGCAATCACTGTAAAGTGAGTTCCTTTAGGTAAAGGAATAGTAAAAACTTACATCTGAAACCTTTTTTTGTTTGTTTTGGTTCATACCATGTCACATGGTGGGTTGCAAGCCATGTGGCCAACATGGTTGCTATTTTAAAACATTTGCATTTCTATGTATATGAGCTGCATCTGAGTTAGATGCACATATACATATATGAAGTTAAATACAAGTTGCACACACAGGGCTGAATTTGAGTTACATACATACATACACATATTCTTTCTTAACAAGAGCTGAATAAAAGCAAATACTGTTGCAGATTATATAGATTTGACCCCAAACCTAATGAACACTTTACAAATCCTTAGATAAAAGTTTACAGCATAATCTTAAGATATTATATTTTTTTCTTTACAGAGCAGAATGCAAAGAAATCAGAGATAAAAAATTTTTGAGAGTGGGAAGTAGAACCTTAAGTCCGTGGAAGGAGAGCAAGCTTAGCTTAGTGCATGCAGGCTGGCTGCAGGAGAAGTGGGCAGGGGAATTGGGGAGGGGCGTGTGCGTCCACGTGGGCAGGCTGAGAGCCAGAGCCACGTGGAGGAATCGGACTTTAGCTAGAACTTGGAACCAAATTAATAGACATATGATCCATATATCTCAGGAGTGGTTAGATCATTGGCTTGATTCAGAGCAGCCATTGGTGGGAACAGGAGTCCCTGGTCCTACCTGGCCCTGACCTGTTACAATTTAGACTAGACATTTAAGCATTATAGGAAGGGAGACCAGACAGAAAGAAACAGGGCTTCGAGAAAAGAGAAATAAAGAATTGGGTCTCTCTTTCCATTTCCCGATTACTTGTAGTATTCATGAAGGTCCTGTATAATATTAGAAATTTTATTGAAAAGGTGAATAAATTTAGGGTACTTTAATTCGGGTTTCAGGTGTAGAGGCTGCACACCTCTACACCTGAAAAATTGGAGGTTTTGTAAAAGGGATCTCAAGGGAGAATGACAAGATATGGACACCTTTCTCATGGATGAGAGGAAGGAAAATGTCACTGCAGCCTGTAGTCACAGGCGTCCCCAGGACATGGGGAGGACAAAACAAGGACTAGACGGTTCAGCGGGTGGTCATCACACTCCATGGGGGTCAGTGGCTTAGCCTGGCTAAGAGGAAAGACTTGGCGCCTGGAGCCAGGTCTCTGGTAGAGGCCAGGAGGCATGGAAGAAAACCGAGCTCTAGTAGCAGGGCCTCATCCACTGGGAAAGGTTGAGGAACAGTCTCCAAAGTGAGGTGTAGAGCAGGAAGGGGTGCGCTAGCCCAGTAGGGCCTAAGGAACCTGTAGGGTTGCAGCTCTGAGGATGTGGGGACAGGTGAAGAGGGCACACCTGGGCCTTCAAGGCTGTGGTCGGGAATATGTCCGCCTCCAAGAGTAACCGAGGAGTGATGGACACTGAAAAGTCACTCCCTTGGACTCAGAGAGATGTTAAAAAGACCAAAAGGGAAACTTACCTAATTGTCTCTGGATGGGGTGATGAGCGACTGGTGGACCAGAAAGCAGATTTGTTGCATGTGGCAGCAGGTTGTAAATAGGGTCCTGGTGTGTGGTTTTGACCCACAAAAGAACACAAGCACCAGGAGACCCTACCGAGTCTCAAAGCACCAATGTTATGAAGTATAATGCAGCACAAGATGGGCACCAGGTGGGCCCACGTCAAGGTGTCCCCCCTGAGAAATTACCATGCAACAGATCTGGTGTAAGTAAGCCATTGTTAGGTCCCTGTGAGGAGCCCAGAGGAGTCGCCCACAAGCTAACACCTGGAGCTGAGAAGTACACCAGGGCCTCCGAGCACATGGGCACCCCTCCCCTCCTGGAAGAAATTGGTTAGGGAGCACATAAGCTGGAAGGGAGGGGCTGATTAAGCCCCTACTACCTCATTCCCTAAAGACCAATCAGTTTAAAAGTCACACTGTTCTGCCAATCACATTGAGCCTAATGGCTGCTGCTCTAAAATCTGTATATAAAATCCCCGAACAGGCTACTCCAGGTCGTTCTCCTACCTTGGTATGCATAACAACCTCAGTATGCTGAATAAATAAATTCCTCTTGCATTTTGCATCAATCCCCAACTCCATGTGTTCACGGGGTGTGTGTGTGTGTGGTTCTCCGGTAAGTTAAGGCTCCCCAGAGTCTTACAGAGCCAGAGCCAGTGCTCATAACTGCTGAGCCATCTCTCCAGCCTCCAACTCTTATCTTTTAAAAGATGAGGTAAGGCTGGGTAAGGTGGCACAAGTCTTTAGTCCCAGCACTCGGGAGGCAGTCAGGTGGATGCCTGTGTGTTTGAAGACAGTCTGTTCTATATAGAGTTCCAGGCCAGCCATTGCTACATAGTGAGACTCTGTCTCAATAAACAAAAAATTTTTTAAAGGATATGTGTGTGAGTGGTATTTCTGAACTAAGACACTTGGGATTGACCTCTGTCTTTGATCCACACCACCACACATGTGCACCTACACACATGGCTACGAGTAAGTGTGCTGTTTAAAATCAAAAGTGAAACATAGACCTACTATCCAGCCTTAAAGTAACTACATTTCATTGGGGCCTTAGAAGACCCTTCTCACCCGCGAACTTCCAGAGTCTGTCATCATCTGGGTTTCCCTTAATCCTACCCTTTTTTTTTAGAAGTTTACTTTCCCTGTGTATTTTCTCACACCATATTTCGATTTGGGGGAAGGGGACATTTTAATTTGCTATCTTTTGTTTTTGTTTGGGTTTGTTGTTGTTGTTGCTGTTGTTGTTTGTTTTGTTTTTGAGACAGGGTTTCATGGAGCCCAGGCTGACCTTAAATTTGTTACATAGCTTGGGCTAGCCTTAAATTCCTGATCTTCCTGCCTCTGCATCCCAAG
Source organism: Rhynchomys soricoides (assembly GCA_019843965.1). NCBI lineage: Eukaryota > Metazoa > Chordata > Mammalia > Rodentia > Muridae > Rhynchomys > Rhynchomys soricoides. The sequence continues at coordinate 11,757,454 of JADRCH010000043.1, read as the reverse complement.
TACTGGGATTATAGACAAGTACTATCACAACAGGCTGAGTTCTTGCATATTATATAAATGAAATTATATAAATTTTATTATATAAAATTATTTTATAATTTGTAAATTATAAAATAATTAAATAAATTATATAAAATTTATTTAATTATATAAAATTTTTTTCTGTGATTTAACATTTAATTAATTTTTGTGATTTTATTTTTGTTGTTTGGTTTTATGCATGAATGTGTGTGTTCTTGTTGTTGTTGTTGTTGTTGTTGTGTATATGTGAATACAGGATGTCTCCTCAATCACTTCCTAACCTTGTTTTTTTTTTTCCTCAATGTATCTGGAACTCACAGTATTCAAGGCTAGCTCAGTCTTCACAGTGAGTTCTGGGCCAGCCCAGTCTACACAATGAGACACTGACTCAAAGAAGAGAAGGAAGAAGAGGGGGAATTTTTAAGAGATAAAGGCACTATTTGGATATATCCAGTTTCACAGGTCCATTGTGAGCCACCAGCATCTGGAATTCCTGCAGAAAGAGGAGAAAGCAGAAATACCACAGGAGTCACATGCAGATGCCATGTTAAGTATCTAGCTTCCGGCTAGACTGAGGAACTTGCTTCAGAGAAGGGAACCAGGGGTTAGAGAGTAGGGGACCAGCAATGATCAAATGTTGTCTTAGGGGTTGTGGCCACACCATCCACAATGTCATGGAATGGAGGGATGGGTGTGGTATAGCCCAGATAGGAGAAAACAGATCTGGTGAGAAAGCATTTAAATGAAATAGTTGATTTACAAGTGTTCTCTGAGCTGGTGAGATAGCTCAGTGGGTACAGGGTACATGATGCCAAATCTGATGACCTGAGTTTAATTCCTGGGATCCACATGGTAGGAGACAGTTGTCCCCTGACCTCCACACATGTGCACACACATACACATAAAGAAATGTAAAAGAAATAATAAAATCTTGCTCCAGCCAGGTGTGTTCACTCAGGTCCATAACTCTAGCACTTGGAAGGCCAAGGCAGGTAGATTCTGTTTCTTTTCCTTTGTATCTGTTTGTAAACACACTCCAGTTTTCTATCTATTTAACAGGAGTCTCATTTTATAAGATGGATCTATATTTAAAACTATAGCTTATTTGAATGAAAAAGAAATTATTAATTTGATTACCAAGAAATCATTTCAATACAGAGCACAACAAGGCAGAAAGAAACAAAGAGACCAGTAAAGTGCTTCCACTTCCTTTCTATTCGCTCACCTCCAAAGTGCCGCTTTCCCAGATCTGTTCCAGGATATTTGATTATTGTACGTAGAATGGTTAGCAAAAATAAAAGCTTAAATAGATATTGTGTTTGTCAAATGCAGATAGGTGGGTCCTATAGAGAGACACAGTTCTGGTGTGCCTCTAAAAGCTTGGATAGATAAGAATCCTAAAGCATGGAAAGTTCCTGCCTATTTTAAAGCAAGTTCTTTGGGAGAAGTCTTATGTTCTTTGCTCTATGACCCAAAGTCATCTGGGTGGTTTCCAGGTACCCCACAGTAAAGGTGAAAAGGTTCAGCCAGCCCCTACTGACTTGGCTTGGAGCTCCCCATCCCAACCCTCCATGACAGTGACCTGCCAAGAGTGTAGGGAGGAACTAGAGACTTCTTTTATAGGCAATTGGAACTTTGATAAATCTCTCCATCCCCCTCTCTCTTTCCCTTTCTCTCCTTCCCTCCCTCCCTGCACCCAAACCCCCATCTTGGAAGAGACTTCATGAAAGGAACTGAGATAAGAGGTACGGATTTTCTCTTTGGACTTACAGGAACCACAGAGAAGCAGCTGGCAGGACACAGGTGAAACAGGATTCTAGGAAGGAGAGCTAAGGAGCCTCATGGGCTTGGAGGACCTCAAGAGACTAGCTCATACAACGACACAGAAAGAGAGTTCTAAAGAGCTAGCAGTTTAGTTGTAGGACCAGGCTTATGAGTAGATATTTTATATATAATTAAGAAAACAAAGTTACCTCCCTGAGCTAGCAGGTTTTTATCTTAGTTTATGCCTCCCATATCTTTATTGGTATAAATATTCAATACTTTGAATGGTTACATAGATCTTTCCCCATCAACTAAGGAACGTCCATGGTGAGGTTTATGGAGTGATAAATATTTGGTTAGGCGGTGCTCTAACATATCCAAGTTTATTAGAAACTTCTGCTCAGTAGTTTCTATACAGGAAAACCATAGTGTCTACAGGTGTATGCTCTGGAGCTGTCACAGAGAGCATCATGGAGTGTGCCACCAGAAAACAGGGTACACAGCTCACTTATGCCAACCCAGCTCACAGTTGTCCTGCAGCTGCCCCATGAGTGTGTGCCTTGGGCCCTGGTCAAGGAGAAATCTTTGAAGGACCCCAGTCAGCTCCTGAGCTCTGTCTGTCAGTTGTACCAGGGAATGGAGATGCCAGACCTGCTCTCCATGGCCGACACCCCTAGGAAGGTCTGCTATAAGGGAAGGTCATTGTCCCAAGAAAAACAAGAGCCCAGCTGCTCAGCTTGTTCAAATTCGGAGGCGGCAAGAGGTGCTGCCAAGCTATTAAAAAACCTGCAGGGGGTTGGAGAGATGGCTCAGCGGTTAAGAGCACCGACTGCTCTTCCAAAGGTCATGAATTCAAATCCCAGCAACCACATGATGGCTCACAACCACCCGTAACAAAATCTGATGCCCTCTTCTGGGGTGTCTGAAGACAGCTAAAGCGAGTGGGGCCGGAACAAGCAAAAAAGTGTCTGAAGACAGCTACAGTGTACTTACATATAATAAATAAATAAATAAATCTTTAAAAAAAAAAAAGAAAAAGAAAAAGAAAAAACCCGCACACGTCCCACAAAACCCAGACTCAAAACTCTTCCTCATGATCAAGAATCTTGCCTTATTTTCAAATGGTGCTAAATCTAAATTCATTGAATAAATCATATATATTGCAGTGAAATCAATCTCTCTCTCTCTCTCTCTCTCTCTCTCTCTCTCACACACACACACACACACACTAATAAATACATACCTAAATAAACCTATTGTTAGTTTGGGTTTCTGTTTGAAATTACATCCTAAATTATATACAGATTAAGGTACACATTGGTACAGTTGCTGCACATCAGAGATAAAGAATTGTCTTATCCATGTAAAAGGACTAGATCACATGTAGTGAGATCTACAATATCTACAAGATCTAAGGGAAAGAACAACCCAATACTTTCTAATCCAGTTTTCCCTTTAACTGTAAAGACACCCTGGCCTGGTGGCTCACACCCTTTAATACTAGCACTGACAGGCCGAAGCAGGCAGATCTCAATGAATTCGAGGGCAGCCTGCTCTACACACACAGCTAGCTCTAGGCCAGCCAGTACTATATAGTGAGATCTTGTCTCAAAAATAAGTACATAACTAAGGACACTTATGTCACAGGATATTTGGAAGCATGTGAGAATTTGTGGGACCATGCAAGGCAGCTTGGTTTCTGGTTGAGCTAAGGCTTAAACCCAGTGTGGGCTAACCCTACAAGGGCGGTAGGCGTTTTGCCATGCTCCTGGGAACCAGGCTCCTGACAGAGGCCACAGCTCTCCTCCATAGGTCTGTGACTAGCAGTCACGTAAGGGCGACACCCAAGCCCCTCCACAGGTAGAGGTGTGGTCACGAAGCCTCAAGACATTCCCATGATAAAGGCTTAGCCACTCCCCTTCACAGCCAATGGTATTTCAACCTTACCCCTTCCTGAGGTCTAGGGTACAGATTCACTCATGCCATTCTCTGCCATGACAATATATGCACTGAAACCATGGACTGGTTTCTCTTCATCAGGATCTACCATGGGGAACATGGAACAGGCCTTTGTCTAAAGAACTGCGTCTAGTCTTCCGAAGAAAGCCTCTCAGAGCTCCCAGCCACGGCCGCAACCAAACCAATTCAGCTAGCCAGAGACAAGCCAAGGACCCGGTCTTCGATCATCCCGCCTTCCCCCTCTACGCCTGGGGCTAGATCCAAGCCTCGGGCCCTCACTTCGTTCTCAGCTCTTCCTCAGCATCCAGCAGCTCCTGGGAGCCCAAGAGCCTGAGAACCAGACAGAGCCAGTTCCCTGCGGTCCCTGGGACCCCAAGCCACACTCCTCCACCCCCGGGCGGTGTCCCATGCGGTTTCTTACAGCCCTATACCCGCCCGTTGGTGCTGTGGGGTGCTCCAGGTGAAACTTCTGGAATCCCACCTCTCCGAGAGACCCGAGCCTGGGGCGGACGTGGGACTCACCACACCTCACCTTTAACCAACAAGAATTAATAACACCAGTGAAAAAGACTATTTGACAATGAAGGGTCAGTTGAAAGATGACTCCAAAACAGGAATAAGACATCGTGGGAGAAGACAATGATAAACACCAGGTTTAGAACAACCCACCAGACAGCTGTGGGGACTGTAGTCCAAGCAGTGAAGGTGACTCTTGTTAACCTTTCCTGTATAACAATGGCCGGGCCAACAGTCAGGAGAGGAAGAGAAGGACTGGGAACTTGATGGCTCATGTTTCCTGGCTAGAGTTCAACAGTTGTATGTAACACTGAAATGCATTGGATTTAGTCGGCTTGCGTTGGATTGTTTTTCATTTAGTTTTGTTATTGTTTGGACTTTGGAAACAGGGTCTCATGTAGCTCAGCTGGGTACCCAACTCTCTGTATAGTGAACCCTGAACTCTGGATCCTCCTGCCTTGCCCGCTCAGGATTGGGGTTATAGACATGTTCCACCATACCTAGCAGGAAGTTGTATTTCTTGTTCAGGAAATAGTTTCTAAAATTCAAAAGTTGTTGCTGTTGCTGCTGAATCTCCTCCCTCCCCCCTCCTCTTGTTGGTATGTATGTCTCTACCGTGCGGGTTCCTGGTGTTCTTGGAGGTTAGAAAAGGGCATCAGATCCCCTGGAACTGGAATTACAAAAGTTGTGAGTCACCATGTAGGTTCTGGGAATCGAACCTAGACCCTCTGTAGGAGCAGACAGAGCTCTTAATCACTAAGCCATCTCTCCGGCCTCCAGCTTTTTTTCTTTTTCTTCTCCTTGTTTAATGCTATTTTGTTTTTATGTTTGTTTTAATGCTGGTTTCATCCTGTTGCTCAGATCTACTGTCTTCAAATCTATTCTAAACGTGTGCTGCATGCCAGGCTTTTATCACTTCCTTGAGAGAAATTTCTACAACTGATGTGCCAAAGGGAATGGACATTTTTAGATGTTTTTAACACATTGACAAGTTCCCTCTAGAAAGACCCAGCTAGTTCACACCAACAGTTCTCGAAAGTTCTTATTTCTTCACATCCTTACAGTCACTGGATACTGTCCTGGACCACATGAACTCTGAACTCTCACCTTAGACCCCTGTTCTCACAATGACTTAGAATGTGTGTGGTGGGCAGATGGTAGCTGCTGGTGCAGTTTTGAGGGCTTTTCTTTTTTTTAATATTTATTTTTATGTATATGAATGTTTGCCTGCATGTATGTATGTGCACCTGGCCATAACTTCCATGTGAAAAGAGTAAAAGGACCCTCGTCATCTAAGGTCTGTGATAGCCCATCTTGCTTTGAGCTTCAGGAGCACCAGAAACATGACTCTCCAGGACACCACTGAATCATCACGCAACTAGTGAGATTGGGATGTTTGTTTGCTTGGTTTTGGCTTAGTTTTGTTTTGAGTCAGGGTTTCACGCTGTAGCCAAGGTTACACCATGTAAACCAGGTTGCCCTGGAACTCCAGCAAGTTTCCTGACTCAACCTCCTAAGTGCTGGTATTACATATTTGGGCCACAGAGTCCCCAAACTGCCACAGTCTTCATAAGCTTTCCCCTGGGTCTCTAGACAGACTCAAGCTTACGTTTGTCTTGTTCTACCATTCACATCTTTCCAATACATGTATTTTTAAATGTATTTATTTATTTGTTTGGATGTGTGAGCTTGTGTATCACGGCACACATGGTCAGAAGACAGCTTATGGGAGTAATTTCTATGAGCTCAGGTCAGCAAGCTTGGTGGCAAGTGCCTTTACATACTGAGTCATCTCACCAGCCCAATTTATATATACTTTTAATGGTACCATAGTCTGTTAATGGTTTAGTGATTGTTAACTACCCAGTTAGAAAGGCCATGCTCAAGAAAATAACAAACAAATGCTGAGAATATACAGAGGAGGCCTCTTATTCACTGTAGGATTATAAACTAGGGCAGCCCCTGTGGAAGTCAGTATGAAGTGACCTCAAAAGTTAAAAATAGAGCCAGGCAGTGGTGGCACAGGCCTTTAATCCCAGCACTCCGGAGGCAGAGGCAGGTGGATTTCTGAGTTCAAGGCCAGCCTGGTCTACAGAGTGAGTTCCAGGACAGCCAGGGCTACACAGAGAAACCCTGTCTCGAAAAACCAAAATAATAATAATAATAACTTCCAGGCATGGTGGGCATATGCCTTTAGTCCCAGCACTTGGGAGACAGAGGCAGTAGGATCTCTGTGAGTTTGAGGCTAGCCTGGTTTACATATGGAGCAAATTCTAGTACAGCTAAGGCTACAAAGAGAAACCCTGTCTCAAAAAAACAAACAAAAATTAAAACTAATCTGGGTGGTAGTGGCACACATCTCTGATTCCAGCACTTGGGTGGTAGAGGCAGTGTTCAAGGCTAGCCTGATCTCTAATAGAGCAGGTTCCAGAACAGCCAGAGCTACACAGAGAAATCCTGTCTCAAAAAACCAAACCAAATTAAATTAAATTAAAATTAGCCAGGTGTTTAAAATTATCTATGACCTTAAGTGTTTAGCATGGGATTATATATGTCATATATATTATATATGTCTATAATCCCAGCACTTGAGAGGGAAAAGCAAGGGGATCAGAGGTTTAAGACCATCCCAGATTATATTTGATCCTGTCTCAGGAAGCCGGAATAAAAAGGCCTGGGAAGATGGTTCAGTTGGTAAAGTGAATACCATACAAACTTGAGGACCTGAGTTTGGATTCCCAATATCCATGTGAAAAGTCAGACAAGCAAGTGTCTGTAATCTCTGCACAGGACAAATGGAGACAGGAAGATCCCTGGGGTTTGCTGGCCAGGCAATCTATGCAAAGCAGTGATCTCCAGGTTCAGTGAGAGGTTCTGTCTCAAAATATAAGGTAGAGAGCAATTAAGAAGACACCCGATCTCCACCTCCGACCTCTGCACACAAACGTACGCAACAGAACAGTATTATGTAACAAGTATGGGAACTGAGTTATCTGTCACCTTCATACACTGTGGGCTGGCAAGTGCTTATGTCAGAAGCTGCTATTTGACAGCCTCAGCATCTGTGCACAGGCTGAAATGCTACACTCTCCAGATTCCTTTCTATCTAGATGTGCCCTATAATTACCTTTTGGACATTAAAATAAAAGTAGGACTTCCTGGACCCATCCTTCCTATAGAAGGAAATCCCTTCCTCCTCCCCTTCTGATCTTTTCCATCTGCCTGGAATTTAAATATGGCATCCGTAGCTTGGAAAGACACCTTGGGTCTCAGGAATCTTTTTGTGCACACTATGGCACACCCCCTCCAGTAAATTACAAAATCACCAGCCCCTAAATAGATCATTTCAGTTTTTTCTCTTTTAGACCTGGCCCATCATAACCTTGATGGTTTCAGCACTCAGTAAGCGCTCAGTTATATTTCTGTTGCTGTGATAAACCATGACCAAGTCACCTAATAGGAGAACTGGTTTGTTTGAGCTTACGGTTCTAGAGAATTAGACAGCAGTGCTGGGGCAGCAACTCTGGGCTCACATCTTCAAGCACAAATAGAAGGAAATCAGCCTGGCTCCAGTCTTTTAGCTCTCGAGCCCACCTCCAGTGACAGGCATCCTCTAACAAGGCCACACCTCTGAAGCCTGCCTTCCACACCTTCCAAAGAGTACCCAGGGACCAAAGCTATGGGGGACATTTCTCATTCAAGCCGTCACAATTGTATTTATGTGGAGTAGCTCCTAAATCCTGAGATTTCTAGCTTAGCTTGCGGCAGGTCAGAAAGGCAGAAAAATAAGGAGACAGGAGAAGGAAATGACAGGAAGGGAAAAGGCCCTTCACCCAGATACCTGGCTAGCTTATCCCTCTGACAGAATCAGGAAATTTCACACACCACTGGTAAAGCCAAAGTTGCCTGCAGAGGCAGGGTTTTCCTAAAAGAGATCTGAAAGAGAGGCCAGTGAGAAGGCTCAGCAGGAAAAGGTGCTTGCTGCCAACTCTTGGTTTGTTCCTGAACCCCACATGATAGAAAGAGAGAACTGGGTCCCCCACAAGTTGTCTTCTGATTTTCACACGTGTGCCACAGCATGTGCATGAACATATATACACATGAACTCAATCAATCAATCAATCAATCAATCAATGTAAAAAAGACACCTGAAACAAAGAGGCAATAAATAAGCTATGTTTAAAAGTGATCTATGACCTTGAGTTTTTTACATTCTTATCTTACCACTAAGTCTGGATAATATCCTCATACACTCACTTTACCACTAAGTTTAAAAAGGGATGTTCTTTAACCTTTAATTGCAACTCTGAGCAATGTAACTCAGAAACCACAGGATGATACAGCAAGCCACTGTAAAAACATAAGGAGAAAAGCTCCTCTGAGAAACCCATACCCACACTTGGGTATGTCTTCAATTCCTGAGCCTCTTTCCCTTAATCTCTGCTTAAAATATACATTGTAATCTCTTAATAAACTTCAATTCTGCCTTATACTGGCTTGTTCTGAATGGTTTTTTGTTGTTGTTGTTGTTTGTTTTTGGAGGTTTTTGTTTTTGTTTTGGTTTTTTGAGACAGGGTTTCTCTGTGTAGCTCTGGCTGTCCTGGAACTCACTCTGTAGACCAGGCGGATTTCTGAGTTCGAGGCCAGCCTGGTCTACAGAGTGAGTTCCAGGACAGCCAGGGCTACACAGAGAAACCCTGTCTCAAACAAACAAACAAACAAACAAAACAAAACAAAAACTATAGGAGATTACTCTAGGAGCTTAATTTAAAAGGGGGAATCTGCTAGAAAATTGGGGCTCAATTGGTAGAAAGCTTACTTAGCATGTGAAGCAATTTGTGGATTCAGTCCCCAGTACCCTATTGTCTTGGGGTTTCATTGCTGTGAAGAGGCACCATGACCAGGGCAACTCTTACAAAGGAAAACATTTAACTGTGGCTGGCTTTCAATTTCAGAGGTTCGGTCCATTATCATCATGGCAGGAAGCACAGCAATGAGCAGGCAGGCATGGTGCTGAAGGAGAGAGTTCTACATCTATTTTTTTATTTAGGATTTATTTATTAATTTTATGTGTTTGAGTACACTGTCACTGTCTTCAGATACACCAGAGTCACTGTCTTCAGACACACCAGAAGAGGGCATCAGATCCCATTACAGGTGGTTATGAGCCACCAGGTGGTTGCTGGGAATTAAACTCATGACCTCTGGAAGAGCAGTTAGTGCTCTTAACCACTGAGCAATCTCTCCAGCCCCGAGTTCTACATCTTGATCTGAAGGAAGCCAGGAGGGGACTGCATTCAGCAGGCAGTCAGAAGGAGACTCCCTTCTATACTGGGTGGAGCTTAGGTATAGGACCTCAAAAGCCACCCCCCCCCCACCCACAGTGATGCACTTCCTCCAACAAGGCCACACCTCCTAATAGTGCTAATTCCTGTAGGCCAAGCATACTCATAAATCGGACATGGTGCTGTTGAAGGTCTAGCCTGAGGTACATGAGACCCTATTGTTTCTGGTATCTATGGTGGGGGAGTTTACTTTTCGCTTAAGTTTTATTTGCATATTTTTGGGAAGGGGTGTGCACGTACCAGAGCACATGCTTGGAGGTTCATTACCCCTTTACACCAGAGATTGAACTCAGGTTATCACCCTTGGCAGCAAGTACCCACTAAGCTACCTTACAGTCCACTGCAGAAGTGCTGGGTGGAGTCCACCAACTCTAGGATTTGGTTTGTTTTTTGGTTGGTTGGGTGTTTGTTTTATTTTCCTCTTTGGTAGAACTCGAACTCAGGACTTTGTACATGCTAAGCAAACCCTCTACCACTGAGTTCCAGACCCTGGCTCTTAATATGAAAAGTGAAGATGGTTTTTCAGAGTACCAACTTCACCACGTGTCCCCCAGCCTCTAACTATCCCAGTGGGCTACATTCCCTTTCCTGTAGAACCTTTCAATCTCTAGAGTTAGTGAAAAGCATGTTTGTCATTTGCCTGGTTTTCTACGTGCTTATTGCTAGTTCAGCCCCACCCCGTCCAGCTCCCCAGAGCAGTATAAATCTCCAGGTATGTTCACATGCAGTAAGCATCTCATCCACTGCATCAATTTGAAGAACTCTCTCCCAGGGCCTTTGGCCCACTCCCTTCTTTATAGTTGCTTTCCAGGCCGCCTATTTGGCCACCATTCTGGGGACCGCCTGTCCACCGACATAGTTAAGAATGGGACACGGAAGGGGTCTCTGGACTCTCTTTTGTATACATGGGACACATGTTCTGGCCATTTCACTGTAAATTAATTTGACTGGTCCAATTCCTTGGGAAGCCTCTGATGTTAACAGATGTAGGAATTTTTCTCCCCCATGCTTAATCAAATTTCCTGGAAAAGTTTCTTCTAATTTCCTGCCGAGACAGAAAAACAAACAAACTGAATGCACAGTTCTGCTTGCTGAGGGGAAGAGAGCCGAGGTGAAGGTAACTTTATGCAGTATGCAACACCCTACTTAAACCTCCAGCTTCCACAAAGATCTGTGACACACGCACAGCTTCCGGCCCAGAAACCCTGTGTATTCTTTAAATTTTCCCAGAAGCCCAGTACCTTTTTCTGGGTGCAAAAAGTACAGTTACTCCCAAAGGACAGTGAGGAATCAGGTGGTGGTGTTCTGCTTCTCCAACAGACATTTGATCAGTCTAACATTCTTCTGGTGTCACCTGGGGCCTCCGAATCCAGTCCTCTTGGGGGTTCTATGATATGAATGAATGACTGCTTCTCAATTTGCCCACAGTGACAGCATTTGATGTTCTTTTATCTTACAGTCCAGTTGCCAGTGATTGTTCACTTTTTCAGTGTTGGGAATTGAACCCAGGCCTGACACATGCCAAGCACACAATCTGTCCAGGAGCTGCGTTCAGATCCACAGTTGTTTTATTGGTTCTGTCTCCTTTAAGGCTCGCTTTGTTCTCGTTCATTTGCACTTTTAAAAATTAATTCCACTGCTTCTCATTATAGTGAACTTCAGAAGGGAAGCATTTATTTCTGCTGTGGTTTTTGTTGGCGATGGTTTCAATTTAGTATAGAGGGGTACTTTTGAGGTCTGGGACACAGCTCAGTTGGTAGAGTGCTCACCTGGCACGAAGCCCTGGGTTGGATCTCCAGAAGCACATAAGCCAGGTACATGTCTATAATCTCAGCACTTGGGAGGTAAATGGAGGAGGATCAGAAGTTCAAGATTGTCCTCTACAGAGAGCATTTGAGGCCAGCCTGGGCTACATTCTATCTTAAGAGGAAGGAATGGAAAAGTAGGGAGGGAGGAGATGGCTAGAGAGATGGTCCAGTGGTTAAGAGCACTTGATTTACGGCTCTTCTAGTGGCCCCAGGATCCCTTCCCAGCACCCGCATTGTGGTCAACACCTATTATAACTCCAGTTCCAGAGGACCCAACACCATCTTTCTGGCTTCTACCAGCACCAGGCTTGAAACAGCACACAGGCAGACATGCAGGCAAAATATCCCTACACATAAAAATATTTTAAGTATTTAAAAAAATCAAGAATACAAATCTTTTATTAAAATCTTTATTTAGTTTATGTTTGCATTTCACTTGCATGGAGGTCCCCCTGGGGTCCAGAACAGGGTTTCAGATCCCCTAAATAAAGAGTTGTAGGCAGCTATGTGTGATGAGCATGTGTGATGTGAGTGCTGAGACTCACCAGAGCCCTCAGCGAAAGCAACAACCATGGGCCTTAACTCCCGAGGCAGCTCTCCAGACAGAAGGACACACATTTTAAAAACCTGTTAATTACAAAAAAAAAAAAAATTAAATAAAGAATCCAAGATATGTGTAAAAAGGCCCAGAGTTGATTACTGGTGTGATCAACTGCCTGGTGACCCTGCAGGACAGGGATAGAATGAATACCATCTGGGACCCGAAAGAGAAGTCTGTTTGAGAGTTTACTTATTTCTCTCCTGAGAATGTCTCTTGGTTCTGCTCTTTTCCCTCTACACAGACTCAGCAATCACATCTATAGGAATGTCCCTAAGCTCTCCAGACTTGCCTGACTTCCTGGGGGGGGTTGGGGGGGGGAGAGGGCAGTTCTACTCTGCTGTCCCACAAAGGTTGCTCCCAAAGCTCATAATCCAAATTGACCTCATCCATCTTCTGCCTCAGAGGTTTGAAATCAGGATTCAATTTTTACTTCTCCATTGGTACAGGGACCTAGTTAGTTACCATAATGTAGTCATGGGATGCTGCTAATGGCTTTTGTACTCATTGTTTGTGGGTATGAGACAGCTACAGCTGTAAATCTGATACATAGGTCTGGCAGAACAAAGTCCCACCTGGGACGGGCTGGCATCTGGACAGAAGTTTGATATGGACATTGAAAATGGCCTATGGTAGCATTTAGATGACTTAGTAGATAAAAGGGATTTCCCATAAGCTTGGAAACCCGAGTTCTATCCTGGGAACCCATATAAAGGTGGAAAGAGGACTGGAGCATGGCCCATGTCACTCTTACAGAGGACCTGGGTTCAATTTCCAGTACCCACATGGAGACTCACAACCATCCAGTCTCCAGTCTCAGGGAATCTAATGTAATAAAATTAATAAATCTTTTCTACAATGAGAAAAATTAAAGCTCTCTGTAAAGCCTGGCATCATAGTGACTCTCATCTTTAACCCCAGCATTCATGAAGCAGAAGAAGGTACATCTCTGTGAGTATAAGGCCAGCCTGATCTAATGGCCACTTTTAGTGAAACGTTGCCTCAAACAACAACAACAAAAAAAAGTCTATGAACCTCTTGCTAATTATATATTTGGTAGAGAACTAATATTTAGAATATACAAAGAATTCAAAAAACTAAACACAAACCAAAAAATCAACTCAATAAATAGGCTAATGAAATGAACAGGCAATTCTTTTTTTGTTTGTTTGTTTGTTTGGTTTTGGTTTTTGGAGACAGGGTTTCTCTGTGTAGCCCTGGCTGTCCTGGAACTCACTCTGTAGACCAGGCTGGCCTTGAACTCAGAAATCCACCTGCCTCTGTCTCCCAAGTGCTGGGATTAAAGGCGTGCGCCACCACTACCCGGCTGAACAGGCAATTCTTAAAGCATGAAGAACAAATGGCTACTGAATACTTGAAAAAATGTTCAACTTCAATAGCCATCACAGAAATGTAAATTGAAATACATAAATATTCCCTCTCACCTCAGTCAGAATGGTGGCAATCAAGAAAATACTGATTGCTCACCCACAGGACCCAAGTTTGATTCCTAGCACCCACATGACTGTTCACAGAGACCTGTGACTTCAGATCTAAGGCCCTCTTCTGACCCCCTCAGGCACGAGGCATGCAAGTGGTACAGTACATACATGCAGGCAAAATGTCCATACACATAAAACAAAAATCTTTTTTAAAAAACTGTAGGAGAACAGGGGAACTGGTGGGGATGAGAACGGGAGGGCATGGGTGTGGGGGGCAATATCCTCAGCATGTATGCTCATGTATGTACCTATGTACAAGACAAGGGTCTTGTGTAACTCAGCGTAATAGAAGAAGCCCTGCACACACAAATAGTCTATGATGTAGAGCCCAAGGGCCCAACAGAACTGGTTGGAGAAGTGTTCATTTGTGCTGGAAGTCTTTTTAAAGCTTTGTTTATTTAGTTAGTTAGTTAGTTAGATTTTTTCCAGACAGGGTTTCTCTGTGCAGCCCTGGCTGTCGTGGAGCTCATTCTGTAGACCAGGCTGGCCTCGAACTCAGAGCTCTGTCTGCTTCTGCCTCCCAAATGCTGGAATTAAAGGCATTCACCACTACTATCTGGCTTTATTTTTATTTGCTAGTCTGTGTGTAGTTAGGTGCATGAGACCAGCAGAGGGTGTTGGATCCCCTGGAGCTGGAGTCACGGGTTGCTGTGAGCTGCCTCATGTGGGTGCTGGGAACCAACCCTGGGTTCTCTGGATGAACAGTGTTCTAGTTTGCTGTTCCATTGCTGTTATTGCAGAAATGACCAAAACCAACTTGGGAAAGAAAAGTTACAATCCACCATCAAGGGAAGCCAGGGCAGGAATGAGAGCAGAGCCCACAGAGGAACACTGCTTACTGGCTTGCTTCCTCTGGCTTGCTCAGCCATCTTTCTTATATAGCCCAGGCCCACCTGCCTAAGGATGGCATTGCCAACAGTAGGCTTGGCTTTACCACTTCACTTCTCTGAGGCCAGCCTTGAATTCCTGATCCTCCTGCTTCTGCCTCCCAAATCAGCCTTCTCTCTGAGTCTTGACAGAGCCACCACTTTTTACCCAGTTACTCAGCTGCTCACCTGGGGAGGACCCTCTGGTTCCTCCCTTCCTTATGACACCCATATTCTATTGCTTCTGCCCGTCATCATCTCTAATTGAACCTTTCCTCATGAGCAGTCTCCCTGCTTCCACCCCACAGCAGGAGTCTGTCTGCACAGGCTTGCCTTGTTGAATCCATATTCCTGTCTCAGCTGTTGTTCACGGCTTTTTATAGGTTTACACTTAGTTCTCCTTCACGTAGTTCTCCATTAAATTCTCTAGTATTATAGTGCACACATTCACATTCACACACACACATACTCACACACTCACTGTCTTAGTCAGGGTTTCTATTCCTGCACAAACATCATGACCAAGATGTTGGGGAGGAAAGGGTTTATTGAGCTTACACTTCCATGCTGCTGTTCATCATGAAAGGAAGTCAGGACTGGAACTCAAGCAGGTCAGGAAGCAGGAGCTGATGCGGAGGCCATGGAGGAATGCTGCTTACTGTCTTGCTTGCTTGCTTCTCCTGGCTTGCTCAGCCTGCTTTCTTATAGAGCCCAAGACTACCAGCCCACAGATGGTACCACTCACAAGGGGCCCTCCCCCCTTGATCACTAATTGAGAAAATGCCTTACCGCTGGATCTCATGGAGGCATTTTCTCAACTGAAGCTCCTTTCTCAGTGATAACTCCAGCTTGTGTCAAGTTGACACACAAACTAGCCAGTACACTCACATACACACAAACACTCACATACACACAATCACTCACATACACACACATGCACACACACTTAGTCACACACATATACACATACTCATGCACACACACACATATACACACTCACACACACATACATACACACACTTACACACATACAAACTCACACACTCAGACAGACACACACTCACCTTTTTTTTTTTTTTTTTTTTAGGACAAAATGACCAGAATAAAATGGTAACACTGTCACCTATAGACTCTAGATAATAGGCAATTTTCTTCTTTCTATTTTAAAATATATTTTTCCTGTTTTCTTGGCTGAGCATGAATCATGCTGTCATTACATAAGGAGCATGAACTTTATTGTGTTTTTTATAGAATAGATTCAAGCCATGAGCAGCTGATGAGCAGGGTGCTATTTAGAAAGGTACTGTCAGAGCAAGACAGTGGGGCGGAAGTGATTTCAAAGATGGCCTTGACAGGATGGAGAGTCGAAGAGCCCCACAGCCGCATGTCACAGTTAAATCAGAGCTGAGCTTGGGGTTCCGGATTCATCACTTACCCTGTGACCTTAGGAAAATCTACTGAGCCATTGAATGTATTTACTACGATCTTAGGATTGAGGGAACTAATTTATCCTTCTTTATCCATTCATACAGAGCTTTAGTATTTGCTGAGTTGAGAGATAGGGACTAGTCCGCATGCTGGAGTCTAGCAGGAAGCTATACATTCTCCATCTTTGCAAGGCTTTTATATTTTAGAGTAAATGGCAGATAATAACTACAGAAGTGTGTGATGCTCAATTTTATTTTAAAAATTGTGTGTATGTGTGTACATTTTGAGCGCACATGAGGGTAAGGGGTAAAGATCAATACTGGCGTCTTCCTCAGTCCATGTTCACCTAAGTTTTTTGAGGCAGGGTCTCTTACTGAAAGTGGGACTCATCAATTTGCTAGGCTGGCTGGCTAGCAGGCTCTATAGGAGACCTGTCTCTGTCTCTCTTGAACTAGCATTAAAGACTCATACCATCATGTCTGGCTTTTTATGTGGGGGCTGGAGAACTGAACGCATGCTTGTGTGCCAAGTGCTTTACTAACTGAGCCATCTCCCCCACCCCTACTATTTTTATTTCTTGAGATGGGGTCTTCAGTAGCCTAGGCTGGCCTCAAACATGCCAAGTACTCAAGGATGGCCTTGAACCCCTCTTCTGTCTGTCTCTAAACTAAGTGTGCCAGAAGCACAGCTACCATGCTCAGCTAAAACCTGTTTTATTTTTTGCTCTTTTGAGACTGGTTCTTTCTGTATATAGCCCTGTCTTTCCTTGGATTTACTATGTAAACTAGGGTGGCCTTGAACTCACAGAGATCTACTTGAGTCTGCCTCCTGAATGCTGAGATTAAAAGCATGCCCACTAGCTGGGTGGTGGTGTACTCTTTTAATCCCAGCACTCAGGAGGCAGAGGCAAGCAGATCTCTGTGAGTTCAAGGCCAGCCTGGTCTACAGAGCAAGTTTTAGGACAGCCAGGGCTACACAGAGAAACCCTGTCTGAAACAACAACAACAAAAAGGCAGCAAGAAGGTAAGAGTGGAGGAACCAAGTCAGGGGAGAGTGGAAGGAGATACAGTCATGGAGGTGGCATTGGGTCACTTGTGAGGCCTAGAAGATGTGGCTGTAATAGTTGGATACATTTTAAAGGTGGAGCTCAAAGGATTTACTGGTATGCTGAATGCAGATTTCAAATAGAAGAAAAGGAATTCTTCAAGGTTCTGGGGATGTAGCTCAGTAGGTAGAGGCCTTACCTAGCATACACGAAGCTCTGGCTTCAGTTCTCAGTACCACAGAAAACTGGGCATGATGGCCCACACCTGTACTCCCAGCACTTGGCAAGTGGAGTCAGGAGGATCAGAAGTCCAAGGCCATGCTCAGCTACATAGAAAGTTTGAGGCCAACTTGTTACAAGAGACTGTTGGGAAAGAAAGAGAGAGTGAAAGAGAGGCTCTCAGGTGGGGGATATGTCCAATACGTGTGAACCTACATGATGTCACTCCTAGTGTTGCTCATGGACTGGATGTAGGGGGTAGCAGCTTGATTTTCTTACTAGTTACCATAGAGGAACATATCCCAATGGTGACATGAAAGAAAGGCTACCATCTTCATGGCCAATGGTTAAACAAAGGAATCTCATGCAGTCCTACGCAACAACCATCCTGCTCTCTCCCAAGTAGCTTTCCCATTACGTCATACAGGAAATCAGGAGGCAAAATGGCAGTGGGCCAAGGTTGAACGGAGCCAGTAGCAAACCATGCATGGAGTTCCAGGTGAACCCATAGGACCTCAGATCCCACAACAAAGTGCTCGTCTCTAGGGCAGTGGTTCTCACCCTTCCTAGTGCTGTGACCCTTTCACACAGTTCCTCATGTTGTTGTGACCCCCAAGCATACAGTGATTTTAGTTGCAGCATCATATCTGTAATTTTGCCACTGTTATGAATTGAAGTGTAAATATCTGATGTGCATATTTGATAGCAGACCCCTGTGAAAGGGTCTTCCAATCCGTAAAGGTTGAGATCCCTGTTTTAGGGATCCTGTGAGTGCCCAGTGAGACGGTGGCTCGCCAAGGTGGGAATGCTTGGACAGAAGGAGAGCACATGAGGGAGACAGTTTCTACTGAGCTTGGGCTCCTCTGTAAGTTCACAGCTTCCAGTGCTCGCAAGGGAACCCAAGTGGAAT
Source organism: Rhynchomys soricoides (assembly GCA_019843965.1). Lineage (NCBI taxonomy): Eukaryota > Metazoa > Chordata > Mammalia > Rodentia > Muridae > Rhynchomys > Rhynchomys soricoides. Next base: position 11,739,473 of record JADRCH010000043.1, on the reverse strand, counting down.
GTCCATGTGACCTGCAGCACCTTTGGCTCACCAGCTCCATGCTCCCCCTCCTCTGTGCTCAGGATTCCCTTTCTGATCCCTCGGGCTACCTCTCCTCCATCCTCTGTCAACAACCCTCCCCTTCATAGATAGCCTCAATAGGCCCCCAAAACTAAGTCTGGATTTACAAACTAGCGATAGCAGCTGCTTGCTGCTCTCTGAAGTAAGTAAACCCCTGTTCCCACTGCCTCATTGACCAGGCCGAAGTAAGCAAGCTCTCCCTGTTCCCACTGCCTCATTGACCAGGTACTGTTCCTACCCCTGAAGACACTGCCTCCTCTTTCTGTCTCCTGATAACCTCCTGTAATTTTAATTTTTTCAAGTCCTATTTTTAATGATGGTTCTTAAATGCTTTAACCTTCCTTGTAACCCACCAGAGGTAGTGGAAAAGAAAGCATACAGGGGAAGTGGAGCTGTTTAGAAAGGTTCTTTGGAGAAACCCCCATCTGTGTTGTCTGGAAATCGGCAGTTCAGTTCACAGGTCAGAAGGCAGTGGCAGCTTGACCCACTCAAAAACACATCACAGATAAACCAGCAGTCCAGCTTGGTAAAGTTGGGTTAGCAACAGCAGTGACATGACGTAGCAGAGACAGCTAGGCCTCAGCCTCGCCTCAAGTCAGCAGGAGGGACCAGCAGGAACACCAGGAGAAGTTCTCAGCTGTGCCTCTCTCAGGGAAGTGAAGATCAGTGAAGAAGCAAGACCTACAAGCGTTGCACAGCTAGCTGGTCCAGCAAGCCAAGCTCTGTCTCCATCACTCCCCAGAGTCCTATTTATACCCTCCACATATCACATGTCCTCCATGTGCCTTGCCACAGCATAGGTCTTGCCTCAGCACATGCATCCAATCAGCCATTCCTTGGAAGCAGCAACAAACTGAAGCACACCACCAGATGTTTTTTGGTACGTTTCTCTTTATGGAGTCCTGACAAATGCAGCTCAACTACACAGTGTAAGGTGGACCAATACACCTGTGTCGTTAGCAAAGAATCCTTCATTGCGTGTCCTTTCACATGCTTGCTTTAGCAGAGCATCCTCTCTCCTGTGTCTGCTTCAGCAAAACGTTCCTTCATGAGTCTGCCTTAGCCTCTCACCTGTGTCCACTTTAACAAGCATTCCTTCATGTGTTTGCCCCAGCAAAACACCATTCAACCGACTTTCCAAAGAACACTTACATTTCCACTTCACCTCCCGTTTTGGGCACTCTGGTCTTCTTCACTGAACTTATCTTTCACACCTAAGACAAAACACCGGGACAGATGAGGAAGGGCTCAGTCTAGAAGCCCCCTGAGATGTCAGGGGTTGTGAGGGTGTGGACCTGAGGAACTCATGCCTTCAGCTACAGAGCTGGGCTGTGTGCCCTGCTCAGGGGACAGTCCCTTTGGCCACTGAGTTATAATATGCACTTCTGTTGTTTGTGGGTAAGGAACAGCCTGCAGATACTTCCCTGGGGAGCCAGCCCTTGGCCTTGGCCTTCCAAGCAGGAACACTAACTGAGCCAACTGTGTGGAGAAAGAAAGCTAATGGCATGTGGGTCAGAGATTTCAGTGTTCGGGAGCCAGTGTCCAGAGGAAGTTTCAGGGCTGGGGAGTACCTGGCAGAATCAAACCTTCTTTCTGTCCCTTTAACCCTGTTGGTATTGTTTAACTCAGGGCCTCAGCTCAGAGTCCAATTCACAGGGCACGCAAGAGCCCTTGCCTCTGTCCTTGAGATGTCCATAGAGTAGACATGGCATTTCATCTAAGAACCTGAGATCCTCTCCAAAGCAAAGAGGCATTAGGGAGGTGGGTGATAATATCAGATCAATAGGAGCACCTAGTGTGTAACATCTTAACTTCTCTAAGAAGTGAGGCCGATGTCAACTGCCATGTTTGCCTGTGCCTTAAGGACCTAGTAGGGTGGTTGAGGGCTAAGAAGGGGAGACACAGCTGGGACACCTAGTAGGGTGACAGAGGGCTAAGAAGGGGAGACACAGCTGGGATGCAGAATTTAACTCTGGTTGTTTGCTACTGGCTCTCCACAAGTGCTCAAAGCACAGGACTTTGGTCTTCCTTGCATTGAGCATAAAAGTTAAGTATCGTATGAACTTGAGCATGAGCTTAGGGCTTCTGGAAAGATGCACAGTGGAGACAGAGACAGATGCTGAAGGGAGACTTGTTTTTCTATTATATATTTTTAACGGACTTTTTAAAATTATTTTTTAAATTGTTTGTCTGTGTAGGATATGTACACATGCATGCAGATGCTCTCAGAGGCCAGAAGAGAGTGTCCAAGCCCCTGAAGCTGGAGTTACAAGCAGTTGTGAGCTGCCTGATGTGGATGCTGAGAACCTTAGCAAGGGCAGCCAGCACTGTTAATGGCTAAGCCATCCATGCCTCCACCACTCCCCACCCCATCTCACCCCATCCCACACACACACCTTTTTTGAGATAGGAGCTCATGTAGCCCAGGTTGGCCTTGAACACTGTCTTAGTTAGGGTTTCTATTGCTGTGGAGAAACAATATGATAATAACAACTCTTATAAAGGAAATCAATTAATTGGGGTTGGCTTACAGTTCAGAGGTTTGCTCCATTATCCTCATGATAGGAAGCACGGCAGCACATAGGCAGACCTGGTGCTGGAGAAGGAGCCAAGAGTCTACATCTGGATTGGCAGGCAGAAGGAAGAGAGAGTGTGTGTGATACTGGGCCTGGCTTAAGCATTTGAAACCTCAAAGCACACCCCCAGTGACACAAGGCCACACCTCCTCCAACAAGGCCACACCTCCTCCAACAAGGCCATATCTCCCAATAGTTCGACTCTCTGTGAGCCTATGGCAATCATTTTCACTCAAACTACCAAAATCACATTATGTAGCAGAGGACAACACTGAATTTAACTTTTGATCATCCTGCCTGCACTGTCAGAGTGCTGGGATCACAGGCCTTGGCAGTGTAATAACATATAATTACAACATCTAATAAACAAAAAATAAGATTCTGGTAGTTCTAGGGATTGGTTCAAGGTTGGGGCAAAGACAGTTGTGCTTTCTTTAGATGCCCTTCCCATGAGCCTCTAGCTTGCCCAGCTGAAGAAGGGTGGGATTAGTTGGTACAGGTTGTACTCTCCAGAATGAGGCATTTGTATTCAACGACCCACAGGTCTAGACAGCTAGGGATGCCGGGGAAGCTCAAGAAAGTGGGTGTATGGTCACCAGAGAAGGTCAAAGGTGGCTGAGGAAAAGGTTATACTCCAGGTATAGTGGATAGAGTGGGAAGACCTTACATGTCTCCAATATTAGAAATCGGTATGGCCACTGACGGCTTGGGTGTACCTAGAACTGGAACCAGCTGTCCCTGGGAATCTGCAAGTGCAATGCAACTCTAAGTTGCAGCAGTAATAAACCAAGGCCACATCAGGACCTCCCTAATTAACTTCCTGACCCTGTTGGTCACTGGCCACTATTGGAGGTTTTGTTACTATTGTTGAGTTTGGTTATTCGTGGTGTTGGATATCAAACCCAGGGCCTTGTGCATGCTAAGCAAGCACTTTCTCCCCAGGCTACATGCCCAGCTCTTAGTAATCTATCAAACAACAAAATAAAAACCTTGTGCTGTCATGAACTAGGGAGGAGCTTGTCCCAACGTTCCCAGCTCAGCCTAAGAGGCATCACTATCTTTAAGAGTAGAGGCTTCCGGCATGGAGACCACAGCCAATGTGATCATACAAGCTGTTTGTTGCCTGGGTTCCTGAGAGCTAGGCAGGTGAGTGACTTGGAAATGGACTGGCTAAAGACACCCTGACTTCTCTGCTCCTTTTTGCTTCCCTTTTTGAGAGCAAGAGGCAAGGCGGGGAGGCTCCTGGGAGCCTTCTACCTTAATTTCCAAGGCCTGGCAGTCATCCCTGTAGCTGATGCAAGGCCTGGGGTGGTGAGCTCAGCCTGTCCCTAGCACGAGAAGTCTCTTGCACTTGAAAACCCATCCACACACTGTTTCCTTTTAGATTTACTCCTTCCTGAAGCAGAACAAGACCTCCTAAGGATCTAGAAGCAGGTTCTGCTTGGGCACTGAACATTTCCAAGTTGATCCTACAGCAGTGCCTCACAGGGGACATGTCCAGTGGAAACAGAGGCCTCCAAAGCCATGAAGCTTGGGCCCAGACCTCACCACAGCACCCTGTCCTCTTACCTGAGTCGCCCTAGGCTTTCCTCCACTCCCCCTCCCTGCCCTCAAAAAAGATGCACGTCCCTGTGTATCCACCTAATATATTCTCTTTTCAATAGAGAAATAAATTAATGGAAATCTGTAGCTCACATCTGGGAAGGCACTAAGGAAAAAGCACCATGTGGACCAGGGTGGTCTTGAACTCTCTAAAGCCCACCTGCCTCTGATTCTCAAGTGTGTGCGTGTGTGTGTGTGTGTGTGTGTGTGTGTGCATGTGTGTGTGTTATTGCCTTATCAAGAAAAGAACGACAGTAATCAGGAGCATGGGCCAACAAAACCCATTATTATATATCTGTCCAAAGGTTTCATGTGTGTGGGTATATTGAGGCTGGTCAGGGTATGAGAGGAGCAGAGTTTCGAACATGGGCCACAGAGATAGATGATTACAACTGGGATTTACCTATTCATAGCTATGATTATTACTAGGTATCACTCATTTGGCTGATAGCATATATCAGCTTATTTACATATATCACCATATATATATATATATATATGGTGATATATATATATATGGTGTGAGAAAGGAAAATTTTATATATCTATATCTATCTATAGATATATCTATATCTACATAGATATATAATATCTATATCTATCTATATATAATATCTATATATCTATAATATATAGATAGATATAGATATATCTATATCTATATGTATTCACTGTTTTCTTTTTTTTTTCCCTCTTTTTAAATTTATTTTTTGAAACAGGGTTTTTCTGTGTAGCTTGGTTGTCTTGCTACTTGGTCTGTAGACCAGGCTGGCCTCAAACTCAGAGCTCTGCCTGCCTCTGCCTCCCAGTGCTGGGATTAAAGGCGCGCTCCACTGTGGTCTTTCTCTTCTTTTTAATACCCCTCCACACACACCCAGGGTTTATAAAGTTGAGGATAGCCCAAACTCAAGATCTTCCTACCTCTACCTCTTGAGCTCTAGAATCACAGGCTTGGGTCACCACACACAGCTCCATTAACTCTGTTTTCAAAATGAAGATGGCTAGAGGTGTAGTTCAGTGGTACAGTGCTTATCTAAGCATGTACCAGGCCCTGGGTTGGCTTATCGATACATGGCAAAGAAACAAACAAATAAAAGCAACATAATCCAGACTCTAATTGAGAAGTCTCTGCATGCCTGTAATCTCAACTGCTTGGGAGGCCCAGGCAGGAGAATGGCAAATCAAGCACAGTGCAGGTGTTTGACAAGCACTCATCTCAGCAATATCAGCTCTCGGTGTTCGAATGCCTGTTGAGCATGCACAATCCCCTCAGTTTGATTCCTAGAATAAGGAAGGAGGGGAGGTGGGGGTGACCAGGGTTAGGGCTACACAGAGGATGAATGGCTCAGCCAAACTTGGATTCTTCTGTGCACGTTTCTCTCAAGTCAGCTGGACTTGCCACAGTGAGCCATCTGCAAGCCTGGGATGCTTAACTTAGATTGCACTGGGAGCCCAGCAGATGTGTTTTGGCCTGGGCCATAGCTTTCACGTCCTTCCCAACTGCACACTTCCTGGGCTTCCCTTGTCTTCAGGTCCTCAATAACAGACAATTTGGTATCTGTCACGCACTGCATTTCTCAAGGACTTGTTCTCTGGGCAGATGACCCTGTCTGGAATTTTCTAGTCTGGCCTGTTCACCTCAGGAAGCATGGCTGAGTGCTTGGCAGGGTCGTCGTGCAGTGGAAAGTCAAGGGCTTCTGTCTCCCTGGAATTACAGAAATACCTGAAGCCTCCAACTCTACCTGCATCTATGCTGGCTCACTGACCTCTGCCCTAGGAAGCCAGAGGAGTGCGCCCCCTGTGTCCTCCCATGCTCATATCTGGGTGCTCACACACCTTACCAGGCTTCCCAGGCTCCTCCAGACCTGCCCCTGCCATCTTTTACTCCTTCACATTTAGAAAGGCAAAAAGCCTGGAAAAATAGGATGGTTGCCAGCCAGCCATAGCAGTACCTACTTACATTACTCAAAGGGAATTAACTATTGGCTCGTGATGTACCTCAGTTGGTAGGGTGCTTGCCCAACACTTATGAAGCCCTACACTCAGTCCCCAGTGTGGAACAAACCGGCTGTGGTGACCCAGTCTGTCATCTCAGGGCTCAAAAGGTGGAGTCAGAAGAGTCAGGAGTTCAAGGTCATCCTTGGCTGCCAACCTGAGCCACATGAAACCTTGTCTCAAAACAAAACCAAAACTTCAAAATCTAATAAAACTGTTGTCTTTGAATAAAAAAAAAAAATAGATTAGACAATCTTGGCTTGGACTTTCATATTAAAAGAAGTCCAGATTGTCAGTTTAGAGGAACTTGGGATAGACTTAGTAAATGAATTTTTCAACAAACACTTTTCACCAACTGTACTGAGAGGCCTGATTATCCAATATAGAGCAAGGATGGCAGGTTGGTCCGGGGGTGAAAGGGCATCTGCTAAGTAGCAGGGGCCAAGGCTAGGAGGAGGGAGATGAAGGTGGGGAAGGCCAGAATGGGTTGGGTCCCAGGGAAAGAAGACATCTGGATACACATCTGTCAGCTGAGGAGGTGCTAGGCCAGCTCTGAGCCTTGCTCTTTTCTCTTTCAATTTCTTTACATGGTGGGAGGAGGGAGTTTTGTTGCCGCAGCAGCCTGTGGAGGTCAGAGGCTAACTTAGCCAAGATGGTTCTCTCCTTCCATCCTGTGTCAGGCTTGGCAGCAAACTGACCCCACACACCTTGATGGCCTGCTGTTCTAAGGGTTGTGCTCTTTTCTGCCACCTGGGGCTCTAATTATGTACTGCGCCCACTACCTGGACTGTATCCCTGATTCTTGCAGGAACGATGAATGAAAGTTACCTTGGTTTTCTCGTAATGTGTGTTGGGGGGTTGTTCTGAGACAGTTTGAGTGTAGTTCTAACTGGACTGGAACTCACTATATAAACCAGGCTAGCTAAGAACTACCGATTCTCCGGCCTCAGCATGAAGTACCTTTGGAGCCAATAAAACAAGCACTCTTAGCTATGCCCTCCCAATTTACCGATTAGGGTGTTCGGTATTCATTTCAAAGGCCTGAAATGCTTTTCTGTCTTTGACATAGGGGGCTCCTCCAGGAGAATGAAACTGCAAAGCAGATGAGGGCACCCCAAAGTACCAATGAGCCACATCCTAAGAAGTCCCTAGGTGCCTGGAGAAGTGGTAAGTGAGAGACTCCATTCCCATGGCTTGAGCCTAAAAAAGAAACACTAGGCTAACAGGACTGGCAGGCAGCTGAGAATCCCCGCCCTCCCCTCCAGCTTCCTCAGCCAGCTGAAAGCCCCAGCTGCAGGTCTGAGACACCCCCCCCCTCCCCCCCACTCCTGCAGCACTAGGGCAGGTGCTGTCCTTGACCAGACTCCGGGGCTTGAAGCTGCTTCCCTGCTGGACTTTATCAGTAGCAGTTAATTGACCCGAATTCTGAGCTGTTTTGGGAGAAGGGCGCCAGAGTGCTGCTCATGAGGCGCCTCTTACGCACGGAAGGCCTTCACTTAAGCCTCCTAACCGGAGGTCGATGATTGTGCAGGGGCAATTATCTTCCCATCTATTACAGCTCAGGGAGGGTAATCTGCCTGAGGGGGATGACGAACGGAGGGGACTGTGCACGCTCCCGCAGCCCACGTGGCCCGCCCCACCCCCTGCCTTGCGTTTGCAGATCCCTAGGCCCTGGTTTCCGCCCGGACATCCTACAAGCCTCCAGGTCACGCCAGACTTCAGGTTCCCCAGGATGAGGTCCAGAGGTATTGGGGGTGCAGAATGGCACCAGTGGGAGCTGTGCCCTCCATGCCAGCTCCCACGCCAGGCAGCCGCCGAGCTGCCCTTTGTTTCCCGGCCGCGGGAGACTGCGGAGTCATGGTCACGTGGTGCTTCCGGCACGGGGTGTTCCAGGCTCCACGCCAGGGCCGGGAGACGCCCCCGCTCTGGGCCAGCCTGTGAGTTGCTGGCTGCCATCCCAACCCGGAGCCCCTTATTCCTGCTGGGCCCACGTCCTGCCAGGCAGCTCAGCTCTGGGTTGTAGAGCCTCTACCATCCAGTGGCCCAGGCTCCCAGCGCCTTTGTTCATCCTTCTCTAGCCTTTCATCCGGACTGTCTCCCGGGGTCCTTCCCACACTATATACTAGACATCAAATGCTTGCCATCAGCCTTCTCTCTCCTCCAGAAACCTTGAGCCTCCTTCCCTTCCTTGCCCAAGACCAGCAAGCATAAACAAATGTCAGTTTATTGGCTTGGCCCACCTCCTCTTTGGCCAAGAACTTAGAAAGACAAAAGTCGGAACCAGGTAGAAACGAGTCCCTTCCGTCTGCAGTCTAGCCTACCAAGTAGACCCACACAGCAACATTACTCCATTCCTCTTAAGAAGTATGAAGCCTTCTGGGGAAGGCTGCTTTTTCTCAGCATATTCCAGAGTCCATCATCTGTGCTGGAGGGATAGCTCAGTGGCTAAATAGCTCTTCTTGCTCTTCCCACCCACCGACATCTGGTAACTGACCCCACCATCACCACCCCCTAACTCGAGCTCCAGGGTATCTGCTGCCTCTGTTCCTTTGAACATGGGCACTCACATGCACATGATCACACACAGACATACCTACTATAAGACTCATAATGGGGTGTGGTATTAAAAGAGAATTCAGTCAATAAATGTTTATTGAAAGTATACTGTGTGCTGGGAACCTAGTTCCTTCCAGAAGATGATAATCCCAGTCCCCTCCCCCAAGCAGTCAATCCAAGGAGAGGCAATGTCTCTGAGGAAGCCAACCTCCCCAGGTGGCCATCTTCATGCCTCTCATTTTGAACCTTCAGGGCCTTTGGGTGGAGGCTGGCTGGCAGGGAAAAGAAAGCAGCCTAAAGTGGGAAGGGAAAGTGAAGGAGCACACTATGTGCCAAAGGTGGATTAGTGTTCTGCCGTTTCTTCAAGGCTTGGTAGGGAAGAGCAGGTAAGTGGATCCCCGGCTGCCGCTGTGTCGGTCCACAAGGGGCAGTGGGTGCTTCATGTAATGCCGAACCATGGCGGCCACAGAGGAGAAGAGCTGTGTAAGGCAGGCAGGGCATCTGTGGGTCCCTTGAGCTTTAGTCTACCAACAGCTTTCTAAGGCAACTGTGGGGCCTGGCAGGGGAGCTGGCTGGCATTTTTTCTAGATATTTTTCTTCCCACTGTGCTATGAAACTGCAATGCCATTTTGCTGTCTGGTTGTAAGCCGGCAACTACACAGGAATGCTATGCTGTTGGCCAGCCCAGGCTTCCTGAGCTGGGTGAGAACTGCTTTAGACACAGGCCTCTGTTGTGGTCTCTCTCAAGGGAAGCTAAGTGGTGGGTGACTGCCTAGGTCTGAATTCAACAGTTGCTGGGGAGAAAGGTGCTTGGAGATTTCTCCCTCCTCTCAGATGGTCTCATTGCCCTCATCTTGACCCTATGAAGACTGAACCACAGCACTTAGGAAATGCTTCCCTCAAAGAAAGATGGGCCTCTTTTCACAGTGCCAGATGTCTGGGAAGATGTTTGGGCGTCTGGCTTCACACACACACACACACACACACACACACACACAGAGCACTTTATTTTGTTTTTAAACACGGTCTTACTGTGTAGTTCTAGCTGGTCTAGAACTAAGAGATCCATCTGCTTCTGGCTCCCAAGTACTAGGATTAAAGGTGAGCACCACCATTCCTAGCTACCTGGCTTATTAGGACTTTTCTTTTAATTTTTTAGATAGGTATGAGTGTTTTGCCTACACAGATATATGTGCATCCCATGCATGGGAGTGCTTGCAGAGGCCAGAAAGGGCAGTAAATCCCTCAGAGCTGGGGCTATAGACAATTGTAATAGCCACGTGGGTACTGGGAGCTCAACTCCAGTCCAAACCAGTAAGTACACTTAACCATTGGCCCATCACTCCAGTCCCAACCTTGTTTTTTGAGACAAGGCCTCTCACTGGCTTGAAGTTCACCATGGAGCCTGGATGGCCAATGAGTCCAGGATCTGGACACCTGTTTCTCAACCTCACCAGTCCAAGATTATAAACCCAAGCCACCACTCCTGACTTATTTTACCTCCTGAGGCTCTGGAGGTGAAACTCAGACCCTCATATTGCAAGGCAGGCACTTATAGACAGAACTACCTCAGAGACCTTACCCTCTGTCGTTTCTATTCAAGCCAGGGTGAGGGCAGGAAGCAATCTGTGTTCCCCCCCCCCCTCCCCGAACACACACACGCTCTTGGCCAGGCCCAGGGTGCTGCTCTGTGACCCACCTTGCTGATTTGGCCCATAACTCCTCCAGTACCCACCTCTTCATGATTCCTGCCCTCCCGACCCAAGGCATAGTGGTGCCCGCCGTCCAGTTGCCGGATGGGAATGTTGAAGACCCGGCCTCTGAGGAGTACTGCCAGAGTGAAGGGCTGGGAACTGTGAGGCCCAGAGCTGAGGCGCACTGTGTAGGCTCCGTCCTGCGGAGCAGACCCCAGCCATGAACTTCATCTTCTAATTACCTAAGCCCAGCTGACTAATTACGCGGAGTGCCTCCCTGGCCCTTCCTGCCAGCTTCATCAGTGACAGGCAGAGAATAGAAGGACTTCCAGGGAAGGCCAAGAGTTGACAAATGCCCACCTTTTGGAAGTGAAGCAGGGCTCTCTCAACAGACTGACGGTCACAGTTCCCAGAGTACCAAGGCTGACCCAGCAGACCGCCATCCTGTACAGTACACAAAGAGACACTCAAGCACTGAGTTGGGCATGGAAAGCAGAGAATTCTGGGATACAATTATTTGTGTTTACATCTACCAGCCCCAGACTGAGTCCTACAGGCCAAACCAAGTAGTGTCTGTGCCTGGGGTGCAGCATGGGGAAGCTGCACACTCTGTTCAGTGGGTGCAATGTTCCATGAGGGGGTGTAGACACCAGGGTCAGGAGGGCTCCTGGGCAGGGACTCTGCTTCCCAAAAGCATCACCCACATCTGCTCCCAGCTTCTGCTCACCTCAGCAGCAGAAGTACTCAGAGCAGGGGCTACAGAGGAAGCAGCCGGCTTCCTTCCTGCTGAAAGAAGCAGAGAAGAGGGCTGGAACCAGGAAGGGGATGGGTAAGAAAGCTTCATGGGTGGGTACTGCAGCAGAGGGTGCCAGCATGTCTAAAGCCCTACATAGGCCGTTCTGTGCCCTTTGTAGTCCTAGGCCCAACACCCTGGGAGGACCCGCCAGACAGGCCTTGCATGATTTCTAAATGAGAACTGATCTTGGGATACACACTGGCAACTTCTTGAGTTAGTGCAGACCCTGGGAAATGCCCAAGAGGATCCTCTTAGGCCTAATCTCAGCAGGAGTCAGAGCTGCAAAGACCCCCTTGGTGAAGTAAATAGGACCTGAGGATCTGGGAGGAGGATCTGTTGCCAGAGGGAGTAAGAAAGATCCTAGCAGATCATTACCATTCAGGCTGAAGATGTGTGCACTCACCTTTCAACACAGCATCCACAGCTCCCTGGAACACAGGAAGTCTGGTAAGATGAGAGCTGGCGTTCCAGGCTGCTGCCCAAAACCTAAAGTCCCACCCTAGGCCTCCCTCCCACCCTCCTGGGCTCACTTCTTCCTTGACCACTAGCCTCTTACATTCCGAGCCTCCTGGTGACCAACCACTGACCTGCAAGGAATAAATTGGGGAGCAGAGCTCAGAGGATTTTGTTTTGTTTTGTTTTGTTTTTTCTTTCTTTTCTTTTTCTTTTTAAAAAAGATTTATTTTATATATGTGAGTACACTGTCACTGTCTTCAGACACACCAGAAGAGGGAGTGGGATCCCATTATAGATGGTTGTGAGCTACTGTAGTTGCTGGGAAATGAACTCAGGACCTCTAGAAAAGCAGCCATGCTCCTAACCACTGAGCCATCTCTCCAGCCCTTGTTTTTCTTTTTTATTTTTTTTATTCTTTTTGAGACAGAGTCTCACTATGCAGCCTCAACTGATCCAAAACTCTCTGTGTAAACCAGACTAGTTTTGAATTCACAGAGATCTGACTGCATCTGTCACCCAAATGCTGGGATTAAAGAAAGACATTTGCTACCCATGTCTGGCCTCTGTGGCTTCCTTTATTAGTGAACCCACTGTCCCATGCTGCTCCCTTCCTCTGCTGCATCTTACTTGGACAATCCAGATGTTCTTGGCAGAGGAACTGGAGGCATCAGGGTTTTGGAGCTCAAAGACCTAGTCAAGGCTGAGGCTAGAACAGAGAGGGTAGGCAGAGTCTGGCTGGGGACCAGGCAGATCAGGAAGTGACTGACAACAGCCTAGGGGTGTAGTACTGTTGCCTTTCACTTGGCTCTCCTGGAGACCTTCCATAGGGAGATACTAGCTTGGTACCCTGGCTGCGGCAGCTGAGAAACTCCACCCAGCCTTGCTCTACAGGTGCCCCCTCTTTGGTAAGGACAGTGTGGGGCCAACGGCAGAAATGAAGATACCCAGGTGGGGTCCAGAGGGAAGTGTTTTGGAGGGAACAAAAATGGGGCCAGGAGAGAGTGTGTTCATGGGTAGTGGGGGGTTTCAGGGATGGGTGGGGCAGGTGCTCACGTGGATCCGGCTCACACTCCAGGTAGATGTCTTCATCCGGTTTCTCTGCAAGGTCTGTTGCCTAAGGTGTAGGACTATGGTTTTACTAGACCTGTGGTTCCTTTTAGGAATCTGCCTCATTAGTGAGGAAGTAGGACATGGAAGAAGCCACTGACTGAGACACCTCACTCTATCCTTATCTACACAGGAAGGGCATGTCTTAACTGACTTCTCCTTTAGGAGTTCTCAGAGAGTGGGGAGGCTTGGGGTGGCTCCCTCAGGACAATTGGCTTATACTTGTGGCAGAGAGAAGTTCTTTACACCAGACCTTCCCCCCAGACTACCCAGGTGCTCGCTCCTCTCCTATCGTTTTCTAGAAAAGTCCCTAGACTATAGGATAGAGAAGAAGGCAGCTCACCACTCTAGCAGGTATACCTCGCCCTGTAAGGAAAAGGGAGAAGCAGCACTCATGAGCATCAGTGAGAAAGGGCCTGGGCACTCTTGGTTACAGTGCTCCTCAG
>JADRCH010000043.1:11705567-11726175 GCA_019843965.1 Rhynchomys soricoides | reverse complement strand
CATCAGTGAGAAAGGGCCTGGGCACTCTTGGTTACAGTGCTCCTCAGTGCTAGCTTTGGAGACCCAGGAGAACACACCTCATTCACTCATCCTTTTTCTTTACAACCTTGAAATGTCACCAGGCTTGACTTCTCACCAAATTTGCTAGGCTTGGTTCCAGATAACTTTATGGTAACAAAACCAAAAAACAACCAAGCAAAAAACCATAGCTACCCTCAGAGTGATGGAGGTTTACCAGCAACTGGGAAGAATAAGATAGACTGCCTCCTGTGAGCTGTTTGACCATGGGCAGGAGGATGCTCACCCTCCTGTAACCTGTTTTACACAAGGATGGTTCAAGTGGTCCATCCCCCCATTCTGACATCCTCAGGTCCTGTGGTCACAGCCTCAAGGCACTGACCATAGGGGCAAGTCTCTGGACAGTAGAGGCAATTGGAGTGATAACCCAAGGTTACCGGTTAATGAGGGATAATACTCAGAGGTCTCAATAGGGAGGGTCTTAGGTTTGACCCCTTCATTTTAGGATGCACCTCACCTGGCCCAGGGATCACACCGGCTAAAGACAGGGACAGGAGGTCAATGCCTCTGCTTTAAATTCTCTAGGGCACAGCAGTTAATGGTTTTGGTGGTAATGATACTTATACTGACTGACATGGAGGCTTGGCAAACAAAAAGGAGGTGTGGCTAGGAGGGATGAAGCAAGCCCAATTCAAGGCAACCCCAAAATTCTAGCCTGTGTAGGAGAGGACTCCCCTCCCTATGTGGAGCCATGGAAAGAGAGAGAACACTCTACCTCGCCTTCCAAAACCAGGTCCCTGCTTTGAGGTTGCAGGTTGCAGGTTCATTGCTATCTTCAGCTGTGGGCATAATGGGAGGAGGGAAATGAGGGAGGAGGGAGGAGGGAGGAGGGAGGAAAGCATGAAGTGCAGACACTTGAAGAACAAGGAAGTTGGGGTGCAAGGGGGTAGAGCCATGTGCTGCTTTCAAAACTAAAGTTGACTTGTTAGGATGGTCATGCCTGAAGCAGAGGCAGGATGAGGATGAGTCTAAGGCCAGCCTGGGCTCCATGAGACCCCCCTCTCAACTGCCCCTCCCCCCAGAAAACCCAACTGGACAAACAAACATAAAACACTACAATAGAGACACGCAAGAGAAGAGCAACGCTTCTCTCTGCCTCTGGTTGGGGTCCTTCCTTACTGTGAAATTTCCCGTTTATTTATTTTTATTCTGTAAAATACAAAAGCAACATGGTAGTTTTCAAAGTGGATAACCACCAGATCACAGTGGGAAAGGGAGCTAGGAATGATGACAGCTGGCCCCTCTGGTCAGAGAGAGGTCCTCTGGTGAGGACAGAGAGCCTTGCATGAAGAGCAGGGAGCAGAGCAGCGGGTGGGTAAGGAAGGGCTGACAGGACCCTTTAGGCTGGTGGGAGGAGCTACTATTTTGTTTTGTCTCCCCCCTTTCTCCCCTCCCCCCCCCCTTCCCCGGTTTCTAATGCACCAGGCGTCTGAGGTTTCATGGCTTCGAGAATATAAATGTGTGTTGGGGGTGGAACGGGCACTGGGTGGGGGTTGCAAATGAGAGTTTGTAAGATTTTACTCACCGGGAAATGGTAGCCGGAGGTAGGGCGGGTAGGGAAGGAAGGGTTTATGGGACGCCCTCTGGCCATGGTAGGCTGAGGTGGGGGCGCTGGGGGCTTGGATGGATCCAGGGGACCAGAACGATCTGAAAGAGATTCCATGCTTTGTAAACTGGGGAGAGGGAGGAAGTTCCTCCCTAGTATATTCTCATTTTCCATCCACTCCCCTCCTAGCCCCCATCTCTCCCTCCTTCCCTCTGTCCCCTCTACGGATTGGCTTCTTGACAGCCCGTCTCCATGGCAATCGGAGACAGTGAGCTTCCCTGCCCCCACCTGGCTGAGCCCAGGGGGTGAGATACCAGTGGTGGTGGCCTCTCAGGGCATTCCCACCCTGGTTGGGAGGGTGTGCAGAGATTTCAGAGGGGGGAACGCAAGGCCCTAGGGACTGGGTCAGGCTTCCTGCTTTGTCAGTATTGCCTTAGTTACCTCGCCCCTCCCTCCTGTCTCCTCCCCATTCTCCTTCTTTACAGTTGTAACTCCTTTCCTTCATCTCTCTGGCCCTGTCTGCCCAGCTAAGAGGCCTCGGTGGCAGCCAGCTGAGGCCCTTCCCCTGCCCCAGCTGCAGGCAGAGGGAAGAGAGCTGGGGCTGGAGTCTCCTTTTGTTGGACCCTCTTGCTTTGACCCAACCTCCCAGCCCCTCCCTCCTCAGTTCTCACCCAGATATAAGGAGTCCTCTTTAGAGCCAAGAGACTGTGCAGGGGCCAGACTGAGGGGCAGAACCTCACAGGGGGGCAGCTCGTATTTATCCTCCTCTTCTACCTCCTCCTGGGCCTTCAAAAAGGAATGCTGGTGGCACAGGGAAGGAAGATGGAACATGGCAGGCCCTGGTGGCTGGTGCCTCCCTCCCCTCCCCCATCCTCAGCATTTGGACTTACCCTGTGTCTCCATGTCTCTGGGCCAGGCGGGAAAGATGGGCTGGCTACATTTTCTCTCCAAACTTGGATGTCTGGACAGATAGACTGGTTTTGCTTCATCCCAGCCCACCTATTTCTAGCACAAGGCTTTGCTCCCTCTCTGATAAATAATAAATCATCTGCCCTTAACTATGGGCTTCAACCCTGCCACTAAGGGGACCTATAAAAATGGGCCTTTCTAGCAGCACAGACAAGACAGGTGTGCTGAAACACAGGGACCTCTGCACATGTTTGCTTCACATATCAATGGCTCCTGACCCCTACACCCAGATTCTGACCAAGACAGGTAAGAGAACCAAGCTTAAGTGCTAAGCCTTGCTGGACACATGGTGAGACAGGCTATCTAGAGTCATTCAGGGAGATCCATCTGTGGGGGACTCTAGTCAGCTGGGTCCCTAAGACCCACTGTGTACTTACCTGCACGACTGGCATGGAGGAGTGGTGGTCCCAACCTGTAAGCAGATTCTACTCAACTCTGCCCAAGGAGACCCTGAGTTCCATCAGGGCGACATTGCACTTTAGACCACTCACACCTATGACTGGGAATGCATCCTGAAGAAGCAGTGTGACAGCTCTGAGATCAGAGCAACGGAAAAGACTGGGAGTGGGGCTCAGGGGGCTAGCAGAACTAGTGGCCTTTGGTGCACAGATGGATGGGGTGGTACCCTAGGGAAGCTGGGCACAGGGCTGACCGGGACTGGAAGCACACGGATGGTCAGTCATGTATAGGTAGAGATAGACGGCTGCTCCAGTGAGGGGGAGGTAGGTAAAGACAAGGGGAAGAGCAGGAGAAAGAGGGGGACTCACCAGGTCTTGCTGCCACTGAATCTGTCCTAGAAAGAGCAGGAGCAGAGTACAGGAAGTGGTTAGTACAGCTGGGACTCTCCCTGCCCAGAGTCCTGGATCGCCAAGAGTCTGAGCAGGTATACATGCCTAAGGATCCTCTGGAACCAAGTCTCACCATGGCAAGGGAGATGAGTGCCTCTCTAGAGCCAGGAGCTGCCACAAATGTCCTGGGGAACAAGGGCCCCATTGTTCCCATTATTTACATTATTTACATATTCTAAGTATTGGAAAGGTCTTCCACCCAAAATGGACTTTATCCAGGACACTCCCAGGGCCCACTCTCCTCTCATGGCTGTGGTCTCCAGTTCTTCAGCCAAACTAGAAGATCTAAGATGGACCAGGTATAGCTCTCTGGCATCACATTTTCAGAGCCATACCAGGTGACATTGATGGACAGATGTCACCACATTGAGGGACAGATGTCACCTTGCTGTCACTCTTCCTGACCCTTTACTCCTATGACCACTTGCTGGTGGAGGGTCATCACAGATCAAAAAAGTTAAAGGTGAGGGGAAATCTCAAAGGCTCTCATATTCTGTGTGACCTGTTTACTCTTTAATGGGAGTGTTTATAAAACGCCTATTTATCAAAGTGGGCATGGTGGCACACACCTTTCATCCCAGCACTTGGGAGGCAGAGGCAAGTAGATCTCTGTGAGTTTGAGGCCAGCTTTGAGTGAGACTATGAGACTACATACTGAATCCCAGTACAGACAGACCTCCATGGTGGAGACATGGTGAAACCCTGTCTCAAACAAAACAAAATGAAACAAAAACAAAATTTAAAACAAAATAAAACAAACAACAACAACAAAAACAAACAAACCACCAACAACAATTGGTTTATAAACATGTGCTACACACGAGGCATTGGTTCAGGCAGTGAGGATGCTCCAGAAAGCAGTCAAATCTGACATGTGTCATTTCTTTACTGGACTCTGAGAGTAGCTTTATGACGCAAGCACCAGTTTTAGGCTCACTTTCAAATGAAGACACCGACTCAGTTAGTCAGCTCACACTGATGTAACAATACCACAACACTGAGTGGCTTAAACAGCAGAGGTTTTATTTCCTCCAAGATCAGGGTTATTTTCTGGTGAAGCCTGGGTTCCTGGCTTGGATATCACCAGCTCTGTGTCCTCAGGTGGCCTCCTGCCTGTGAGCACAGAAGGCAGCTGAGCTGGGTCTTACTTCTTATAAAGACACAAGACTATGGATCAGGGCCTTACTCTTACAACTCCACTTAATCTTAGTTACCTCCCTAGTGGCTCAATGTTCTGTTAGAGCCACTAGGACTAGGGGCTCAACATACAAGCTGGGGGAGGGGAAGCCATAGTATTGAGGCTTTGAGAAACTGAGTTTCCTGAGCTGGGGACCTAGTCCGGTTGATAGAGCACTTGCCTAGCATCCACAGAGCCCGTGTTTGATCCCTAGCACTCTATAAAAACTGGCGTGGTAGTGCACATCTACAATCCCAGTAGAATTAGAACTTAAGGCCATCAACTGTATATCATATCCAAGGCCAGTTTGGGCTACTTAAGACTCAGTCTCAATAAACAAACAAAAACCAAAAATTTAAAAAGCCAAGAAAAGCCACTAGGGTAACTCAATGGGCAGCCCAGGTAGTACCATGGAAAAGTGGGGTGGGGGTGTGGAGAAGACATAGAATCAAGCCCACCTGAGACTAGGTACGGGGTCTAGTCCTTGTCCTTTATCTCCTGCCTCAACATTCTTCCATATTTGGACCAAGAGTCAGGGGGCAACTTTCTCATCAAGGGATCTCTTATTTATACAAGAGGAGAACAAGGCCTGGTATCAATAACTATGGGATCAAAGTCTACAGGTCAGACTAAGCGGAACATTCTGGATGCCACCCTACCCCAACCGGAACTGATAGGATTTCCCAATGGTACCACACTCCCACCCTCACCTCAGCTACTCTTTCCTGCTCAGGGTTTTGCATAGGCAAATTGCAAGGCCTGGGAGCAGGAAGGGGCTGCAGGGTGGCAGAATCTGTGTCACCTGGACATGGACACCAGCTACGCAGAGATCAAAGGAGGGGAAAGCAAGAGGTTTGCTTCAGCAGCTGTGGCAGACATGTGGCTTTGGACAGCCCCTTTCTCTGACTGGGATCACTTTGTGCATGCCATGACAGGCCCTCTGGATGCATTCCTGGTGGGGGGTGAGGCTTACATTTTGAAGGCTGACTCCCTCACTGTCTGGCAGCACCTGAGTGTTCGTGTTATGGTGTTTTCAGAGCACAGAGTGATTCCATAGAGTTCTGATATATCAGCTACCCATCCCCTATGTGAACAGTCCATAATTTAGGCCAGGGAAGTCAGTTAGCCTTTAGGGAATACAAAGTCAGTTCTTCTACTTGTCCTCTAACTGGAGAGCTGACACAGGTCTTTAATCTCAGCACTCAGGAGGCAGAGGCAGGTGGATCTCTGTTAGTTAGCCAGCCTGATCTACAGAGTGAGTTCCAGAACTGGCTAGACACAGTGAAACAAAACAAAAACAAACAAACAAACAAACCACTTAGGTCCCAGATCCCCCAAGACTACAAAAGTTAGACACCCCCAGGCTGAGAGTCTACACTGTAACAGACCCATCTCATCTGATGTGAAGTCTGAGGGGTGCTGCTCAGAAGCAGCTCTGAGTAAGACTTCTCATAGGTCGTTTTGGAATTACTCTAGCTCTTGGCTCTCTGGCACAGGTAGAATGGTACAGACCCAGCTGCTTGAGTGATGGAGAGAGCAAAGAGATGGTTGGCTTCTCTGAATTTCTGCTTCCTTCTGAATGAATGGTGACATTAACAGAACAATTGTCAAGGTGCAGGGTGGCTCAAGAATAGAATTCAGGGCTGAGGCAGGAGTACCATGGAGAATTCTAGACCTGCCTGCCCTACATAGTGAGTTCATGCCAATGTGAGATTATATCTCAAAACAAACAACAAAACCCAAAAGACATCATCTGTCATTGGCAAGGATTTCTGATGTTTTAGCCTACTTGAAGCCAGGACACCATAATTGAGGTTGAAGTTGCCTAAAAATGGAGGAGGTAGCTAGCTGGAGTTGAGGTCCCTGGTGTCAGTAGAGGGGAGGCATCTTATGGAAGGTCTGGGATGGCTTCTGAGGCCCAAGGTTTCAGGGAGTACAATGTGTGGAGCAGGAGCCTCTGAGATTCCACTGTCCAGGCTCTTAGAAGAGTAAAGGGGACAGAAACCATTTTATTGGGCTACTGAGCATGTCATGTATCTATCGTGGTGGTGGTGGTAACCACACTAATAATTTTTTCTTCCATTCACAGAAATCAAACACACCTTCCTAGCCTGCTATGCAGACAGATGCTGGCACTGTGCCAGCAAGATATTGCCACAGCAGGCCTTACGCCAGAAGTAGGCCCTAAGAGAAATGAAACTGAGGCAGCATGGTAATAGATGAGCTCTTTCCAGAGCTTGCTGAGGCTGAGAGTGGTCTTCAGATGGACAGTTTTGGCAAAAAAAAAAAAAAAAGTGTCTGCACCCAGCATGCCTTTGCCAGGTCAGCTTGGCCAGACCTTTGGCACATTATCTCTGGGAAGTTTCCTGGTCTGTCTTCCTGGAGATGTTGTGACCTATAGACTATCTTTTTCTCCAGATTTACTGAGCACAATAAGATTCTGAACACAATGTCCTGAACCTGCTGCTTCAAAACATGAGACCAACCTGGCTACATGAGACCTTGTCTCAAAAAACAAACAAACAAACAACAACACAAACTCAGCCAGTGGTGGTAATTACATACTTGTATTCCTAGAATTTGGGAAGAGGCATCGGGAGGATCAGGAGTAAGGGTCATCTTGGGTACTTAATGAGTCTAAGGCTAGCCTAGCATAAGTTACCTGAGAACCTATCTCAAAACAGGGCTGTTGAAATGGTTCATCAGATAAAGTCATTTTCAATAGCCTGCCTGAGACCTGGGACCCACATGAAGGAAGAAGAAGAACTTCCACAATTTATCTCCATATGTTCCCCCCCTCAAAATAAATAGATAAATGTGCTAAAGGTACTCAAAACAAACAAACAACAACAACAAAACAAGCTGGCCAGATGTCTCAGTGGGTGATATTGCTTACTACCAAGACTGAGGACCTGAGGTCAATCTCCAGAAGCCACAGAAGGGAAGGGAGAGCCAATTCCTGAAGACTATCCTCTGACCACCACACACACATGTGGCACATGCTCACACACACATAAATAATTAACTAATTAAAATTTTAAAGGAGAGGCTGAAGAGATGTCTCAGTAGTTAAGAGCACTTGCCTGCTTTTTCAGAGGAGCCAGGTTTGGTATCCAGCATCAGAACGGCGGCCATCAAAGGTCTGGAGCTTCAGTTCCAGGGGATTTAGTGCTCTCTTCTTGCCTCTGAGGTGACCTCTCTAGCACACACACAAATAAAATAAATGTCAGGCTGGAGAGACAGCTCATCAGGTAAGAGTAAATGCTGCTCTTCCAGCTTACCTCATCTGACAGCTCACAACCACCTTTAAAAAGAGATTTATTTTGTTCATGTATTTTATGTACATGGCTGTTTTGTCTGTAGGTACATGTGCACACCAGAATCCCATGGGAATACAGTTATAGATGCTCTGAGCCACCATGTGGGTGCTAGCAGTTGAATTCAGGACCTCTGGAAGAGCAGTCAGTGCTCAGAACTGCTGACTCTCAATTCTCATCCCCATCAACCACTTTTAATTCTCTAGTTCCACAGGATCCAATACTCTCTTCTGAAATACACACACACACACACACACACACACACACACTAATCTAAAATAATACGTTTTTTAAAGTTAATCAAGATGGGTGTGGTGGCTCATGGCTTTAATCTCAGCACTTGAAAGACTAAGGCAGAGGCAGGCAGGTCTCTGTGAGTTCCAAGCTGGTCTGGTCTACATAGTAAGTTCCAGGACAGCCAGGGCTATATAGTGAGACCTTGTTTTTTGTTTTGTTTAGAGTTATTTATTTATTTTATCTATATAAGTACAGTGTAGCTGTCTTCAGACACACCAGAAGAGGGCATCGGATCCCATTACAGATGGTTGTGAGCCACCATGTGGTTGCTGGGAATTGAACTCAGGACCTCCGGAAGAGCAGCTAGTGCTCTTAACTGCTGAGCCATTTCTCCAGCCTCAAAGAGAGCTTGTTTTCAACAACAA
The DNA here is from genome assembly GCA_019843965.1 of Rhynchomys soricoides. Classification (NCBI taxonomy): domain Eukaryota; kingdom Metazoa; phylum Chordata; class Mammalia; order Rodentia; family Muridae; genus Rhynchomys; species Rhynchomys soricoides. Next base: position 11,717,578 of record JADRCH010000043.1, on the reverse strand, counting down.
CAAAACGTCAATCAATGAGTATTCCTCCTTGGAGCCACTCCATTAGGTGTTCTTTCTCGCTCTTTCTTAATAAAACTATGTTCTGCTTTTGTTGTTGTTTGTGGAGAGACTGACTGGAGGCTTTCTCAGAGGCCCTGACGAAAGGGAACTTTAGTTCTGTGTCCTTGTCTGAACTTGGCAAAGCTGGTCCAGTGCCTCAAAGGAGTCAAGTTTGCAGCTTCTGAGGACCTGACTCCTCTCCCAAGGCTGTGGTTATCAGTCCTGAGGCAGCCGTGTCTGAGGTATCCCACGTTCTCTTTGCCAACCTCCTCTGACTTAGCTCTCTGCTGACCTTGGCCCACTCTCCCCCTGAAAAGTAAGAAACTTGTCTGGCATAGGTCATCAGGTTAGGAGAGACCTCCTGACCCAACAACTGCTTTTGTCTTCCTTATGCCTCATCCCCAGTCCTCCCACTGGACACCTCAGTCAGTTCAGGTCAACTGCTGCTACCGTTTTAGACAGAATCTCACTATTTTAACCCTGGATGGCCCATGTCTTAGTCAGGGTTTCTATTCCTGCACAAACATCATGACCAAGAAGCAAGTTGGGGAGGAAAGGGTTTATTCAGCTTACACTTCCATGCTGCTGTTCATCACCAAAGGAAGTCAGGACTGGAACTCAAGCAGGTCAGGAAGCAGGAGCTGAGGCCATGGAGGGATGTTCCTTACTGGCTTGCTTCCCCTGGCTTGCTCAGCTTGCTTTCTTTTTTCTTGTTTTTGTTTTTGTTTTTGTTTTTCGAGACAGGGTTTCTCTGTATAGCCCTGGCTGTCCTGGAACTCACTCTGTAGACCAGGCTGGCCTCGAAATCAGAAATCTGCCTGTCTCTGCCTCCCAAGTGCTGGGATTAAAGGCGTGCGCCACCACTGCCTGGCTTCAGCTTGCTTTCTTATAGAACCCAGGTCTACCAGCCCAGGGAATGCACCACCCACAATGGGCCCTCATCCCTTGATCACTAATTGAGAAAATGCCTTACATCTGGATCTCAGGGAGGCATTTCCTCAACTGAAGCTCCTTTCTCTGTGATAACTCCAGTGTGTGTCAAGTTGACACACAAAACCAGCCAGTACAGCCTGGAACTCATAATGTAGACCAGGCTGGTCTTGAACTCATGAGATCTACCTGTCTCTGTCTCCTGAATGTTGGGATTAAAGGTGTGTATTACTTCACCCAGATGTTTTTTTTTTTTTTTTTTAAAAAGTCATAGTCAATCAGTAGAGTCACATAACCCTAGGAGTTGGTAAATGGAGACAGGAGAGTCATTCATTGCTACAAAGTAAGTTCAAGGTCTGGATGGGCTACATAAGACATTGCCTCAAACCAAAATAGAAGTCAAACAGTAAACATAGGAGGAAAGGAGGAGGTGATGTGGATTTCCAACCTTGGGAAACCAATGCTCTAGGAAAACCAGGACCCTGGAAGTAGGGAGCCAGGCCCGAGGCCAGATCACCAGGTGAGGATCTAGTACCACAACAGGTGATCAAGTCACTCTTAAGTTGTCCCAGGTGGAGACATGGTGGCCCATTGAACTCTATCTTCCACTGGGCTCAAACTGATGCCAGGGACAGTCCCAGAGGAATGTAGTCTGCGTCAAAGAAAGAAAAGGGCCAGTAAGCACTGATGGTCAAGAAGCTGGCTTAGCACAAGCTAAGAGAGGCCTCTTTCCCTCCCACACCTTGCCCTCCCAGTCCCATGACTCTGCTGACTTTGATGAGTCTCTGATGGTCAATAGACAAAGGGACAACTCCCTAGGGAGTCTGTGTTCCCTGCTTCTCCCTAGCACATGATCACTTATCACTGCAGCCTCAGAGGCTGCTGGCAAACCTAGCCTCCACCACCCTAGAAAGTGGACAGGAGGCACCAGATACAATGGGGTTTGTCTTCTAGTTTTTCTCCAGGGTACTTCCTGAGGTTTGGTCAGATTCTCCGTGGTTGAGGTGGATACACTGAGATTAGAGAACCAGCTTTTCTGTGCCTCTAGATTAAAGTGAACTGATGGTACCACCCTGCTAGCCTCTGCCCTGTTGAGTTGATATGCCACTCAGCTGCCCTGCCCTGCCTTGCTCTGCTCTGTATGATCTTCAGCTCAATGGAGACCTGGCTGTGTCCCAGCTGTGCTTGAAGCCCCGAATGAGTCCACAGCTCCTTTAATGGGCACCACATGTTGCTTATTACCTTCTAAGACTAGGACCTACTGAATTCTGCAGCCCTGGCTCCTCCATTGTTTCCCAGTGTCTCACTAACACTAGGCTTTCCCAAGCTTCTAGAATGTTTAAGTTGAAAGAGACTTACTTTAGTAAGCCTTGAAGAATACAACATAAAAGCAAAGGAGTGTGTGTGTGTCCCTGTGTGTGTATACACCTGCATATGTGCTTCTGCACGTGTGTGGTGCAGCAAGTGTGAACACACATGTGGAGATCTACGGTTACATCTGATGTCTTCTTCCATCACTCTGGACTTGGTTTACTTTAAGTTTTTGTAAAGATCTATTTATTTATTTTATTTTATTTTATTTATTTTGTTTGTTGTTTTTGTTTTGTTTTGTTTTGCGACAGGGTTTCTCTGTGTAGCCCTGCTGTCCTGGAACTCACTCTGTAGACCAGGCTGGCCTCAAATTCAGAAATCCACCTGCCTCTGCCTCCTGAGTGCTGGGATTAAAGGCGTGCGCCACCATGCCCGGCTCTATTTATTTATTTTATGTATATGAGTACACTGTAGCTCATCTTCAGACTGTAGCTGTCTTCAGACACACCAGAAGAGGGCATCAGGCTGAGTTATATATAGATGGGATCATGTGGTTGCTGAGAATTGAACTCAGGACCTTTGAAAGAGCAGCCAGTGCTTTTAACCACTGAGCCATTTCTCCCGCCCCCTTAAGTTTTAAAAAGGATTTGGGGGTGGGAGATATGGAGCAGTAGTGAAGAAGATTTGCTGCTCTTTCAGGGGAACCAGGTTCTGTTCCCAACACTCGCACTGGTAGCTCACAACCACTGTAATGACAGTGCCAGGGGGCCCAGCACTCTCTTCTGACCTCTTCCAGTACTGCACACATGTGATGCTTTACATACATGTAGGTGAAACTCTCATACACATAAAACAGATCTTTAGGGAGATTTATGTATACATATTTGTGTATGTGTCTCTCTGTGTGTGAACATGTAACTGCCTTTGGAGGCACCCTGGATTTCCTGGAACTGGAGTTACAGGCTGTTGTGAGTCACTCAGGCTGTTGTGAGTCACTCATTGTAAGTGTTGGGAGCTGAACTCAGGTCCCTGCAGGAGCAGCACTTAATTCATCTGAACTGCCAAGTCAGCTGAGAGATGTTTGGAGGGAGGGGGGGGATGGTGGTTTTTTTGTTTTGTTTGAGACAGGGTAAAGCCTTGGAGCTTACTGATACCAGGTAGGCTAGTGAGCCATCTAGCCCAAGGAACCTTGAGAGAAGACATTCTTAAAATGCGGGAAAAACAGAGGAGGATGGAGCATAAAGCCCTGGGTTTGATTCCCAGCATCATATAAAATCAGGTCTAGGAGGCCAAGGTTATTCTTAGCTGTACCATGAGTTTTAGGCCAGCCTTGGCTACATAAGACCTTGTCTCAAACAAAATAAAACCATAAGAGAATAGGGTAAGGCATGGTAGTATACAACTGTAATTGACACTTGGTAAGTAGAGGCAGGAGGATCAGTAATTCCGGGCCAACATGGGCTACATAGAAAGTTGAAGCCAGCCAAGGCTATATGAGAATGTCTCAACTCTCCTACCCTGTCTTTAAATGAGGAAAAAGAGGAAGCCTCTCGTATACATACATACCCTGTTTAAAAATGTTTGTGGAGCCGGGCGTGGTGGCGCACGCCTTTAATCCCAGCACTCCAGAGGCAGAGGCAGGTGGATTTCTGAGTTCGAGGCCAGACTGGTCTACAGAGTGAGTTCCAGGACAGCCAGGGCTACACAGAGAAACCCTGTCTCAAAAAACCAAAAAATAAAAAATAAAAACAAAAATAAAAAAGTTTGTGAAACTAAGCACATGGCTTAGTGATTAAGAGCACACACTGTTCTTCCAAAGGACCTGAGATGGATCCCTGAGAAGTACCCAAGTCAGGCAGCTCCCAACTGCCTGTAACTCCAGCTGCAGAGAGCTCCAACACCTCTGGCCTCTGAAGCCACCTGCACACATCCCAGCACCACCTATATACACTTTAAAATAGTACAAATAAACGTTTTTTTAAAAAAATCTTGGGAGGCTCTCTTTCTCTTCAACAAGGTGGTGGAGTGAATGTCAACATGCAGATCTTCGTGAAGACCCTGACAGGCAAGACCATCACTCTTGAGGTTGAGCCCAGTGACACCATGAGAATGTCAAGGCCAAGATCCAAAACAAGGAAGGCATCCCACCTGACCAGCAGAGGCTGATGTTCACTGGCAAACAGCTAGAGGATGGTCACACCCTGTCTGACTACAACATCCAGAAAGAGCCCACCTTGCACCTGGTGCTGCGTCTTCTCGGTGGCATCATCGAGTCATCCCTTTGTCAGCTTGCCCAGAAGTACAAGATGACAAGATGATCTGCCTCAAGTGCTATGCACACCTGCATCCGGTGCAGTCAACTGCCGAAAGAAGTGCAGCCATATCAACAACCCGTGCCCCAAAAAGAAGGTCAAATAAAGCTGGGGCCATACCTGTTCTGGGACCCTGGGACCAAATAAAGTCCCCTTCCATTGGAAAGAAAAAAAAAACAAACAAACAAAAAAACCTCGGGCCAATGAGTAAAGATGCTGATGATCCAAGTTGGCTCTCTAAGACCCAAGTGGTGGAAGGAGAGAACTGACTTCAGCAAGCTGTCCTTTGGCCTCCACATGCATGTGCTGTAACACACAGAGACATGTATAATGAGCATGGTGTGTTGTTGTTGTTGTTATTGTTTGTTTTTCGAGACAGGGTTTCTCTGTGTAGCCTTAGCTGTCCTGGAACTCACTCTGTAGACCAGGTTGGCCTCAAACACACAGAGATCTGCCTGCCTCCCAAGTGCTGGGATTAAGTCATGCACCACCACTGCCAGGTTAATAAGTATGTTTTTAAGTCTTTTTTTAAAAGGCCCTGGTGTCTTTTTAAATGAATGACCCTTGTTGCTGGAGCCCAGCCCTCTGCCTCCACTTCATGTCTCTTCTGGGGACATTCATCCTCAGAATATTGATTTGTTTGTTTATTTATTTGGGCTTGTGTGTGTGTGTGTGTGTGTGTGTGTGTGTTTAAAATAGAGTCTCAGGGCAGGAGAGATAGCTTAGCAGTTAAGAGCATAGGCTGCTCTTCCAGAGGACCTGGGTTCAATTCCTCAACACCCACATATTGGCTTATAATTATCTGTAATGCCAGTTCCAGGACATTGGACATTCTCTTCTGGCCTCCTCAGGTGCCAGTCACACATAGTGGTACACACACACACACACACACACACACACACACACACACACAGAAAGTCTCATGTAGCCCAGGCTGGCCTTAATCATTCAATCCTTTTGCCTTTGCGGCTCAAATGCTAGGATTCTGTGTTTACCACCATGCTGGGCTCACTGTGTCTTAGTTCTCCTAGCTTGGTCCATTGTACCAGACTCTGCTCAGACAGGAGAAGGCCCAGTATTCAGGAAGCCAGGGAGAGGCTGTGGGTGGTGGAGCAAAGACACCTTACCTGGGGCTGCCCACTGGCTATTCTTTCCCTGGGACACTCTGTCTTGTTCTCCTCTCTTCCTGCAGACCACGGCTTAGAAGAACTTTCTTCAGGAGCTCCCCAACCCCTACGCTCAAGGCTTCCACGGTAATTAAGTTCACAGGTTTGTTCCAGAGCTAGACTGTAACCGCCTCCAGGGTGCTGAAGTAAGCTCTAGAAATGGCAGCCCTCGTTTCTGTAGGGTTCACAGCCAAACCCCTAGCACCTGGCTCACAGCTTGGCACATGGCAGGCTCCCGGTTGGTATCTCCTGTAGGGCACAGCTAGTTGTTACTCATCCTGTGGAAAGCCCTCAGCTCTGCAAGCCTTGGTCACTCTGAAAGGCCCATATTTTGCTGTTCCTGCCCATCACCAACTACTAGGCCTAAAGGGAAGGCATCATGTCCTATCTGCCGTTCTGTTTGCCTGGAGACAGCAGTCCCCTTGGTAAACACAGAGAACTGAAGACTTGTCTTCTCCAGATTACTTTAACCAACCTTTCTCACTCCCCAGGATCCCCTCTCCTGTTTATCTGGAGGGGGGGGGGCTATTATTCTCCCCCACCCCACTTTCCAGGCACTCCAGAGCCCCCCCCTCCCCCATTCTCCCATTGTCCCACAGGTATCAGATGATCCTGCTTAGGAGTCTGTCTGCAGTTCAGAACCTGTCAGCTGAGCATCACAGCCCAACCTCCATGTTCTCTCTCTTCTAGGTCATAAGGTATAGGGTAGTGGAAGAGAAATTCCCGAACCATACTGACCTGACTTTCTGCCCTTCCCCTTACGAGACCCCAGACACAGTGGGTCGAGGGTGCTTCCCCAACCCACATCCTTCCTCCACAGGCATGGAGGGTCCTGAAATCACTCTGCCTACATTTTACCAAAGGAACACAAATGAACACAGAAAACACAGATGCTGGGCCTTAGGCCAAAGCCCACAATTCCCTTGCTTGTTTCCATGCCTCTTTGAGAGGCGTTCCACAGGAGAGGGTGACCCCTGGTGGTAACAAGAATGACAGCCTGTAGCTTAATTCACAGGATGGTGAGGCTGACAGAGGAAGTAGGTCATCTGAACCCACAGGCCTTCGTTATCAAGAAAGCAAATAAAGAAAGTCCCTTAATGGGGGAAATCTCACTCCCGTCATGTTCTCGGTGATCACCTAATAATACTGCCCCGTGGTTTTAACTGAACCCGATTGTACTGAGAATTCTGGAATTTGGTTTCTATAATAATAATAATAATAATAATAATAATAATAATAATAATAATACCCACAAATATTAGAAGCACGTTTTTGTTTTAATCCCAGGTGCGGGCTAATAGGCTGCTTCACAGCTGACTATGATTTGTCTCCTGCTCTAGCAGAGGTGTGGTTTTGCCAGCTGCAAATAGTTTCTGCAATTGTGTGATCTTTGGAAATTTTCAGAGGGTTCATAAATGCTAGAGGCCTACTAGGTGTGGTGGGTGGTTGGTGGTCATTCAGGGAGGTTGGTTGTGGTTTGTTAATAGTCGTGCTCAAAGAAGAAACAAAAGGAAAGAAATTAGATCCAAGGATCTCTCTCTCCCTCCCCTCTATCCTTCTTTCTCTCCTATCTAGTGATAGGGAGTGAAACTGGAGGGAGGAATAAAGGGTGGGGGAAAAGAACCCATAAAGTAGCTAACGTCCAGCTAAACCCGAAAGATTGGATCTTCAGAAAGCAAATAGTCATTGTCAATTGACCTTCGGCACCTGGCAAGTCACACAAGTTTCTACGATTCAGGAATCAGGTTCTTAGCACTATTAGAATGCAGAAGCTTGCAGCTTGCATTCCAATGAGACTTCTAGGGGCTGAGAAGGTGGAGAGGATGGCTCATGGGTTAAGAATACTTGTTGCTCTTGCAGAGGACCCAAATTCAATTCTTATACCGTAGTTCACAATCATCCATAACTCCATTTCTAGATCCAGCACCCTCTTCTGACTCCCCTGGGCACCAAGTACATATATGGTGCACATAGACATGCAAACCAAACACTCACACACATAAATGATCTTAACAAAAAAAGAGCACCCAGACCTGCTTCCATAGGATCCCACTAGGTGGCGCCCCAGCCCAAAGTCATAGCTTCTGGGAATCCAGGTCTGGTTCTTGATTCTGAAATACAGCTCGCTGAGGAATGCCTTCTTGTACCGAATGATAGATGTCTGCCTCCAAACCTAAAGAAAACGTCCCTCCATCTAGGCATGGAGACAGAGATGAGTTCAAAGGTCTAATTTCAATTTTTTTAAATTGAATAATAGTATTTGTCACTCCTAAGCTGCTGCTGCAGCTGCATACACATACACACACACACACACACACACACACACACACACACTCTCTCTCTCTCTGGCCTGTGCCTTCTCCCTCCTCCTCCTTCCTGCGACAGGGTCTCATAGTCCAAGGAGGCCTTGAATTCAAGATGCTCCTGCCTCAGCCTCCTGAATGCTGAGATTGCAGGCATGTACCACCACGCCTGGCTGAATTCATAACATAATGAAATTTGTTCTTTGCTCATGAATTTATAATTATAAAATAAAGAAAATACATAAACTGGAGGGAAGATAGACTACACTAGTCAGATAATGGGTGCCTGGATTCCCTTTATTTTTAAACAGGGTTTCATGTCAGGCTGGCCTCAAATTCACTACATTATCAAAGGTGACCTTGAATCTCCTGATTCTTCTGCCTCCAACCCCCAAGTTCTGGGATTACAGGTATATACCATCAGGCCTGGTTTGTGGTTCCTGAGTTTGATTCACTAGATCCATGTGGTTGAAGAAGGACTAATTCCAACAAGTGTCCTCTGACCTCTACATAGACAGGTAACACAGTATGTGTGTGGACCTGTGCCTATGCATACACACTCACACAAATACATACATGTAGCATGCACACAGATATGCTGGGGAGGTGGCACAGTGGGTAAAGCACCTATGTGCAAGTATGAAGACCTGAGTTTGAATCCCCAGAATTCATATAAAGCTGGATGTGGCCAGACATGATGACAGATGCCTTGTATATGCCTTTAATGCTCAACACTTGGGAGGCAGAAGCGGGCAGATCTCTGTGAGTCTGAGGCCAGCCAGGACTACATAGTTCCAGAACAGCAGGTTATAAAGAGAAACTGTCTCAGAAAAAAAAAAAAAAAAAAAAAAGGCTAGGTGTGGGAACACAGGTATGATTCCACTGTTTCTACAAGCAAGATGGGAGGCAGAGGCCAGGGAGTCCCGGAAGCATGAGCCAGCTAGCATGGCATAAGCAAAGCTGGAGTGAGCAGATTGCTACAAGGTCAGCCTGAATTACATAAAGTTCAGGCTAGCCTGGGCTGCAGAGTGAGACCCTGTCCAAAGAAACAACCAAGAAAGTGACCAGTGGCCTATATACGAAACATTTCAGCGGTTAAAAACAAAATGAAGAGCTGGGAGTGGTGTATATGCCTTTGATTCCAGCACTCTGGAGGCAGAGGTAGAAGGATCTCTGTGAGTTCGAGGCCAGCCTGGTCTAGAGTGAGTTCCAGTTCAGCCTGGACTGTTACATAGAGAATCTCTGTCTTGAAAAACCAAAGAGGAGGAAGAGGAATATTAAAAACCTAAGGGATGTTTTTTTAAGATCTGTTTTATTCTTGTGTGTCTGTGAGTGCACATGGAGGCCGGAAGAGGGTGTGCACTCACCTGGAGCTGGATGTACAGGCTACCATGAGCAGGCCATCACGGGTGCTCCGCTCAGAAACAAACTCTGATCCTCTAGAAGAGAAGCAAGTGCTCTTAACAGCTGGGCCATCTCCAGCCCACTAAAGGAATTCATTATGCCATGAGCATCATATTTGGATAATGCTTTTGATTTAACTTGGGGCACGTTTCTTCATAATCTTTCAAGAATTTAGAACTACAGTATCTGCTTGATTCATCCTTCCGCCCTACTCCCCCCAGGGGTCCACTCGAGCCAGGTGAGTTCTCAGCCACTGAGCTTGACCCATCTGATAGGTCTCAAACCCAGGCTGAGAGGACAGATTGAGATGCCTTTTTAACATATCGAAGCGGACTGGCCTCTGGGTTCTCCCAGCATCCCTCGGTCCCTACCTGTTACTGTCCTCCTGACTGGCTTACCCCACTCCTTTCTCTGAACTTCTCCAGCCCAGGGATTGGGCTGAGCTGCCCTTCTTCCAATTGCTCTTTTTTTTTTGGTTTTTGGTTTTTGGTTTTTCCAGACAGGGTTTCTCTGTATAGCTCTGGCTGTCCTGGAATTCACTCTGTAGATCAAATCAGGCTGGCCTCGAACTCAGAAATCCACCTGCCTCTGCCTTCCGAGTGCTGGGATTAAAGGCATGCGCCACCATTGCCCGGCTCCAGCTGCTCTTCCCTACATAATCCAGCTGTTTTGGCTTCACTGGTTCTTTCCCACCCTTTTGGCATCTTGGTCTCCCCTACCCACTCTTCTCACATGGCCTGGCTCTCGGTTATGTTCACTCTGGAGTTGTTTCTACTCATGTTCCAGGAAGTAGCTGATCTTAACCAAGCTGCAGAAGAGTAAATCTTTCTGTACGGCTATACCTGCAGAGCCCGTGTACTTCTGGATCTACATTGACCATCAGGATGTGAAGGCACAGAAAATGCAAAAACTAAAAATGGGGTCGGAGACAGAAAGTCCATGTATTCCTGGCCACTGCGGTGTCACTGCTCCCAATACAGGTGTAACCTGAGTCCCCACTTGGGAGCCTGAAATCAGCTGAGAAGAGACTTCAGGAGAGAGCTGCCCCAGGCGGAGGTGGAGGAAGTGGGGGCCTCAACGCAGCTCATCCCTCCTAGCTCGATTTGCACTGAAGGGTTTGGGTAAGTCCCTTCTCCAGCATCTCAGAATCATTTTGGGCAACCTGGGAAGTCAGGACAAGAGTTGCGACACGTGTTGTGGGTAGAGGCCTTTGAAACAGTAGATGCTTAGATCACAGTATCTTGGTTATTGCCGCCCATCCTGATGCCTAGGGTCAGGACCTCAACTCTCTGGGGCCTACAGTCAGGGGGCAAGGAGGACCCAGACCTTTCCTGGGCTTCTCCAGAGACTTGAAAGCAGGGGCCCTAACAAGCTCAGGGCTTCAAGGTCTGGTTTGCTCCTCTCCCCTGTACAAGGAGTTAGACCAGGTAATGGAGTCAGAATCAAGGAGGCGCAATGTGTGCCTACTGTGGGCCGTCGTCAGCCTCCACCGCCCCTGCATCAGCAGCCTTTACTCGGCCGCCAGGAGCCCCTCCCCAAAAGGAACGCACCACACCTGGCTGATTCCACTTCCGGAGGAAAAGATCAGACTCTAGGCCCCACCTAGCGTCCTGCTGCCTGCTGGGATTTGTAGTTGATGGGAGCAGGACTGGCACATGTGGTGCGTGAGAGTGTGCGTATATTAGTGAGTCTGACTTCGCCCTGGAGGACCCTCTGAACCTGGGCTTGACTATGACAGCATAGGTCGCGTCCTGCAGCCCACTGCTTGCTGGGACTTGTAGTTCGCAGTCTTTCTCCCCTGGGCACCGGTGGGGTCCTGGCCTGGTCTTCCCAGGGACCCTGTTTGTGACCAATAAACAGTTGGGTAAACTGAAGGGCCAGACTCTGGGTGGAAGAAGCTCTAGGAGGGACATTCTCCAGCACCGTTCAGCCTTTCTCCAGTAAGGCTTTATCCTGGAGCCCCTGCCTGGCAATGAATTAGGTCAAGGATCTGAGGTCTTTTCTGTTCTGTGCTTAATGGTATCCTGAAATAATAAACAATCTTGCCCAGGATGGGTGTACACACAAGTCCATTATTGTACAGGATTTTTTGATAAATATTAATTTCACAAATTTGTTAACTACATCTCCAAGGAATGTTTTATTCACTAAGAAATTAGTGAGACATACCTTGCTCTTGAAGAATCATCCTGCCTCCATCTTGGGCTTAAAAGCTGTGTTATAGTAAACACAAACTAGGTTCATTCCTGTTCATAATTCTCTTTTTCTCAAGGATTGGACTATGCCCCACCTGTAACTTTAACTACAAATGGCTCTGTCCTAACTACAAATGCCTGTTCCAAGAATGACAATCATGTTTTTGTTACAAAAAGTTAATAACCATCTTGCAACCCTTCTTCTGTTTCAAGATGATTGCTACAGCTATCAGTTGTTGCTGATCACCTTGTAATTATGTCTTTGTTTCTGGTGTTAGTTATCACTAACTACTTCTTCTTCTTCTTCTTCTTCTTCTTCTTCTTCTTCTTCTTCTTCTTCTTCTTCTTCTT
>JADRCH010000043.1:11694820-11705557 GCA_019843965.1 Rhynchomys soricoides | reverse complement strand
TTCTTCTTCTTCTTCTTCTTCTTCTTCTTCTTCTTCTTCTTCTTCTTTGGGGGTGGGGGGGTTCTCTGTGCAGCCCTGGCTGTCCTGGAACTCACTCTGTAGACCAGGCTGGCCTCGAACTCAGAAATCTGCCTGTCTCTGCTTCCCAAGTGCTGGAATTAAAGGTGTGCGCCACTACTGCCCGGCTTATAACTAACTTCTTATGCTTATGTTCTAGTCCTATAACCTTGTCTATTTTGCCAGACCCCTCATCTGGAAACTCCCTACCCCTGGGCTATAAAAACTTGTTTTCCTCGCATCCAGTGCTAACCTCTTGAGCCCAGCCTCAGGGGGAGGCAGCCTGTGTTCACGAATTTAAAAAGCTTGCTTTGATTAATTACTTGCATTAATTTGGCCATGATGATTTGGGTTGGTGGTTGAATCTTTGGGAAACACACACTCTGTGTGTGTTTATATATGTATTTGCATGTGTGTGTGTGTGTGTGTGTGTGTGTGTGTGTGTGTGTAGGCATTTGAAGGCCTGAGGTCCGTCTTAATGTCTTTCTCTTTGGCTTTCTACCTTTTCACGTATGAGCTCATTACTTCTGCTAGACTCCTGTCCCCTCCCCAGTGAGAGGATGGCAGACTCTCACTGGCACAGGCTTTTTTTTTTTTAAGATTTATTTATTTTATGTATATACTCTGTAGCTATCTTCAGACACACCAGAAGAGGGCATCGGATCCCATTACAGATGGTTGTGAGCCACCATGTGGTTGCTGGGAATTGAACTCAGGACCTCTAGAAGAGCAGTCAGTGCTCTTAACTGCTGAGCCGGCTAAACCATCTCTCCAGTCCCCTGGCACCAGCTTTTTAACATGAAGGTTGGGGATTGGACTCAGGTCCTCATGCTTATGCAGAAAGCACTTATTGAATGAATACTCTCCCAAGTTCCACAGTTTGCTTTGAGGACCTTCTTAGACCCACCAGTGATATGAATAATGATACAGAGGCTTTTTAATCTCTGGTCTGTCTGTCCATTCACCTCTAAGTCCCTGGTAAATCTCCTCCCAGCCTCCCTCTCTCTGCCTGGAAGAGCTGCCCTCCACTTCCTTCCCAGCTGTCTGCCATCAGCTCTTTATTAGCCAATCAGATACAAGTCTAGATCACCTTAAGCAGGCGAGGAAGGAGGAATATTTACAAAACATGAGTTGGGAGAGGGGCCATAGAAATAAAATACCAAGATCCTGCCAGCGTTTAGCTCTCTGCTGGGACAGAATTAACAATGGAATATACAAAGACACACCTTCACACAATGTGTCCCAACAACCAAGTAAATGGGTTTGTGTGGGGCTGAGGATATCTAATAAACTGTAAATCATAGGGTATGTGAGATGTTCACATCAAAATTGGAGTGAGGTACGTATACAGCTTGATGCTGGCCCGGTTGATGCTGGTCCTAGGTTGCCTAGAGGTTGCTAGGTACAGTGTTTGGAAAGAGGTGTACATATTATCTTCAGGTCTCCAGCTCCTAAGTACATTTTGGGAAAAGGGTGTGTGCATAGCCCAAACAACAAGGAATCCTAATTTGCTAAATTATTCCCTATGCTTGGCTACCTCATCCCCAGTAACGGGGTTTCTTACTCTGTACTGTGCCTCTGATTGGAGTCAGAGGAGCCAGGAGAGTCTCCTAAACTAGGCCTTCATCTCACTGATGGGGAACTAAGGCTCAGAGAGGATCACATGTCAGGCTGGGTGTAGTAGCTCAGGTTTGTAATCCTAGCACTTCAGAGGCTGAGTCAGGAGGATTACAGTGAATTTGAAGTCTGTCTGAGCTACGGTATAACACCTTGTCTCAAAAGAACAACAAAAAAAGGAGCTGGAGAGAAGGTTCAGCAGTTAAGAGCACTCACCTGCTGCTCTTGCAGAGGACCTGGGTTCAAGTCCCAGAACCCCAAGGGAGCTCACAACTGTCTGCAGCTCCAATCTTTGGGAATTTGATGCCCTCTTCTGGCCTCTGCAGGCACCAGGTATACATGTGGTACACAGATATATGTGCATAAAAAACACCTATCCAGCTGGAGAGATGGCTCAGTGGTTAAGAGAACGGGCTGCTCTTCCTAGAGGTCCTGAGTTCAAATCCCAGCAACCACATGGTGGCTCACAACCATCTGTAATGGGCTCCAATGCCCTCTTCTGGTGTGTCTGCAGGCAGCTACAGTATACTCATATAAATAAAGTAAACCTGTTTTTGTTTTTTGTTTTTTTTAAAAAAAAAACAAACAAACCATCCACATAAAATTTAAAAATTTAAAAAGAACAACAAACAAAGATTCTGGAGAGGTGGTCCCTGGCTGTAAACCCAGCAGGCATCAAGAATTCAAGGTCATTCTCCTATACAGAGTTCAAGGCCAACCTGAGTTATATGACACTCTGCCTCAAAAAGGACAATAAGAGAGGCGTGTGTGGAAATGGCTCAGTGGGTAAAATGCTTGTTGCACAAACATGAAAACATGATTTAGGTTCCCTACCACAAAATGTAATAGCTAGGTTTGCAACCCATATTTGTAATTCCAAAGTCTGGTGAAGACGTGGAGGCTGATGGTTTCTTGCTGGCCAGCCTGTCTAGCTGGAGCAGAACTCCAGGTTCTATAAGATATTTTGTCTCAAAAAATGAGGCAGAGGCTGCAGAGATGGCTCAGTGGGTAGGAGGGTTTGCTACTCTTGCAGAGAACCTGCGTTCAGGTTCCAGCCCCCACATCTGGGCTCAGACCTTCTGTAACTCCAGTTCCAGGGGATCAGATGTATCTGCTACACAGACATACATGCAGGCAAAACACTCATATACATAAAATGAATAAAGCCTAATTTTGAAAATAAGGTAGAAGCTGGGCAGTGATGCTGTGTGCCTTTAATCCCAGCATTTGGGAAGCAGAGACAGGTGAAGCTCTGTGAGCATGAGACCAGCCTGGTCTACAGAGTGATTTCCAGGACAGCCAGGGTTACACAGAGAAACACCATCTTAGAGAGAGAGAGAGAAAGAGAGAGGGAGAGAGAGAAAGGATAATAGAACATTTGATTAACCTGTGGTCTCCATACACACATGCCCACACATCTGTGTGTACATGAACATGTACACATTCACAACATACACATCAACACATGTATACACTCTAAGTAAAACCCAAAACATCTTCTCCCAAAATAGCTAGAGAACAGACTGGGCATGATGGTGCCTTCCTATAATCCCAGCACTCGGGAGGCAGAAACAAGAGGGTCACTGCAAGTTCCATAGCTAGACCTAGGGTCAAAAGAGAAAAAAACCAAAGGGGCTGGAGAGACGGCTCAGTGGCAGATGTGCCAGCTCAGTCTGGGTCTTGGCATACTCTTTTTGCTTTATTGAGAGAGCGTGAGAGAGACCCAAAAACAACAGCAAATTAACCCTCAAGACAGATCCTCCTGCAGCTCCTCAGGGTCACTGTCTCCCAGCTTGAAGGATTAGGGTCTCCGTCCTTGCTTTACAAGGGAGCAAGCTGTCTCCATGATTACTCAGTGGGGTTCTTCTGTAATGTAAGAGTTTGACCTTCATCCTTAAGACATTCAGTAAACATTTTTTGAGTGTTGGTCCTGCCTAGCATACATAGACCACAAAGCCAGAGCTATATAAACTGGACATAAACTGGGCATTGTGACACTTGTCTCCAATCCCAGCACTCTGGAGGTGAGGGAGGAAGATCATAAGTTCAAGGTCATCTAAGGCTACGTAGGACATTTGGGTCAGCTTGAGCTACATAGGAACTTGGAATTTTTGCTGGGCAGTGATGGCACACGCCTTTAATCCCAGTACTCAGGAGGCAGAAGCAGGCCAATTTCTGAGTTCGAGGCCAGCCTGGTCTACAGAGTGAGTTCCAGGACAGCCAGGGCTACACAGAGAAACCCTGTCTCCAAAAACCAAAAAAAAAATTGGAATTTTTTTTTTCATTATAAGGAAGACTTGTTATTGTCCCGGAGCCACATGTACAAACAGTATGGTTGGTGGGAAAGGCACACACACACACACACACACACACACACACACAAACCGCTCCTGTGACAGAATTTTCTGTGGTGGTGAATGTGTTTGGCATCTTAGTAGTGATGTGGGTTGCATGGGTGTTGCATCTGCCAAAACTAGAAAAGTAAGCTGGGTGTGTCTGTAACTCCAGCACTCAGGGAGCAGAGGCAGGCAGAACTCTGAGTTCACAGCTGTCCTACACAGAACACTCCAGGCAGATACAGTGAAACATTGTCTCCAAAAAAAAAAAAAAATTGCTGGCACTGAGCCATCTTGCCAATGGGATGCAGCTGGGCTACCCAGCTGCCCAGGAGCAAGGAACAAAGCCAGGGTGTAAATTCTTTCAAAAGCAGTCAGTGAACCGGCAGAGAATTGAATTCTGTTTGCCCTTTGCAAAGTTGCTTCTCAAACACAAAGGAGCTTTGTGGACTGAGTCGTGAGTGGGTTTGTGTGTTAAGGTCCAGACCTAGCACAGACGGCGGTGCAGACACTGGCTGGTCTGTTCGGTTTTGAATTAGAGAAGGGTAGAAGGGTGCATTGATGCAGGTCAGGCCAGCCTGGATTACATTCCTAGCTCTCTTCTGGTTCTTCCTGAGAATTTATCTAAGTAGGAATAATGGTGACGGATGTGAGGATAGACGATCACGTTTGTTAAAAATTACACTTATTTATTTACTTGTGTTTAACTGATCCTCCAAGTGCTGGGATTACAAGCATGTACTACCGTGCCCAGCACTTGTGGTGCTGGGAATCAAACCCAGCTTCCTGCATGCTAGGAAACACCCCACTGAGCTGCATGCCTAGCCAGAGATCACATTGAAGGCACGAAGTACTAGCCCGCCTTTAATCCCAGCACTCAGAAGGCAGATGCAGGAGGATCTCTGTGAGTTCAAGGCCAGCCTGGTCTACCGAGCAAGCTCCAGGCTCCAAGACTTTACACTGAGAAAACTTGTCTCAAAAACAAAAACATAACAAAAGAAAGATAAAAGAAGGTGCCAAGTATTAAGTGGGTGCTCCAAGGAACAGCAGCGGTTGGTACCCTGATGGAGACCAGTGACCTACGGGTTGTATGGGAGGTGGAAGCTGCCCTTCTCAGCCCCTTAGCTTTACTGGCCCTGGGGTCCCTACAAGACTCCCAATGCTAGGTCTCTGAAGCAGCAAACGGAAGGGAACGCCCTCATTCAGCCCCGGCCACTTAGGCCATTCTGAGTGACTCACTTCTCCGAGGGGGTGGAGGCGTGGTCTCCAGCAAAACAACTTTGTCCAGAGCCAGGAACCCCCTCGAGCAAGTAAGTCGTGTTCCTGGGGTTCTGTTCCCCACGGCCCAGGGATCTTTAACTCTGCGGGTCCCGGGGCGCCCGGTCCCCTGTCTCCCTCACACCTTCCTGGGCTCTTTGCGGCAAAAACTGTAGGTTTTTTTTTTTTTTTTTTTGATCGTATGCAAGATCAGGCTGGTAGAGCCGGCAAGCACTTTCCCATTCTCGAGGGGCAAACTTGAAGCAGGGAATTGGAGGTAGGGCAGAACAGAAGCGTGGTGGGGGTGGGGAAACCAACCTGAGTCTTAAAAAGAAACAAGTTCCTTGTTTTTCTTTTAAAACTTTTTGTTGGTTTTGTTTTCTTTTGAAACGGTGTCTCACGTAGCCCAGACTTCTTTAAATTCACTACATAGCCAAAGATGACATCAAACCTGTGAGTCTCCTGCCTCCGCCTTCCAAGTGCTGGGATTATAGGTGTGCACCACCACACTTAAAATACCCACACTCTGCAAGCCTTTTCTTTCTTTCTTTCTTTCTTTCTTTCTTTCTTTCTTTCTTCCTTCCTTCCTTCCTTCCTTCCTTCCTAACTTCCTTCCTTCCTTCTTTCCTTTCTTTATCATGTGTATTTTGTGTGTCTGAGTTGTGGGTTTGTGCATGTGGAGGCTAGACCTGCATCAGGCGCCTTGGAGCTGCAGTTTGAGTGGTCTGATGTGGGTTCTGGGGATTGAAATTGGCTCCTCCGGAAAAGCTGCACTTCTCTTAACCACACTGAACCATTGCTTCAGCCCCCACAACCACCACCACCATCTCCTCCTCCTCCTCCTTTTAAGGAAAATTTCTTCCCTTGGTAATAGGAACCTCAAATGCAGTGAGCAATGATTTTCATTCATCTTTGTTCCCTGGTGTGTATATAGGTTCTCATCCTAAGGGCCACGTAAGTTCTGCACTAATGCAGCTAGGACCCAAGGATCTGGGTATTCACTGGGAGGGGGAGGGGATCCCTGGTTTTAACTGTCTTTCTTCAGTGGCATGCCACTAAGCTTGGGAAGGAATGGGGGCTGTTACAGCATGTGCTGGACCCTTTTACCAGGGCCCCTAGTTAGTCATCTCAGCATAGTCGTTGCTGAGATGAATGGCAGACTCAAGAAAAGAGAAACAAGCCGGGCAGTGGTGGCGCATGCCTTTAATCCCAGCACTTGGGAGGCAGAGGCAGGCAGATTTCTGAGTTCGAGGCTAGCTACAGAGGAGTTCCAGGACAGCCAGGGCTACACTGAGAAACCCTGTTTCGGAAAACCAAAAAAAAAAAAAAAAGAAAGGAAAAGAAAAGAGAAACAGAGAGAAACAGTCCATGAGATGGCTCAGCTGGTAAAGACACTTGCTACCAAACCCAAAGCCCTGAATCCGGTTTCCAGGACCCACGTGATAGAAGGAGAGAACCAACTCCCATAATTTGTCCTCAACCTGTAGCGGCACATGCCACCCCTTCCTCCAAAATAAGTAAATGAATAAGTAAATGTAATTTCAAAAAAGAATGCATATTTACCTAACATCCCTTATTTGCTCATTAAATGTAACATCTTGTTTAACCTTCACGTTTATCTGTGTGTCCAGCTTACAGATTGGACACAAGGAGGCTCCACGAAGTTGAATCACTGACCTGAGAAAGCTTGGCTGGTACGTAGTCCACTTCCACACACTCTCTGTATGTAGCTAAGGATAAGTTTGAACTTTTGGTCTTCCTGCCTCTCCCTCCAAGTGCTGGGACTGTAGGCATGCCTCACCCCTGCAGCTTTAGATCGAGCCTCTTCTTCCACCATGTTGGACTCAGGTCTTCAAGCTTGGAAGTAGTGTCTTTACTGGCTGAGCCATCTTCCTGCTCTTCTTTGTCTTTATTCCATGCTGTGATCCATCTCAGGTCTTCATGATGTTATACGAAGAGTCTGTTAACTGATGTGTGTGTGTGTGTGAGAGAGAGAGAGAGAGAGAGAGAGAGAGAGCAGGAACCTGGAAGCGGGAGCTGATGCGGAGACCATGGAGGAGTGCTGCTTACTGGCTTGCTCCTCATAACTTGCTCAGTCTGTTTTCTTATAACATCCAGGATTACCTTGCTCAAGGTTGGCCCTGCCCACAGTGAGCTGGACTCTACTATATTGCTCAGTAATCAAGGCGATACCCCATAGACTTGCCAATCTGACAGAGACATTTTGTCAGTTAGGAAACCCTCTTCCCAGATATGTCTAGATTTGTGTCAGGTTGACAAAACTCAACCAGTGTAGTGCGTCTATACAAATGTGAGTGCAGTGTTCTCTGAGGCCAGAAGAGGGAGTCTGATCCCCTAGAGCTGGTATTGTAGGCCTTTGTGAGGTGGCAGACGTGGCTTCTGGGAACCAAACTCCTGTCTTCTGGAAGAGCAGCAGTTGTTCTGACCTCTGAGCCGTGCCTACCATCCCGGAGGACACTGTTTGTCCTTTTATTGTAGGTTCTGGGGACTGAACTGTGGGCAAACATTGCACAGCAAGTACTTTTACTCATTGAGCCATCCCAGTGACAGCATTTAATGTTGAGAAAACAGTTAATTCTCACTCTGATGGAATTTTAGCACACAGAACGCATCCATCTAGATGGCATGGGGGCATGCATCTGTATTCCCAGCCCTCAGATGGAGGCAGGAGGATCACAAATTTGAGACCAGCTTGAGCTATGTCTTCATGCTCAGCCTCAAATGAACAAGCAAATACCAACTCCCTGTATCCACTCTGTTTTCTCCAGGCTTTCCCCTAGCAGCCAGGCCAGATATGGTAGACTGGTTTGATGGTTGGATAATTAGCAAAGGCTTGCTTCTGGTTCTGTTGTACTACCAGGGCCAGGGCCTTGACTCTGAACATGAAGCCCTATATGAATCTGACTGTTGACTAGCATTCTTCCAGGATGGGCCTGCCAGGGTCCCTAGGCATTGAGCCACCCAACTGTAGCTGCCCATTGGGTGCATACTTTCCTGAACCTCTCAACCTGTGAGGCGCAGACCATTTGGCAAAGTTCTATTTCTAAACTATTTATGAGTCATAACAGTAGTAAATGACAGCTATGAAATAGAATGAAGATAATGTTATGTTGGGGTCACCACAGCATGAGGAACTGTGTTAAAGGGTCTCTGCCTTAGGAAGGTTGAGAACCACTGAGCTAGGGATTTGGGAGGGAATGAGAGCCTCCTTGACTGAGCGTCCTGCTTCCTATGTGACTTCAGGCTGTGCCCCAGGGTAAGGCCTTCCTGGGGCCAGCAAGTTAGACCAGATTGATTATATATTATGGTCCTGTGACTGTGTGAAGGGAGAGGTTGTTACTTTGGGTCGAGCTTGAAATCATATGCCCTCTGTCCTGGAACTCAAGAGTTCCAGATGCCTCTGCCTCCTGAGTGTTGGGATTAACGTGCTGGGACTGAGCCACCATGGCCAGCTAAGGGGTTAGTCTTTTGAGAACTGGGGCATAGAGAGACTTCATGTGTCAAGGCACCTGGCATGGTGCCTCAATACATGTAATCTCTAGTGCTCAGGGAGCAGAGGCAGGAGGATTGTCATAGAGTTGAAGCCAATCTGGGCTACAGATTGAGTTTCATAGCAGCCTGGGTTCCAAAGTGAGACTCTGTCTCAGTAAAACAATCAAACAATAATTGGCCATGGTGGTGTGCTTTTGTGATCCCAACACTCAGGAGTCAGGAGGATCAAGAGTTCAAGGCCAGTTTAAGATGCATAATTTAGAGGCTAGCCTGACTACATGAGAGCTTGTCTCAAAAACAAAACACCAAATTAGCACACACGTACCCACACATACCCCCAAACCCAACCAGAATGTGTCAGGGCCCCAAACACTCTCTTGAAACTTTGTTTCAAAACCAGCCTGGTTTACAGAGAGAGTTCCAGGGCAGCCAAGGCTACACAAAGAAATCCTGTCTTGAAAAACCAAGAGGAGGGGCTGGAGAGATGGCTTAGAGGTTAAGAGCACTGACAGAAGTCCTGAGTTCAATTCCCAGCAACCACGTGGTGGCTCACAACCATCTGTAATGCATACAAATCCCTCTTCTGGTATGTCTAAAGGCAGCTACACTGTACTTATATACATAAAATGAATAAATACATCTTTAAAATTTAAAAAGAAAAAAAGAAAGAAAACCCAAGAGGAGGAAGAAAAGGAGAAGGGGAGGAGGAAGGGTGAGAGGAGGGAGGAAGAAGAAGAAGAGGAGGAGGAGGAGGAGGAGGAGGAGGAGGAGGAGGAGGAGGATCATCACTTGTACTCAGGGCAATGAAACAGCAGGGGGAGGAGGAAAAAGTAGTGTAGGGCCAGTGACCCAACCCAGGAAATGTGACTAACCAGCCACAGCAGGGCCTGAGTAGACTCCAACCTCTGCCTGGGCTAGTGAGTGGAATGGGGCTTTCCTTGCTGGTCTGACTCTTTAAATTGTTTGGAATCTGCCTTGCCTGAATTTGCTGTGACCTTGTCAGGCTTTAACCTCCCGGGGGGCCATGTCTGAGAAAAAGCAGCCTTCCATCAGCTTGGCTCAGTCTTTCCGAGCTCCATTTGGGAGTCCTTAGACCTCTGAGTACTGAGCCTCCCCATGGGTGGGGCAGGTGGGCGGGACAGCCCAGCGGAGAAGAGGGAAGTAAGAAGCTAGTTAGTACAGGGCAGGCTGAGACGAGTTTGAGAAGAAAAGGCCTGTGAAGAGGTAAAATTGGGAAGGGCTCTGTACACTCTCCTGGGTGGATAGGTGAGGGCTGGCTGCTAGGGTCCAGAACAGGTGAGAATGGTGTCCCCAGGCATAAATTAGGTTCAGATCGTTGTCTGTAGTTTTGCAGCTGCAGGGGAGGAGCTAAAGGGTCTGGGCTCATCCTGGTCTGTAGGAGGTGGTCTTAGACTTCTGAGTGATCCCCAGAGGCCATCAGCCTGTCAGGAGGTGAATTCAGTTCTGGCGGTGTCCATCCCCAAGATAGCACTATCCTGGGCCTAGACAACTGGACTGGAAGGAGCTGAGAAGGAGCAAGGTAGGTTCAGCTACTTGAGGGACATTCAGCCAGCCCCAGCAGAGGGTCAGCTGGGGAACAGTGTGGAGAGAGATGAAGGTAGAATCTGGGGATGTGGGGAACAGGATCTGCTTTGGCGTATGGGGAAAGAGGACTGTCCTGGCAATTCAGAGCCACGGCTGTTCCCACTTCTAAGGGACATGGGTCACAGTCCAAAAAGTCCTGGGCTTTCTTGTATTGACACCCCATTTCCTCCCTAGGGCTGCTGTTATTTCTTCTTCTTCTTCTTCTTCTTCTTCTTCTTCTTCTTCTTCTTCTTCTTCTTCTTCTTCTTCTTCTTCTTCTCCTTCTTCTCCTCCTCCTCCTCCTCCTCCTCCTGCTTCTTCTTCTCCTTCTTCTTCTTCTTCTTCTTCTTCTTCTTCTTCTTCTTCTTCTTCT
>JADRCH010000043.1:11653650-11694810 GCA_019843965.1 Rhynchomys soricoides | reverse complement strand
TTCTTCTTCTTCTTCTTCTTCTTCTTCTTCTTCTTCTTCTTCTTCTTTCTGTTTTCTTTTTCGAGACAGGGTTTCTCTGTGTAGCCCTGGCTGTCCTGGAACTCACTCTGTAGACCAGGCTGGCCTCGAACTCAGAAATCCGCCTGCCTGTGTAGCCCTGGCTGTCCTGGAACTCACTCTGTAGACCAGGCTGGCCTCAAACTCAGAAATCCGCCTGCCTCTGCCTCCCAAGTGCTGGCTGCTATTATTTCAGCTCATACTAACGGGGCAGATAGGGACTGTGAGAGGAAATGACCTGTTGAGGGTCAGGGCCCAAGAGGGCAAAAATAGCCCCAGCTTTCCTCTGTACTGGGTCACTGGTGCACAATTAAGTCATTGATAGGGTCAAGCATTTTGTTGAAGGTAGGAATGGTCCCACTTCTAAGCCCCAGTGTGTCCTTAAAAGGTATTGTAGCCAGAGCTAGCCAGCAGGGCTCACATCTTCCCCTGCTACTCACTGATGGGCCTCTTTGCCCTCTGGCTTTCTGCTTCAAGGCTGCTCAGGCTTTGCCTGGATATTGAGATCTTAGGCAATCCCAATTGGTTTCATCTAAGTCCAGTAGTTGGAGCTCAGCAAATCAGGGCAATCAGACACATTCTTTAGACAGTCAGGTGTGCCCAAAGCTATGGCAAACTCTGCTTCCTGCTCCAAAGGTGCTTTCTTTCTTTCTTTCTTTCTTTTTTTGTTTTGGAGACAGGGTTTCTCTGTGTAGCCCTGGCTGTCCTGGAACTCACTCTGTAGACCAGGCTGGCCTCAAACTCAGAAATCCACCTGCCTCTGCCTCCCGAGTGCTGGGATTAAAGGCTTGCGCCACCACTTCCCGGCTCCAAAGGTGCTTTATTATCTCGGGGAGAAAGCCAGTCCCTAAAACTCATCACATTATGGCACTATGGAAAAAGGAGTCTTCAGCAGAGGTGACCAGCTATGATGTAGCTTAGTGGTAGAGCATTTTCTAGCTATGCCCCAGGATCCTGGGTCTGGTTCCTAGCATGCTTCGTATTCTCAGCGGAAGCCATAGAAAGGCGGCCTATGAAGTGGTGAGTTTCCCACCACCAGAAGCATTCAAGAGGAGGATGGTAAAGCGTACCACGGAAGTGGGCTCTTTCATGTGCTCTGAGGACTATCTAAGCACTAAAGCTTCTTATGCTGGTCTGTGATTATGTGACAGTCTGACGGGGAGGAAGTTGGTCTGTGGTTTCATTGGGTGTGATGACTACCCACTTCCTGAACCTTTTAGGTAGGCCACAAGGCATGGACTGTTTTTCATGCTGTGCCCCCAGAACAGATCTTGAAGGAATGGAAGTGAATAGACTCTGTCATGGATGCTGGGGGGAGAGGGGGGGAGAGCAGGTGTGCCCTCCTGCTGTTAGCACAAGAAGGCACCAAGGTGTGCTCTAAGCCTGCAAGCAGAGGCTGATGGGACAGGGCTGGGAAAACAGGAGCTGAATCTACTGAGTGGTCCATTATCCTGCAGACAGCTAAGGTTGACTTGCACCCACAGGGATAGAAGGGCTGTGACACGTACACTGTGGGAGCTTAAGGAGCCATAGGAACAGGTCAAAGGGCTGAAACGAGGAGACAGGAATGGAAGACCCTTCCCCAGGAAAACCTGACCACAGGCAGAACTTCAAGCTGATGGGAGGGCAGCCAGAGCCTCAGTCAGAACCTGGATCTTCTCTCACATTCTGCTACACAGTTTCTGACTTTGTGCAGCCTGGTTTTAGCTAGCTCAGTGTCCCCCA
Source organism: Rhynchomys soricoides (assembly GCA_019843965.1). Taxonomy (NCBI): domain Eukaryota; kingdom Metazoa; phylum Chordata; class Mammalia; order Rodentia; family Muridae; genus Rhynchomys; species Rhynchomys soricoides. Next base: position 11,693,028 of record JADRCH010000043.1, on the reverse strand, counting down.
TGCACCCCACTCTGCCCTTGGGAGATGGAATTGAACTTGGAGCTCATGCTAGGTAAGCTCTGTCCAGTGAGCTCTGTCCAGTGAGCTCTGTCCAGTGAGCTCTGTCCAGTGAGCTCTGTGCCAGTAAGCTCTGTCTCTGGCCTTCTTTCTACTTTTTGTCTTGAGATTAGCCACCTTATGTTGCACAGGCCTTGAACACACTCAGCATCTCAGACTGGCCTTGAACTTCTGATACATATCAATTAATGGGGATTATAGGTTTGTAGCAGCCTGCCTAGCTTTGTCAGGGTTTTTTAAAGCCTCCCTCTCTTCACAGTTCCAGTGCACCAGGTGTTAGACTAAGCTGTTCTCAGACCTCACTGCACTAAGAGGATCACTTTAAACATCTATTCAAAACACTTGCAGCCTGTCGAGGCAGATTCTCCAGGCCTCTGAATGCACTGATACTGTGGAAGAAACACTTAGGGGCTGGGAATGTAGCTGGTGGTAGAGTTCCGCCTAGCATGCATACAGACCTGGATTTGATTTTTAGCTATGCATAAACCAAACCTGCTGGTGATCCAACCTGGGGGAGGGGGTGAAGGCAGGAGGATCAGAAGTTCAAGGTATCCTTGGCTATCTAGTGAATTCAAGGCCAGCTTAAGGCTACAAGAGACCCTGTGCCAAAAGAAAAAAAGAAATAAAAGGAAAAAATTTACTCTTTGATACTTGATACCATAAGGAAGGCTTTAACAGGACCGTCACTAAAGTATAGGGACCACAGTACCAGGGCCTTGCAGTGTGGGAGAAAGACTGTCTTAAGACCCAAAGTAGTGTGAGCAAACAAGACTTACATCGTGTAGAGCTGGCTGAGGGTCGTGTAGAGCTGGCTGAGGGTCGGTGCATGGAAACTTACTACAAGGAAGAGCCGGGGGGCTGGGAGGTTCCGACAAACTAACCTAACAGGATTCTTGCTGAAGATAGTCTGGATGGTCATGTGGGGGATGGTGCAGGCTGAGGAACCAGATCTGAATAAAGGATGATGGGATGTGGAAGGAGTTGGCAGCTGAACTGATTTTTCAAGGATCTTTGGCAGGAGCTGGATTTGACAAGGGAGTAAGTACATAGAAAGGTCTAGAAGGTTCGGATGGAGTAATGGAGTTTAGCCAGTCTTTGCACTTTTGTAAGGTGCCAGGCTATTTTTTTTTTAAACCATTCATTTATTTCTGTGTGTGTGTGTGTGTGTGTGTGTGTGCACACGCGCGCGCCATGGTGTGTATGCAGTTAACATCAGAACCCTGCAGTGACATGGAGTGGAGAACGATGCATGGCTTTGAGTTCCAGCCTAATTTCTCTTCTGGTAAAACAGAACTGAAAACAGAAGCTGTGGGCTCAGTCTGTCTCCGTCCTGAGCTGTCTCCGTCCTGAGCTTGGGTTTAGGGCAGACTATTCATCAGTTCCTGAGTCACAGGCTGGGCTGCCCATAGCGGGGTGCGGGTGGGGGGATGGGTGAGGTGGGGGGGGGGAAGTGTCATGCTGAAAAAATTCTTCCTCTGTTTGGGAGGTTGGTCATGAAAGGGAGAGGGGTGATTCCCCTGGCGCGTCTTTCCCCTAGGCTCTGCCTCTTGTGGTTCCCTACTTAGACTCCACCCTCAGTGCCAACCCAGCCGTTGAGAATCTCTTCCAGCCTCCAGAGCAGTCTGTAGGATCTGCTTTGTACTTGAGTGGAAAGCAAGCATACTGAATTAAACGCTGATGACATATGTTCTCTGCCTTTTAAGCCTTAAAACAAACAACAAAACAAGCAAACAAACAAAATAGGCCTGAGACATGGCTTGTGTACATTGAGGGAGCGTTTGTAGCTAATTAAGGGGGACCGCCTGCGTTTGACCCCCAGAACTTACACGGTTGAAGAGAAAGCCCCAATGAGTGTAGTTCCCCTGGGAGAGAGTTGGCTAGGAAGGATAGCATCCTATGAAGGCTTTGTTTTTAGTAGACTTAAAGAATAAAAAATTCTGCTTAAGGACCCCCATTCCCCTTCCCTCTCCCTTTTCCTGGCTAGCCTGGAACATGCTATGAAGACCAGGCTGGCCTTGAATTTGCAGAGGTCCACCTGCCTCTGCTTCTGAGTTCTGGGGTTAAAGGCTCCCAGTTCTCTATTCTCACAGGGTCCCATGTATCCCAGGCTGGCATCAGTTTCTTTGATGATGACCTTGAACCCTGGCCTTGTTGCCCTAAGTGCTGGGGTTACAGGCATGAGGCATCATGCCCAGTTTATGCAGGACTAGGGGTTGAACCCAGGACTTCATGCATGCTAGGCAAGCACTGCCAACTGAGCCATGTCTCCAGTCCTTTCTTTATTGTTTGTTAAGATTTTTAAAAATGATTTATTTATTTTTATTTTATGTACAGGTGTTTTGCCTACACGTATGTCTGTGTGAGGATGTCATATCTCCTGGAACTTGAGTAACAGACAGTTGTGAGCTGCCATGTGGGTGCTGGGAATTGAACTCAGGTCCTCTGGAAGAGCAGCCAGTGCTTTAATCACTGAGCTGTCTCTCTAGCCCCAAGATTTTTTTAAAAAATATTAAATTAAACATAAAATTTTTGTTAGTATGGATGCGTATATGTATGCTTACATACAAGGGTAAATGTGGGGTGAGAGGACCACCTTGTGGTGTCTGTTTCCTCCTTTCACATTTACTGGGTTCTGGGGATCAGCCTCAGTTTATCAGACTTGTGCAGCAAAAGCCTTTGCCCACAGATAGCCTTGAATTTCTGATACTTCTGCTTCTGCTCCTGGAATGCCGGTGTGCCTGGCATTTTTTGTTTTAAGACAAGGTAACCCAGGCTAGCCTGGAGGCTGAATGTCCTTGAACTTCTGAACCTTCTGCCTCCACCTCCCAAGTGCTGGGGTTACAGCTGTGTGTGCTGTCATAAGTGGCCTGTTCCTTTCCTTTATGTGGATTCTGAGGATTCAAACTGTGGTCCTCACACTTGCCATGCAAGGGCTTTACCCACGGAGTGTCACCTCAGCACCAGGTCATGCTTAGTTTCTTATAGTCTGTGAGGACAGCCTAAGGTTACATAAAAGGCTTAACTACTTGGAAGCATCCCCCAGATCACTAGAGAGCTGTTATGACCCTTGGGACAATCATGGCTTCTCTTTTCAGGTCTGAAAACAGCATGTACACACCAATCCCTCAGAGGTAGGCAGTGTGCCCCACCCATCACCTTTGCTCTCTTCCCATCTCTACTTCGGAAGGCTGCTCCTCCTCCCTCCCTGCTCTCACTATACCCAGGCCTGATCAAGTCTCTGTGCTTGAGCCCACTCCTCATGGGGTCTACTACCAACCATTTCTTCCCATAGTGGTTCTCCATTCCCAGCCTCAGTCCAAGACCCAGGCCTACACATATGGCGTGTGGAGAAGCTGAAGCCTGTGCCCATAGCACGAGAGAGCCATGGCATCTTTTTCTCTGGGGATTCCTACCTGGTGCTTCACAATGGCCCAGAAGAGGCCTCCCATCTGCACCTGTGGATAGGTAAAGGGGTTGGAATCATGTCTCTGTGGGTTTGGCTAAGGCAGGGATGGAGGAGGCCGTGGATTTCAGGGACCTTGCCTCTCGCCTCCTGTTCATCCTAGGCCAGCAGTCGTCCCGAGATGAGCAGGGGGCCTGTGCTGTGCTGGCTGTTCACCTCAACACCCTGCTGGGAGAGCGGCCTGTGCAGCACCGGGAGGTTCAAGGGAATGAGTCCGACCTCTTCATGAGCTACTTCCCACGAGGCCTCAAGTACCGGGTGAGCTCCTCCTCCAAGTCCTCATTCTCTTGGCTTCTCTCCCAAGCAACTCATGTTTCTGGCTGGAAAGCCTGGGCACACTTGGGGATTGGTCTCCACTTACGTCTCCCAGAGTGTGAATGGCAGAGGGCTCCAGGTTGCCTATGAGGCCACTTAGGCCAGTCTTCTGGGCTTCAGGAAGGTGGTGTGGAGTCGGCATTTCACAAGACAACCCCGGGTGCCACCCCAGCAGCCATCAGGAAGCTCTACCAGGTTAAGGGGAAGAAGAACATCCGTGCAACCGAGAGGCCTCTGAGCTGGGACAGCTTCAACACTGGGGACTGCTTCATCCTGGACCTGGGTCAGGTGGGTATGGCTGAGATGACAGGCTGGGAGGCTGAGGAAGAAGAGCTGAGATGCTAGGACCTATTTTCTGGTGACCTAGCCCATCCACGAGAAGATATCCCCATCCAGTCAGCTCTTAGGGATCTATAGGGCTTATTTCCCAGCCACACACACACAATGCAATCCTCAGACGCTCCAGCTTCATACTTGTGTGCTTCCTCCTGTACCGTTTCAGGCATGTCCAACCTGTGGCCCTTGGCTGCATGTAGCCCAGGGTATATTTTATATATATGTGACTCAGTAGAAAGCTTAAAAATGTTTATGTTTGTGTCTGTGGTGGTAGTGGGGCATGTACATGTGAATGCAGATACCAGCAGAGGCCAGAAGAGGGCGCCAGAGTTAGAGTTACAAATAGTTATGAGCTACCCGTTGTGGGTGCTCAGAACAGAACTCAGGTCCCCCTTAGAAGAGCAGTGTGTACTCTTGACCACTGAGCCACCTGTCCAACCTCAGGTGATAATTTATAAACAAGATACAAACGCTTAAATATATGGTGGTCAGTGATGTGGAGAAAAAACTCATGATGTGGAGACAGGCACTAGGGCAAGGAACACTGCGGGGTTTTTTTATTTATGTATACAAGTGTTTTGCTTGCATGTATATATGGATACTACATATGGGCCCAGTGTGGTTGTGAGCCACTTTGTGGGTACTGGGAATTGAACCTGGGTCCTTTGGAAGAGCAGAGAGTGCTCTTAACCTCTTAGCTTCTGAGTTGTCTCTTCAGCCCAGGAAGTGACTTCTTTTTTTTGAGAGAGAGAGAGAGAGAGAGAGACTGACTGACTGACTGTCCTGGAACCCATTATGTAGACCAGGTCTCAAATACACAGACATCTACCTGCCTTTGCCTCTTGAGAACTGAGATCAAGCATGTTGCCCTGCCTGTGGGGACAGCTGCTCAGTGACGGCAGCTGGCTGTGATGCGCCTGTCCGGCTTCTCTGCAGGACATCTTTGCCTGGTGTGGTAGAAAGGCCAACGTCCTGGAACGAAACAAGGCAAGGGACCTGGCCCTGGCCATCAGGGACAGCGAGCGGCAGGGCAAGGCCCGGGTGGAAATCATCGCTGATGGAGAGGAGCCAGCTGAGATGACTCAGGTTGGGGACACTGGGGTGGGCAGTTGGAAGGTGCTGTTTGGATGTGGCCAAGAGAGACAGTGATAAGCTGGGAACATGAAGATGGCTGATAGAGGAGGTGGGGAGTGTCTGGGTTCCTACCCAGCCCTGTGACTCCCTCAGGGGCTACCTTTGTGTTCTGGGGATAAAGGGCACAGCCTTGAGGCAAGAGGCTGTCGGGTGGGTGGGCTGGGCCTGTCGCTTGTCCCTGTATAGTGCAGGTCACAGGTGGCCCTGCATGTGGTGACTTGGAAAATTTGGGTTCAGAAGCCACAGTAATTCTGCCTGGCTCTGCAGGTTCTGGGCCCCAAGCCTGCTCTGAAGGAGGGCAACCCTGAGGAAGACATTACAGCTGACCAGACCAACGCCCAGGCTGCAGCCCTGTATAAGGTGGGCACTGCAGGCCTGCTGGGGATTAGCCTGGCATGAGATCCTGCACAGAGCATCTGCAGGTGGCCAGGGTACAGAGCTGAAGGGAAGAGGCGGTGGGAAGGCTTTTGGGGGGGGCGGGGCGGGAAGGACAGCCCTCTGAGAAGATAATTACTTCCAGCTCCCTGGTGAAGGTTGGAAGCTAATTCTGAGATTGTCTTGATTTGAACCTTGAGCAGTTACTTGCAAAGTGGAATTCACTTCCCCATTCACTAGGGGATTTGTGGCCTCTGGACTGCAGTGATAGACAAGAAAGGGGCTGTCTAGAGCTTCCTTTTTGGGGGGTGGGTGGGGGTGGGGGTTTTTCTGCCTGTTTCTCAGAACTGTTGGGAGAGACAACTAGGTGACCGATCCCATCATTCCAGGCGAGGACTGAAGTATATGTGTGTCACACTGGAAACTGTCCTTCCTCTCCAGGTCTCTGATGCCACTGGACAGATGAATCTGACGAAGGTGGCTGACTCCAGCCCTTTTGCCTCTGAACTGCTCATTCCAGATGACTGCTTTGTTCTGGACAACGGACTGTGTGGCAAAATCTACATCTGGAAGGGTATGTGTGGCTCCTCTGTATGAGCCTGTGGGCACTGCAGCTGCTCTGAACCCAGCAGGCTCGGCCATTTTGAAAACCTCATCTGATCTCTATCTCAGAACCTCAAGGGTCTGTTTAATACATTGCCAGGCCCATCGCAGACACTCAGATTCACCAGGTCTGGGTTGGAGCCTGAGCACCTGAATATGTAACATATCCCCAGGGCATGCCTGTGGGGTTCCAAGGATCACATTTTGAGAACTCTTGGCTAATTTCCAGACCTTTGGGGCTCTGGGGTGCCTGACCTTGAGGGTCTTCATTAACCATAAAAGAATTAAATTTTAGATGGGCTTAGTAGATGCTTTATGCAGTGTGTGGTATACTTGCAGGCCGTGGTTTTTCAAGCGATTGTATCTGCTGGAAGGAGAAAGGCTGCTGGGGGCAGGAACCTGGATGTTTGCTTTGACTATGGGAATCTGGGGACAGCACGACCTGGGGACCCTGCTTGCTTTTGCTGGTTCCCAGGAAGGTCTGGGCAGTCTGTTCCTTCAGCCAAGGTTCTGGGTTTGGGTTTTTTGTTGTTTTGTTTAGATTTATTTTTTACTTTTGTGTGCATGCACATGTGCTCTTTTGACACATGCTTGTGGGTACCAAAGGCCAGATGGCAGCAGATCCCTTGGAGCTGAAGTTAAGCCTCCTGATGCACATACACTCTTGGAAACTCTGGTTCTCCACAAGAGCCACAAGTGCTGTCAACCACTGGGCCATCTTCCTAGCCCTTGCCCTTTGTTTTTTTGAGACAAGATCTCATGTAGCCCAAGCTGGCCTCTGATTTATGAGCCAAGGATGACTTTGAACTCCTGATCCTCCCGCCTCCATCTGGGAAGAAGGCATGCACTATGATGCCTGCTTTTCTCTGGTGCTGGGGATAGATGACCAGAGCATGCTAGACACACGTTCTGCCACCAGCTACATCTCTTGCACTGGGGTTGCCTTGCCTTTCCTGCGGAGGTGCCATACTCCATGGAGCAATGTGGAGATTCAGGAGGCCTGTGTGAATGTAGTCTCCAAGAGCGGAATCGTTATAGAAAGGGAAGTGAGACAGGAAGCTTGGGAGGCAGGCAGACTGTGCCTGTGGATGCCAGAACATGGGTCGGTTAGAGAGGAAAGACACAGACACTTTGTAGTTCACAGGACTTTTAACACTGGCCAGAGAACCGACCGCCATGCCTGGCTCTGCTTGCCAAAATGCCTCAGCTTGAAGTGTGGTTGTGTCCCTGTGACTGCCAACGTAACTGGGCGGATTCTGTGTGGTCTTCAGTTTTATAAGCATTTGTTAGCAAGCATGTTAGCCTTTGGCCTTGTGGAAGTCCGTTCACCTCTATAAGAAAGGTCTGATAACAAGACAGTGTTCTCTGTAACACTGTTCACACACAAAAATGAGGGCTCCAGGGAAGGGAGGTCCTGGCCTTAGAGGGTTTTTTTGTTGTTGTTCTTTTTTATGTGTGTTTTTCTTGCTTGCATGTCTTAACCATATTTGCACAGTGTCCTCAGAAGCCAGCAGACTGCATTGGATCCTTTAGAACTGGAATTACAGGTGGCTGTGAGTACCATGTGGGTGCTGGGAATTGAACTCAGGTCCTCTGCAAGAGAAGCAAGTGCCCCAGACCACTGAGCCATTGCCCTAGCTCTCTGGCCTTCCACTTTGATGTCTAGGAAGAAGTTCATCCTTCTTAAAAGATGGCTTGATCAGAGCTAGAAGAGTCTGCTGATCAGGAAGAAGAGACGTTTTATTTTATCTACTTATTTGTTTATTATTTATTTACTTAATTTTAGCTAAGAGCTGCCAGCTTTCTGGGAAAAGTATTAAGTGGCTGACTTCATACCCCAGGGACCCCCTCAGCATTCTTGGGTACTCTGGGTACATTTGTTTTAAAATCTGTCAGATATTCTGTGGACCCTCAGTTTCCTCAAGAAAAGTGGGATGGAGTCTGGAGTATTTGCCCACCACACACCCCCAGTACCTCACGCAGCCCAGGCTGACTAAGAAGCTCCTTATGTAGCTTAAAACGTGAAGATGACCTTCAAGTTCTCATCCCCCTGCCTCTACTTCCTGAGTGCGAGTGTGGAGCTTGCAGGAGGTTTTCTGTGGTGCTAGGGACAGCACACAGAGCTTCAGGAATGTGGGGCAAGCACTCTCCAGTCAGCCCATCCACCCTCTTCTCATTTTGAAATCTCTCCTGTTTTCCAGGGCGAAAAGCCAATGAGAAGGAGCGACAGGCGGCCCTCCAAGTGGCTGATGGCTTCATCTCTCGAATGAGCTATTCCCCAAACACTCAGGTAAGGACAGGACCATGGTCCCACCTCCTCCTGGGACCCTTCCTGTGGCTCCCTACTCCCAGACTGGGCAAGAGCAGGGCAGCTCAGGAGCTGGGAGCAGGACTGCCTGCCTTCAGACCTACTAGGTGGAACGGCCTTTTCAGTCCTTCAGCATTAAAACAACAAAACAAAACAAAACAAAAAAACCCAAAACCAGTAACAATAACAAAACAAAACCCAAAACTTATTTCCAAAGCGAATCCTGGGAGCCTGAGGACAGAACATGTGACTGGGTAGCTGGCTGCATAGTGGCGGCAAAAGTCATTCTCATCCTGCCTCACTCTCCCAGGGTCTCATGTAGCCCAGGCTTGACCTCTATATAGCCAAGGATGACCTTGAACTTTTGATCTTCTTGCCTGTACTTCCCAGTTTCTAGGACTATAAGTGTGTGCCGCCACCTCATCTGGTTCACCCTGTGCTGGGAATGGAACCCGGGGCTTTATGCTACCAAGTGAGCTGCATCCTCAGCCCCCCTTCCCCTCATTTGAGACAATGTCTCCCTCTGTTGCCCAGATTAGCTTAGAATTCACTATGCAAACCCTGGCTGGCCTTGAACTCACATCAGTTCTCCTGTCTCAGCCTCTCGAGTGCTGAGATTACGGGTGAGTCATCATGCCCCAGAGTCAGTTCTAGAAAAGATGATGTCTACTTGGTGGCATCTGCCAAACTGAGCGCCCAGATCCTTGAAGCAATGTCTCCTGTCTTCTTAGGACAGACCTACACTGCTTGCTTCTTCTCACCTGATGTTACAGGGCTCTTGTCTTCTTAAAAGAATTCAGTCAAGAGACAGATAGTCTGAGCAGAAGTTTATTTAGCAAATTCAAGCAAAGGAACACTCCAAAGAGAGATTGGAGTGCATTGCCCCCATGGGCTCCTCCCTGGGTTCTGCGTTGTAGATGTTGAAGACAATTTTATGAATATTTGTGAGGTGGGTGGTATATTTATGGGGTAAAGTGGTCTTTTTCTTTCCTGAATCACAACAGGCCAGATATCCCTTTAGAAAATTTTCTTCCCCACAATCCTCTAGGAAAACCCACAAAAATGTGTGTGTGTGTGTGTGTGTGTGTGTGTGTGAGAGTTACTGTGTTGGGATACCCAAAACCACAGTGCAAGTGATATTAGTGACCACAGGTCACTTGAAGATGTAGACCTTTTGGCTGATGGCACGCATGGGAAAATGTCCTAACACCTTAGTCTCTGATGTAGCAACTACATCAGACAACTACATGACAACCTAACTACAGGGCATGACATGAATATTGGGTCACAAAGGAGCATTCTTTCAGGAGACAAAGCTGGCGGCATAGCTGCAGTTTCTCTCCATTATGTCCTATCTAACTCCTTGCTGCCTAGCCCTGCCGCTGGTCTCCTTTGCTCTGCACCCTTTTCTCAGAAGCAGAGGCGGCAGCCTGTGAGCTGAGCTTTTCTCCCACTGCAGGTGGAGATTCTGCCCCAAGGCCGAGAGAGTCCCATCTTCAAGCAATTCTTCAAGGACTGGAAGTGAGGGTGGGTGTCCCCATTCCTGCTCTCCTGCCTCCCACCACCTGCCTGCTTGTTTCCCCTCTGGCTGCTGAGTCAGCACTGAGGTGCCCTCTGGATGCTCAATAAAGGACACATTCTGTCCCCAGCTCTCTTCCCCCCTAGTTCTCTTCCTGTTCCTCTTGCCCTGGCTGATTTTAGTCCCACTTGGTCACTCGGGCTCATCCCCATGCTGAGGGGTGAGTAGAACATAAATGGCAAGTTCATAGTTCCCAGGAGCCCAGCACTGGCTCTGCAGGACCAGGATTCCCTGTCAAGCTGCTGGCCAACCCCCACCAGAAGAACCTAACAGGGAGGTGGGCGGGCCACGCAGTGCCAGGGCTCAGCATCGCTTTCAAGTCTCACATTCCCAGCTGAAAGAAGGCAGTGACTGTGACTTGGGATAGATTTCTGTTCAAGCCTGTATTTCCTCAGATACCCCAACAAACACCCCGAGGCAGTTTTAAATGATTACACTCATCCAGGAATGGAATGTGCCCCAGCCCTAGAACAGGCCACCTGTTTGTTACCCCTCTCGCAAATGAGTTTTGTTTGGCTGACCAGCCTAAGGCCTGTGTGTATGTAAAGTACCCATTTATAGTGGAGAGACCCTGTGTGTGTGACACACAGAGAGAAAGAGAGGCTCTAGAGGAGAGGTCCCGCCTGCTTCTGATCCTTGTTTGCTGACTGTGTGGTGTCTTGGTGAACTCAGACCAGAGGTCCTAACAGCAGCTACCCTGAGCTACCCCTCCTGTGACCTAAGGGATACTGTGGCTTCTGAGCTGTCACACACTGGATTCTGCCCCACACAAAACCAGGAAGTCTGATCAAACTCATCTTGCTAATTTTGTGCTAAGAAGCAAGGGAAGGTGAGCTCTTTGGTATGCCCTGAGACTTTCCAGCCCTTGAATGGGACACAGGAGTACATGCCAGGGAGAGAGGAAGACATGTACCCACTCAGTAATTCTGACAGTTTCATATTTATGGAGTACTTTAAGAGCGATCCCCGCTGTGCCCAAGAAAAGCACACAGTTTTCCAGCTACTATCAGAGGCTTCCTAACCCCACCTCAACCTTCAAGCCAACCTATCAGTAGGACTGATTTCTGGGTTATCCTGGCGCTGTGTACACTCTGATCTGGATGAAAGGTTCCTGCTAGGGATGCTGACCCCTTCCAGCCAGATCCTGTGGCTTGGACCCCGATATGCAGGGATATCAGCCTTTGGCTTGGACCCTGATATGCAGGGATATCAGCCTTGCAGGCTCAAGCAAGGGAACAGATGATAGGGAAGGAAGCACCAAACTGACACAGCCTGAGCTGCCTTCCTGGCCTCTCCACTGGATACTGAACATGGGGGCTGGAGGAAGTGACGTGGTAATGAAGCATTCTAATTGAGACCCTGTAAATATGATGGAAAGCCAGCTGCGGGGTGTGTTACAAGCAGCTTGGGAGGCCTGTTTGTCTCTGGACCGGATTTGGAGTGGCCTGAAACAGGTAGAGATGGACACAGGCTTCTACAGCTTCATTTGAGGGAAGATGGGAGGAGCACAGGGGGCCTGTGGCTCTTGGGTGGTTAGATGTGTGGGGGAAGCTGGGGTGAGAGAGCAACAGCCAGGCCCAGAAGCAAATGCAGGAAGACCCTGGGGTGGACATCACACCAGGCAACCTTAACAATAAGCACCATGCTTACTGGCCAGAGTTTGCAAGAAGTCTCCAGGCCCAGGTGTGCAAGATGGTGGAGCAGGTAAGAGGCTTGCCCCAGAAGCCTGATGACCTGGTTTTAATTCCTAGAACTTAAAGCTGTTAGGAGAGAAGCAACTTCACAAAGCTGGCCTTTGACCTCCCCCATTTGCTTTATCATGTGTGTGCCCCACAGATACGAGAAGGATAAAGAAAGACATCTTCAGGCCTGTAGGTGCAGCCAGGGAACTCAGGTGTTGTAGCCATGAACTCCATTCTGAAGCCTGCAACCCCACTGAACCCCAGGCACTTTAATCTGCCTGGCTCAGTCTGGTGCTCAGACAACGGGGGTACAGGAAGGCCCTGAAAGAACTGTCTTGGAAGAACATACAAGCAATTACTGGAGATTACAACAATTCCTTTATTCTAAAACTGCTGGTGGGTGAATGAGTTTACTTTGCCTCTCAGCCAGGCTAGATAACCAGTGGTCTCCATAGGAGCTCCAGCCTCTGGGCGGTGGGGGTGGAGTGCTCAATGACTAGTCTAGCCAGCCGAGTACCCATTTCTAGATTACAAACAATGTTGGGCAAAAGAGAGGGAGGGAAAAGAGAAGAGTAGGGTGGGAACAAGTGTCTTGGCTGGAGGAAGGGTGTGGGCTGCCTCAGTCACTTTTTCTGTATTGTGCTGCCCCCTGCTGGCTGAAGATATTGCTGTCTCTGTTCTTCCAATTCCAACCACAGACACTGGGGACAGCTGTTTGGGGAGTCAGAATCTTAGCTGTTGCTTCCAGGGTCTCTCCCTCGAGGTGCAGATGTATAGACAATTCAGATAGGGCTCTCTGACCATATGGTCTGTTCACTTCCACTGAGATATCGGGAGTCCAACCCTGTGAACTGGAGCTCAGCTGGGAATGACAGAAGACTCTGCTTCGAAGATGGCGTGGAGAGTAATTCTAGCTGCCTGGATGTACTATGCTGGTGTAGAATCGTGGAGCTTCCTAGTCTCACCTGCAGAGGCATGAAGGGCTTTGGCCCAGACATGGTTCTTTAGTTCGGAAAGCTCCAGCGACCCAGCCTGTCTTTCTAAGAATGGTGGGTCAGATCAACCCTGCACTCTCGAATGAATGAGACTGTAGGTCACACACGCCTGTGAAAGTGAGATCCTTAGAGTGAGGTCCTCGTGATCCAGGGCACTTCTGTGCCTCCAACAAAGAGGCCTGTCCCTTTGACACCTGGGCTAAGTAGTTGTCCAGGGTCTTGAGCAGCCGTCTTGGGCTCTTCTTGGCCAATGCTTCCAAGTCTGGAACAGAGGAGATCAGGGGACTGAAGGCTTAGAGGTCTCGGGATGGCACACAAATCCAGTAACAAGTTCAATGGCTTTGTGAACATCTCCAAACCCTGACCTGTTTTCGTTTCGTTTTGTTTTTTTGTTTTGTTTTAAGACAGGGTTTCTCTGTGTAGTCCAGACTGTTCTGGAACTCGCTCTGTAGACCAGGCTGGCCTTGAAATCACATAGATCTGCCTGCCTCTGTCTTCCTTGTGCTGGGATATTAAAGGCATGCACCACCACATCTTGCTGCCACCCCTGTCCTTTAAAAGATAAAACAGTCATCAAAGATGGTCAAATGGCAAAACCAGACAGAGCCCAGGGGGCTACTTCTGTGCTATGACACATAACTCAGCTCTGCAAAATCGGTCTAACTGCTGGGCCTTGGCTTCCACAACTTTTAAGTGTTTAAATTTTTTATCTATTTTATATGTATGAGGTTTTGCTTGAGTGCATGTCTGTGTACCACAGATGTGCCTGATGCCTGAGGTCAGAAGAGGACACCAGATCTCCTGGAACTGGAGTTACAGATGGCTGTGAGCTGCCGTGTTGGTGCCAGGGTTAGAAGCCAGGCCTCTGGCAGAGCAGCCAGTGCTCTTAACTGCTGAGCCATCTCCCCAGCACTGGCTTCCATGGCTCTGTTTTTGTTTTTGAGACACTTCTTTGTGTGTGCACCTATTGATTGCTGAGATTACAAGGCTTGTGCTACCGCACATAGTTTCCACATCACTAAACCAGGGGCTCCTGAATGCCAGGCAGACACCCTCATAATGGAGCCACATACCCCGGCTGAGTTTTTATTGATAGAATGATTTCGAGATTTATTTTTATTGTTTCTTAAAGTCTGTACATGAGTCTTACTGTGGGTGTGTACACGTGAGTGTGGGTGCCTGCAGAGACCAGAGATGTAGTAGAGTCTCCCGGGAGCTAGAGTCTCGGGCAGATGTGAGCTGCTAGGAACCTAATGGGGTCCTCTGCAAGGGCGCTGGGCTATCTTAACCACCGAGCTGTCTTTCGGTTCTGTTCTGTTGTTTTATGAGACAGGGTATCACTATGTAGCCCTGGCTTGTCTGAAACTCATGTAGACCAGGCTGGCCTTGAACTCACAGAGATCTGCCTGCACTGTGCTGAGCAAGCTACATTTTTGGTTTGGAAGATGGAAAGTTTTTGTTGTTGTTTGATGTGATCATCGAGAGCCATGCATGATGGCTCAGACTGTAATCCCAACACAAGGAAGGCAGATGATGCAGGAGGTCTGTCACCTGATTACAGTGAGAGGCTCTGTCTCAAAAATCTAAACAAAAGTAAAAGCGATAACAAGCAATCATCAGAAGTATATGGCCATCAGACACGGCCGCAGCCTGGCAGGGTGGTGCATGCCTGTAATCTTTGTACTCAGGAAGCAGAGACAGATGGACTGTCTGTAAGTTCGTAAGTTTGACATGGTCTACACAGCAAGCTCCAGGCCAGCCGGGATCTCATTAGAGCAATCCTGCTTCAATACACAAACAACAAACAAGCAAGCAAAGGAACAGAGAGGAGGGGGGCACAGAGAGGAGAGAGGCCCAGGGTGTTCTGAGGGTGGGTGGGAGGGGAGGAGGAGAGGGAGATACAGTAGTTCTACCCAGGGGTCTCTGGCCCTGGACACAGGAGAAAGTGCCAACCTTTGAGGACAAAGCCTGAGTCTAAAATAGTCTTCTGCTGGGTCCTCCACACACGTGCCATGTGAAGGAAAGTAGCAGCGTAGAAGCTGTTCACCACTGGGAAGACCTTCTGCTGACGATTACATTCCCTACAGGACAGAGGAGGTGACCTGCTGAGCCACACATGAACCCAACAAACCAGTGCCTCCCTCCCTGGCCTACCGGTCACCTCAGGAAGCCTCCGCTCCTCCCCACCCCACCTCTCCCCACCCCGCCCCTCCCCACCCCACCAGCATTTGGCATCCTGGCATTTGGGTAGGTCAGTGAGGAGAGGTGGCTGGGGCATGGATGCTGTCCAGCTCTGAGAACCAGCAGGTAACAGAGCTGTGGAGAAGGCCTGGGGCATGGATGGGACTGGGCCAGGTTCTCCTGGGTCACTCTGATCCACTAGGGACTTACCTGGAGAGACACTCTTCCCTCAAGGCCTGGATGGCAATTCGGGTGATGTTCACTGACATCAAACAGAAGGGGAATTGCTGGAATGGAGGATCAGAAGTCAGTGGCCAGTCAGCTCTGCCCTTATGTATCTCCTCTGCCTCATGTGACTGACAGGAACTAAACCCACAGAGGCGGCTGCTGCTGTTACTGTCTGTGCGTCCCACCTTACAAAAGGCCTGGAATCTAGGAGTCCACAGGAGGTTGCTCCAAGCTAGTTCCACATCCAACGCCATCCTTTTTCCATTTTTTTTTAAAAAGACAGGGTTTCACAGATTCCATGCTTGATTCAAATTCTCTTTGCAGCCAACATTGATCTTGAACTATTGTTTGGTTGACTGATTGTGTATGGTATAAGTGTGTTTGCCTGCACGTATGTCTGCGCACCACATGTGTACCTAGTATCAGGGGAGGCCAGAAGAGGTTGTCAGATGCCCTGGGAGGGGAGTTACGGACAGTTGTGAGCTGACATGTGGGTGCTGGGAACTGAACTTGGGTCCTCTCGAAGAGCAGCCAGTACTCTTAACTGATGAGCCATCCCTCCAGCTCTTGACTTTGAACTCTGACCTCCTTCCTCCTCCTGCCAAATACTGGCATTACAGTCACGTGCCACCATGCCCAGTTTATGTGGTGTTGGGGATCGAACCTAGGGTTTTGTAAATGG
Organism: Rhynchomys soricoides; assembly: GCA_019843965.1. Lineage (NCBI taxonomy): Eukaryota > Metazoa > Chordata > Mammalia > Rodentia > Muridae > Rhynchomys > Rhynchomys soricoides. Next base: position 11,677,090 of record JADRCH010000043.1, on the reverse strand, counting down.
TAAGCAAGCACTGTACCAACTCAACTATATCCCATTACAGGTGTTTTGACACAGGGTCTCACTGTGCAGCCCTAGCTGGGTTGAAACTTGCTATGTAGACCAAGCTGGCCTCACAATCCTGCTCCTCTTGACCATTTTTGCATTTTCATTTGCCTTCATGCCTTTCCTTTGGACCTTACTATTTTTTTTTGTTGTTGTTGTTGTTTTAAAGATTTATTTATTTTATGTATATGAGTACACTGTAGCTGTCTTCAGACACATCAGAAGAGGGCATCAGATCCCCATTACAGATGGTTGTGAGCTACCATGTGATTGTTGGGAATTGATCTCAGGACCTCTGGAAGAGCAGTCAGTGCTCTTAACCACTGAGCCATCTCTCCAGCCCCCGGACCTAACTATTTTTGAATATCAATGCAGGATGATCCAAGCATCTCTTGAGACTTGGCTGGCCTTACTCTAGATTCTGGGGTGTGACATATGTAACACAATCCAGGAGTGGGCTGCTGGCTGGGAGTCCCTGTGTGTGGACCACTGGCAAGTGTGGACTCACCCTAATACTTCTGAGCACTTACTAGGTGAAGAGACTCAAAGGACAGAATACCATGCTGGACAGATGCCTCCTAGAACGCTAGCCAATCACTGTCAGTGTTGCTGCAAGGTGCCTCTCTCAGAGGTCTGAGCTACTTTTCAGCATAAAGGGATAACAGCTCTTCTGCAATCTGGGGTGCATAGAAGTTGGGGTCTCTGAGCACTTGGAAGTTTGAGTCAATTCTCTTTTAGTAGGGGACACCACAGGCACCTGAAAGTTAAGCTCTCTCTTATGTTTTTTTCTTTTTGAAAAAATTATTTTTAATTTTTAAAAAAGATTTATTTATTTACTATACATACACCATTCTGCCTGTATGTATGTCTACAGGCCAGAAGAGAGCACCAGATCTCATTATAGATGGTTGTGAGCCACCATGTGGTTGTTGGGAATTGAACTCAGGACCTCTAGAAGAGTAGCCAGTGCTCTTAACCTCTGAACCATCATTCCAGCCCTATTTTTAACTTTATATGTATGGTTATGTTGCCTGTATGTATGTCTGTGTACCATATGTATGCCTGGTAGGTCAAAATAAGGTGCCAATCTCCTGGGACTGGAGTTATAGACAGTTGTCAGGTACCATGTAGGTTCTGGAAACCAACCTGGGTCCTCTGCAGGAGTAGCCAGTGCTCTTAATTACTGAGTTATTTCTCTAGTCCCGTAAAATTTTGTTTCTTAATTATATCCATTTATATACACGTGTGTGCACATGTGCACATGCCATGGCACATGTGTGAAGGTCAGAAGACAATTTGTAGTCGTCAGTTCTCTCTTTCTACTTTGTGGAGACTGGGGTTCAAACTCAAGTCACTGGGCTTAGCAGGAAGAGCCTTTACCTGTTGAGCCATCTCCATGGCCCTCAGCCATCTTTTTAGGAGTAAACAGAAGCGGCTATGGTTGGACATGTCCCAAAGACTGCGTCTGGAAGACTCCATGTTTTGGAGGATTATAGGGCCAGAGGTCAACTTTCACTTGTGTGTGTGTGTGTGTGTGTGTGTGTGTGTGTGTGTGTTAAGAATCCAAGTTGGGGGCTGGAGAGATGGTTAAGAGCACCGACTGCTCTACTAGAGGTCCTGAGTTCAATTCCCAGCAACCATGTGGTGGCTCACAACCATCTGTAATGGGATCCAATGCCCTCTTCTGGTGTGTCTGAGGACAGAGACAGTGTACTAACACACATAAAATAAATAAATAAATCTTAAAAAAAAAAAAAAAAAAGAACCCAAGGTGGCCTCAAACTCAGCCGGCCTCCCGCCCACCTGGTCAGGGTTCACGGGAACCCTGGGGTTACTAGTTAGGTGAGGTGCTATAGTGTGTTGACTGCTTCAAAAGCTGAAGCCAGAGGGTCACTCAAGGCTGAGGGTTTGGAACCAGCCTGGGCTCATAACCACCAGTAACTTTAGTTCCCCCAGGGGTCTGAGGCCTCCAGCTCTGCACTCACGTGCACTCACGTGTGCATACACAGGCATATACACATAATTTTAAAAATAAATCTTTTTTAAAGAAGTTGCTGGGTGAAAATTTGAGGATAAACAAGAAATCTGCATAACCTTAAGGTATTTTTCTGTAAAAATCGTTATTAATTATAGGGGAAAACAGAAACTTTATAATAAATGGACACAGACCAGAGGACACCACCCTAACCAAAGTTAACTTCCTAGGAATAAGACACGGAGACAGTGTGTGCACCTTGGTGGCAGGCACCTGAAAAAGCACATCACATTTGTGGTTCCATTTTGCCCAGATGCATACCCAAAATCATTTTGAAAAAAATATGTGACAAACCAAAATTGAGGGGTATTTTACAAAATAACTGACCTTGGGTCCTCGACTGTGTCAAAGTCATGAAAGCCAAAGTCAGGGTGAAATAAACCTTCCTCAGGCTGAGGCACTAAACAAAACATAACAGGATGCAGTGGGACCCAAATACAAGAGCCTGACATAGAAAACCAGTGAGAACAGAACAGAGGAGGCTGCAGATGTGCACTGGCCAATCATTCGTTGTTTTCATGACAGACATGTAGCTAGAGAAGATTACTGGGGAGGTAGATATACAGCTGCTCTGTCTAAAGCTACTTTCATATGTTTTCTGTAAATCTAAAATCATTACAAGTTAAAGTTAAAGTGCTGGTCAGGAAGCAGAAGCAGGAGGAGCAGGAATCAAGGCTACTTTTGGCTACAGAGTGAGTCTGTGGCCAGTCTGCTCTGTGATGGTGCTGGTGAGACGGCTCAGCTGGTTTGCCACAAAGTCTGATGACCTGAATTTGAGCCCCAGGACTCACATGAGGAAGCTTCTCCATGCTACTCCAGCAGAGAATCGTATGCCCTGTTCTGGCCTCCACAGGACTCTACACTCATGTGCACATACCTACATACAAACATGTATGCACAAAAAGAATTTAAAATAAGGGCCAGAGAGATGGCTCAGTGGTTAAGAGTGATGGCTGCTTTTCCAGAACACATCCATGAGTTTGATTCCCAACACCCACATTACACACACACACACCTTTCACAATCACACACACACACATGCACACACACAATCTCACACACACACATGCACACACACAATCTCACACACACACATACGCACACATACACACAATCTCACACACACACACAATCTCACACACACATGCACACACACAATCTCACACACACATGCACACACACACAATCACACACAATCTCACACACACACGCACACACACAATCTCACACACACATGCACACACAATCTCACACACACGCACGCACACACACGCACACACACAATCTCACACACACGCACGCACACACACACGCACGCACACACACACGCACACACACACACACACACACACAATGTACTTTGATCGTATCTCCCTCAATGCTGCACCCTTTCTCCCATGGAACCCTACCAAGCCGACCTCCCACTTCCAGATCTCCCATGTAGCCCACTGCATTTAACTAGGAGTGCGTGCACCAATGAGCACAGGTGAGCGGTGCTGATGGTTATTCTTGACTGTCAACTTGGCAGGATCTAGAGTCACCAGAGACAAGCAATCCTTCGAGGGATTATCTAGATTCGGTTAACTGAGGGGGACCCACCCTAAACGTTGGTGGCACCATCTGTAGTCTAGTGTCCCGCACTGAAAGTAAAGGAGAAATGGAGCCGAGCAGCAGTGTTCACTGCCTCTGCTCCCTGAGTGTGGATACCACACGACCATGTGAGTCAAAAGTCCGTCCTCCCTGAAGCTGCGTTGGTCAGGTAACTTGTCACAGCAACAGAGAAGCAACTAACACATACACTTCTGCTTATTCATCTACAAAATACCAGGGCTGATCTTATTTTTGTTTTGTTTTGTTTTTCAAGACAAGGTTTCTCTGTAGAGCCCTGGCTGTCCTGGAGCTCACTCTGTAGACCAGGCTGGCCTCGAACTCAGAAATCCGCCTGCCTCTGCCTCCCAAGTGCTGGGATTAAAGGCGTGCACCACCACTGCCCGGCCTGATCTTATTTTTGAAATGGGATCTCATGTAGCCCAGGCTGGCCTGGAATGTACCATGTAATTGAGAGTGGCCTTGAACTACTGATTTTCCGGCCTCCATTACCTGATCAATGCATGATCTCATCTAGCTTCATTTGGTTCTTTGTACTTTTTCAGGTTGTTACTATCCACCCCTCTCCCCGACTCCAAGGTCACGACTGGTTTCCTGTGCTCCAAGCCTAATAAAGCCTTCTGCAACCCTTGGTCTGTCTCTATCTTTACCTTTCCCCTACTTCCCAAATGTGCCACTGTCTTCCTGGCACAAGTGTTGTACTAAATATGTGATACCCATGGCTTCACAATAAGCTTCCAAGTACCAGCAAACGTTCCTGTGAATAAATATTCACTCTATTTGTGGACCTGGTGCTCTGCTGGGGACATAGTTTCCAGGCAGTGCTGTGAGACATTAATGGTCCTTTCTCACAGTGCCCCTCTCCCAGGGGCTGGAGTGTGTGTATCTGTGGAGGGATGGTGGCACCCTACCTGTAAACCATTCTCCCCATTCCTCCCTGCAAGCTTCCAGCATTTTTTTTTTTTTTTAAAGATAGTGTCTCAGCTATTCAAGCCTGGCTTCTAAGTCACTGTGTAGCTGAGGATGACCCAACTTCTGATCTGACCTCTACCTCCTGAGTGCTAGGATTGTAGGTGTGCAGCACAATGTTTGGTTTGCACTGAAGACTGAGCACAGGGTCCTGTGGATACCCCCAACCCCTTTTGAGACAGGGTTCTACTACGTCACCTTGGCCGACTTGGATTTCTCTATGTAGACCTGGCTGGCCTTCAATTTACAACAGAACTTTCCGCCTCTGACTCCCAGAATAGTGGGATTAAAGGTGTGGGCTACCATACTCAGTTAAAGTCCTTCTTCTTAAAATGGGGTCTCCTGGGCTGGAGAGATGGCTCACTGGTTAAGAACACTGTCTACTCTTCCACAGGTTCTGAGTTCAATCCCCAGCAACCACATGGTGGCTCACAACCATCTGTAATGGGATCCGCTGCCCTCTGCTAGCATGGAGGTGTACGTGTAGCCAGAGTACTTATCTACATAAAATAAATCTTTTAAAAAATAGTTATACAAATCAAATGTTTACTGTTAATAGATAAATAAGTAAATAAAGGGTCTCCTGTATCCCGGGGTAGCTTTGAACTTGCTGTGAAGTGTAGGATGACCATGAACTTACAAGTATGCCCTAACATATCAGGTCCTGGGGACCTCTAATATAAATTATATTGATAAATTGTCATGTGCAGTTTGTGCTTATTGACAGCTGACTCTTGAGGACATGAGTTCCCTGTCTCAGATTCAAGCCTGTTTATCTCAGGTGTCCTGGGCCAGGCTGACCCCCTAGCCTTGTAAGAGGGGGGGAGGAGAATAGCTAATAACTGCAGGCATTAAAGACACTGCACTGTTTCGACCACTGGAAGGAAAACCAGAGGTCTAACAGAGGTCACTCTTGTTTACTCATGGCATAAAACCACCTGCAGTGGGAAGGAGAAGCTGGGAGCTTCCCCACGGAGAAACCACCTGCTTTGCCCAGGACTGTCTCAGTCGGGCACTTTAGCACGACTGTTTGGGTTCCCCCATTTCTGATGTGGTAACTGCTTGATTTGATGAACACTCATCTGTTACTTGATATTTATTCTTTTACCTATGTTTGTTATATCCTTAACATACACATCATTCAAAACTGAATATGTGTGCCACCGATCCATCTCCGGATAGAACGGAACTGAACGCAGGGCCTTGTGCACCCTAGGCAAGCCCTCTGCCAACTGAGCTGCGTCTCAAACCCCAAGGCTCAAACACTGATTTCTGTTATCACACGAGATTTCCCACTTACAACTTTTCTGTACATTTGAAATTTCATAAAAATAGCTACTTGTCATATATGGCGGCTCACACATGTGATCTTACCACCAGGAGGCTGGAGCAGGAGGATCACTATGTACTCTAGGGCTACGCAGTGAGTTCCAAGATGGCCTGGACAACAGAGGGAAATGCTGACTCGAAAATTAAGAACAAATAAAGCAAAATAGAGTGCTGGAGAAGGGGCTTGGTGGTTAAGAGCACTGGCTGCTCTTGCAAAGGATTGGAGTTTGGTTCCAGCAGCCACATCAGGCAGCTCACAGTCACCTTCAGGGGATCCTGTGCCCTCTTCTGGGTTCCATGGGCACCTGTACACATGTGTACATATACACATACACATAAGTAAAAATAAAACTCTTTTTAATGGTTTTTATGTGCACTGGTGTTTTGCATGCATGTATATCTATGTGAGGGTGTCAAATCTTGGAGCTGGATTACAGACAGTTATCAGCTGCCAGTGGGTGCTGGGAATCAAACCTGGGTCCTCTGGAAGAGCAGTCAGTGCTCTTAACTGCTGAGCCATCTCTCCAGACACAAATAAAAGTAAAATCTTAAGAACAAAAAAGCAAAATAAAAACAAGAATGTACACCCCCACCCCCACCCCCACTCACTATGACTAAATCTCTTAAGCCCAGTCACCCTTCCTGGCTTCCCTTTGCAGTGAAATTCTCTGAAAACCGAGTCTTTCTTTACTACCTCAAATTATTGCCCCCTTTTAAACTTAAGTCAGGGCTCTTTGCCTCTAACATCCACTGAAAATGTCTCCAGTGACAGCCCAGCATCCTTAGGTCTGACCCTCTTACCAGCCAGCTCCATCTGGCCCAGGTCAAGGCCAATGCTATCTCCTCCTCTCTGTGGCTTCTGAGGTGTTTCTGTCTCCTGGCCTCCTGCCTTCCCTCCCTCTCATCTCCTGTCATGTAATGATGGAAGCCTTCTCACTTGTTCCAGGCTATCTCACTCCACCTTCAGGACGAGAACATGATTTCCACCTCTGACCAGTTCTTGGAATTGCCTGCAGGGATTCTTACAGCACAGGCTTCTGGGACCCACAGAGGGTTTTCGAGGGGCACAGAAATGGCTACTCTCTATCATCATCTTTTTCTTCTCCTCTTACGTCTCTTTCTCATTCCCTCCCCCACCTCCTCTCTCTTTTTTCCTTTCTTTCTCTTTCTAGCTGTATAGCCTAGGCTTGCCTTGAACTTGGTATGTGGCCCAGGCAGGTGTGCAGCTCACTAGAGGTGTTTATTCTATGGTAGTACTAGGAATTGAGCCTGCTAGGTAAGAGTTCTTTCACAGGTCACTATGTGAGGCCTTGTAGGGACTACAGTCATGTGCCACCATACCAAGCTCAGAATGTGCACTTATTTTTATTTAATTTTTTTATGTGTATGGTGGTTTGCTTGCATGTATGTCTGTGTACCACACGGATGCCTGGTGCTTGAGGAGAGCCGAAGAGAGTGTCAGATGCCCTGGAATTGGAGGTCCAGATTATTGCGAACCATCATGTAGGTGCTGGGACTTAAACCTGGGCTCTCTAGAAGAGCAGTCAGTGTTCTTAACCACTGAGCTATCTCTCTAGCCCCTACTTTTTCTTTGTGGTACCTCTTTTTTTTTTTTTTTTTTTTTTTTGAGACAGAGCCTCACTATATAGTCTTAGCTGACCTATATGTAGTCCATGCTACCTCAGAGTCACAGAGATTCTCCTGCCTCTGCCTCCTGAGTACTGGGATTAAAGGTATATACCACCATGCTTCTTTTTTTTTTCCTAGTTGACCTTAGTTTTAAAAAATTCACCGAATTCCTCCTTGCCATAAATCTAACCCTGTGTCCTCTGCATCAAACCCAGGCTGCTCCTGTCTATCCTGTGTCCATCAAACCCAGGCTGCTCCTGTCTTCCCTGTGTCCATCAAACCCAGGCCACTCCTGTCTATCCTGTGCCCATCAAACCCAGGCTGCTCCCACTATCTTAGAGCCACTCATGAGTCTATTTCATTTCATCTCCTCTGAAATTTCTCTGTTCCAACCCACTGCCCGCCCCCCAGCGTGGATGATCACAAGAGACTTCCTAAAGAATTGTTCTTCACCTGTGATGTGGCAGGTCACTGGGCTGCTGGAAGCTTTGAGTGGTTGCACCTGGTACAACACAGGGACGAGCCTGGAGCCCTGCTCTCTGGTCTGCTTCCTTGGTGACCTCTTCTAACACCCTGTGCCATGTTCCCAGCATGCCCCTTATCTTGTGACCTTTGCTTCTGCTGCACCATCTGGAACCCCAGGCACCCTAGACATAGGCCTGGCAACATGCCACCTTGTAGACTCTGTTTATGTCCTGAGAGCCGCCCTGACCCTGCCATTAAACACCGTGTCCCTGCCTTACTTAACGTCTTTCTTAGTGCTTACCACCTTCTAATGGATTCTGGAATCCATTCAGTGTGTTGTCTTGTCATCTCTGCTGGAAGGATCCTGGTCTGTTTCATTCTCTGACTCATCCCAAGTATCATAAAACATATCTACGAGGGTGGGTGGGGATTCGGAAGAGACCTTTGTTCACTGAATGAATTCATCGCTGGCCCCAGGGATTTGAGGAGATAAATGGGAGGAAGCAGGCCACATCTGTCTTCTTTGGAGGGAATAGAATCTCTCACTACATGGAAAAACCATCAGACCCATCTCCAATGGGCAGGGGATACTAAAGGGTTACCAAAACCATCACCGGGCTGATGATAGGACCATGAAAGAAACTATCAATACTGGAAGCAGTAGCCCCTCTGTGCCTAGTGCGTCTGATCAAAGACAACTGGATATGCCCAGTGAGCTAACAGTCATGATGGTTAATGTTGACAAATGGCCAGTGTCTGGAATCGCCTGGGATATGGGCCTTTGAGCATGCTTAACAGATTATCTTGATTATGTTGTTGATAAGGAGATACACATCTTAATTGTGGGCAGGGACTCTAGAACCACGTGAAATGGACAAAGTGAGCTGTACAGTTAACATCCTTGTAGTTAGTGCTTTGTTTCTGGACTGTGGTGCAATGTAACCAGCTGCCTCCCGAGGCTCCCGCTGCTGTGACTCCCTGGCATTGATGTCCTATAGCCTCAAACTGTGAGCAAAACCAACCTTTCCTTCCTTACTAGCTTTACCACAGCAACAGAAAAGAACAAGACTTTATGATTTCCATCTTGCAGGTAAGGAAATCAAAGTTCTGAGTGATTCAGGAATTCGCTGAAGACAACAGCTGGTGAATGGCAGAGCCCAGATTCCAAGGCATCTGATGGAGAAGCCATTCCTAGCTCAGCTCCACCATCCAGACACTGAACTGTGCAGTCCTGGCTGCTTGGTCCTCAGTCCAGCCTTTTCCTTTGCCTTCCCCCAGAACCCTACCTGGATATGGTGATGAGACAGGCAGAAAATCTCCTGGGCCATCAGGAAGGTCTTTGAGTCCATGACCAGGTACAGTAGGTGCAGGAGGGCAAGGAAGCCTGCCCCCCTGAGGTCTGTGGCTGGATTTGCTCCTGTGGCAGAAACCAGGGTGTAACAGTGAACAAGAAAGCTGTCCTGATCCTTTGAGCTCCCAGGACGTAGGTGGAACACTGCTCTGACACTGGCTCTGCTGGGTCAGAGGGGGATGAGAGCTCTGCACATGCCCACTTCCAGACACAGCCCTGAGGGGCTCTATGGGACCAAACATGTCCATCCTTCAGTGCTTGGGAATGCCCTGACAGCAGTTTTCTTCTGTTCCCATGGCTTTCTACAGTCCCTTTCCCACTCGATACCAGCATAATCTTCACAAAGAGAGGGGCTGGGGTGTATTTTATTAGGCAGTGTGTTTGCCCACCAAACATGAGGCCCTAGGTGCCATCCCCAGCACATTATAAACTGGGCATGTTTATCAACATGCTGGTCTTCCCAGCACTTGGGAGGTAGAGGCAGAGGATGAGACATTTAAGGTCATCCTTGTCTGCATAGCCAAATTCAAGGTCAGCAGACAGATAAAAGAGGAGGAAAGTCTCCAACTGACTCAGGTCTGCTCTTCCCCCTGTATCCTACCATGTTATGACACAGTAAGAAGGCCCTCAACTTATGTTGAGGAGATTCTGGAGCCATGCTCTTAGACATCACAGCCATCAGAATCATGAGCCAAATAAGCTGCTATTTTCTATACATTACCCAGTTTAAGTGTTTTGTGATAGTAACAGACTAAGAGCAAATCACAAAGGTTCCAGAAAAGCTGGCTCTCTAGCCAAAGGGATAGGAGAAGGGCAGCCCCGTGAGACACACCCAACTTAGATAACATCCAACCAATCCCAACCAAATACCACAGAGATGCACATGGCCCCATTCTTCCTCCTCCTCCTCTTCCTCCTCCTCTTCCTCCTCCCCCCTCTTCTTCCTCCTTCTCTTCCTCTTCCTTCTGAGTGAGAGCCCAGGTACCCAAGAGTTCTGATGGTCAGAATAATCCCTACTTTCAAAGATGACCACACTCTGAACCTCAGAATCTAGGAACACAGCACATAGCAAAGGTGATGAACATTAGGTAAAATCCAGGCTACACCAGCAGAGAAGGCCGTGTCTTAAGGGTATCTGGGTGGTCTCGGTGCAGAAGAGAGGGGACCATGAAAGAATGAGGAGGTGAAAACACACAGCTAGAGAAAGATGTGAGGATGGAGCAAGCTTGGGGATGCTACTACTGGCCGTGGCGATAGAGGTCTGCAGGAAGTTTCTAGAAACTCAAAAAGTTAAGAAAAATTTTCTCTTAGATCCCCCACAAATGAGATCAGCACTGCTGGCACCCTGGTCCTGTCACCGAGTCTTATGTCAAACTTGGCTACCAACTAGAGGATACCAGGGGTTGTTCTAAGCCACTCTTATGTCTGCACAAGGTTGCATGGAGTCCAGGCTGGCCTCCAACCTGCTATGCAGCAGAGTATGACTTCTGACCCACTGCCTCCATTTCTCCAGTGCTAGAAGTGCATGTGTGAGAGACTATGTCATTTTATGGGGTGCTGGGGATTGAACACAGGGCTTCCTGCGTGCTAGGTGAGCGCCCTACACCTCCTAGTCAAATTTGTGGAAACCCGTTACAACTGTAGAAAACTGTAACAGCCCTGGCCGACCTGGAACTCGCTCTGTAGACCAGACTGGCCTCGAGCTCACAGAGATCTGCCTGTTTCTGCCTCCTGAGTGCTGCGATTAAAGGCTTGTGTAGCCATGCCCTGTAATATAGTTATTATTTACAAATGATAGGATTGGGGAAAAATAGTATAGGCTGAGGATGCAGCTCAGTGGGCAGACTGCCCACCAGACATGCGACAAGGGCTGGGGCTAGAGGTCTAGAACTACACACATCGGGTACAGCGGGACTACCAGCTAGGGAGGCGGAAGGAAGAGGATCAGAAATTCAAGGTCATGCTCAGCTATATAGTGAGTCTGAGGTCAGCCTAGGCTACCTGAACCCCCTCCCCGCCCCTGTGAAAAAAGTATAATCCTAAAACAAGTAAAATAATTGTTTCAATATAAGATAGCTCTAATACAGCTTTCATTTTAGAAGAGGAAAGAACACAAGCAAACCAGGGTCAAATGACATCACTCCCATGCGTGCCACTAAAGTGCTTCCTGATAGATGGCAGAGCTCCAAGTGACAAGTTCTCCACCCCTCTCTTCTTCCCCTCAGCCACTTGAGTCTTATGTACCCTCCTAGATGTCCTCCCTCACTCAAGATGGCCTCTCCCTCCGGAGTCAATCAGACAAAGAAAGCAAGACGGGTGCTTTTCTCTCACCCTGGAAGCCCAGGTCTTCCCAATGGTCTCCGTGAAGGGCACAGTCGAACTTGGAGCCAGTCAGCTTCTTGTAGATGGTCTGGAGCACTCGGCCGTGCGTCGGGTTTTGGCTGTCCAGGCCACCTGCCCCAAAACATATGTACACTTTCTACTAGGCTGTTCCCAGGGAGAAACCAACGCTTCCCGGAGGATGGGACACTGAACAATGTCAAGGCATGCTATTATCCTTCCTGTTCTCATGGCAGTTGGAACGGACAAGAACCTGAGCATGTGCCTTGGGGTTGCCCCTAGCACTCACATTGAGCAATGGTGAGAACCAAGTCTCTTTCTTCCCGAAGACCCTGGTGCAGCTTTGGCGGTCCAAAGAGGCAATGCCGGAGGGCGGCGAGCCCAGTCCTTTGAATAGTTGGCTGGATTCTTTTCTGAGAAGGAAAGAACAGAGAATCTACTTAAACTTAATTACTCTAAGCAGCCAGTGACTGTCTGTCAGCTAGTGTTTGGACCTGGAGGAGGAGGGAGAGGAGGAGCCTGGAGGTAGCAGTGAGACTCCAAAGATAGGCTCTCCCAGCTCCCAGAATTTTTTGCAGGATGTCCTTCAGTGGAGGCATTCCCAGCATTTGGTCTCCCGGGCTTTTTCAGAACTAGCTATTGACTGACCAGTGAGGTTCAGCTCTGTCCACATGGAGTCCCTGATAAGGTCAGGCAAAAGTCAGGTGTCTACCCTCTATATGGCTATCTGTTTCTCTGAAGATATGAATCCCAGAATTCAGCTCCTCCCCACTTCCACTGATGCCAGGGCCAGATGCCCCTCCTACACTATGTCATGCTGGCTCCCCAAAGCCAGGGTCGCTGCTGACTGCCTTATAAAGTTCGGGGTTTTGGCAACTTCTGGCCTTCTGTTATCAGTTTCTGTCTCTTTAGCCTCTCTGATGATCTAGGCTTTAGGCTGAATACCCGAAACCACATTCTGCTAAACTTACTACAGGTCACTCAAGACAAGCTACAAAAACACTAGTTTGCTTATTCCCTCAGACTCCTTTCCCCAACCCCACGTTGTTGTTGTTATTATTATTATTATTATTATTATTATTATTATTATTATTATTATTATGTGTGTGTGTGTGTGACAGACACTTCATGATGTATGTGTGAAGGTCAGAGGATGTTGTAGTGTTAATTCTTTCCTCCTCTTTTTGCATGGGTTCTGGGAATCAAACTCAGGTCACAGGGCTTATATGGCAAAAGCCTTGACCCACTTGTGTGCTTCCCCAGACAACTTTTTGAGACAAGTATTTCTATGTAGCCCAGGCTGGCCTTGAACACCTCCTGAGTACTGGAATTACACATGTGTGCCATCATACTTAGTATCCACACCTTTTTTTATCTTTATTTTTTTAATTTTTTTTTTTTTTGTTTTTTTGAGACAGGGTTTCTCTGTGTAGCTCTGGCTGTCCTGGAACTCACTCTGTAGACCAGGCTGGCCTTGAACTCAGGAATCCACCTGCCTCTGCCTCCCGAATAATGGGATCAAAGGCGTGCGCCACCACTGCCCGGAATTGGAGCACATTTTGTAGTTGGTCTAAAGCATGGGGCAATCTTCTTGCCTTGGTCTCTGTAATGCTGGGATTAGAGGTGTGAGCCACCAAATCTGGTCCCTTGGCTATCTGAGATCCTGTACCTCAAGATTTCATAGGTGAGAAAGGGTCCAGTGCCCACTGAGCTGAGGAACCATTCTTCCCTGCAGTCATACCTTGAAAGAGGAAAGGTCCAGAGTCTGGAAGTGCTCCAGGGCCTCGTTGAAGGAGATGAGCTGGCCGGGCTGCTGGGAGCTGACACCACTCTCTAGGTAAAAGAGAAGTCACCCAAGGATTCAGGATAGCAGTTGTCCTATTAGCAAACATCTGCTTGTTGTCACCTCTAAACCAAGCACTGGCTACTAACTTGTATACCACCAACAATATAGGTGGTGGCTTGTATCAGTCACTATGGCATCTCCCCTTAGCTTAGTGAAGTTTGGGTGCGAACCAGATAGTCTCTAGTTTCCCTCTAAATTTGTCAAAAATGGCTGAGACAATTGTCCCCAGCCTTCAGAGACTGCAAGTAGATGTCTTCTATAGGGGCCCTCACTGCCCTGGTGTGGTGGGGCCTCCATCCTTGTCCCCCTTCAGGGTTGAACCCTGACAAGGCTCTCTTGTCCCCCCTTGGCACTGGGTGGAGGGTGGGCAACAATGGCAGCCTTGCTCTGTGGTGTTCCTTCGTCCTTTTTGGATTTGTGGATAAGATTATATTCTACTTCAAATAACTAGAATGAGAACATTCAAGGGCTCATCTTCTAGTTCCAGTCAGTGGTGTACTAGCCGTGTGTGGCTTCTGCTAGTAGCTGTGCGGGACATACCATTTCCACACTTACCTATGTCTGGATGGACGGTGTCTACCACTTCCCACTCTTCCTGGGCTCTGAGCATCTCCGCACTTACAACTGCAATGATGGGGAAAGGAGCCTCTGTGAGCGCTGTGTCTGAGGACCTGTCACAAGCCCTTCCCCCACCACAGCTGTCCTTCCAGTCCACAATGTGGCAAGGATTGCTCAGGTTATCATGTCTGAATCCTGGTGGCTTCTTTGGAGAAATCAGGAAGGACCCAGGAAGCACTTTGACAAAACCAGAGAAAAAGCATATGAGGAGTCCATAGGAACCCCCAAGGCAGCCTTAGCTCAGAGGTAGACAATAATGGAAAATCGAGTGATCTAGAGGAAGTGGAAGATGCAATCTTAAAAGTCAGGTTTCTAGGTTTGGGATGTGGCTCAGTTGGTAAAGTGCTTGCCTAACACACATAAATCCCTTGGTTCAACCTGATACCGTATACGCCAGGCATGGGGGTGTATGCCTGGAATCCTAGCATTTGAGAGATAGGGAACCAGAAGGCTGCTTGGGATATAGGAGACCCTGTCTTTAAAATACTAATAAAATAAAAATAAACAATGGTTTCTGTATTATTATGTGTACACCTATGTATGTGCATACACACATGCATGTAGGCGTCGGTAGGTGGCCAAAAGAGGGATTCCTCGAAGCTGTAGTTATGGGTAGTTATGAACCACCTCAGCTCCAATCCTCTGAAATAGCAGCAAGCACCACTGAGCCATCTCTGCAGTCTCAAAATTAAAAAAACAAATTAAGTAATGTATCTTCATTTTAGACAAAAGTCTGGTGTGTCAGGTTTTTCCAGGAAAGAGTTGCAGAAAGATAAAAGTATTTTAAATGATAGCAACATGGCTAAAGAAAAGGTAAGCCAGGCTTGGTGGCGCACGCCTTTAATTCTGGCATTGGGAGGCAGAGGCAGGCAAATCTCTGTGAGGTCATGCATGGCCAGCCTGATTTACAAAGTGAGTTTCAGGTCAGCCTGAGGTACAACTTGCTTTAAAAGAAGGAATGGAAGGAAGGACCCTACCAAAAAATAAAGGAAAAACAAGGGAGCAACTTCTCATGTCGCCCTGTACAGAGCATGGGACACTGCAATACTGCAATGTCATTTCCACTAAACTGAATCTTTCCCAACAGAAATCACCCCTATGACCAGCAAGCTGGCTAGCCTTCCATGGGGTTTTGTTTAGATGGTTTTTTTTTTTTTTTTTTTGGTTTTTCGAGACAGGGTTTCTCTGTGTAGCCCTGGCTGTCCTGGAACTCACTTTGTAGACCAGGCTGGCCTTGAACTCAGAAATCCACCTGCCTCTGCCTCCCAAGTGCTGGGATTAAAGGCGTGCACCACCACAGCCCGGCTAGATGGTTGGTTTTTGTTGTTGAGACAGAATATCCATCTGTAGCCCAGACTTGCCTCAAACTCAAGAGCTTCTCCTGCCTCAGCCTCCAGCGCCAGGAGGCACGCCCACCACAGCCAGCAGCAGGAGCACTTATCATTTCAGCATTCAACGATTCCCTTGTCTCCTTTTAGTCACTAGATCCCCGGAAACGGCTTTGCAGGAAGGCTGGCTGCTGCTGCCATAAGGAAAACACTGGGTGGAAACCTGCTTAGAGTCTATCGGCTGTGCATGGTGGGCCCTCAGTCCCAGCACTCTGGAGCCACAAGTAGGGGGAATCTGAGTTCAAACCCATCCTTGTCTACAGAGCACTACCAGGGGAGCTACATCTTCAGCCCATTTCACCCTTGCCTGTTACATGTGTTTATTTACTCACTGACATGGCCTCTCCTATGCAGCCCTGGCTGGTCTGGAACTTTCTATGTAAAATGGGCTATTTTCAAATTTGTAGCAATCCTCCGACCTTGCCTCCGGAGCACTGGCACGCTCGAGGTGTGACCACCTAGCCAGGCATGCTTTCATTAAATATGACCTGTTACACCTGCTTCTTTTGTACTGTCCTTTTAGAGACCGTAAGTTAGAAGACAAGCCACATAATTGAAGAATAAGTACATGGAGTGCCAGAGTATTTAACAACTATAATCAAACTTGCTTCAACTTTCATAAAAGAAGTTTACTCGGGTAGAATGTGCCCATTCTGGTATGATTTGTTAACTGCAATACTTAAGGGTAGTGCCTGAAAAGCTCTTTGGCGTTGTTATTTATTTATTATGATTGGATGTGTGTCTGTGTTTGTGTGGCACATGTATGCAATGGCACACATGGAGAGGTCAAAGGACAACTTTTGGAAGTAGATTCTCTCCTTCTGCCTTTATGCTGGTTCTGGGACTTGAACTCTGGCCACCTGGCTTACACAGCAAGTCCATTCTCTTGCCAGCCCCATTGGCTCTGGAGTACTAGGATATCTTGAACTGCTGGATGTGAATGAAATATGCATGTGTACAGACTGCTGGTTTCATGTTTGTGTTACCTTTGTAAATCTATCACTATCAAATGCCCTTCTACAAATGTCTAAGTCATCTCATATTACAAAGTAGACACTGTGCCAACCAGAAGCATAAGAGTTCTGTCACAAAACTCTGTATGCTATTGCCATTTTTGTACAAGGACAGTTTAAAATCTTGGGTTTGTAGAATATCAACCTGAAGTCAGGAGGCATGGTGGTTCACGTCTGTAACCTAAGCACTCAGGAAGAATTGAGGAATAGCCTGGGCTATAGTGAGACCTTGCTTTCAAAAATAGTAAAAGCAAAGGGGGAAAATTTAATAAACAAAAGATTGAAAAAAATATGAAATAAGTCATTGCTCAGTCTGCCATAGAATCAAACCTTTTAGCTTAGCAGGAGAACTCTTTTTTTTTTTTTTTTTTTTTTTGGTTTTTCAAGACAGGGTTTCTCTGTGTAGCCCTGGATGTCTTGGAACTCACTCTGTAGACCAGGCTGGCTTCGAACTCAGAAATCCACCTGCCTCTGCCTCCCGAGTGCTGGGATTAAAGGCGTGCACCACCACTGCCCGGCTAGCAGGAGAACTTTTGACTTTCAGTGACCTTGGGCAAATAGGGTCTGTTGTTTGGGTGTATCTTTTGTACTTGCCAGAGGACTTGACTTTTGCTTTTATGAAAATTACAATTCATAAAATTAAAAAAATAGCCAGTCATGATGGTGTACTCCTTTAATCCCGGCACTTGAAAGACAGAGGTAGGCTGAGCTCTGTGAGTTCAAGGCCAGCCTGGTCTACATAGTAAGACTCTGCCTCAAAATAAAACAGGAAGGAGGAGCCAGAAGGGACACTTTGAATGGTCCCTCTTTTGTCATGCGATACCCAGCACCAATCTAGGACTCCAACTTTAGACAGGACATCAGATGCAGTCCCTTGACCTTGAGATGGGCTAAACTTCAAGGAACCTCAGGTTGTCTGTTTCTTTGTTTCTTAGGTAGGGTCTCATGCAACCCTAGTTGGGTAGTCTTGAATTCACTATCTACCTAAGAATAATCTTGAACTCCTGATCTTTCTACCTCTACTTCCCAAGTGGTGGAAACACAGGCATGTGCCACCATGCTTGCTCAAACCTCTATTGCACATAAAATTATCCAGCCTTTGGCACTCTGATGACAGCTGGGCAAAAACAGCTGAAGGAGGAGGGCAGGGTTCATATCTGCTGCTTACTAGCTGTATTTTTGGCCAAATTACTTAATCAATTGTGAGTTTTCACAGGATTGCTGTGAGCATGAGGCAATCCTGCAACTTCTAACATGGGCAGGTAGCCCAGAGGTAAGAGTTCAACAAATGTTCGTTATATTGACACAGCCATGGTCCTGGGCCAGCAAGTCAGAGGGATGGGGGCAAACAGATTCAGGATCCCAGCCTGATCTAGCAGCTAGGGACTTCCACCTTGCTACTTCCAGCCTTGGGGCGGAAGGCACGGAGACTCAGCTGTCTAATGTCAGCAGAACTTGGTCTTGCATGAGTAGAGAAACAAAATTCAACCTTTAGCACACAAGACGGTGGGAGATAAACAAGGGGGACAGAGTGGCTGAACAAAAAGAGAAGAACGAGGGGTTGGGGGTTTGGATGCTTACTATGGACAGCATTTGCATAGCAAGGGCCAGGCTGTGGGTTTGGTCCTCAGCTCCCCTCCAAGAAAGGAAAACCTGGAGAGAGAGGGCTTAGTAGCTAAGAGCACCTGCTGCTCTTCCAAAGGATCTGTGTTTGGTTCCCAGAACCCATACTGGCAGCACAAAGCCATTAGTAACTCTGGCTTCAAGGCATCCAACACCGTCTTCTGGCCTTCACAAGCACTCAGTGCTACTCACTAACATGGACACACACATATGCATAAAAAGCAATTCTTTTAAAAAGAGAGTGAGCCATATGGCACACTCCTATGATCCCAGCATTAAGGCGGCAGAGGCAGGGGGATCATGTCAAGTTCAAGGCTAACCTGATCTACAGAGTGAGTTCCAGGACGGACAGGGCTATACAAAAACCAGAAAACAAAAACAAGTGAGAAATGTGGACCCTCAGTGGGAAAGCTGGTGGGGCTGAGCACAACAGCCTTCCTACCTTTGACTCTGGCCTCCAAGCAGTTTTATCATCAATAGACCTGTACTGGCTGGTTTTGTGTCAACTTGACACAAGCTGGAGTTATCACAGAGAAAGGAGCCTCCCTTGAGAAAATGCTCCATGAGATCCAGTTGTAAGGCATTTTCTCAATTAATGATCAAGGGGGGAGGGCCCATTGTGGGTGGTGATATCTGTGGACTGGTAGTCTTGGGTTCTATAAGAGAGCAAGCTGAGCAAGCCAGAAGCAAGCCAGTAAGGAACATCCCTCCATGGCCTCTGCAGCAGCTCCTGCTTCCTGACCTGCCTGAGCTCCAGTCCTGTCTTCCTTTGGTGATGAACGGCAACATGGAAGTGTAAACTGAATAAACCCTTTCCTCCCCAACTTGCATCTTGGTCATGATGTTTGTGCAGGAATAGAACCCCTGACTAAGACAAGACCTATCTCTAACCCTGTGATCTTTTACCTACAAGTAATTTGACAATGTCTGTGAGCCAGGAGCAGAGGAAACCTTGGCACAGAGACAGGGCCATTGCAACAGTTATGCAACAGAAAGTTCCAGGTCTGAGCTAGCCTTACCCAGCTGGTGCCTGAGAGATGACTAAATTATATTCACTGTCCCTGTCCTCTTGGAGCCAGGCTGGCCTCCTGGCTAGATCTGAAGATAATCCTGAAATGGAACTCATAGAAAGGATGTGTGTGTGTGTGTGTGTGTGTGTGTGTGTGTGTATAAAGCCAATTATCTCTAGCATAACTAATGCAGCTCACATTTTTATTTTTCTTTCTTTTATATTTAGCTGACCTGATTATTTTGCCTCCCCCATTTATCCATCAAACAAACAGCACTGATTTAGTCATTCTGTAAATGGAAATTAGCCAAGAGCATCACTTTTTGTTTGTTTGTTTTGAGACAGCACTTGGGAGGCAGAAGCAGGTGGGTCTCTGAGTTCTAGGCCAGCCTGGTCTACAGAGTGAGTTCCAGGACAGCCAGGGCTACACAGAGAAACCCTGTCTCGAAAATCAAACAATCAAACAAACAAACAAAAAACAAAAAGGCTGCAGGAGCCGTGGTTTACCTTGCAGACATGGCCAGGTCCAAGCTTGGGAAGTGGATTCGAAGTGGCCAAGGAGCGTAGGCTCTGCCAACCAAAGCCCAAGGTTCAAACCATGGCAGAGGCCACTGCTCCAGCTAAGGCCCAGGCTTTAGCTCCCACTTAGGCTCCCAAAGGTGCCCAAATCCCAGGGAAGGCCCCATAGAAAAGGTTTCTGCCATTGTGAAGACAGAGGGACTGCTATGACACACCTACCTACACACTGTTTGCAGATGACCAGTGCCCTGTGCTGTTTTTACAAATAAACTTGAGGCAAGATTAAAAAAAAAAAAGCTTTCAAATTACATTTATTTATTACGTGTGAGAGTGTCTATTCCAAGGTGCCCATGTGGAGAGTGAAGGACAAACTCTCTTCTTCTGCCATGTGGGGCCTGGGAATCTAACTCAGGCATGGCAGCAATATTATATGTGTGTGTGTGTATTCTTTTATTTATGTGTGTATATATATATATTCTTTTATTTATTTTTTTTGTGTGTATATGTGTGTGTGTATTTCAAAACACAAAACAATGTAGGACCTTGGGCAAACTAGACCTAAATGCTCTACCCCCAAGCTCCATTCCCAGTACTGTGTAGCATCTAGAGATAAAAAGTATATACTATTGAGGGCAGAGAGATGGCTCAGGGGTTAAGAGCACTGGCTGTTATTACAGAGGACCCCAGTTTTGATTTGCAGAACCCACCTAGCAGCTCACCACTGTCTGTAATTCCAGTTCCAAGGATCTGATGCCTACTTCTTGCCTCTGTAGGCATTGAATGAAAAGGGTGCACAGACACGTACAGTCAAAACACCCACACATAAAATAAAAACAAATAAGTCTTCTTAAGAAACATACAAAAAGGTGTGTAATTAGGTGCTCACTACAAAGTACACTTTTGTGTGCTCTGTGCTATTTCATTTAATTCTTACCGAGGTTGTTGGCCCATGTTCTACTGTGAGCAATTCCTGCTCCCACTGTGGCCACCCCTTCAGAGTGCTCAGGCTGGGATCCAGAACACAAGTGAGGCCAGCATTCTGCCATTGTCCCTAGCCCCTGTCTATCTTTATTTTCTAGTAGAAGATAGGATGACTAGAAAGGTTAAGCAATGTGTTCAAAGCCACATATGTACGGGAGCCAGAGTTTAAACCAGAGGATGTATCTCCAAGATAGTTCTGAATATGAGAAAATCTTTCTTTAAAATAAACTAGCAAGCAGACGACTTGAGTTCAAAGTATGGCGCTGGAAAACACCTTGCAAAGAGCGGAGTGGAGATTCCTGGAGCCTCTCACTCAGATTGCTTCATTTTCTTTGTTTTGTTTTGTTTCGTTTCATTTTTTAAGACAGGGATTCTCTGGGTAAAAGCCCTGGAACTAGATTTGTAGACCAGGCTGGCCTTGAACTCACAGAGATGCACCTGCCTCTGTTTCCAGAATGTTGGGGCTAAAGGTGTGCGTCACCACGTCCAGCCTGTACTGCCTCATTTTCACACTGTCCGTGATGATGAGAGCTGTTCATATTTCCACTGCTGGGTCAGTGAAACGGCTCAGTGCCTCCAAGGCAGATGACCTGAGTTCATCCCTGGGACCCGCATGGTAGAAGAAGGGGACTGACTCCAACAGGTCATCCTCTGGCCCATACCCCGCCTCATAATAAATACCAGATAGATGATAGATAGATAGATAGATAGGTAGATAGGTAGATAGATAGGCAGAAAGATGATAGATAGGTAGATAGATAGGTAGATAGGTAGGCAAATAGGTGGTAAGACTGACAGATATAATTTTGAGATTTTCACTATAATCAGACATTATTACATGGCTTGCTCAGAAGCACACAGCAAACCACCAAGAGTTAGCCTAGCTCCTAACCCAGGGTTGCTTCTAATTCTTGATGGGGAATGATAAGCCTACAAAATTCTGAAGGAGAAAGAGAGCAAGATTGATTCAAACCACAGAAAGTGGATTCTTGGAAGCTCTGATCTGGGTCTCACCCAAACCCTAAGGGCCCCCAGGGGTCCTTACCACCTGGCTGCCATCCATTAGTTTCTGTGGTCAGGGCCTGGAGAATGCCATGGTTCTTCAGCTCTGAGATCTGTGGGGGCAGGCAGCCTTCAGAATGAGGGTGGATCCATGTCTCCCCATGCACAGCTCCTCCCACCCACTGTGTAGGAAATATCTGGACATTAGAGGCTGGAAGACTATATTCTGATGGGCTGATTTTAAAAAGTGTGTGTGTGTGCATGTGTGTGCACTCATGTAGGCCAGAGAACCTTGGGTGTTCTCAGAAGATTTCCACTTTGCATTTTGCAAAGGAGACTCTCACTGGGACCTGGGGCTCCCTGATTTGGCTAGACTAGCTGCCCAGTGAGACCAAGATTCTCCTGTCTCTGCCTCGACAGCACTGGGATTACAAGTACACACCACCATGTCTGGCTTTATGTGCATTCTAGGGATCAAAGCCTCATGCTGGCAAGGCAATCACTTTACTGACTGAGCTACTGCCTCAATCCGTGTGTGTGTGTGTGTGTGTGTGTGTGTGTGTGTGTGTGTACCTGCATATGTGCAACATGCACACATATTGGGGGTTGACTCAGAGCCCAGTGCATACTGAGTACACTTTCTACACTGAGGTATACCCCAGCTCTAAATTCAATCTTGTTTTGGTCTTGCTAGGTAGACCAGGCTGGCCTTGAATTCAGAGATCCTCCTGCCTCTGTCTCCCTAGTGCTGGGATTAAAGGCATGTGCCACCACTGCCTGGCTGAAAGTGATTCTTAAAGTGGGGCTCCTGGCAAACTTTGACTGTGAGGTTGCAGTTGGGTAATGTGGGGGACAAGCATCTGCATTGTTGAATGGTAAAGAAACACAAAGCATGGCCCCTTTGAGGCTGTGGTGTGCTGTAGGCATCCACAGTGCATTCTATGTTCATCCTGTGGGTGGTGTGATCTCATCAGACAGACTCTGTAGCAGGTTTGTGCTTTCCCATGAGCTCCTAGATTCAATGCTTCCTGTGTCCCCAGCACACAAAAGCTTATGGGTGGTACGTACAGGAATCCCTCTGAAAGCCATGAGTGCACCGCTGTCCTCGTATGATGAGGACAGCCCAGCAGAGACACTTTCCATCTGCAAGACAAACAGGCAGACCAGGTCAATTTCCTGCAGTAATCCCCCTCAGACCACAGTTTAAATGTCTCACCTTTCCCTAGAATCACAAAGAAATGAACTTTGGAGAAATTAGCTACAGCCTTATAAAGGCGAACCACTAGGCATGGCGGTGCACTTGGGAGGTAAGAGGCAGGGTCAAGCATCCGAGGCCAGTGTAGGCTGCAGAAGAGCCTAACTCAACCCTCACCTCCTATGATGGGGGTGGTGCAGACAGGCTTTTGCTTCAGGCATTGTGTTCATATGATCCTAAGATGAATATGTAGCTAGTACAGCAAGCACTGTGTAGCACAAATGTGGCCGGGGTACCCACCATAAGAGAAAGAAAGGGAGAAGAGAGAGAAAGGGAGGGGGCTATGAAAGGATTACTTAATGTAATACTGTATGTATGTATGTCTGTATGCATATATGTATGTCTGTGTGCATGTATGTATGTATGCTTGTATGTATGTATGTATGCATATATGTATGTATGTTTGTGTGCATGTATG
>JADRCH010000043.1:11621410-11653640 GCA_019843965.1 Rhynchomys soricoides | reverse complement strand
TGTATGTATGTATGCATATATGTATGTATGTTTGTGTGCATGTATGTCTGTGTGCATGTATGTATGCATGTATGTATGTCTGTATGCATGCATGTATGTATGTCTGTGTGCATGTATGTATGCATGTATGTATGTCTGTATGCATGCATGTATGTTTGTATGCATGTATGTATGTTTGTGTGCATGTATGTCTGTGTGCATGTATGTATGCATGTATGTATGTCTGTATGCATGCATGTATGTATGTTTGTAAGCATGTATGTATGTATGTGCAGGTCTGAGTGCAACTTGTAAGAGCTGGGTCTCTCCTTCTACCACGTGAGTCTGGGGACTTGAACTCAGCTCAGTAGACTTGGCAGCAAGCAGGTTTGCTGCTGAGCTATCTCACCAGGCTCTAAGGAATCTTTAATAGGTTTCTCTGGCGATAGCAAGTCTTGAGACTTGGGTCAGAGAAGCTCATTGAGGTGCTTTGCCCAGCCCTTTCACTCAGCCAATCTTGTCACTAGTACTGTGTGAAAAAGCAAAACAAAGACAAACCACAAAGATAAAAGAAGCAAAACCACACAGCAGTGGCAAAGCCCTTGAACAAGTGTCCCCACTCACATCACAGGCACAGGTGTGGGCTAATCCTCCTAAGATGGTAGGAAAAAAAACTGTATAAACCAGTAAGTTAAAAACAAAAATAAACCAAAAGCACACACATGACAGAGAGGGAGGGAGAGTTTTCTCTAGTGTTTGGGCTCTAGCAGGTCTGAGCACCCCAGCGGCTCCCTCCACACCCACAAACACTGGAGCAGCACACACTGGACTTGCTGGGTGATTATTTTTTAAATGAAGGGGAGGTCATGAGTTTAGGAGGGGTCAGCGGGCAGTGGTTTTGGAAAGAGTAGGAGGCAAATATGATCAAAATATATTGTATACACATACACAATTCTTGAAGGATTAATAAAAATAAATTTGAAAAACACACATAGGAGATTTTTGTCTCAAAAAAAATCAACCAGCTATATCCACTAACCAACGAAACAAAACAAGCTGGGATCGGTAAGCAATCTGCACACTCAGGGCTGCTTTGGGCACCAGCCTAGGCTATAAAGCAAGATTGACCCGACACACACACACACACACACAACAACAACAACAACAAAAACCCACAAAAAGTCGTCCAGAAGAAATGCCTGATTTACACAAAAGGAAGTATTATTTTAAATAATTTTAAGTGTGAGGTATATGAAGGTACATGTGTGCCTGCCAGAATCCAACCTAAAGTACCTCTCCTCACCTCCTAGCCAGCTTTAAGGCAGGGTCTCTAGCCAGGTTAGAGGGCACTTCAGGGGATTCTAATCTCCACCTCCCGTTTCGCTATAGGAATTACAGGTACAGGTCAGCATATCTGGCTTTACATGGGTTCTGGGGATCCAAATTCATGTCTCATGTTGCACAGCAGGCTCTTTACCCTGCCCCCTAGCTCAAGGCACATTATTATCTTTAAAACTTCTCTTACGTGCCTGTGCGCGCACACACACTCACACATGTTTGAGAGTCTGTTGTGTGTATGCAGGCACTCAAGGAGAGGGAACAGATCTCTTTAGGTCACATGCACTCTGACATGGGTGCTGGGAAGAGAACTCAGGACTTCTGAAGTGCAGCAAGTTCTCTTAACTGCTGAGCAATCTTTCCAGCCCCAGGCATTTTAAAAAAAAAAACTCAGTATGGTGACAATTTTTGGTTGTCAACTTGATTACATCTAGAATTAACTAAAACCTGAGCTGCTGGATACACCTGTGAGGATTGTTCCTGATTGGATCATTTGAAATGGGAAAACCCATCTTAAATCTGGCCCACATCTCTGCTGGCATCCTCAAGAAAGGTTGTAAAGAAGAAAGCTTTAGCCCTGCCTGCTTGTCCTCACTCCCACTGGCAAATCTACTTTTTTCACTGGGATTAGAGCCTACTTTCTCAGGATTCTGGTGTATAGTGAAGACCAGCTGAGACTCTAGCCTCATGGACTGAACAATACTACATTCTTGGACTTTCTGTTGGACTAACTGGACCACACCCTGTAAGCCACTCTAATAAGTCTGTGTGTACATGTGTGAGTGTGTGTGTGTATACATTCTATCAGTTCTGTTCTCTAGATAAACTTGATTAATATGTATAAATAAATGGCATATGAACTATTCTGAGATAATGTTTCCATAGTCAGGTTACCAAAGGTCAAAAAACATGATAAAAACTTATTTTTGGTTAGAGGTTACAACTCACCAGATCCTGATGTCTCTAACCTTTGACCTTGCAACAGACATTGTCATCTACAAAATTCATACTCAAGAGCCACACATTCAAGTTAGAAAGAAAGAAAGAAAGAAAGAAAGAAAGTTGCAAGAAAGATGTTCTAATGTTGTGAATGTCTTTTTAAAGAATGTGGGTTTTGTATTGGGCTGCATGCAAGTCTACCCTTGAGTGCATGTGGCTCGCCAGGCTGGACACGTGTAAGTGCCCTTGATAGTAATTTGAAAGCAAGGTCTCATGTATTCCAGGCTGTCTCAAAATTTGCTATGGAGGATGACCTTGGACTTCTGGTTCTCCTACCTCCACTTCCAGAGCGTTGGGTCTACAGGCATTATAGGTCTGTATCCCACAACCAAGGTATCATCCATTAGGGACAAGCACACTAAGGTCTGAGTGACATCCTTGCCCAAATTCCCATGTTGTGCACACACCGCCCGAGCCTGCACTGGAGTCTAGTGCAGACCCACTGGCTTCCTTCAGGGCCATGTGTTTACTTTCATTCCCTATAGCATTGTTTCCATGAGCTGAACAAACACTAAACCAATGGTGGACTTAAGAACATAAACTAGATCCATTCGGTGAGAAGCAATGCAGCCACCAGGAAGTGCTAGTCTCTGGAGTTAAGGCTGCAGGCTGCAGAAGGCAGCGTACACACCACTGCTTCATCTGTGGGCTAACTGCATGACCCCCAAAGCCCATTTTCCACGTGATCTATGGAATTTTGCTTTCCTTTTCTCTGGGTTTAAGAGAGACTACCCCCACCTCTTTCCTTTATATTTATATAAAATATACTTTATATTTATGTTCATCACTATTATTGGTTTTGAATCATTGTTTCATTACGTAGCCCTGGCTCTTATAACATATGCTGAGGACATGTGACCCCTTTCCTCTTCCTCCTCTTTAGTGCTAAGGTAACAGAGGGGTGCTGTTATGTCTGGTAAGGTGGAGAAATTTCAGCCAAGGCTCACCTTCCCTGTAGTCTACCAATTTGTTTCATTTACCTTGCCATCCCTTTCTTGCCCCTCTCCTCCCTCCCATCATTAAAATCATACACAAATATATTTGCGTGTCTTTGATGACTATTTCCAGGATCATACCCAAGTAAGAAGCACCTGTGCCTCCAGCAGGGAAGCTGAGTGTGAAAAGAAAGGAACAAGGTGACCACACAGATGGAAGACAATTTTTTTCTCCTACAATTTTTCTTACTTTCAGATATTTTTGGAATATATAAGTATATTATCTTCTCTAAAACACATAAGTAAAAATAGTACTCAAAAGGAAAAGCCTGGCACAGTGGTCCAAGCCAGGAAACAGCACTTGGGAGGTGAGGCAGGACAATGTGTGCTCAAGGCCAGCCTGGGCTACATAGCAAGACCCTGTTTCAAATCAAAAAGGAGAAAAAAGAAGTGAAGAAAAGGAGGAGGAAGAATGATAAGTAGCCAGGGGCATCATGGCATGCTTTAGAGCCCAGCCTGGAGGTTTAGGGGATCGCTGTTGCAAATGGACCAACCAGCAACAAAACAGGGATGGACTCAGTGCAGTGCTGTGTCAGGGCCTCGGAATCCCAGATTATCCTGATACTCTGACCCTTTTGTTGATTTCCATGAAACTTCTTACATACAGATTTAACTTCTGTGTTCTCTCTCCCTCTCCCTCTCCCTCTCCTTCTCTCCCCTCCCCCCGTGTGTTTGTGTGTACGTGTGTTTGTGTGTACGTGTGTGAGTGTGTACAGTTATGCATGTCCATGTGCATGAGGAAGGCCAGGGGGGAACTGGCTATTCTCTTCTCTTCTAATCCATCTTAATCCCCGAAGACAGAATCTTTCAGTGAACCTGGAGCTAGCCTGGCAGTGACCCCATTATTCTGCTGTGGACTGCACTGGTGCTACAGGCATCTGTGTGGTCAAGTCTGGCTTTTTATGTGCAGTTGAGGATTTAAGCTCATGTCCCTGTGCTTGCATGGCAAGTGTTCTTACCCATTTAATTATTTTACTGACCCCAGTGTTGTCATTTCTAGCCCCCTCTTTAAGCCTTCTAAAGCCCTTGCATGCAACCCAAATTTCCCTGCAAAAGACAACACGGGGACATGCCTTTGATGTTTCCTATAGGCATCAGCAAGTACAAGACACAAAATATAGGTATAATTTTTTCTTAAAATTCTATCTCAGTAATATTTGGTAATATTACTGATGATGTTATATATAAAGAACACCACATTCTTCTCTGTCTATAGTTCAGTCCCTTTCCAGAGACTTCCTTTTAGAAGAAAGAACAGTTTGTCCTTTTCTGAGCATGAGATCTCCCTGGAGGGCCCAGCAAATGCTTTGTCTGTATTCTGGCCCTGGAATCCCATTTCTGGCCAGTATGACAGAGGAGAAGGTCCAGAATGTAAGGCTAGCTGCCAGGCTCACGTGGACATCCAAGTCACTGTGCTGAACAGAAGGCCTCAGGATGGTGGCCAGTGTGCTGCTTAGTTGTTAGTCAACATGACATAAAATAGAGCCCTCTGTGAAGAGGGACCCTCTGCTGAGAAGATGCCTCTGTCATAGTGACCTTTAGACACGGCTTTTTTTTTTTTGTTTTGAGACAGGATCTCACTTTGTATCCCTGACTGTACTAGAACTCATTACATAGACCCAGGTGGTCTTGAACTCACAGAGCTCTGTTTCTGTCTTCTGAATACTGGGATTAAGAAAGTGTGCCACCCTGCTTGGCTGAAATTTTCTTGACTAACAACTGATGAGGGAGGGCCCAGCCACTGTGGGCAGTGTCTGGCCAGGTGGTCCAGGGAGCTATACGGAAGAGGGTGAATGTGAGCCTGGGGAGCAAGTCAGTAAGCAGTGCTCCTCCATGGCTCTGTTTCAGCTCCTGCCTCCAGATTCCTTCCCTAAGTCCCCCCAGTAATGGGCTGTAAGCTGTGAGATGAAATAAACCCTCTCCTCCCCAAGCTGCTTTTGGTCTTGGTGTTTATCACAGCAACAGAGAGCTAAGTAAGACAGACTGCCAAAGCCAGTGATAGATAGGGAAGAGGACAGGGAGTTAATTGATGAGTCCATGCCATACTGTTTTCTTAGGGAATTTCAGATGCTATCTGTATTGGCTGGTTTTGTGTGTCAACTGAACACAAGCTGGAGTTATCACAGAGAAAGGGGCTTCAGTTGAGAAAATGCCTCCATGAGATCCAGCTGTAAGGCATTTTCTCAATTAGTGATCAAGGGGAGAGGGCCCCTTGTGGGTGGTGCCATCCCTGGGCTGTTAGTCTTGGGTTCTATAAGAGAGCAAGCTGAGGAAGCCAGGAGAAGCAAACCAGTAAAAAAAACATCCCTCCATGGCCTCTGCATCAGCTCCTGCTTCCTGACCTGCTTGAGTTCCAGTCCTGACTTCCTTTGGTGATGAACAGCAGCATGGAAGTGTAAGCTGAATAAACCCTTTCCTCCCCAACTTGCTTCTTGGTCATGATGTTTGTGCAAGAATAGAAACCCTGACTAAGACACTATCTCCCTCCCCAACCCCAGCAAAAGGAATCAAGGTTCTCTGAGCCACTCAGAAAACAAGATACCACCTGCAGGTGGACAGAAGCTTCTGATTTGAGGGTCTCTGTAGCTCAGATTGACTTAGAACTCATCAAATAGCTGAGGATGAGCTCGGATTCCTTATCCTTCTGTCTCTACCTCCCAAGTGTTAGGGTCACAGGTGTCCCACCATGATGGTCTAGACTCTCCTGTCTCTGTTCCCTGTCTGTCTGCCTCTTCCTGGAGATGGAATCCACAGCCAACAGTTTACTGCTGAACTATACCTTCAGCCCAGAATCTCCTACAACAAAGATATATGACCATTTCCCTATCATGTCTCTAAAACTCCACAGTCTCTGTCTCGTCAACAGTACGTCCCCAAGCCAGCACCTTCTTTCCCAAGTAGAAGCGCTCACCTGTCCATCTCGAAATTCTTTCTCAGTAAGGAAAGAGCAAGATGTTTCACTCATGACTCAAATTCAGGTGAGCCTTGTCCTCGGGCTCTGAAAGGGTCTGAGGCCCGAAGCCACTGGGAGAAACAAGTGTTCTACTTTCACCTTTCTTCTTGGCAGTCATTCAGGCTCCAAGTAAGAAAACAGTCCCTTTGTGCCATCACCAAGGTGCAGAAGGGTTCTGTGAGTCCTGCAAGGAGCCCCTGGGAACCGTGGAGCCTCACTCTGGAAAAAGAGAAATGGAGTAGAGCAGACTGGCTTCATCGTTCAGTCATGCCTCTCTCTGTTCAACAAGGGAAAGACTTTTAAAATCTTGAAGCACTGTGAATTAATTCTAAATAAACAAGATACTTAGCCAGATGTCTACTGTTTACTGCCCACACCATGGGACTGGAGGGACCATATGGAGGATTGGGGGTGGGGTGGATTGTCAGTGTCTAGAAAACAGTGGCACTTGTTTTAAGAAGTGGGGTCTATTTCTAGCCATGACATCACTGAGACCTAGCTGACACTGGGGGGGGGGGGGGTTAAGACTGGCTGGTGGTTGCACTGGCTTTGTTCAGATCCTAGACACGGGTGGAGCTGTGGTCCTTACAGTACTGGACCTGTTTCCTGGAGTGATAGAAAAACTCAAAATGCAAGATGATGTCCTAACTTTGCAAAGTCAAACTAGTCAACTCTCTGTGTGTGAGAAACTGTGTGCGTATGTGTGTACAATTATGTTGCAGTGCTGGTGTTGGGGATCAAATCCAGGCCTTTATGCAGGTGAATAAAACTACCACTGAGCTACATCTCCAGATCAGCTCTTGTATGTGTACACACATGCATGTATGTTCAGGGTTCATGTGTGTGCACGTGAGCGGGTGAAGAGGACAATGTCATCTGTAGTTTCTCAGGCTCTGTCCACTTAAAGTTTTTGAGACAGGATCTCTTTTACTTGCCTGGAATGCAATGAGCAGGCTGGGATGGCCAGCCAATGAGCTTTAGAGATCTGCCCATAACCGCCTTCCTAATGCTGAGGTTACAAGTATGTGCTATCACACCCAATTTTCAAAAAAAAATGTATTATTTTCATTCACGTATTCATGTGTATTTGTGTGTCTGCCGTGTATGTGCAGATGTCCATAAGGTATTGGATTCCCCGGAGCTGGAGTTACAGATGGTTGTGAGCTGCCATGCAGGTGCTGAGAGCCAAATCCTGGTTTTCTGCAAGGGCAACAAATGTTCTTAACTGATGAGCATCTCTCTAACCCTCCCCCCCCTTCTCTTGTCTTCCTCTCTCTCTCTCCTTCCCCCTCTCTCTCCCCCCTCTTTCTCAATAAGGATACAGATATACAGAAAAGGTTTTATAGATGTTGTTCAGTCTGGCCTCATACTTGCTATGTAGCTGAGGCTCGCTTCAACTTCTCAAGGATGGAGACAGAAGCTAGGCACTCCAGCCCTGCTCTTTCATCTCAGGATGCCTGCCTCAGGAAAAAGGCTGGACAAAGATCCTATCACATCAAAAGTCTGTGTCACGAGGAGACGGCCTTCTCATGAACAAGCGTCTCTAGGTCTTAGGGGGAGGGATTGATATGTGAGAGTCAAAATTAAACACAAGGCCTGGGATACAGATCAGAGGTACAGCTATTGCTTACCACATGTGAGGTCCTGGTTCAATCCCCATAACTGGAAAAAAACAAAAATCAGAGATCATCCTCAACATGGTGGCGTATGCCCCCATGAATATATGCCCAGATTCCTAGAAAGCTGGAAGCAGAGGCAGGAGAATCACTGTATATTTCAGGGCAGCCTGATCTACATAGATTACCAGGCCAGTTGAGACTACATAGCAAGACTTTGTCACATTGAAAAACAAAACAAGGGTAGGTGAAATGGCTCAGGGGGTCAGGGTGCTTTGCCGGAAAGCTTGACGACCTGAGTTCAGTCCCTAGGGAGACCTACATGGTAGAATGAAAGAAGAAATTTTCTTCTGACCTCCACACATGCGTCATGACACACACCACTCCACTCACCCCCCTCAACAAATAAAATTAAAAACAAAAACAAAAACCACAAGGGGCTGGGAAGATGACTCAGTGGGCATGAGAGCTTGCTTCAGGGGTAAGGACCTGAGTTTGGTTCTCTAGCATTCCGGTAGATAAAAATAAAAGGAGATAAAAGGATTGCTGGTTGCTGAGCCTAGTTCCACCTTCAGTCAGAGACCTAACTTCAAAGGTATAAGGCACAGAGTGACAGAACAGGGCACTTTATAGTTCCCCCGTCTTTCTGTTTCTGTATGTTTCAGTCAGAGACCTAACTTCAAAGGTATAAGGCACAGAGTGACAGAACAGGGCACTTTACAGTTCCCCCATCTTTCTGTTTCTATATGTTTCAGTCAGAGACCTAACTTCAAAGGTATAAGGCACAGAGTGACAGAACAGGGCACTTTACAGTTCCCCCATCTTTCTGTTTCTATATGGGCATGCATACTCACACTCACACACCAGAGAGTCAGTGTGGAAAGGCTGGGATTGTAACTTAGTGGCAAGAAACTAGGCTCAGTCCCTACTACTGAGGGGGGAAATGTGAGTGGATGGTTCTCACACACTGACAATCATACTTCACAGACTCAGAGGACTAAGTCAGTGGGGAGTGCCGATCCACAGAGTCAGTCCTCCACTAGGGAAAATGATTTACACTCCCCAAGGACTGACTGCCAGAAACAAACAAGCTTTTGGGCTAGACACCTGGCTGGCTGTGATCTAGGAAGGATGACTTACCTGCAACATCCCAGGAACTAGCTTCTCCCCCTGGAACCTCAGCGTCTATCTCTCTTTTCCTTTCCTTCCATCTTGGCCTGAATGACAGTATAGAATAAGACATATACCCATCAGCTAACCTGGCAGGGTAACAGGTAGGAATGACAAAGGAAGGCTTTCCTGTTACTGTGTGGAAAACGAACCAAGTAGCACAGGAGCATGACCCTGCTTTACATACCAGACGGGAATACTGCTGGGGCCTGTAATAAGGACAGAATACTCTAAGTTATGAAGTCATTCCTCCTGATAGTGGGTACTAGAGGAAACGGGCCTTCTATACAAACAAATCCCTCTTAAGTCAAGTTCGTATTTCAGACCTACTTTCCTCAAAGGGCAACATTAAGACGGTAGGTTATTTAGACTGTCTGCTGGAGCTTAAACCCTCTGAAGAGCTGATTTAGAAGCTGGTCCATCCTTAAATGCAAATGCACACATATTTAAGAAGATCCTTGACTTAGTTTTTCTTGATGCTTGTTCCTAGGTGGCTCTGTACTTTGAGATCCCGACAGAGTAGTTAAGATTTGGGGATCCAGCTAGGAGTAACTGGGGACCCTTGTGCGGCTGCCAGTCCTGGGGCAGTGAGTGACACAGGTTCAGGAAAGCTGTGCAGGTCTCAATAGAGTCTCAACTCATCGAGATTACGCAGATAGAGGCTGTGTGGGGACAGAAACTTTCTCACTGCTTGGAAGGGGAGAGGGGAGGAAAGCAATGAACTGCCTCCGAGGTTTCAGCGAATCCATCGCAGAACAAGCACCAGAATCCAGGTCTGCCTCCCAGACGGGATCTCTGTCAGACCTGCAACTTTCAGCCTTTGTGGCCCTGCGGTGACTATTTCCACCCCACATTGTCCCCCTCTCCCTCCCCTCCCTCCCCTCCTACCTCCACCCCAGGCTCACCGGACGCGTCCCTAGCGTTCCGGTAGGGGTGTCCCACATCCCCTCATCGCGCAGGCGTGCAGTGCCGCCTGTCTCGAGCTAGAACTACATTTCCCAATAGGCAATTGAAATCCTGTGCCGCAAAGGTCATACGGAGATCCAGGATGGACAATCTTCATCAGTTTTACGATGGCGTGAGTCAAAATGCCTTGGCCCTTCCTTATCTGATATTCCCCAGAGACCAAACTAGAGGGGCGGAGCCTCAGCTTTAAAAGCCGAGCTTAGAGGGAAAGGAATCGGTTTTCCGAGCCCTGGCAGCAAGATGTGGATCACTGTCCTGCTGCTGGCCGTGCTGCTGCTGGTGGTCCTCCACAGGGTTTATGTGGGCCTTTTCGCCGGAAGTTCCCCGAACCCCTTCGCCGAGGATGTCAAGCGGCCACCTGAACCCCTGGTGACCGACAAAGAGGCTAGGAAGAAAGTTCTCAAACAAGGTCAGCTGGAGAGACTGTGGGTTTCAGGACTGCTCTCGGGCCTTCTGCTCATGCAGAGCATGGGTCTCTGTGTCCCCAATTAGTAAAGTTCGGGGAAAACTTACTTGCACACGGAGGTTCCATGTTTTAGTGTTCTTTGCTCCTGAAGGTTTGGGTGCGGGCATTACCCTTGGCATGCCAAGATGTTGGCACAGCCTAGTTCCAGCCCTGCCAGTTGGAATCTGTTCAGCTCACAGCTTACACAGAATAAGAGACCTTTCCCCTACTTGGTTCTGGAGCCAACTTTTTCCTGAGCTTCTGTGCATGACCAGGAAGCAGCACAGAAAGTTTTCCCAACAAGCGGTTTGACAGACAAAATGTGGTCCCATTTCATAGGATTGAAGCTTGATTCTAAAACTTCGGAATTTCACCTACTGGTTAGGGATAAGAACTCCACTCTCCAGTCAACCCGCCATCTTTAAAACACGTGTAGAGTGCTTCCAAGGTTTGTGTTTTTGAGAAAGGTCTCACTTTTGTACTGGAGCTGGCTTTGAACTCACTTTGCAGCCCAGGCTCAAACCGGGTGCAATCCTCTGCTTCTGTCTCCAACACGATGAGATTACATGTATGCACCAACATGCCTGGCTTTCAACATTTTAAGAAAGTGTTGGAGCTGGGCATAGTGGTGCAACAGTTTAATTTCAGTCTGGACTACACAATGAGACCCTGTCTAAACACACACAACAAACCCCTAAACAACCAAAACCCCCAAATGCAAAATTTACAAAAAACAAACAAGGATCACCTCTTTGACCTCCAGGAGCCTCTGACTTGTAAATTTTAGCCTAGGGTAGGCTCGCTTCAACTGCACTATTTATTGGGGACTGACTTTGAACTCCTTATCCTTGTGCCTCTACTTCCTAAGGGGTACCACACCCAGTTATTTTGTTGTTATTGTTTATAGATTGGGGGAGAGGCAGGTCTCATACTTGTAACCCAGACTAGCTTATAACTTGCTATATAAGCCAAGTTTGCCTCAAATTCACAATGATTCTCCAACCACCGTTAGCAAGAGATTACAGATGGTAGGATTACAGATGGATGGTGATTTTTTTCTTTTAAAGTTGTTTGAGACAGTATCTCTATAGTTCTAGATATCCTGGAACTTGCTATTGCTATATAGACTAAGCTGGCCGTGAACTCACTGAGATCCTCTCACCTCTGCCTCCAGAGTGCTGAGACTAAAGCTGTGAACCCCATACACTTGGCATTGGGCAATGATTTTTAATGAACAGATTTCACTGGACATAGTGGCACAGTCCTGTGATCCCAGTGCTGGGGAGGAAAAGGCAGGTAGATCTCTACATAGGGAGTTCCACCCCAGTTAGGGTTACATACATAGTGAAACTGTGTCACTTAAAAAACCCAAGTCAATAAATCAATGACAGTAGATAAAGGAGGAAAGGAAACAGACTGGGAGAAAACAACAAAAGCCAGGTCTTGTGTTGACCGTGCATTCTGTCTGGTTGTTAGGTGCCTGGCACACAGGCCTTCCTCCTTTTCTCAGGCTGGTGCTCTGGCTTCTCAGAGTAGCAGCTTATGAGTAGCTCTGCCTGCTCCACCTCCGTTGGCATTCATAGACCTTGCTTCTTCCAAAGAAACCCAGTTCCCTGAACCTCCACCCCCCAGCCCCAACCCTGCACCTTATTGCCTTTTCTTTCCTTGCTTGCATTCACAAAAGTGACTGCACTGAGGTTACAGACCTGTACTGTTGCCATCTTTCTGGTTTTGTTCTACAGTAGTTAGCTGATTCCTACTTTCTTTGAAAGGTATCAAATCGCTCAAGTACATAGTAGGGGTTAAGATTCATCACTGTTTAATCTGCCTGCCCGGTCGGAGGTATTCCCTGGTAGAATGTTTTGAGACATCTTAGTCAAGAGTAAACTACCCTAGAGGGGAGATCTGTCTCTTCCCTCTTGTTTTGAGACTGGGTCTAACGAGCCCAGGTTGGCCTCATGTGGGATGATCCTGGACTCCTAATCTACCTTTTGAGTGCTGGAATCACAGGAGACCACCACCATGCCCAGCAGCCATAGAGACTTCTTACATAGTGCAAGTTAGAGAAGTACCA
The DNA here is from genome assembly GCA_019843965.1 of Rhynchomys soricoides. Classification (NCBI taxonomy): domain Eukaryota; kingdom Metazoa; phylum Chordata; class Mammalia; order Rodentia; family Muridae; genus Rhynchomys; species Rhynchomys soricoides. The sequence continues at coordinate 11,641,105 of JADRCH010000043.1, read as the reverse complement.
CTGGCTTCTTTGACTTCACTTTCCTGCCCTTGTCTGAGAAGCCCACCCTTCTCCTCCCTTCTACAGCTTTCTCAATCAGCCGAGTACCAGAGAAGCTGGATGCAGTGGTGATTGGCAGCGGCATTGGGGGACTGGCCTCAGCTGTGATTCTAGCTAAAGCTGGCAAGAGAGTCCTTGTGCTGGAACAACATACCAAGGCGGGCGGCTGTTGTCATACCTTTGGGGAAAATGGCCTTGAATTTGACACTGGTAAGAGTTGTGTGGAAAAGGGTTGGGAGCATGGCTTTGTCTTTAGGTGGCCAGAAACACAAACTGTTGAATGATATGGGGGCATTTCAAGGTTTTGGAGGTCCCAACTTCTCTCTGGGCACCTTGTCTGATGGCCTAGTTACTGGGCAAGCATTGGGTGGTATATGTTCTGATTTGTTTCCCATAGAAAGGGTGGGCAGCCCTCTCTGGATATGAACATAGCTAAACAGGGCAACCTCTTCCTTACTTGGCATATTTCCAGGGCCCAATCCCTTTTATCTCTACATCTCCTTTCTTTTGCTCCTCCCAACAGGAATTCATTATATTGGACGAATGCGGGAGGGCAACATTGGCCGTTTTATCTTGGACCAGATCACTGAAGGGCAACTGGACTGGGCCCCCATGGCCTCGCCTTTTGACTTGATGATACTAGAAGGGCCCAATGGCCGAAAGGAGTTCCCCATGTACAGTGGGAGGAAAGAATACATCCAGGGCCTTAAGGAGAAGTTCCCCAAGGAAGAAGCTGTCATTGACAAGTACATGGAGTTGGTTAAGGTAGCATGCACCATGATCAGCATCCCTAGTTCATTTCCAACAAGACTGGCCTTTTCATTAGTGGTTACTGGTGGGGTAGGGGGAGAGGGCTGAATTGGGGAGGCAGGAAGGAATAGTCATGTCTGTCCTGGTTCCAGTGTACACCTGTATATGTCTGTGCCCTGCCTGGCTCCCCTGCTGCTACCCTCGCTCTGGCCTCTAGAGAGTACCCTTGGTAAGTCAGCTTTGAGGAAGTTAGATGGCCTCTGAGATAAGCCAGACTCAAAATGCTGCCCTGGCTGGCCTGGAACTCAACAGAGATCCACTTGCCTCTGCTGAGCAAATGAAACCACACCTGGTTTCAGGACTGGAATGTTTGGAAGGAATTTGAATGCTGGGGATGTGGCTCAGGCTTAGCACATACAACTCTGAATTAGATCGCAAGCACCCCATTATCTGGATCTGATGGTGTAGCCTATAATCTCAGCATTGGAGGGGTAGAAGCAGGAGGGTCAGGAGTTCAAGGTCATTGGAATACTTGGAACTCTCTCTATATATAAAATACTTTTTTGGAGCAGGAAATGGAAAAGCAGTCTCGATTGAGTGTGAAGAATGAGAAAAACTCAGGGCCCATTTTGTTGTTATTGTTTTGTGGTGAGGGAGACAGTCTTGCTACATAGTCCTGGCTTGTATGTCAGTGCATAGCTCTGGTTGACCTTGAACTCATGGCAATCCTCCTGCCTTAGCATCTCAAATGTTAGGTTCACAGGCCTGAGCCATCATGCCTGCCTGGATTAAATTTTTTCAAATCCAAAATTTCTGAGTGTTTTGCAGTCAGTGCTGGCTGTTGGAGCAGTGACTAGGCTCCAGCGTTCCAGAGCTGAGACTCACGCTACCTTTTTTTCCCCAGGTGGTGTCCCGTGGAGTCTCTCATGCCATCCTACTGAAGTTCCTCCCATTGCCCTTGACTCAGCTCCTCAATAAGTTTGGGTTGCTGACTCGTTTTTCTCCATTCTGCCGAGCATCTACTCAGAGCCTAGCCGAAGTCCTGCAGCAGCTTGGGGCTTCCCCTGAGCTCCAGGCTGTTCTCAGCTATGTCTTCCCTACTTATGGTGGGTGGCTATTAGCCCAGGCTTTTTTAAGCTGCCTCTCTCCCAGCTTTGGTCTTCTTCCCCATCTGCCTAACTGAAACAAGCCAGAATAGACCTGAGGCCTGCAGGAGTTTGTGGATAAGGGCTGAGAAGTTTGATCCCTGTTGGACTCTGGTAGAAATTATTTATCTACTTTCTGGAATATATCTTTTTTTCTTCTCCCTTTTATCTTTTCTTCTCTCCTTCATTTTTCTTTTCCTTTTTGAAGACAAGGTCTTCCAGGAAAGCTTCAAACTCTTGTAGTTGAGGATGCTCTTAAATTCCTGATCCTTCTGCCTCCATCTTCCATCTCCACTTAGTGCTAGGATTCTAGGTATGTGCCACCATGTCTGGTGTATGTGGTGTTGGAGATCAAATCCAGGCTTTCATGCATGTTAGGAAAACATCTGGCTAACTGAGCCCACCCAAATGCATTGTCCCTGACACCTCCAGGACAAGTTCTGGCTTTGTTCAGGCTGGTCTGGATCTCTCTGTAGCCTAGTGTGACTGTGAATCAATGATCCTTCTGGTTTAGCTTTCCAGTGTTGAGATTGCAGGCATGTACTATCACACTGCTCAAGGTCGATTTTTCTCTTTTGCCAACAGTGTCAGTGACTTCCTTGGTCTTGGAAGCATAATGGTTTTCAGGGAGTATATTTAGATTCCACTAAGCTCACTATCTACCCTGGGCCTTCGTTAGCATTCGGATCCTAGTATGGACTCATGTGGTCTTTCACAGGAAGCCCTGTTTCTTCCTGAATGGTGCCAAGTGACCAGTCTTGTTCGTCTTTTCTTTCCTTCTTCATTCTGTAGGAGTAACTCCCAGCCATACCACCTTTTCCTTGCATGCTCTGCTGGTTGACCACTACATACAAGGGGCATACTACCCCCGAGGGGGTTCCAGTGAGATTGCCTTCCATACAATCCCTTTGATTCAGCGGGCCGGGGGTGCTGTCCTCACCAGGGCCACTGTACAGAGTGTGCTGCTGGACTCGGCTGGGAGAGCATGTGGTAAGAGATCTACACTGAGCTGTGGGGTCAGTGGGCAGGGGTAGAAGCCAGCTTATTTATGCATGATAAGAGGCTAGAATCTGAGCCGGTGAGATAGCTTAGTAGATAAATGTTCTAGTCACTAAACCTGATGACCTAAGTTTGATCCCCACAGCCTTCATGGCAGAAGAACATAACTCTGGCAAGTTGTCCTCTGACCTCCACACATGGGCTGTAGCACTCTTACCCCCGCACAGAATAAATGAATCAAACTACAATTGTTACAAAAGGTTAGGTCTGACCTAATGGTTTTGTGATTGGCCAGAAATGAGGTTGGACACACAAGAGGTTATAGTAGGTTGCAGAAACTTTGGTGTTTCATGAAGGTTGAGTCATCTGGGGAGTATTGTGGATGTGGAACTTGGCAGTAGTGAAGGAGGGACTGGAACTCCAGAGAGCGAGGATTCTTGGGATGGCAGGACATGGCTAAAGATAAGCAAGTCCATATGGGTGGGTAAGAAGAGCTAGAGAACATAAGCACAGAAGCATTTGAGGCAAGGACTAAGTGACTTTGCAGTGTGCCTGAGGCCTGCTTTGGCTGGAGGAACTTCTAGGTCTGAGAAAATAGGCCTATCCTAGGAGACATCTGGATAGTGTGGCTATAGACAGAACTAATATTTTGAGGCAGGATTTCTTGTGGTCCAGGCTAGCCTCAAACTCACTAGCTAGCTGAGGCTGTCCTTAGTAATTTCTGATTATCCTGCTTTTATCTCCTAAATGCTAGGATTACAGGAATGTCATCATGCCAGACCATAGCTAATGCTTTGAGAGAAATGTATTTCACACTTTCCTGGATTTTGCTTGTTTTATGGTAGGTAAGCGTACACAGAACCTAGGGCTTCATACATGTTAGACAAGAGCTATACAACTGAGCTATAGCCCTTGAGAGAGATCTGGAGAAGGGTATAGGCCTTTTTAGTATCCACAGAGCTCACAGAAGCTCAGCCAAATTCTTGTGCCTGCAGGTGTCAGTGTGAGGAAGGGACAAGAGCTGGTGAACATCTATTGCCCAGTTGTCATCTCCAATGCAGGGATGTTCAATACCTATCAGCACCTGTTGCCAGAGACTGTCCGCTGTCTGCCAGGTAAAGACTGGTCTTCTGAACTAATATTTCATCTGTGGAGCTTACATGCCCAGCCTGGGTGAGCACCCCTCTTCTTGGGCACCCTTCTAGCTGTCTATCCCTGGTCTGTGTTACCAGGACCATAACATTTATATTTGGAGAATAGGACTACAGGGGAAGAGGAGCTCTTCACAGAGGCAATGGTAGAGCTCTGAGGACTCTGTTTAGTCAGATGCAAATGTCTCTACTTTGTACTTCTGGGCTGAGAAACAAAAGCCTGCATATTTGCTTTCCTTTGCTACAGAAACCAGGGCTTTAATAGAAAAGGCTCAGTTAAAAGGGCAGACAAAGGCTGGGGATGAAGTTCAGTTGGTTAGAGTGCTTGCATCAGCTCTGGGTTTACCTAGAACCAGGTAAGACAACTGTGGTGGATTTGGCTGTAATCTGAACACTCTGGAGGTGGAGGCAGGAAGATAAGAAATTTAAGGTCACCCTTGGCTACATGAGATTCTGCCTCAACAAACAAAGGCTACTGAGATAGCTCAGAGTGTAAAAACCCCTTGCTGCTAAGTCTGGTAATCTGAGTTAGATCCCCAGAGTGGAAGAAGACAGCCAGATCCTTCTCCAAGTTGTCTTCTGGCTTCTTGCACATCCAGACATTCCTTTGTCCATGTACATTATAATTAAAAAAAAAAAATCTAAAGGTATAAAGAAGAGAGTTGAAACAGCCTAATTGTCCAGAGGTGTTGTGAGTTAGCTCTGCTCTGAATCAGCACCTATGACTAAGGAGACATGGAGCAGAGGTGGTAGAGTTGGAAGGAGTCTGAAGCTACATCTCACATAGCCAGGAAGAGATTTAAGAACGGGTCCCTGCCAGGATCCTATAGAAATAGTTATAAAAATGGCCAGGTCTCTGTCCTAGCTGGCAGCTGAGGATCAAGCTACAGATTAGAAAAGGGAACATCATCCTGAGGCCATCCTGGCAGGGAGTGGATATCTGGCCATAACTCCTGCAAAGCAATCCTCACTGGCTCTCTCTGCAGATGTGAAGAAGCAGCTGGCAATGGTAAGGCCTGGTTTGAGCATGCTCTCAATTTTCATCTGTCTGAAAGGCACCAAGGAGGACCTGAAGCTTCAGGCCACCAACTACTATGTTTATTTTGACACAGACATGGACAAAGCGTAAGATGTGAGGGGGTGGGGAAGACTGATAGCATTGGACTTCATCCCACAAGACCCTGCTTCCAGCCTTGGCACGGTTCTAGGAATAAGGATGTGTTGAGGGAGGAGGTACAGTCTCCAATGGACTCTTACAATGGCTTTCTATACCAAGCTGTGCCAGTTCCTCCCCTGTGGGAAGTCCCTGACGATGAACCATCGTTTGGGTAGTGATGGTGGCTTTGAGGGAAAAGGCCTAGAGATTGGCAGTCATGCCCCCTCCCTTGTCCACAGGATGGAGTGCTATGTCTCTATGCCCAAGGAAAAGGCTCCAGAACACATTCCCCTTCTCTTCATTGCCTTCCCATCAAGCAAGGATCCAACCTGGGAGGACCGGTTCCCAGGTAGGGCTTGAGGTCCAGGGAAGTTGGGTATAGGGCAAGGTAGGGCCAAGCAGCAATAACACGGCCTTATACCTGGCAGACCGATCCACAATGACTGTGCTGGTACCCACGGCCTTTGAATGGTTTGAGGAGTGGCAGGAAGAGCCAAAGGGCAAGCGGGGTGTTGACTATGAGACCTTCAAAAATGCCTTCCTGGAAGCTTCTATGTCGGTGATCATGAAACTGTTCCCACAGTTGGAGGGCAAGGTAGGGGCTGACATACACAATGCTGGAGGTGATAATACATCTAACTTCCTTTTCTTCAGTACAGGGATAAAGCCCGGAGTAATGAGTCCCAAGGAAGGATCAAGCCTTTGCAAATTCCCTTATTTACCCTTGCCCTGCCCTTTTGCCTCCTCAGGTAGAGAGTGTGACTGGAGGATCCCCACTGACCAACCAGTACTATCTGGCTGCACCCCGAGGAGCTACCTATGGGGCTGACCATGACCTGGCTCGTCTGCATCCTCATGCAATGGCTTCCATAAGAGCTCAAACCCCCATCCCCAACCTCTACTTGACAGGTACGCTGCCTCACTCTGCCAGAATTTGGGCTATCCCGGCATAGTCTTTTGTTCCTATCTTCAAGCCTATACCAGGAGCTGGGCTGCCTTGGCTGGCTATTGTCCTGGGTTCTATCTGAGGCTATCTCTCTTTGGGTAGCCTTGATATGGAGGGATGAACACAAGAACCCTTGTTACTCCCATCCTCATGGGGATAGACATTCATGGGTCACTGCTTTTCCTTTCTAGGCCAAGATGTCTTCACCTGTGGGCTAATAGGGGCCCTGCAAGGGGCCTTGCTGTGCAGCAGTGCCATCCTGAAACGGAACTTATACTCAGATCTGCAGGCTCTTGGCGCAAAGATCAGGGCACAGAAGAAGAAGAAGTAGTACTTTCAGAGACGAGCCAGAGGAATGGCACTTCCCCAACTTCTCCTGGTGTCTTCCTACAGCAATCCCTTGTACATATAAACAAAAACCATTTTGTTTCTGATAACGGTTGTAAGTCAAGAGTTCTTTATCTCGAATTTCTACTTAAGGCCTAGTGTGGGCTACATAGTCTTGATGTCTCATGATGAAGAATGCTCCCAAGCCTTTCCTACACCCAACTCCAAGCTAGGGTCAGGCACACAGAACCCCTGAGGGTGTTGGCTACTGGACTAGGTTGGTCCAGTCCTACCCTGAAGCTTTTTGCTTCTTCCACTTTGGTGCTGTGCTGCTCCATACAGTTAAGGGGAAAGGATGACTAGTGTGGGCTTGGAGTAGCAACTCTCTCAAAATACCAGATCCAAGAAACCCTCAGCTTTAAGTTTTATCCTGATAGAAGCAGGCTAAAGGAACATTCCAAGTTAAGGACACACCAAAAGATACCACTGACAACGAAATGCCCCATACACTAGCCAGCTGACATCTTGACTAGAGAATGGCCAGGCTGGCAGCGAGGGAATGGGAGTGGAGACACTGGGCCCCAAAGAGGAAGCCAAATGTGCAAAGAGCCTAGAGATGGCATTGGTAGTTGCTGGCACATATTTAAACTGAGTATTAGGTTGGGTGGTGGTGGCACAAGCCTTTAATCCCAGCACTCAGACAGATCTCTAAATTTGAAGCCAGCCTGGTCTATGAAGCAAGTCCAGGGCAGCCAGGACTCTGTTACACAAAGAAACCCTGTCTCAAAAAACAAAACAAAACCCAAGTATTATTTTCTAAAATGCTTAGGGTCAGAATTCTTTCAGATTTTGTAGTATTTGCATACACATGAGATAACTTGGGGAATGGGACCCAGAACAAAACCACAAATTCATTTGTTTTGTAGACCAGATACAACATCTTACATAATATTTTGAAAAACTGAGCATTTTGACCTGTCACATGAGTTCATGCTATAATTTAAAAAGCGTGCTTTGATTTCAGAATAGGGGTGCTCAGCCTATATGAATAAATGGGAAGGCGGATAAAAGTTACAAACCTTTCACTTATGTTAAACAGGCACCAATGTTAGTCTGTTTAAATATAGTGTTAATACATGTGATGTTTCAATGCTTTGATATCTGAAATTTATTGATTTCTGTTCAATAATGACATGAAACTATGCTGTGATGGCATTTACAGAAGCTCAGTAAAATATACTGAAAAATACTTATTATACCACAGTAAGCTTTAAAAAAATAAAATTAAGCCATTACAGTTAAGTAACATAAAAGGTGAAAATACAAAACATGGCTAACAGTGGCACTCTAACTGGGTAAACAAGACAAGGAAAATAATTTCAACATTCAGTCCTTTACTTAACATGGTAGTCTGAATTAAATTCCTAACAGTGTGAGAAGGCCAGCTTCATGGGTAGTTTGCTATGCTATGCAAGCTGAGGTCCAAACTATAGTTTCTAAGCTAAAATACTTAGAGTCACATCTGAGCAGGGAACTAAACAAACTGAGCCATCATGATATAATTAGATTAAGTTTCAATATCTCTTTACAGCTTTCTTTTGGTTGTTTTTTTGTTGTTGTTGATTTTTTTTTTTTCAGACAAGCTATCACTGTGTAACTTGGGCTGCCTGAATTTAATATTCTAGACTAGGCTGGCCTTATGCTCACAGAGATCCTTCTGCCTCTGCCTCCTAAGTGCTGGGAATAAAGGCATGCATCACCATGCCTGACTCTTTACAGCTTTCTTAAGGGAATGCCAAACAGAACCTTCCTAGTAAGCAGTTTTGAGAAACTATCTCACAGGGCACAGGGCCTGGCACACCATTCTCTGCATTTGAATGGATCAAGATATGTGCAAAGCATACCACACCCTGAAGAAGAAAGAAAGAGCATCACTACCAGGCGAACTGTGAAGGGGTACAGAGTTCTGTTTCTAGGGAAAAACATGTTAGCACATTTTGTTAGTTGTCCAGAACTGGCTTCTATCATCCATAGCAGGAAAACAAACTATTAATAGTTGTACCTTATATCAAGCAGGTTCCCCTTAAGAAATTGTCCTTTAGCCAAACACTGAGCAGGAAAAGTAAGCTCAGAAAAGTCTACAGGAGTGCTATTTGAGGCTTCATGTACTTCTTACATGCCAGCCCAGTCCCTGGTATAGACACCTCAGCTGGACCATTACCATCCACACACACTCTAGGAAATATGTTCAAGTATTCCACTTTCAAAAAACAAACAAAACAATCTTAAAAATAACTTTTCTTTGGTGGGAGCCACTTCCTTCAGTGCAACTTCTCAAGTGAAAACAAATTCCACTATACTCTGTTAGCACAAGAAACATCTGTCAGCAGCCCAAAGAGGGTGAGGCTTTGTAGACTCTGGCAATCCTTCATGTGTCTGTCCATTCACTGTCAGTCTTTGTTAACTAAAAATCAACCTTCCTTCCTGCCCTTCATGAGCAAAAGTATAAGTCAACAAGTATAAGGTCATAGCAAGCAGTAGCCAGGAAGAGCTATGTGAGCCCCAGTTTCATCTACACCTCCAACAAGAAATTTGACCCCTAAGGTCCCTGGCTGATATAACAATGCCAATGGCTGTCTCTCAGAGCTTAGTTTTCTTGGGGGAGATCACGGAACATCAGAACTCTGTCATGCTGAAGTTCCAAGATGAGGATGACAGCATGAGCTATCAGTGTGGAATGAAAAAGCCAATCAAGTGCGTTGAATCTAGGAAGGAACACTATGCATGTTCCAAACACAAGGACCCAGATAAGCTGAAAGGAGAGGAACAGCCTAACCATAGAGCAACCTTGAAAAGCTGGAATACAAAGGACATGATGAAGGCAGAGACAGAGTGCAGGACAGTGGAGCCAAGTAGGAATCTAGTCTAGAATACAACTTCAGACAGAAGGTTCAGAACAGGGCGCTTTCTGGAATGATCAATGTTTCCAAAACTGGTAAGGTCAATTCACTTGGTTTCTGAAAATTAACAGAGAGTATACCTAGATATAATTTCTTAAAAAAAGAAAAAACAAATTTGACTTCTGTGATGATAAAAATGTTATTAGTTTATAGTGTGGAGTTTTCAGATAATTAAAGAAACTGAAGGATAGATAGAGGAACTTAATAGGTATAAGAGAAACTCTGGTTGTGTGACAATCAGACAATGTGGCTGAATTATTTAGCATATAGCAAAACTGGGTTCTTGAGAAGGAGGCCAAAGAAAATATGAGAGTCACAGAGAGGATAAAGAATGGATGGATTTATTGAGACAGTCAAAGCAATAGTGACCTGGGCACTCCCCTCCCCCCATAAGATAAGGCAGAGGACAATTTGCAAGAGATACCCAGAGTGTCAACATGCATAGACCAAGTGTTACAAGCTGTGAAAATGAGCTGTTGAATTTGGTGATCTGTTAACTGAGTAACCTTGAGGAACAGGAGGAAAACAGACCAAGGCAAACCTGCAAATGTCAAGAAGAGGGGAGGTAATAGAAGCAACACCAGCTAGAACAGGATAGGTATGGGCATGCATATAGGCAATAAGGGAAGGTGTCCATTCAGAGGTGTACAAACAGATCTAAAGAGGAAGACAAAACGGGAAGTGGGGAACTAAAGAGGTGTTAGGGAAAACTGAAGGAGACTGAAAAAGGCTTCTTGGCTTGGAAAAAAGTAATAGATGACTTGTGGACAGTTGAGAAAGTGGCAGCAATAACCTTATTTCTAGAATGCCACCTGCCAAGAATACAAACTTCAACTTCAAGCACATGCTGCAGTCAGCATGGGGAAAGAACTCCAAGACCATGTCTTCTTTAGACTGATTTCTCCAACAGCACAGGACTCATATTTTTCTTCTTCTCATTCTCTCTACATCCCTGAGATTAGCTGAGACATTTCTCTCTTTAGGTGTAACCATATAGACTGGAATAAAACTTTAGACACAACATAATCCAAGACATCTTTGGTTATCTCAGGGAACCTACTTGGTTTCTTACAGTTCATGACCAGAAAGAACAGGATAGGAAAGATTTTACTCATTCCCTGGGCATCTTAAACAGCAGGAGGTGTGTGGAGAATGTAGTTAGTTTTTAAATATCTATCCAAACAAGTAATAAAGGCAAAACTTGAGTTTGTGGAAAACCTCTTTCCTGCATACCAAATCCCTCCTATGTGTTTTCTTCCACAAAGCATGAACCTGCCCCTTTCCAGGAAGTTCCTATTAGGGTGACTGCATGCAAGAACACACTGGTTCAATGATCATCAACATATTTAAAAAAAAAAAATCCCATGGAACAGTGACTTTACTTTCAGAAGCCTCGAGTCCCTTTTATGCTAGTACAACTAGAGTGCAAACTTTCAGAGAAACACAGACTATCAGATGGACCAGACTTTAACACTCTTTAACTTGCTAGTCTGGTTTGCAGCTGAGGGCTCTGTAGAGAATAATTATTCAACCCCATCTCTGTCCATCAGCATCCCACATAACCATCTTCTACATCCTATCTAGAAAGCACCTCTCTATAGTTTGCTCCTAGAGTTGCAAAGATAAAGGGGCTATGGGAGGGTGGTCCATCGTGTGGCCTGCCTAATGTGGGGTCTTCCTTTGGTCACAGCCATGTTTCCACATGTTCTCTCCACTTACACTCCAAGGAAGAAAGGATGATGGAACAAATCAGCATAAAGGAACACAAAAGTAAATAAAACATCACCAGAGGACAATGTCATCAAAGTGCAGGTGCAAAACCTGAAGGAATCCCATCTCTGCCAGCCCAGACTTGCCACCAAACCCCAGAGGAGGTCACAGTCTTTTCATTTCTCTTGATTCGGAAACAAATCAGCAGGGAGGACAAGGTTCTTGCAGACAAAATAAAAATCAAAGCTGAAATGAGAACAACACATTTGGTTGGAAACACTCGTCTTTTTCAGGAAAATATGTTAGTAAGACAAACATCCATCACCATGAAACAGTTAATAATAAATAATAAAAGTTAATAAAAATGCATGAGTCACATTAGTGAGTTTTAAAGTCAATTAAAAATAAAATACATACCTGAAAGTCATACATTTAGCTAATATGGTGGCTCATACCTGTAATCCTAGCACTCAGGCTGAGGCAGAAAGTTTATGAATTTTAGGCCAGCAAAGATTATATCAGGAATCTTAAGCTACAGTGAGAGATTGTCTCAAAATTAATTAATTAATTAATTAATTGCTGACAGGAGAGTAAGAGGTATTTTCTTCAGCAGGGTAGCCACTGCTAAGGAGTCCATGCTCCTGTGAACAACCCCTAATGAAACTCATTGGATGATTTAAAAAAAAAAAAAAGTAAGCTGGAGAAATGGCTAAGCACTTAAGAACACATGTTGCTCTTGCAAAGGAGTGGAGTTTGTTCCCCAGCACCTACATAGTGGTTCGCAACTGTCCTTAACTTCAGTTTTAAGGACCCAACTACCTCTTCTGGCCTCTACTGGCACCAGGAGCACATGTGGTACACCACACCTGATGGTGGGCAGATAGAATTACTGGTTTCTATTTTATACTCTCCTATATTATTCTGAATAATTTTCATGTGTATTGCTTTCTTCCCACTAAAACAAAATTAAGAAGGAAAAGTCGTTAAGTTATCAATTATCAAGGAAAGTAGCAGAGCTAGAGCTAACCTGTGAGTGCTCTATTCAGGTTACCTGTGGGGAGAACCTCCTTCAGCTCCTGCTACTGTTGGATGGAAAAAAGGCTCCTCTCCTGGCAGAGGCAGACTGGCCACAATCTGGAGGACCAGCCCACAGTGGGTTTACTTGAGGCCTATGTGCTTCTGTGCTCATCTGCTTTGAGGAAGTTGTGATCTAGGGTTTTGCTGCCCAAAGTGTGGTCTAGCAGCCTTTGGTGATCCTCCCAAAATGAGGATGGATAGGTTCTATCCCATATTCAATGAATCAGATTTGGCTTTTATCACAGTGTTCAGTGTTTGTGTGTCAAGAACTGAAATAGTGAAAAAAGTGTTTAAAAGTACACAGAGTTACTATCAGGTGCTAGTGTTGCCTCTGAGTGGAAACTTAGGAAGAAAATAAACAAAATCACATTTCTAGGCAGATCTATTTATCTGTCAAATGTGAAAGTATTGAAAGATCTCTTTATCTTCGTAGATACATATGCAGTGTAGGCATAGTCCTATTTGTAGTCTCCTAGGGCTAGGGACAATGGCTGCAGCATTCCCAGAATTGGCCCACCTGAGGTTGCATATCCCTCCTATACCTGGCTTTTAATTTCTTACCTTTAGGTTCAAACGTTGGTAATCACTGGCTTTTGGTCTCCGAGTGACTTTGGATCTTTTTCCTTCCAGGGCAAAAGCAATAATCTAGAGGGAAGGACAAAAAAACCAAAACCAAAAACAAAACAGATTAACATTTGACTCTGTAATGCTGTACTTCAGTTCCTGAAATTGAGGCAGTTACCTAGATCCACAAAGAGGCCTATTTAAATTCCACACTCACCCCCCACACACACACACCCACCCACCCACCCCACACACTTTCTTTTCAGTGCTGGAGTGCATACATGGCTTTGTGCATACTGGGCAAACATTCAGGTAACCTGAGTTCAACCTCCAGCACCACAAAAGAAATAAATTGTAAAGATTTTAAAAGGGGCTTGGTTACAACAAAATCCTTTATACTACTTAATAGGGATCAAGAGATGGAGGCAGAAGCCTGTGGAAATCTGTATGATTTAATTGTGCGGACAGAGTTAAAGGTCTGCTTGTTCTTTTGCTAGAGAGTTCTGACAGAGTTAAAGGTCTGCTTGTTCTTTTGCTAGAGAGTTCTAGGTCAGGTGTTTAAAGGGGAACATAATTACTGATTGTTTTCCATCTTCAAATACATGCTTTGCTCCCACACGTTGTTTCAACAACTTTTCTCTAATTGACTGCTCTCATCGTGGACATTTAGATGTAAAATGAAGACTGTACACTCTCCCTCATTCTTTATAGCCATATGCCCAATGGCTATCAAAAACAGAACTCTTCAATAGTCAAGTTACTGAAACTGTCTTCTAAATCTTATGGCTTGGTAGGAAATACAGTAATTTTGTCATTAGAGTTGTTTCTAGAGTTGCTTCGTGAGTGGTACTTTAACCTCAAAGATGTGTACATTTATGCAGTTTCTAGGTTTGCTTCTAACTCTTGGTGGTTGCAGAAAAAAAAAAGAGCTATCCTTGGGCTTTATACTTCTAGTGTTAGAGGCTATGTAACTGAAAATATTCTTCCTGCCTTCAGATGGAAGGCAGCTGGAATAGAAGCTAGAAATGGTAAATTATCTCAAACACGGAAAATGGGAAGAGGTCTACATGCCAAAAACTCAGGTTCGAAGAGGCTGTGAATGATCTGAGTTCCAAGTTCTGGGAGGGGAATCGCAATTAGGTTAGGTCAAGATTCACATCCAACTTGGCACTTTACAGCAGAACTCAGAGGAAACAGGTCCCATGATGAAAACACATGATTTACAAAACAAGAGTTTTGTAAGACCTAGCAGGGCCTAAGGAAAAATCAAAGATGATCTTAAAATCCTCAGAGCTCACAGGCAGATGAGTGACAGCTGCCCATGCACAAAGAACTCAGGGTTCTGAAAATTCCAGTCCCCTCTTACCTTCCGTTTGTTGTGGTAAGCAATATAGAGGACAGCAACAAGAACAGCAGCAGTCACCAGATACGCAAAGAAGTGGCTGCTCTCTGCACTGGTATTCCCAGAATTATCCTTATAAAGGTCATCCTTCTCATCCTTCATAGAATCTGTAAGTGTCCCCTCTTGGTTCTCACTGGAGGAAGGACCCAACATCTTTTCATTCTCTTCTTCAAGTGGTGAGCCTTCTTCCGGCTCTGTATCACCCTCTTCAATCTCCTTGGTTTCTACATCTTCAGTAGGCTCTGAAGACTTATCTCCTCTCTCTGGCTTTAAAGAGAAGTCAGAGTCCCCTGCCAGTCTTTCCCCAGATTCAGTTTTGGAAAAAGGTGTTGGTTTTTCTCCCTTCTCAGTGTGCTGGACTTTGTTAATCTTCGGAGTCTCCGTATCTGAGGAGATTTTGGGGGTGGTTTTGTCCAAATTAACTTTTGTGGATTTGTTGGAATCATCTTTTGTGGGGTTATTCGAACCAACTTCTGTGGAATTGTCAGAATCACCTTCTGTGAGCTTGCCTGAATCTTTTGTGGGATTCTGACCAGACTTTACCTGTTTGGGGTCGACTGGTGACAGCTGCTGTGAAGTATTGTTCAAATTGGCATCTGGGGTCTCGGGCTGCCTTTTGGAGTTACTCAAATTGAGATTGGTCGCAGGGGTCTGCTGACCAGATTTCGCCTTACTGGAAACTGCTGCTGAAGTAGGCTCCTCCGTCTGGTCCTCGCCTTCTTTATCCGACTTCTGCTTTTGATTGGTCAGACTGCTAGTCTTTACATGGTTAGAAGACTCAAGTTTCTCAGAAGGCAGGGGCGTGGGGAACAGTTTGGTGCCGTTATCTGAGGAAGAATGACTCGGAGGATTATCTTCACCTGAGGAGGTGTTTGGCAGCTGAGCTCCTGAAACAGAAAAAGCAGTAAGTTCTCGGAAGGAAAGGCCGGGAGAAGAGAAGAGGGCTTGACTTCAAAGAGCCTAGCGGTAAGGGCCGAATGGAAGGGTGGAGATGGCTAGCGGAGGGTCGGGTCAGGCAAGAAAGACACCAGCTTCCGTTGGCGACCACCAAGGTGAAGAATGGGGAACCTAAGGGAGAGAGTGAGATGGGCTGGGGTGGGGGTCCTTACTCGCCACCGCGACACTCAGCATGAGCAACGCAACCATGAACCGCATCCTGGAGTCTGCGCTTCCGCCCTCTACTGACGTGAAAGCGGCGCAAGGGATTTTTCCAGAGCGTGGTCCCTCCCTTTCCGGTGGGCTGTTTCTCTTCCGGCGCAGCCCCGCCTTAGGGGTGGGGCTATTGGGCGACCTCTGTCAGTGGCTGTATATACCGATCGTGTGCCGGAAATCAAAGTCCAGCTCTTTATTCCCCCCCAAACCCCCTCTCTTTCTCAGCAGTATGGGGTGCTCAACAATCTCATTCTTGTTCACTTGGCCTCGTTCTTCGGGAACTGTTCCGACCGGCAGGTGTTGCGTCTCCTCTCGCTCCTTATGATGTGGGGTCGTGGGTCCGGGCGCCTCTTTGTTGCATCCTCTGCTCGTGTTTCTAACCTCTCCGTTGCTGATGGTGCTTTCTCACTTCACACAAAAAAGTACTCTCTTGCTGGGCAGTGGTGGCGCACGCCTTTTATCCCAGCACTGGGGAGGCAGAGACAGGCGGATTTCTGAGTTCGAGGCCAGCCTGGTGTACAGAGTGAGTTCCAGGACAGCCAGGGCTACACAGAGAAACCCTGTCTCGAAAAACAAACAAACAAACAAAAAACAAACCAAAAAAAAAAACCTCTCTTCAGCTCTTTCCCATCTAGAAACAAACTCTTTTCATCTTGATCCTAATCCCTTTCTTAGCGGTACCCGGGGCTCTCTGAATTTACCAAGGTTATTGTTTTTTTGTTTGTTTTTCTGAATTTCTATGTGTTTGAAACCATATAACTATGTGGGCAGATTCTGCCCCGAGTGTTTGGGATTATGGGTGGCTCACCACGCCCCTATTGGGCTATTTATTTAAGAAATAAGATATCAAAGATTTATTATTTTTATGTGTGTGTATGTTCTGCCACCTGTGTGCAGGTGCTATTGGAGCCCAGATGAGGACATCGGATTCCCTGGAGCTAGAGCTTCAAGTGCTTTCAAACTATCTATGTGGATGTTGGGAACTGAACTCTGCTCCTGAGGGAGCAAGTCCTGAGCCATCTCTCCAGTTCAGGACGTATTGTTGCCCAAACAGGAAGACCTTGATGTGGTACTAGGGATCAAAATTGTGGTTCTGTGCATACTAGACAAGCACTCTGCCTCTCTCACCACAACACTACAGAGGGTTCTTCTGTTTAACAGCCCTGCTGTCCTAAAACTCACTCTGTAGACCAGGCTGGCCTTGCACTCACAGAGATCCACCTACCTCTGCCTCCTGAGTGCTGGGATTAAAGACATGCACCACCATACCTGGCTCAAGCAACACATTCTTAATCATTCAAACTATAAAGCAGAATTTTAAAAGAAATAAACTTTTTTTAGAGAGCCAGGTGATGGTGGGACACACCGTTAATCCCAGCACTCAGGAGGCAGAGGCAGGCAGATCTCTGAATTCAAGGCCAGCCTGATCTACAGAGTGAGTTCCAGGATAGCCAGGGTTACACAGAGAAACTCTGTCTTGGAAAACAACAGCAACAGACATCTTTAGGGTCTAGAGAGATGGTTCAGTGGTTAAAAACACTGACTACTCTTCCAAAGGACACAAATTTCTTTCCTGGAGCTCACAAGATACCTAACAACAGTCTATAATTCCAGTTTCAGGAGATCCTCTTTTGGCCCCCACAGTGACTGTACATGTGGGGTGTACAGACATACATGCAGGTAAAAACATACATACACTTTAAAAATGCTTGCTCTCTGCTCATCTCTGGATTTCTATTTGCATTCGTTTCTTGTGTCTTCATCTATGGTAGTGATGGATTGTTTAAACAAGTTGCTTAAAGTCATTTATGAACATTGCCAGGCTAGGTATTTCATAAACAGTGTTTTAACAAATAGTCCCAACAACTATGGTTTATTGTTTGTTTGTTTGTTTTGTTGTTTTTGAGACAGGTTCTCATTCTGCAGCCATAACAGGCCTAGAATTCACTCCAAAATGCAGCAGACCTTAAATTGGCGTCAGTCTTCCTGCCTCTGCCTTGGAAATGCTGAGATTATAGTTGTGTGCCACCATGTCAGGTTCAATGGTCCTCAATACTCTGGAGGTTTAAGATAGATGATCTTTTAAATAAGATATATTGTTATTTTATGTGTGTGGCTGTTTTGCCTCCATTTATGCCTCTGTATTATGTGCCTGTTTGGGGCCATAGGAAGCTAGAGAGGACACAAGAGCTTCTGGAACTGGAGTTAGAGATGGTTTTGAGCCAGCATATGGGTGCTAGAAATTGCACCTGGGTCAGAAGAGCAGCCAGAGCTCTTAACCTCTGAGCAATCTCTCAGCCGCAGAGGCAAAGGAACTTTTGAGCAACCAAAAATTGGAACCCAGTCTGAAGAACAATGTAAGACTTGGTCTCAAACATACCTAAATAAAGAAGACTTTAATCTGATAAAGCATGCAATCTGGGAAGGTAGGCAAATATCAGATAGATATTTGTTGGCTGTAAGGGTTAATTTTGATTATCCCCTTGATGGGATTTAGAATCATCATGGAGAAAAATGCCTGGGCATGCCTGTAAGGGATTATCTAGGTTAGGTTAATTGAGGTGAGAAGACCCACTCTTTATGGGGGCATTAGTATTTCATGGGCTGGAGTCCTGGACAGAATAAAATAGAAAGCAAGCTGAACACAGTATTCAATGTTCATGCCTCTCTGCTTCCTGATGATGGATTCAATGTGACCAGCTCCCTCTTGCTCCTGCTGCCATGACTTCCCTACCACAATGCACTGTGTATTTTAGTCCTGGATGGCTGAAAAATTTCAAATTTCAGGAACTAGTACATGGCACAAATAGTTTCAGAAACAAGTTACTTGAATAAAAATCTCCACAATGTTTCTCATTGCTTCTCTCTCCCCTCCCCCTTTCTTCCTCGCCCCTCTTCTTACATTCCTGAGGAAAGAATAAAAATCACAAGTGATGTGAGACGTCTAACAGATTATTTCAGGAACTGGACGATAGCTCATGGTAGAGTGCTGCTTGCCTGACATATGAGAGGTACTCAGTTCAGTCTCTAGAACTAAAAAAAAAAATAAAAATAAAAAAATAAAAAGCCTCCTTTAGAATGTTGGCTCTGCCTTGGCTAGAGGAAGTTAACTGGTAAATGAATCTGTTTTTAAAAGAAAATTTTGTCTGCCTGCTTTAAGACAAATGTTTGACTAACATTTAAGGATATTGGCTTCGTGCGGGTGTGGGTGGGTGGGGAGGCCAGTGGCAAATAATTAATTCTGACCTGGTGTCCACTTTACCAGAGAGAGGAGGAGAGAAGCCCTGATCCCTTAGAACTCCCAGGCATTTGTATTTTATCTATAAACAGTAAAAGAAACCATTGAAAAGGTTTAAGTAGGGACAAGGTTTAAGCAGATTGGAGAATGTTTGGATATTACTCTGGTTGTTTCAGAGAGGATTGACTTGGGTAGAAGGAAAAGGATCTGGGTGTTAATCATGTAGGAGATTGTTGCAGTATCTCAAGCAGTGGACATGCCCAGGGAGAATGATGGGAGTGTTCAGCGTTGAGAGGGAGCTGGGAAATGGTACCAACATTCTTCCAAGGGATTGGAAAAGAAGCAGAGGGAAGATGGGGACGGAGAAAGGGGGTGCCTTCTCCCTGAGGTGGGGACCACCAGCGGAGAGCCAGGTGTGACAGGCTGGCGCATAGGAAAAGAATGTGCTTCTGGCCACTTGCTTACTGCTTTGGTTGATCTTCACTTAGGATGACTGAGATGGCCAAGAGGAGAGATGCTAGGGTGGGAATGTGAGCATGCAGCACAAGTATAGGAGACATTTTCCTCAGCGTTGTTTAAGATACAATTGGTAATTGTTTCAGTAAAAACTAACATACAAGTTTATTATAATTGTGACAGTTTTCTTATTATTGGACATCCAGATTCTTCTCACCTTCTCACTGCTGGTAACTTTATTATCAGATAGTGGTTAGATTACATGTTTCTAAGAGGACAGATACTCAAAAAGATTGAGCAATTTGCTCAGGGCCGGGTTATTTTTATCAAACTTCTGATAACAGGAAGCTTTTCTTTCCATTCTCTTCATCCCCTGATGTCCCTCTCATCTTAACAGGCTGCTCACACTTCTCTCAAACTACTGGACTCAAGGGATCCTCCAGCCTCAGCTTCCTGAGTAGTGGGGACTACAGTGAATGGCTAGCACTGAGTATTATTTTCTTCTTCACATTTGTATTAGCATATGAAGAATTAGGTAGCATTATGGCATTTTTCAAGCAGAATTTGTCTTAGTTGTTCCCTCCTTCATTTCCCTTAGCCCCGAGAATTCTTAATCTGTCAAA
>JADRCH010000043.1:11588632-11621010 GCA_019843965.1 Rhynchomys soricoides | reverse complement strand
TAGGTCACAGAACAACCTTGAAGGTCATTCCTCAGACACGATCTGCCTTTTACAAGGTCTTGCACTGGCATAGGACTGGCTGAGCATGCTAGAGACTGGTTGGTCAGTGAGCTCAGAGATCTACCTGTCAGCACCTCTCCAGCAGTGGGAGCTCAAGCATTCCCTGCTTTGTAACATAGTCCCCCAGTCCCCCTGCTTGTAAGGCAAGCACTTTACAGCTGAGCCATCTCTGTATTTATTTATTTACCTTTCTGCACGTGGTGTTTTGCCTGTATGTATGTCTATGCACTATGTGCATGCCTGGTGCTTGTGGAGGTATCAGATCCCTTGGGACTGGAGTAACAGACTGTTGTGAGCATCTCTGTGGATGTTTGCAATTGCAGTTGGGTTTTTGGAAAGGTAGTAAGTACTTAACTGCTCAGCCATCTCTTCAGGTGTTGTTTATTTGTTTGTTGAGACTAGGTTTGATTAAACTGTTCATACTGGCCTCGTGATCCTCCTGCCTCAGCCTCCTGAGTGCTGGGATTCCATAAGTCAACATACCTGGCTCCTTACTGTTATTCTTTAATACTTAATTCCTGCATAAATAATTCACACGAATATGGGCTATTACTTAAGTACTTTTAAGTGTTAACTTATGAATTAGAAATAAAATGAAAATCCAGCAAGTACTCTGAGCTGCTAAGCCATCTCCCCAGCCTCAACCTTCTGACTACTACAATCCTTCAGTCAGTAGGACAGTATGGTCCTGGCATAAGGACATGGAGATGAACGTAACAGAATTGAGAGTTTAAAAACAAACTCGGTCAATTGCCATTAATTCATTTTGATGAGGGTTCAGGACAGCTCACTAGAGGAAGGATAGTCTTTTGAACAACACCCACAAGTATACACACACACACAAAATACTATATATTATTAGTATTAGAGAAATATCAGTCAAAATCAATGAAATACTATTTAAGAAAAATTAGGAAATATTGATGAGGTTACGGAGGGTCAGTGTGTCATAAAATCCCGGTGACCCTCCAACCGGAAACAATGACACTGAGATCTTTTAATAGTTTTAAAGCTTAGGCCTTAGCTGGGCAGGCTGTCAACTAGCTCATCTAAGTTAACCCGACCACCTGGCCCCATCTACTTCCAGGCTCACAGACACATCTCTCTCCTCCCAAGTGTTTTGGTGAAAAGACCTTTTTTTTCTTCCTTGACTCCCCCTTCTTCCCTCTTCACCCCCCCAATCCATTCAGTCCTACCTATTGGCCATCAGCTCTTTATAACAACCAATCAGCAGTGAGATACATTTGATACAACAGTCTAGGGATAAAGGACAGTGTGACCTTATTTTTAGAATTTACAAAACAGGAGGTTGGTAATGGGTCACAGTGATTACAGCATCAGAATCTGTTAGCATTTAGTCACTGTCATCAGCAATTAACAATGGAATATATGGAGACACACCTTAATACAATGTGAATGAAGGTCACCTCTACGTCAGTGCCCTCAGGTAGGAATGTAACATGGCACAGCTGCTAGGAGAAAGTTCATGGCTTCCTTAAGAAATTAAAGTAGTTGGGGCTGGAGAGATGGCTCAGTGATTAAGAGCACTGACTGCTCTTCCAAAGGTCCTGAGTTCAATTCCTAGCAACCACATGGTGGCTCACAACCATCTGTAACAGGATCTGATGCCCTCTTCTGGTGTCTCTTAAGAGAGCACTGGTGTACTCATATACATAAAATAAATAAATGAATAAATAAATCTTTAAAAAAAGAAATTAAAGTAGCTAGTTATGTGACATAGCAATCTAGTTATGTATCCCCAAAGAATTAAGAAAAAACAACAACCCTCCAATGTTTACTTGTATATGAATGTACATAGTAGCATTATTCATGAAAGCCAGGTGGTTCTGGGGATTGAACCCAGGTCCTATGCAACATGGTTGTCATAGATGTTTGATATTAAATGAACAAATAAGCATAAGGTGGTTTATACTTACATAATGGACAGGGAAGGAGGGTACCTTATTGGAAAAATGTTTGCTTACTGCGTACAAAGCCCAGGGTTCGAGTCCCAGCACAATCATAACATATACACAAGTAATGGATGATTATAATTGTTACCTCAGCAACTTTTTTTTTCTAAACATGGTCTCACTATGGCTAACCTGGAACTTGATGATCTAGAACTTAGAGTTCTTCCTGCCTCTGCCTCCACAATGCTGAGATTAAAGGCTTGCACCATCACACCTTGCCGATATTTTGTTTTTTGAAACAGTATCTCATGTATCCCAGGCTGCCTCCAGCTCCACATGACCTTGAACTTCTGATCCTCCTGCCTGTACCTTCCAAGGGCTAGATTATAGACATGGGCACTATGTCTAGTTTTTGCTGTGCTAGGGATTGAGCCTTGCACTTCATGCATTGTAGGCAAGCGCTGTACTGAGCTACATGTCTCACTAGTTAGCTACTCTTCTGAATCAGGGCTTAGTCACTCTTTACAGTTCTCCATCTTGTCCTGGTTCCTCACACCTTGTCCTGTAGCTGCCAAATAGGACTGTTTCCTGGTAACCACTTCCTTATGAGGCAAAAAGCAAACAAATTGAAGTCTAGGCAATAGAAACCATTTGAAAGTGTTGGAACCCGACTCTCTGTAGTCATTGCACAGAGTACAAATAACAATTAAGAAAAACACCCACACCCACACACTTTTTGCTGTTTTTTCACAACACACCTTTAGCATTGGAGAACTAGCATTTAGCTAGTTCTAGCATTGGAGAGGCAGAGGCAGGCATATTTCTGAGTTCAAGACCAGCCTGGTCTAGACAGTAAGTTCCAGGCCAGTCAAGGCTACATAGTAAGACTTTGTGTCAAACAATCAAATAAAAAAGATCTTTCTTATTTATTTGTATGTGTCTATGTGTATGACTATGTGCACCTGTGTGTATGGGTGTCCAAGTGTGTGCCAGGCATCCTCCACAATAATTCTCTGCTTAAGCAATTCTCTTCAAAGCAGTGTCTCTCCCTAAACTTGGGGCTTGAGTTTTTCTAAGTTAGGCTGAAAAGCCAGCAAGGCACACTGATCCTGTTTCTCTTGGATCTGGCGTGATAGGTATGTGAAGGTCAGTTGTCTTCTTAATGTGGGTACTGGGATCCAAACTCTGGTCCCCATGATTGTACAGAAAGTGCTCTTAAGTACTAAACCATCTTTGTAGCCCAGCTGTAGAAAGATAGTGATCCTGATTGCAGTGTTATAAATATACCGAGCACTACTTAAAAATGCTAAAATTATTTTTGTTGTTTTGTTTTAAAAAGAAGGATCTCGTGTAACGTAAGCTGGCCTGTAACTCAATATGTAGCCAATGAGGACAATAAACTTGTGGTCCTCTCCTCCACCTTCCAAGTGCTGGGATATCTGCACCACACACCTGGTTTTATGTAGCGGTAGGGACTGAACCTTGGGTATTGTGCATGCTAGCCAAGTGTGCTAGCAATTGGGCTATATCTGCAGCCTTAAAATGTCACCTGATGTTAAATGCATTTTTCCACTAAAAAAGACAAAAACCAAAAACCAAAAAAACCCAAACAAACAAAGAAACAAAACAAAACAAAACAAAACAAACATGGCCTGGGGGGTGGTGGTGCATGCCTTTAGTCCAGGACTTGGGAAGTGTCTCAGTCAGGGTTTCTATTCCTGCACAAACATCATGACCAAGAAGCAAGTTGGGGAGGAAAGGGTTCATTCAGCTTACACTTCCACATTGCTGTTCATCACCAAAGGAAGTCAGGACTGGAACTCAAGCAGGTCAGGAAGCAGGAGCTGATGCAGAGGCCATGGAGGGATGTTTCTCTCCGGCCGGCTTCCCCTGGCTTCCTCAGCTTGCTCTCTTATAGAACCCAAGACTACCAGCCCAGGGATGGTACCACCCACAAGGGGCCCTCCCCCCTTGATCACTCATTGAGAAAATGCCTTACAGCTGGATCTCATGGAGGCATTTCCTCACCTGAAGTTCCTTTCTCTGTGATAACTCCAGCTTGTGTCAAGTTGACACAAAACCAGCCAGTACAGGAAGCAAAGAAATGCAGATCTCTGTGAGTTTGAGGCCAAAGTGGTCTACAGAGCCAAATACCAGGACAGCCAGGGCTACACAGAGAAACCCTGTCTCAAAAATCCAAGAAAAAAAAAAATCAAAATAGGAATTCTCCATGGGTAAAGGCACTTGTCACACAAGCCTGAGGACTGAGCTTCGTCCCTGGAAGGTAGAACTGGCTCCAACAAGTCCTCTGACCACCATAATAGTTAATGTCTCCCTACTGTATACACAACAACAAAAATAAATAACATCATTTTAAATCGGCAGTGTTGGGATCAAACTCAAGGCCTCTTACAGCAGGCCACTGAGATATACCTCAATATTGAGATATATTGGTATCTCAATATATCTGGTGCTGGGTATCAGGCTCAGCCCTGCCCATTATTTTGAATGGGCAAAATGTAAGTCTAAATTACTAAATTATATCTCAAGAAAGCCATTATGAGTAACACTAGCCATGAGGCTAGAAACCATGCTCCTTTGCAATTCTAATAAAAGAGGGGTCAGAATCATAAGCAGAATACTTTCAGATTAGAAATCTCTTTAAATCAATTGCAAAATTATTATATTAAAAAAGATTAACACTTTGGGGCTTCAGTGACCAACATCAACTGGGTATGTACCTTTAAGATTGGAAGTTGGGAGCTAGAGAGATGGCTCCGTGGTTGAGGGCATTTGTTTTGGCAAAGGACCTAAATTTGATTCCCAACACTCACAGAGTGGCTTATATTCTTTGATAACTTCAGTTCCAGGGGATTCCAAGCTTTCTGACCTCTGCACCAGGTACACACATGGCACACATATATCCACACGGGCAAAATGCTCATACACATAAAGTAAAACAACTGGGTGGGGGAGGTATTAGAAGTTGCTTGGATTTTTCTGCGCTCAGTTGGTAAGCTTTATATGACTCTACAATAAGTAGCCTGCAAAAATTTAACCCAGGGCTTGGCAGGAAGGTCTAAAGAAACACCCAGAAACGGTCTTGCAACTGTAATTTTATTTTCTTTTGTGAAAATAAACTGGGAGTTTAAATTGTTCCAAAAACCATAAAAACAAAATGAAATACACACAGAAAAAGCTTGTGAGGTGGTGGTGGGGGTGGGGCAGAGGGTCTTGGAGCTTCTGCAGATTGTACTAGCACAGATGGAGGTGACAGGAGCCAGACAGTGGGGACTGGGGCTTGCCTGCCACTCTGAGACTTCGAGGTGGGAAAGAAAACTTGACTGGGCAGTGAAGAGGAACACAGACTTCTTGAAGGCAGCGGTAGGCACCTTGAGTCCCTTTAAATGAAGGGGGGGTAGGGGCGTTTCAGAAGGCCTTCCTTCCCACCCCAAGCTGGAGACCAGGCCTTTGGGGCCTGAAGAAGGAGGGGGGTTGCTGGCGGGAAAGGATGATCACATGACCACGGCCTTATCCTGGGCAGAGGACAAAGGGGCATGAGCTGGTGTCGAACACATGACAAAACTTGGGCGAGGGAACAGGAGTCACCTGGAGGAAAGGGTGCCAGGCTAGAACTCCAGGCCAGGTCACGTTGCAGATACGGTGGGGAAGCTAGGGCAGGTGGGGGTTGGCAACATGGAAGAGGAGGGCAGAGAGTCAGGAAGAGAAGAGGTAGAGAGGTATCTCCTGCCCAGATATACCCACCACAGCGCAAGGGGAGAGAGCAACACTGCTTGTAGTGCTTTCTTGTGAAGAGTTTTTTGGGGGAGGGGCAGGTTTTGTTTTGTTTTTGTTTTCTTCTTTTAAAAAAAAAAAAATGCCTGAAGATCAGCTACTGGTTACATCTACACTGGTAAAGCACCGCTGTTACCAGTCACTTTACAGAACAGTCCAGAGTGGTCAAATATTGACCAATAACGTTTCCTTTGTGTGTTTCCCCCTTCCTCTCTTCTGAATCATTACTACTTGGAGTCCCGAGACAGCCTGCATAGAACGGGGGTAGCTTAGTGGGCAGACTTGGTGACCAAGGAAAGAGGCTGGGCCTGTAGCACGGGGAGGGCCTGGTGGGCATGGAGCGTGGCTGGGAAAGAAGGGGGAGAGGTCAGCAGAGCGGCGGGCATAGAACCCAAGGGCAAGGGCCTGGATAGGAGTGGAGGCTGGCTGCCCATCTGGCTGGAGTGGCTGGCTGAGGCCTTAGCTGACAGGAAGGCCGCTGAGTGGAGAGCCAGCTGGGCCCGGGTCTCCGGTTTGGTAGTGAGTGACAGGGGCTGGGCTTGCTCAGAGTGGGTAGCCGCAGGGGCAGCTGGTGATGCCAAGGCTGCGGAGGGAGTCGCAGGGGAGTCCAGCGTGCTGCCATGGGAAGACGCTGGGCTATCACAAGGCTTCTCAGGGGGCAGGTACTGAATGCATGGCTTCTTGCTCTTGGAGGCCAGGGCACCTAAAGGTACAAACACGAGGGAAAATGATTGGCTGATAGCAGTGGAAGGGGCAAAGGAACAGCAGCGGCTTAGACACAGGAACACAGTCTTGTGGATCTGTGGCTCCGTCTGTGGATTCAATCCAGAGCCATTGAGAAATATCCAAGGAAAACACCTTGTCTGTACTAAACACATGCATTTATTTTCTTTGCTGTTTTTGCTAAGCAAATAGAACCTAACGGCTATTTCTATTTCCACGGCATTCATCAGGAGGGGGTTATATGGCATCTAGAGTTGTATCGGGTAGATGGAGGATATGCACAAACTTTATGCAAATATAAGGCCACTCACTCAAGGGGCTTGAGCACCTGGGGATCAGCTACTTGAGAAGTGGAGTGTGGTGGGGCGTTGAAACCAATCCAAAGGATATTCAGGGATGACTGCACATTGGAAATGTTAGATTAAGAAAAAAAAATACTTGGGAAAAATTAAATGGTGGTGGTGGTGGTGGTGTGTGTGGAGGGCAGAGGTTCGGTCTGGGTGTCTCCTATTGCTTTATCCCTTACCTGTTTGATGTGTATGGGTATTTTGCCTTACATGTATGTCTGTGTACTAGGTGCATGCCTGGTACCTGTGGTGGTAAGAAGATGGCATTAGGCCGGGCAGTGGTGGCGCACGCCTTTAATCCCAGCACTTGGGAGGCAGAGGCAGTCAGATTTCTGAGTTCGGGGCCAGCCTGGTCTAAAGAGTGAGTTCCAGGACAGCCAAGGCTACACAGAGAAACCCTGTCTCAAAAAATAAAAAAAACAAAACAAAAAAACAAACAAACAAAAAAAGAAGATGGCATTAGACCCCCTGTAACTGGGGTTACAAATGAGTGTGAGCAAGTGCTTTTATCTGCTGAGTCAATTTTCCAGACTCTCCCCTTATGTTTTGAGACAGACTTTCTCATCGGATATAAAGCCTGCTGTTTTTAAGTAGACTAATGACGAACAGGTTACCGTGTGGCTTTTACATGGGTGCTGGGCATCTGGATGAAAGTCCTTATGCTTGCATAGACTCTACCCACTGCACTATCAACAGTCCTTGAGTTATTTTTATGTTTGAGAGAGGCTCTGGTGTATCCCAGTCGGGTCTTGCACAGTACCATCCCTGTTTTATGTGGTGCTGGGTATCAGGCTCAGGGCTTCATGCATGCTTAGGCAATCATTCTGCCAACTGAGCTATACCTCCAGGCTTTCCAAAGATTCAGAGATTAGGAAACTACACTTAAGAACACCCAATGTCCAGAGAAGACACAATTCAAAGACCAAACTGACAAAGACTCAATCAGATCAAAGAGCAAAGTTCAAAGCCCATCACCTCCTCATCTCTTCCTTAACAGCTGAGCTAAATCTACTCAGTTTATGGACTATAATGTTCTTCTGGTGTCCAACCAAAGAAAACCTTACTCCAGCAAACTCACTGATAAGTGGTGCGATGGTCAATCTATATCATCATCACCATGGAAACATCTCTGAGTGTGTCCATAAAATGCTTTCATGAAGTTTTAACAGAGCAGGGAGGATCCAGCCTGAGTACAGACAGAGGCCCTGACTAAATGGGAAGGAGAAAGCGAGTAAGAACGAACATTCATCTCTCTGTCTGCTGGCCAAGAACACCCCGTGATCAGCTGTCATGCCTTCCTACCATAATGGACGGTGTCCTCCAAACTTCAAGACAAAACAAATGCTTCCTTAAGTCACATCTTGTCAGGTATTTTGTCAAGGCAACGAGAAAGTTGACTAATCTGGGTGATATGTCTATCTCTAGCATGCCACCTTTGGAAGGGAATTTCAGAGATAATTCCAGCTAGCTCCTGTGTTTACCTTATGCATCGACTTAAGAACATAACTCTAAAGGGACAATTCAGCTGCACTGAGATATATCTGAGCTTTGAAGATTATTCCCCCATGCCCTTTAAAATACTTGCTATCTTAAAGAGAGGAACTGGGGAACCCTCCAAATCTTTGTATGAGGGTGCTGGGGCCAAGCCCAGGGTTGAGCAGCTGTGTTCTCAGCCTCTTAGTTAGTCTTCAGAGATTCAGGTAACATAAGCAAGAGTGTCTTGGACAGTAGGAGAAGCGAGGGACTTCCCAGGACTCACCCTCTGCCTCTTGGATTTGCTGCTGAGACTGTGTCTGTGACAACTGCTTTTCTCTCTTCCTCTTCTTCTTCTTACCCTGAAAAACATGGCCACAGGACTGATGAATAGGGACAGAATAATACTGGCTTGACAAGAGGACCCCAGACTACCTCAGAATACAGATGGCAGCCCTTCTCTTGATCGTTCCTGGGTGAGGTGCTGGAGAACTGGCCTGGGAAAGGAGGAAAAGCGAACTTGCCCTGATTCCTCATAAAGTCCCTCCGGCAGGGGCAACCAAGCCTTTTGATCCCGATGGCCTTCAAGCGAGTCTGTCTCTGGCATCCTTTACTTCCTAGAAGAGTGGCTGCTCTTCCTTTAAAAGCTTCTGTTTCTCCTCCTCACACATGTGTGTGCATGAATGTGCACATGTACATATGTGCGTGTGCACACACACAAGCATGTGAGTACATGCAATGCACATGGGGACCAGAGGACAACCCTGGAAGTCATTCCTCAGGCACTGTCCACCTTTTATGGAGACATGGTCTCTTCACTGGCCTGGAACTTGCCAAACAGACTAGGCTGGCTGGCTGGCTAGTGAACCCCAAGGATTGTTCAGGGCTGAGAGTCTAGGTCCACACTACCATGCCCCAGTTTTACATGTAGGTGTTGAAGATTAACACTTGTCCTCTAGCCAAGCAGGTTATTTCACCTACTGAGCTATCACCCTAGCCTGGTTGTTGATCTTTTCTGAGCAGTCCAATGTCCCTCTGAAAATTTGATGCAGCCATTACGAACCCTCTCACCAGATTAAAAAAAGGAAAGAAAAAAGAAGAGAGAATAAAAGCATATATACAAAAATCCAACAAGTCTCGCAGAGTTTATAGACACTCCCCCCCCTCAAACTTGGCTTCCTTATTTCTAGGAAACATGGCTTATCCTCTAGAATCAAGCCGAAGTAGCTTGTTCTCCTCTGCATCCTGAAGATGCCACTTCCAAGGTCTGAGTTCCCTCGAGGTGCAGCATGAACACTTACATAGTTGTCCCGGGCTGACCAGGTTGGGTAGAGCTGTGCGTGAAGCTGCCGCTCTTTCCGGGCAAGCTCATAGTATTTGGCCTGTTCTTCTCTTGACAGGTTGTGCCACTAAGGGAGAGAGGGCGAAGACACACAGAGCAATCAGGGTAGGGGAGACACTGAGGCCTGCAGCCAGGACAAGTTAACGGGAGCAGGCATTACCTTTCTTCCCAGGATTTGGTTAATGGCTGCACTTTCCTTCAGGGTACATTCGGCCACCACCTTGGCCCTCATCTCCTTCATGTACAACATGAAGGCATTCAGAGGCTTTTTCACATGAGGCTTCTTCTCCTCCTCCTTCTTCACGGTAACTGGGGATTTCCTGGGGAGGCACGTGGCTATAGGTTAGGTATCCATCATCCAGCTTCCCTTATGCCTGCCTTCATGGAGGCAGCTGACCAGTGCCTCTGGGGGTGGGAGGGTGGGGGGAGGGGATGGAGGGAGGAATAGAAAGGGAGGAGAAGAGAAGGAAGGCAGAGAAACCCCCCCCCCCCGCCATGGTGCTGGTGGTGTGGGCTCTTCTGCTATCTTTCCAGCAGAGAGGATAATGCCCTGGCAGAGGGTCTCTGCTCTGGCACCAGCTGTTCCGAGTCCTTGAAAGAATTCCTTTCTCCCATCCTGGCCTTACATTTGATTGGGATGACAGGGTAGGGAGGGAAGCCAAAAGCTTTCTTAGCTCCTCACAGCCACAAGAACCTGACTCTGAGGACAGACGCATTAGGTCTTAAAAGAAGGGCCAAAGAAAAGCAAAGAGAACAGCCTCCACGGGAGGAGCCAGGGCTTAGACTGCAAGCTGACAGCAGGAGAGAAAACCAAATGGTACATGCTGTTCGGAGAGTGGCCAGCTGCTTACACCCCTCCACCCAGATGGATCTTACTTACGCACTCACTGCAGGGCTCAGGCTGGGGGGCGCTGGCTCCTGCTTCACAATGGGGGAGACGATGGCAGGATGGGGGATTCCTGAGGTGGGAAGACCAGGATGGGCAGGAGCCACCATGTGTGGGGAGAACCGACTTGAGACCAGGCTGCATAACAAGTAGAAATGAATGAGAACAGAGAGGCAAGGCTGTGAGCCACCGAGATGGTTGTCACCTGCAGAATTAGGTGGTCAGTTTTGGGGGATGCCCAATGATGCTATCCCTTCCCCTAACACACACAGGATACCAAAGCCTGGTGCTGGATGCAGGCAGAATGAAAACCACAGAAGGTATGAAGGTCAGAAGGCATGCATGGGCTACTGCAGGACTATAGGTCACCTGTCACTGGTGGTTCCACTGTCAGGTAGAACCACCCCTGTGAGAAATCCCTGTACACTGCTTCCTTTCCTGGCATTATCATGGAAGATACACAATTCCTCCTAGGCTCTGGCTTCAGTGTGTGGTGTTCAAAATGACGCGGTTCCACCAGCCTGGTATATAGGATTGGAAGGAGGCTAACAGGCCAGGGCTCTGAGGTTTTAGCTGTGTGTGTGTGTGTGTGTGTGTGTGTGTGTGTGTGTGTGTGTGTGTGGTGGGTCGTGGGGTCTCCATTCCATGGGGTTGTGGTGTTAGGAGTAAGAGAAGTAAGGATCAAGGAGCCCCATGCCTGCTCACTAACCTATAGGTGACAGGCTGGTTTATGGCAAGAAGTGGCAGTCACGAATATCCCTGGACTGTGCCTTAGAACTCACCTGGACATTGAAGCATTCATGGCGAGGGCAGGGTAAGGATGCCGGAAACCACCAGGAGGGAGTGAGTACATGGGCTGTCCTTGCCTGTGACGAGGGGGGAAGATGACCTGGTCAGCCAAGCCTGAGGGGGGCGGGAGAGAAATGACAAGAAACAGGGGCAGGAAGACGGAGGAGCTGGGAGGAAGCTGCCCAAGGTGGGAGTCTAAACCCTGGAGTCTAGAAAGGCAGAACTGAGTGGAGGAAGGAATGAGGGTAAGAAAGGCTTTGGGTTTCCTTACTGTGGGACGAGCCAGCCGAGGGGATGGGGGATTTGTCCGACAGCTCCTGGAGACAGTGGGTAATACGGTGACAGCTCAGATGGGTGAGGGGGCCGGGGGATTCCTGCTTCCAAAGAGAGATATGTCAAATGCGTCCCTCACCCAACCTTCCTTCCTAACCTATGTGACCGCCAACAGGAGCTGCCCCCTGCATGCCCAGGTTGTCCACACTGTGGAAAGCCCTTGTCTGTCACCATCTCTGCCCCTTCAAAGCCTTCTAGCAGCTCTGGGCAGTCAACTCAAGGGCATCGAGGGAGGGAAGACCCAGATACCGTCTTTCTAGCTACCCAGAAGCCATCTCTGCAGATGTAACTTTCTTTTGTTAACTGGACAGGGATTCATACAAGGTCCAGGAAATACCCAACAGAGAGCAAAAATTCTCCCAAGTCCCCATTTATCTAACATTCTGGAAAACCAGCTTCATTCCCGGGACAATAAACGTACTCTGCCAATAAACCACCCTGTCTCTAAACTCATAGAGTTTTTACTCTATGTTCATTTCCCCCACCCCAAAATAATCATTATTTCTCTAAACAAGGGCTCTGAAAATTCTTAGCGTTACAGTGACTCAGTAAGAATGTTATGAAGACCTTGGCTTCCAGGTAAGGACAAATGTGGCAGACAGTTAATTGTCACCAACCACACCTAGAGCCCGCTCTGCCCCCACTGTTTTAAAGCCATTTTAAAGCCTGTCTAGAAGGCTCTATTTGAAATGTGTGGTGTAGTGAGCACACATTCTGGTTATAGAGGCCCAGCTTCAGGTGACTAGACAACACTCTGAATTTACAACGGTCCCAGGCTCTATACTTAATTTGTTTCATTACTTTTGATCCTTACAATGACCTTTTAGTGTGCAGAGGCAGGAGGCACAGGTTAAAAAAAAATCAATCAATCAACTAATCAATCAAGCAACCAACAAATCAATCAATCAATCAATCAATCAACAAACAAAAAACCCCACCAGACCAAACAATAACAACAAAACAAACAAAACTAGAGAGCAACCTGGCAAGGCAATCAACCTTTTTAGAGCTGTGGTAAGATTTGAACCCAGACCTTATTCATTGAAGTTCTGTACCTCCACCCCATAGAAAAATCTCCCACCTTTTTTGAGAGCCCAGCCTTCAGCAGGGGCCACTCACCCGGGAGCACAGCCTGTATCAGGAGCCACTCACCTGTCTTTGGGTCGATCTCTGGGGACAGATGCGTGGGAGGTGATGCAGGGGAGAAGTGGTCATTGCTGTAGGTGATGAGAGGTGTCAGCGGGTGCATGTGATGAGGGTGCTGAACAACAGGAACTTTGTTGGACTGCAAGAGAGAGAGAGAGGGGGGAGATGGACTAGGCACAGAAGCCAGAAAGATACTGTACACTGCCACTCACTGATGGGATGTGTACTGGCTCCCTTCTGTGCAACACCCTCTCCAGCCCTCACAATTGGCCTAGAGAGAAGGAAACGGGAAGAGGATGAGAGAGGGTCTGGAGCCCCTCTCTAACTCCCACACAGCACCCCTTCATGGGTACAGCGGGGCGCTTGTGGGCTGTGCAGTTCTGATGGGCTGTGATCTCTGCGGATGGGGGAAGGACCGCCTTCATGGAGACAGGAGCTCTCAGGTTTATGTGACCAAGTTCTGACTTTACAGATGAGGAACACTTTGACCCCCCTCTGTCATTTCCTGCAGCCTCTCTTTTCGTCTGATGTTCATACCACAACTCCGGTCTGCTCAGTTCCTGGGCTTCCAAGTCTTACTGTAGGTAAAGTGGGCCGAGCAGAGACGAGAGGAGGAAAACTATCCTGATGATGAGGTGTGCTGCCAGCCTTGGTGGTGCAAAAGGGCCTCGAACTGAGTAACTTCCTAGTCCTCTGCACTTGTTAGATGAAGTAGCATAAAACTTAAATACTGTCTTCACTTTTTTTTTTTTTTTTTGAGACAGGGTTTCTTTGCATAGTCCTGGCTGTTCTGCAACTCGCTCTGTAGGTTCTCAAACTCAGAGATTAGCCTGTCTCTGACTCCCAAGGGCTGGGATTAAAGGTGTGTGCCACCAAGCCTGGCTGTTTTCACTATTTCCTGGCCATCACCTACGGTGCTGCATCTATGAATATACAGCACAACAAAGAGCATGAGCAATAACTAACTCTGACATCAGATTTCTAGGAACCTAGTGAGTGCGTCCAAATGATGTACGTGGGTTTTTGGGGATAGCCTGTCAAAGGGTGGCTTTTGGCACTATAAATGTTAATAGGACTATTATTGAATTACAGAGAATGTTCAGTGGGTCAAGTTGTATGCCTGATAACCCGAGTTCTATATCCAGATCCCACATGGTAGATCTTCTGACCTCCACAAGAAAACCATGGCTCAAGTATACACAAAGAAATATAATGAATAAAAATAATGAGAATCACACAAAACCATCTCAACTGATAAAATGCATAAACTGTGATTCTAAAACTGACTGCCACATAATCACACATCTAAGTCAGCCCCTGCCATCGACTTCCCATGTCATTTGTTTATGTTTGACATCATCTCATTATACAGTCCAGGCTAGTTTCAAACCCATGATCATCCACTCCAGCCTTCATGCCTGTTTTTAATTTATTTATTTGTATCATTTTGTCATCTTATAGTGAGAAGTCTTAGGCTGGTTGTGTAGCTCAGTTGTCTAGCACGCTTGAAGCCCCGTGTTTGATCCCCAGCTCTGTGTAAACTGGGTATGGTGGCATAAACCTGTAACCCAGGCACTTGCACTCAGGAAGTAGAAAGATCGGAGGTCAAAGGTCATTCTTTGTTACATAGTGAGTTAAAAACAAGCCTGGACCCCCATTCCTCCCCCTCTCCCATAAATAAAGTAAAAACTCTCAGTTGCCCACTTACTATTGCTCAAAGAACACAGAACAAGGTAACCTGAGTTCAATTTGCAAAACTAAATGACCTGTGGGTTATTCTTCTGTACCACTAGGGGGCATCATTGTCCAGAAAATGAACTGCAAGGCCAGGAAGTAAATGTTGCTAAGTAAGAGTTGTCCTAGAGGCTGGCCTGTTCTTTCAGGAGGCTACCTCCCACTCTGTCCTCACCCACTTCTCTCTCCAGCTGTCACCAGGAGCTTGATGACCACAGCATAAGCTGAGGCTACATGTCAGGAATGCACAGCCTCAGTGGATAACCTCAGTATAGGACCTAGAAGCCACAGGGGCTTGCTCAGCCAGGAATGCACCATTCTAAACAGAGCCAAGTCCTTCCAGCAGGTCAAACACCTTCTCAGCCCAGGTATCTTGTCAACTCTTCTCCCCCATCCATTTTAAAGTTTTGTGTGTATGTGTATATACAGATGGAGGCCCAGGGTGACACTGGAGGGCTTTCCTTGATCTCCTTTAGACTTACTGAAGTCTCTTGCTGAACCCAGAACTTGCTGATTTTGGCTCAATTCCTTGCCCTAGAGATCCCTGACTTTATAATCTGCTAAGCCTACACAGGGCTGCCACACCTGTCTGGGTTTTACGGGAGTTCTGAGGATCCCAACTCCCTCTGGTCCCCACAGTGTGTGCAAGTGCACACACACACATGCCACAGTGTGCTTGTGGAGATCAGGGGGCAATCCGTGAGAATGGGTTCTCTCCTTCTCTCATGTGGGATTCAGAGCTAGCATCTCAGACCATCAGGCTTACAGGTCAGCACCTTTAGCCACAGAGCCATTTCACTGAGCCCTATGCATAGATTGTAAGAGGAAATGTGTTCATGACAGTGAGCAGGCCCTACTGACCACCATCTGCCCAGATCTGCTTTTGTTTTGTTTTGATAATTTACTGCTTAAAGTTTTAAGACAGAGAGACCTTTGCATACACCCCATTACAGGTAACTACAAAACTCTTCCTTAAGTAAATTCCTGAGATAATGTCTCCTTTTAAATTATGCATATTCCCCTCTCTCTCCCCTCCCTCTCTTCTCTCCTGTATCCACCTGCCTCTACCTCCCTAGTCCTGGGAATAAAGGCTGGGATAAAGCCTGGCTTTATTTCTCTTTTGTAAATGATTTTTTTAAAAGATTTATTTATGTGTATCAGGGTTTGCCTGTGTGTATGAATATGTACTATGAGTAAGCCTACTTAAGTTTGATGCCCACAGATGAGGGCACTGGATTTCCTGGAACTGGAATTGGGATGGTTGTAAGCACGTGGAGGTGCTGTGATCCAAACTCGGTTCCCATGCAAGAGTATCGAGTATTTCTGACTGCTAGCCCTTCTCTCCAGGCCCTGGCCTCTTTCTTGAGTGTCTTCTTCACTTAAGGAGAACTTGACACAGTGTCAGAAGCTACTCTGCTCCTCTCTCTCCTGCTTGCCCCAGATGCCAGTTTCTGGATTCCTCACCAATTTCTGGCCTCCTATTTCTAATTACGCCCAAGTCTATCTTAAATTTAGCAAAAAAAAAAAAAAATATTCTGGAAGGAGCCAGCCAGGGCAGACAATAAGGGTGAAAGATTTATATGCAACAAGAGCCAAGGCAAAGAAGAAGTTAATATTTGGACAGGAGGGACTGGTAAAGGTTCATGTCACCAAGCATGACAACATGAGTTTAATTACAGGAACGTACAAGGTGGAAGAACACAATGATTGCTAGGAGTTACCCTCTGATTTCTACAAGCACACCCGAGGCATGTGCTGCTCCCTGGCCCCCAACAGTTAAATGTGTGTAACAAAACAAACCAGGCCAGGAGTGATGGCGCACACCTTCAATCCCAGCACTCGGGAGGCAGAGGCAGGTAGATCTCTGAGTTCGAGGTCAGCCTGGGCTACAGAGTGAGTCCTAGGACAGCCAGGAGTACAGAGGGAAACCCTGTCTTAAAAAACAAAACAAAAAGAAAGAAGACTTACATAATGACTGATGGCAGAACAAGTTAGGCATGTAATGATGAGAGGAAGGGGGAGGATTCTGATATAGGAACACTCGTGGAGTGGCTTAAGGTGGGCAGTATACGCTGTACTTCTGGGGAACTAACAGAGGCAGTGGACTGGTGAGGCCTCACACCGGAGTAGAACCCTGGGAAAGGCCTAGGTTCCAGCTCTGGTGCCTGGGGCACAAACACTCCAAATAAGCTTGGCATGATGACTCACACCTGTAACCCCAGCTTCCTGAAGGATTAAGAAGCTGAGGTTAGGGCAGTGAGCTAGCTCAACAGACAAAGGTGTCCAAGCCTGACGGTCTGACTTTGATTCCTAAGACACACGTGGTGGAAGGAGAGAACTGACTTCCATGAGTTGTTCTTTGAGCACTACACATGTGCTTTACACACACACACACACACACACACACACACACACACACAAATAAAATAAAAGTAATTTTAAAATATTAAAAAGAAATGAAGTTGAGGCCAATGTGGGTTATAGAAAGAGACCATGTCTCTAAATCACAGCACAAAGCCAGAATCCAGAATGAAACATTCCAACCCCTAAGACACCCACAGCAAGGACCGTGCTGCTGGCCAAGGAAGATGTAAAGATAAGGCAGGAGCCTGCAGGCCAGAGAGACAGAAAATGCCCTGGGACTTGGAATGTGCCTTTGGGTCCTTTTGTGCAATGGTCTATCTCGAAGGCTTTGTAAGTTGGACTTTGACTATATTCTTTGGCTAAATCCATCCTGATCAGAGGTCCAGCCTCCCCATTCTTGTTAGTAGGGATAACACAGTGAACCGAGGGGTACTTTATCTTTTTGCAGTTGGTACTACTGTTCCTTCCTGGGTGTCCAGACTGGCTTCAAACTCTTGGCACTCCTCCTTGGTGACAGGCCTCAGTGACTGGGCCTAGCAAAGGAGACCATTTAAAATCTCTTGTAATCCAAACCGTTGTTAGAGTGTATCTTATTTCACTCAGTCTAACAGAACTGAGTGATGTTTTTTGATCACCAAGCTCAACATTTTTGCTTAAAGTTCATTTTAGTTGGCATGATACATCTCTGGGCTACAGAGTGAGATCCTGTCTCAAACAAATCAACAACAACAAAACCATAAAACTAGTGTGTGTGTGTGTGTGTGTGTGTGTGTGTGTAGAGTATGCACACACACCATGGCATGGATGTGGGGGGTCATAAGACAATTTGCCTAAGTAGATTATTTAGCCCTTCCATCCTATGGGTCCTGGGGACAGAATCAGGTCACCAGGCTCGGCGACAAGTGCCTTTACCTGCTGAGTTAAAAGCCATCATCACACTGGCCCTCACCACCAGTTTATGTATCTGTGTTATTATCAACGGCCCAAATTTGGTTTACTACATTGCTGACTCTATCTATGTGAAGCCTGGAGAGTAGAGGGTGTAAGAAGTTCAGAGAAACTAAAGTGCAATCACAGAAAGAAACAAAATGATGGTTCTCAACCTGTGGGTCGCAACCCCCTGGGAGTCAAAATACCCTTTCACTGTGGTAGCCAAGGACCATCAGAAACCAGAGATATTTGCATTATGATTCATAACTAGCAAAATTACAGTTATGAAGTAGCAATGAAAATAATTTTATGGTTAGTGGCAGCATTAGTTAGGTTAGGTTGAGAACCACTCAATAGAAGGAATGATGCGGGTCCTGCCCTCATGTCTTGACTACCTTCAAACCCAGTGGGTAAATACCTAAGGAGAAAGCATATGCACACCCTCAAATCCTCTCCCCATAAAGCACTCACTAACGACCAAGGGGAAAACAGCAGTACCTACCAACAATGGAAACACCTGGCCTCCGCTAATCCCTAAGCCACATCTCTAACATGGGCTATATAGACACAGTGGGCCTGCTCCTGAGAGGGCGAGGAGATAGTAGGCAGAGCTGGGCTAGCTCACACGAAGTCCTGGCTTCCATCCTGCCCACTGAATAAGCTGAACCTCGTGGCCCAGGCTTGTAATTCCAGCACTCGAGGAAGGAGGGTCAGAAGTTCATGGCAATCCTGGAGAACATACCAAATATGAGGCCAGCCTGAGCTAAGTGAGGCCATTTATTCAACAAAACAAGAACACAAAAGCCCAAGAAGGAAATGGCTGGCTTATATGTGAGAGTCAAAGAAAAGAGAGCTGGGCTGAGGCCCTGGGCTGACTGGAAGTGCAGTTACACTAAGAAAACCCAGAGGAGGAGTGCAGACTGAAGACGTGGCCAGCGCAGCTGCTATTACTGAGGGCTAGAGAACTGTGTGAAATGTCACACTTTCTTTTGTTTGTGTTATACACACACGACCGTGCATGCATTGAGGTCAGAGGAGGACGAGGTGTGTCCTGATCCATCATTTATTCCCACTTACTCTCACTGAAGCCTGAGCTAGGCTGTTGGCTGTAACCTGGGGTTACAGGGACATGTGCATGGGCACATCCCTCCAGCTTTTTAATGTGGGGACCGGGGATTTGAACTCAGGTCCTCATGTTAACACTATACACATTCTTACCTACTGAATCATCGATCTCCCCAGGCTCTGCTGTTCCTTGATATCTATCTATCTATCTATCTATCTATCTATCTATCTATCTATCTATCTATTTTGATATCTCTATTTTGGTTATTTAAGCAAACATTTCTGTTCTTAAGAAACCTAGTGTTCAGGTCACATTTCTAAGTTACTCTCAACATAATGTAGATAAAAAGTATATGGGAGTTTCAGGTAGGAAAGTTTGAAACTATATTTAAATAAAAATTACTATTAATTAAGATGTGTAGTCAGTATGGGAGAACAAATGGAGCAAGCCATAGACTGTTATGAATTGCAGAGCCTTCGGAATCTATACAGGTGTCCTGATGTTCTCCATCAGGACAAATTTCATTTATTCACTTCTCATTTATTTATAAATAGATAGGACTTCACATAGCCATGTACAAATTTCATTTATAGGTAGGTAGGTAGATAGATTGCAGACAGGCAGACAGACAGACAGAGCCTTACATAGCCCAGGCTAACCTTGGACTCACCATGTAGGTAAGAATGACCTTAAACTCCTCTTAGCCACCCCCACCCCCCCAGCACTAGGATTCCAGATGTGGACCACCATATGCCCCAGCAATGTATAATACTAAGAGGGAAATTCCAGCAAGCGATTTTGAGAGCATTCACATGCTAAGCAACAGCAGGCTTCTCAGCTTGCGGCTGGGGCTGGGGCAGAGAGACGGTTGTCCTTAGAATCATCCAGGCTCTGATTCAGCCACACGTCTTTTTTGGCAAGAAGCTCTCCAATATGCCTCTGAGGATAGTCAATGAATAATGACAAAATAGGGTATTCACTGTTAAAATATTAGTGTAAGTGCCTGTGGGCTGCAGGCTTTGGTTTTTTTACTCATGAGCCTCCCCCCCACCCCATGCTCCAACAGTAGTCTTGCTCTTTTAAAAATGTTATTACAGTTTTATTTATTTTTTGTGAGAGTGTGCATGTGTGTGGAAGTCAGAGGCCAACTTGCAGGAATCTGTTCTGTCCCCTCGCCATGTGGATTTTGGAGATTGAACACAGCTTGGTGGCTGGCACCTTTACTGACTGAACATGCATAGGGCCCTGAGTTCAATCCTCAGACCCTCTAAACCAGCTATGGTGGTGAGTGTCTGTAAACAGACAGACAGACAGACACATACACACCAGTGACATGCTATGTAGCAACACATATATGCCAGCTGCCCTCTGGCACTTTCTCAAGTGACACAGTGAACATAATATTTTTATTTTTTTTTAATTGCTTATTTGTGTTTTTGAATACTTACTATGTAGCCCAGATTGGCTTGAACTTCTAAGTCTCCGCCTCCTAAGTACTGGGATTACAGGCATATGCCCACAAACCTGACTCATATATTACATTTATCATTTCTGAATGAGAAGAGGGAAATGACCCTGGGGTAAGGAGATGTATACACGGGCTGTTCAGCTTTCTCACACACAATTCCCCACTCACTTAACAAAGTCTCCTCCTGCATATGGAAGACGAAGGGTAAATACATTCCCCTTCCTCCGCACTCCAGGAAGAGAGTGGTGAAAGACAGGGCTCAGACCCATAGGGCGTGGTCAGTGTGGGGGATCTGCATAATCGTCCCCAAGCAGTGAGATTACGGTGATCAAATATCACAGATAGTTCCACAGGGGGACTGGAGATGGCTAAGACACAGGCTGCTTTTGTAGGAAACCCCGGTTCAGTTCCCAGTATCCAGATGGTGACTCACAACCATCTATAACTCAAGTTCTAGAGCAGTGGCTCTAGGCTTCCTAACACTGTGGCCCTTCAGCACAGTTCCTCATGCTGTGGTGATCCCTAACCACACAATTTTTTTTGTTTCTAGGTCATAACTATAATTTTGCTACTGTTACGAATTGTAATCTGTGTTTTCTGATGGTCTTAGTTGACCCCTATATAAAGCTCGTTTGTCCCCAAGGGGTTTTGACCCACAGGTGGAGACCTGTTCAAGAGGCTCTGACACCCTCTTCTGGTTTCTGTAGGCCTCAGGCGTGCACATGGTGCACAGACAGGCAGGCAAGCACTCATGCACATAAAATAAAATCTTTATAACAAAGCAAAACAGGAAAACCAAATGGTAACAGGCAAGTTTTTCTGTTTTTCACCCCCAGCTTGCTTTAGAGGTATAAAGGGAAATTATAATAACAGCCAGCCCTGCCCCCCATCGCCCTGGATTGCGGACCGCACGTGACTCACCAAATCTCTGCAGGTATGTAGCCTGTTTTCTTCACTGGCCCTACTCCCTGGGCAAACTTCTTCAAATATTTTACTTCTGATCTAAGCAAGCCTAAGTTTTCATAATCTAGAGTGTTTTCATTTCTCTAATTAAAAAAGAAAAGAAAAACCAATGCCCCAGCTTCTGTGATCTCGTCCTAAGAAACTTCAGGTCCAGCTCATACCTCTGGCTTGGACAAGGAGTCAGGTTCAGTGATTAGGGATGTGGGGAGCACCACTCTGCCCTGCTTCATGTCTTTGATTTGCAATTATGGGAATGATTCTCAACTTTGGCTGCCCCTTAAAGTCGCCATGGGGAGCTTAAAAAACTAAGATACCAGCCCCACCCAAGCCCAATTAAATCATATCCTTGGGGGATTAAGATGTTAAATTCTATGGGCTCATTATCTCTATTACCTTCGCAATCTGTCCATTTGTTTTGGCACCTAATTCGGGCCCTCATTACCTCTTAGTTCTGCTAATTAAATGCGATGTTAATTGTTCATTCCCTCTCTTAATTTCTTAACAATGGCGACCGTGGCAGTAGTGGTGGCAATGATGGTGTAGTGTGGTGACGGTTTGGAAAACTAACCCTTAGTGAAGAGTTGGGCACAATGCTGAACTCATTACAGCACACGGCTCATTTCTGTACAACTCTATGATGTCAGTGCTCCTCTAATCCCCATTTAATAGATGAGGAAACTGAGGCAGAGAGATGATGTAATTTGCCTGAAGCTTCGAGAAGAGAAGGAAGCAAAGCCAGGATCGGAACCTGCAGTGTTCTACAGCATCCACAACCAGCACATCTTCTCAAGACAACTCCCTCCCTCTCTGTTCTTGGGAGTCTGGATAAGTTTTGGGACTCTAAGTTCATATTAAGGGTTTCCCCTTGGGCGGTATTTAAATATTTTTTAAATATTAGGGGTTTAATTTTTGCTTTCTATTTAATTTATTTTTTTTAAAAATACAGGTTCTCCCTATGTAGCCCTGGCTTGCCTGGAATTTGCTATGTAGACCAGGCTGGCCTAGACCTGTTTATGCCCCATCCATCCAGGTTTTTAAAAATTATATGTATATGTACATTATAATACAGATCTCTCTCTCTCTCTCTCTTTCTCTGTGTGTGTGTGTGTGTGTGTGTGTGTGTGTGTGTGTGTGTGCGCGCGCACACACGCACACATCACAGTCTGGTTGTAGAGGTTGGAGAGTAACTTGCAGGGGTCAGTTCTCTCCAACAAGTAGGTCCTAGGGATTATACTCAAATCATTGGGCATGGAAGCAAGCACTTTTTCCTGCAGAGGCGTCTCTCTGGCCTGTTTATGTTTTGCAATATTAGAATAGAGTATGATATGTGGAATTTACTGGAAAATCATCCGCTTCACTATCTATAAAGCAACGTGTACCATCAGTTCATGCTTTTTTGTGCTCAGACAAAATAAGGCCTCTGTTCCCCTGCTGTGCTGGTGGGATCTTGTATTCAGACCACTTCTCATCTGCAACGTCTAGATGATCGACAGCTGCAAATGCAAGAGGCTTCTTGAGAGTTTAGGAATTTCATACACTTTTCTGTTACCCAGAGAAAGCCATGAGCAGCCGGTTTACATGAGGAAAGAGGCCACAAGCCAACACTGTCCTGGAGTGAAGGAGTTAGGAGTGCTCAACACTGTCAGCTGTCACCTAGAGGGTGCCTAGAAAGTGAGGACATGAGTGAGCACGGCAGTTAGAGCCAGGCTACGCTGCCATGGGTAGGCAGGGAAGAAGATGTGACAGTGGAATCGTGGGCAGTTGGGTTGGGAATGTTGGTTACGCTCACAGGGAGGATGGGACATTCAGAAAAACATTAGATTT
Organism: Rhynchomys soricoides; assembly: GCA_019843965.1. Lineage (NCBI taxonomy): Eukaryota > Metazoa > Chordata > Mammalia > Rodentia > Muridae > Rhynchomys > Rhynchomys soricoides. The sequence goes on along the minus strand of JADRCH010000043.1, from coordinate 11,597,854 downwards.
GAAATCCCTTTCAAATTGTGTCCTCTAAGAGGAACCTGTGAGAACATAGCCTCTGGACAGGAGAGAGGGCAGTGAGCCCTGACATCTTAGGGTTTTGCTGTGAAAGGCTCTGGGGTGCCACAGAATGGGTGGAGGTCAGCAGAGACGGTAGACAGTAAAGAAAACAGTAAAGGGCAGGGCTAACCGTCCTTCCCTGTGTCTAATTCAAGCCACTAGAGGGCACCTGTACCTCATGCTTACTATCCCAAATAGAGCCTGGGGGATTAGAACCAGCGTCATGGCACAACAGTTCAATATTGTGGTGACAAGATACAGACTCTACCAGTAGTGCCTTGCATATCTTGGGACAGCCTACCCTGGCGGCTGGCTCTGCCCCACATGGTTTCCCTTCTGGCAGACGGCTTCAACAGTAGCCTGAGAGTCGTACATGACAAATAAGACCAGAGCTCTCTCACTCTGAGCTGGTCCCGTGATTGCTGGAAACCACACAAGTTCGTAGCACCTCTATTTATACTCTGTGTAGCTCTTCTCCCTCACAGCTGCTCTTTAATGAGCAAGGATTATCAGTAGATCTTAAAATGTTCTGTGTGAGAAAATAATATCTGAGATTTGCTGTCAAAAAGAGAGGCAGGAGAGGAACACGAGTGGTGGCAGCATGGGAGTTTGTTTTATGTAATATACCCTACTTCCATAGATCTTTAAATTTGCCTCTAATAAAGTTTCAAAAATTACCATCCAACCCTAAGGCGGTAAGGAAGCCCTCATCTCCTGTCTATAAAGTGGACAGGTTGAGACAGGTGAAGATCCTCTATGATTCTGAGACTCGATAGCAAGATAGTCACCAGATAGCCTGGCATGCATCCACTGAGCCTTGCTCTACTTCCTGGAAGATGGAATTCGAGGGTTAGATTCCAGCATCATCTTTTATATGCTATGTGCTTCAGTGCTGAGTCACCAGGAGACGAGGTGCCCTGCTGGGACCCCGCTGCTCCTGTCTCCCGTTCCCTCCAAAGCCCAGTGTTGCCACAGCTGTGTCGAGCAGCCATCTTTTACATGTTAAGGGATGCTTCCCAGAAAAAGCTGGTAAAGAAGAGCCTCCTTAACTGCGGTCTTGCAGCTACAGGGAGAAGAGAAGGTGTTCTGAATGAGCACCAACTGGACAGAAAGGACCTCTTGTTCATCGGAAGTGGAGAAGGATTTGAAGCAGGTGTCCAGGAAGAACCGGGGTTAATGGTCAGGGCCATGTGCCTTCAATCAAGCATTCCAGGTGGTGTGTGCTTTTGTGCTGAGGTGGACGGAAAGGTGAGGAGGGTGTCTAAGACATAACCTTTGCTAACCCCTAACTGTGTTCACACCAGGTGTGAGGGTTAATCTTCATTGTCAATTTAACTAAATTTACAATCACCACGGAAACACCCTCCAAAGACCCTCTAGGTGTGTCTATAGGAGTGTTTCCAGAAAGATTTAACTGAGGAGAGGGAGACTCACCCTGAATGTGGGAGGCACCATCCAACGGGCAGGATCCCCGTACTGAACAAAAAGGAGAAAATGAGCTGAGCACCAGCATCCGTCACTCTCTGCTTCCTGACAGCGACTGCAGCTTGGCCAGCTGCCTCACACACCTGCCACACACACCTGCCACCATGACTTTCCCACCAGATAGCCAGTCCCACCAAACTGTGAGCCAAAACAAACCCCTCCTCCGTTCAGTCAGATATTTTACCACAACCATGAGAAAAGGAAGACACCAAGGAGACAGACTGAGGAAGCTTCTGGAAGGGGGAAAGGAGTCACAGACAGGGCCCAGGAAGCTAAGACAGACTCACCAAGTGTGCTGGAGATGGCGATCTTGTGTCCTTGACTGTAGCACTGGAGGGGACATCAAGGAGGGGCCATTTCATCTGCAGGTACTGCACAGGGGACAGAAAACATGAAGTGGTGAGATGAACTCCCTCAAGTGCCATGTTGAGTATAGAAAGGACTCTCAGGGAAGTCACCAGCTATATGGAGGGGGGAAGAGGGAGGACACAGCTGTAAGCCCACAGACCCTGGGCAGGGTCAATCACATCCATTGTCACTTGGTTCTAATATGGCCCAGCATACATTTATAGTTACTCTGGTACTGCCATCCATCACCACAGCCAGGGTCAAGACATTAAACAACTCAGCTAAAGTTTTAAATGGGGAGGGAATGGATACACTCCCATGTGACCATCATCCTCAAAGAACCTGTTGTTGAGACTCAAGTCTTCTTTACTCCCCCTATGTAGCAAGGCAGATCATCAGAGAACAGATTCCCAAATCTGGTCTGCCTGGTCCATCTCCGTATTTTGTAGCATCACCGATGGCATTCCCCAAGAAAAGCACGGGCCTGGGCAAAGCATTGGTCCAGGGGGTGGAGTACTCGGCCAACATGCACGAAGCCCTGCATCTAACCCTCAACTCCAAATATATGGGTTGTGGTGTTGGCCTGCCTGAAATCCCAGCTCTTGGGAGGTAGAAGTAGGAGGACCAGAAGTTCAAGGTCACTCTCAGCTACATAACAAATTCGAGGCCAGTCTAGGATATATATGAGGTTTGTCTAAAAACAAACAACTCAACGACAACAAAACTCCCACCTGCCCCACAATCAAGGGTCATGAGTAATTATCACTTTTGTTTCTTTGTTTGAGATAGGGTATTGTTACACAGTCTTGGTTGGCCTAGAACTTATTATTTAGACCAGGTGGGCCTTGAATTTTCAGCGCTCTTGTTGCTTCTAAACCTGGAGTACTCCGGTTATAGGTGTCTGCTACCACACCCAGCATCTGTTCATACTGATGGATGCTGACCTCTCATTAGTGTCTCTCAACTTGGAACAATCAATCACCCAGCACCCCACCTTCTGCCATGCATCACTGGAGGGGGAAAAAAAGGAATCCTTTCCATACCTATGTGCATACAAATTCATGCACGCATGCTCTTTAGAGAAAAACATTTTCTTAACATGGGTATGGCACAGCCTGACAGGAGGGAGTCTAGGGGAAGTGGAGGACCCTGGGCTTTGAGCACAGCCACCGGTACAGATCTCACTCAACCCATGGAGGTTGTGACCCAAGACAAATGAGTTAACAATTTGGAGTCTGTTTTATCACCTGTGGGGCAAGCTATTATGACTAACTTTACAGGTTGTTAGCAGGAACCGGACCACGTCAGGCACTGAACACTGTCTTACACATGGGAGATATTTGATAAATGGCAGCTCTTATGTTCATAAGCAAACCATTAATTAGTCTTTGCCAGGAGCAAAAGCAAGCATGTTGTCCTAGAGTCAACATTGACAGGGTGCTTCTGGGCAGCTGACCTGCGAGGCAGTGTGTGCAGAAGTCTTGAGACTACTTTGAGAACTATATACAATTCTTTGAGAAGTGGAGGCTCAGAACAACTTTCAGAGACTGAAGGAAGCCTTTGAATCATCCTTTGCTCTGCTCTTGGATTTCACAGTGGCGGTGGAAGGGGAGTTACCACTGGGAAAAGAACAGCCTGGGCAGGACAGGGGCGGAGTTTTTAGAAAGGTATTCAACAAGGCTTGTGGGTATAGCTTGGGCTGGCAGAGTGCTTTCCCAGCATGCATGAGGCCCTGGGTTTGATCCATAAACTGAAGGTAGTAATATATGCCTGTAATACCACCTTAGGGGAGGTACAGGCAGAAGGACCAGATGTTCAAACTCATCCACCTGCTGCATAGAACGTATGGGACCAATCCTGGCTACACATAATCTTGTCTGAAATAAATAAATAAATAAATAAATAAATAAATAAATAAATAAATAAGGTGGGGCAATGGCTCAGGAGGTAAAGGCATTGAGAAACCCTGAAGCCCACGTAAAAATTGGGATTTGAGAGTGTGCATCTATAATTCTAGGAGTCCCACTATGAGATGGGAGACAGAATTGCCAGGAGATTCTAGAGCCAGCTAGCCTGCGGTACTCAGTGCAGCAGCAGAGACAAGAAAGATCCTGTCTCAACAGTAGGAGGTGAGAACCAGCAGCCCATCACCACCCTCTGCACACTGCCAGCCTCCAACACTTCCTTTGTGCTGATGAACCTTCTCATTCCTTTTCTATCTGCCCCGCCCCCAGAGGTTGAATGGGAACACAGACATCCCTGTTCTCCTATGGCAGCGACTTGAAGTGGCTAGTACTTTCAACAGAGTAACAAACATCCTGTAGAATTAACAACCATGTCTGGTGGTGGTGGCCTACGTCTCTAATCCAGCTACCCTGTAATACATGGACCTTGCTTAAGAAAAAAAAGTAAGTGAGGAAAAGTACAAAAGCAAAACAAAGTGGGGTGAAGGTAGCGCACGCCTTGGATCCCTGCAGTCGTCAGGCAGAGGCAGGTGGATCTCAGAGTTCGAGGCCAGCCTGGTCTACAGAGCATGTTCCAGGACAGCCAGGGCTACACAGAGAAACCCTGTCTTACAACAGCAGCAGCAGCAGCAGCAGCAACAACAACAAAACTACAACAAAACAAACCAAAAACCAGAAAAACATTAAATCACTGTGAAATACTGTCTTAGAATATATCACCCAACAGAAGAGTCTAAACCCATCAGCTCTACCATGATCTGGTCTCCCTATGGGTCATAAAAACATATGTGCTTATTGGTTGTCCCAAAGAGATTGTTAGATGGTATCAGGGTAGGCCAAAACTATCTGAATTTTGGTTTGGAACAATGCTTGGGGTCTTAAACACGGCCTTTTCCTTAAACAACATGTTGATGGCTTCTATCCATCAAATGCCAGTAGCCTCCCACCCTGTCTCAGCAATTAGAAATGTTTCAAAGTCAGGGGTGAAGAGATTTCTGAGCCATTAAGAACATGTGCTGGATGCTCTTGCAGAAGAGCCAGGTTTGGTTCCCAGCAACAATATGGCATCTTACAACTGCTTGTAACTCCAGATATATGGGATCTGATGCCCTCCCCTGCCCTTAACAAGCACTGGATGTACACATCTAACGAGATGCCTTCCTTGGGCTTCCAGTAAAGAAGAGACCTTTCTGCCTCAGTGCCCCCAAAAGGGGGGCACAGGCATGCATTAGCATGCTCAGGTCCCATACTAACTTTAACTAAGAACGGGAAGCTTAGATAGCAACAGTTTTTAAGCCCCGCCTACCACTGAAGTCTGGCTTCTTTCTGATCTGTCTGAGAGCAAGTGGATGTGGCTAGTGGTCCTGTCCCTCAGGCTCCATCTACTCCTGGAGGCCCGAGGAACCATTTTGGAAGGTGCTACTATGCTAGATCTCCTTTTTTTTTTTTTTTTAACTTTTAATGATTTTTTTCCCTTGTGTGTAGTGTACATGTGTGTTTGTAGGCATGGTCATGTGTATGGGTGCACATGTGCATGGAGGTGCATGCATGTGTGTCTATTACTTTCTGCCTTGTTCTCTTAATACTGGGTGTCTTCAATTGCTCTTCACCTACCTGTGGCAGGGTCCCACAACTGAACCCAGAGCTTGCTGAATCCCACTTCTGCCTCCTAAACACGGGATTACAACTGGGCCACTGGATGGGCATGGTGTTTATGTGAGGGATCCGAACTCTGGTTCTCACCACCAAGCCATGTCCCCAGACTCCTTTTCAAAAACATTTTGAAGAGAGTTGTGGAGTGTTTGACAGAACTTTAAGGCTTACTGAATCACTCAGCCTCCAGATTACAGCACAGCAGTGGGGAATCCTAAAGTGCTTTTTGGGACCAGAACTAGGGCAGTAGGAGGCATCAGCACCAGGAACAAGCAGGCATCTGCAGAGTTCTGAATGCCTAGACCATGCCCAGTGGAAAGAAACTGCTTTTCAAAAAGATTTATTTATTTATTTTTAGTGGTAATTCTGTCTCTGTGTGTTGTGCACATGTGTGTGGGAACCCATAGAGGTCAGCAAGTTGGATCTCTCTGAGCTACAATCACATATGGTTGTGTAAGCCATGAGCTATGAGTGTTGAAACTAAACTCAGGTCCTCCGCAAGAACAGTAGCCCACTCTTTAACACGGTGACATCTCTCCAGTGCCAAGAAACCTCTTTATGGCAGTGGTTCCCATGAGAGACCAGCCGCACGGTTATCTTGGAGGTCACTGCACATGGGTGGAGCATGTCTGTGGGGATTAAGCTGAGCTAAGACTCTGTAGAGCACAATAATGGTGTGTGGACAAATTAAAACAGGTTTCGTCAAGCCCTATCTAAGCTCCATTCGACAAGCTGCCTAAGGCTCAAGCTTCTGACTAGCATATCACAGCTGGGCTGATATCTGTACAGCTGATGGGCTCACAGCGTGAGCCAGATACCCATCTCTCCTGGGATGACCACTGAAAAAGCAAATCTCCTTTTGTCTTCAAAGTATCAATGCAACTGTTGGAGCTGTCTATGACCAAAGGACCCCCTCAGTATTCAGAGATAGAATATAACTATGCCACCAAACTTCAATATACTACTTCCAAATGCTACTGTCTCTTGTGACACATACTATGGGCTGATAGACTGTTCCAATTTTCACAGACCTTGGAAACTGGCTGGGGACTTAGCCTTCTGCCATTCTGGCTTATAGTTAAGTTCAGAGAGGTTATGGTTTAGGATGTACTTTTTTGTTTGAGGCCACCAAGTTGGTCCTTGCCTCCAAGCCTGACAAGTAGAGCTTGATTCTTGGGACCTACAACAGTGGAAGGAGAGAACAGACTCCTGGAAGTTGTCCTCTGAACTCCACACATGTGTGCTGTGACAGTCACCACCCCTCTAAATAAATAAAATATATGCAATAAAAATCGTTCTTGTTTAAATGTGTACATGTGTGAATAGGTGTGGTGCATACAAGTGAGTGTGCACACCCATTCGTAGAGGCCAGAAGAGGATGTCAGGTGTCCTGCTCTGTTATTCTCTGTCTTGGTCTCTTGAGACAGGCAGGGTCTCTTGAGTCAGGTTTACTACACTAGAGCTAGACTGGCAACCAGCAAGCTCCAGGGATCCTACTGTCTCTGCTCACCACAACACTGAGGTCACAGAGGCATGTGTGGCCACACCCAACATAAACTTCTACAAATGTATTTATCATTGTTTTATATACACTGTAAGTGGCATGTATGTCACCTGTGGAGACAAGAGGTCACCTTTGTGGAGTTGGTTCCCTTCTTCCATCTTTCTGTAGCTTCTGGGGATCAAACACAGGCCCGCAGGTTTGCAAATTCCTTTATGTCTGAGCCATCTCACCAGCCTCCAGGTTTCTTTGTTTTGTGGTTGTTGCTAATGTGGGTGCTGGTGATTTGAACTCAGGTCTTCAGGATTTGTGCAGTAAGCACTCCTACCTACGAGCCACTTCCCCAGCCCTAGCATATATGTTCGCCTTGTTAAGGAAGGGTAATTCTAGTCCTAATTGTTCTCATTGGAACAGCTGTTGAATCTCTCTCAGCATCCACCAAAAAATGGTCACGTGGCCTCTCTTATTAGACTCATGAGATGCATGCATAGTGATTTTTGTCCCTGCGAATGCTTTTGCATTCCCCAGGTGAACCCTACTGGGCTACCCAGGCTTGCCAGTTTCTTGTACTTTACTGTGGCATGCATATCAGAGCACCACCTTTCCTACATAAGGGGGACAAAAGATGTTTTCTTTTGGGTGACATTTCTAACAAGTGTTGCTTTGGATGCAACTTTGGCTTGATTAGAGGGGTACTGTACCTCTCTTTTTCTTACTTTCTTTGGTTCTCAGACCTTCCCAGAGTCCCCCTAGGGCTAAGTGATTGGCCAGGTGGGCTGTTTCCGCTCGCCTCTGGCCTGGGGAAGGGTCCCTCTGAAGGATGCTCCCTAGGGGTTAGAACCCGCTTTCCTGCAGCAGGGCGGAGACCTGTCCTACACAATCCTCACTCTGCTCGGAGACCCAGCAGCAGATTAATTGCAGCTGTGCCCTGGAATTTCCCCAACACACAAATCTTCGTGATGTAAAACAGCTGGGAGGAAATCCCAGCATGCCCTGGACAGAGGCATAGCTGCCAATGAGCTATGGAGATTAACCCTCAGGCTCCCGGAAAGCGGTGGGGGCCCCTGAACCAGAGAGGCCTACCCTGTCCCAGCCCTACTCCGTGTGCACAGGACTCCCTGGCATGTCCACAGTCTCTGAATGCTCCACAAGAAAACCCTTTCATCAGGACCCGAGGACCAGAGAAAAATCATGCTTCTTGTCACTGAACGCACCAACGACACGGCTCCCAAAGGAGCATACTCAAGTGTGGAGCTCAGAAAACCCACTCATCTTCCTAAGTCCAACTCCCTTAAGCACTCCACCTCTTCCATGGACACTGGCAGAGGACAGAGTCCTTTGCACCTTTTCAGGTTAGGAAAGCAGTTCTGCCTCTCTGGTCCCCACTGTGAACAGTGACTCCCCTGACCTCAAGCTAGGGCTCGTTTGAATAAAGCTCAAGGATTCCTAAGCCTTACTCAAAAGATGCTACAACTGCTGTCACCAACAGACAAGACCAAGGTAACAAACAGCCCTCATGACCCCACTCCCATGGCTTCAAATACAGTGAGACATTGCCCTCTGAAAAGACTTGGTCTCTATTTGTAACCAGGTTTGTCCCTAACACACAATAACCCACCTTGCTCAGTCTCCTGAGTGCTGGTATTGTTATTACAGGTATGCTCTACCACGCCCTGCTCTGCCCCCTCTGTCTCTGTCTCGGTGTGAGCATGCACACATGAAGGCCAGTGGTCAACCTTAGGTGCTGTTCTTCAGGAGTAGTCCACCTTGATTTTTGAAATGGGGGCTCTCACTGAGACTGGAGCTGGTTTGTTGGGCAAGGGTGCTAACCTGGAACCCCAGAGATACCCTGGTCTTCCCCAATGATTACAAGCACTAACCACATAGCTTAGCTTTTACGTGGATACAGAGTCAGGTCCTCGTGTTAAATGCATGCATGGTAAATCTGTTCCTCAGTGAACCATCTTTCCAGCCCCTCCTCTTCCCACATTAGCAACAACCAAAGAAACCTGGAGGCTGGCGAGATGGCTCAGACATAAAGGAATTTGCAAACTTGAGGGCCTGTGTTTGATCCCCAGAAGCCATAGGAAGGTGGAAGAAGGGAACCAACTCCACAAAGGTGACCTCTTGCCTCCACAGGTGACAAATAGATAATGTGGAACAATGGATAATTTCTCCACTGTGGATGAGCTGCTCCTCATTAAACCACGGTACCTG
>JADRCH010000043.1:11496132-11583632 GCA_019843965.1 Rhynchomys soricoides | reverse complement strand
TAATAATTTTCACCCTCTGGACTCTAGACACTTTACCTGGAGAACCTTGGGGTGGCAACCTGCTTGCTTTTGTTTTTTTCTTAAAGGTTTCTTTTTAAGTATGTGTATGCACGTGAATCTGTGTGCAGGTATATGTCCATGAATGTGGTGCCTGCAGAAGTCAAAAGAGGACACTGGGCCTTTGATGGTGGAGTTTCAGGACAGGGTGAGTGGTCCAGCGTGGGTTCTGGGAGCTGAATTCTGCACACACAGTGCATTTTCTTAACCCATGAGCCACTTCCTTCCTCCCCCCCACCCCCCGCCTCCCAGGGATTACAGACGTGTTCTACTGGGGATTGAAAGTGTGTAGGCAAGCGCTCTACCCACTGAGCCACACTTCTACTTTAAACAACTTGTTTTGAAGGGAGCAGTTAGAGGGGCTGTGAAATGCATCAGCAGCTCCCTTTGCCTTAGGTGGACTAAATGTCACTCCCAAGGGTCAGGGTGTTGGGTAAAGCTGAAAAGGTCCCAAATGCTCTCTCCACAGCGTCACCATGGCCTCCCAGCCCACATTTGCCAGTCAATCCTTCACTTCACATTAAAAATACCCTTCCAAACTATACAACTAAACACTAACTGGTCCTGGTGATGGTTCGGGAGAGAAATACTGCTAGGCACAAAAGCCTGATGACTTAAATTTGATCAGGAAAACTCAACAAAAGTCAGATGTGATGCTGGGTATCTGTAATCTCATCACTAAGTGTGATACAGGAGGTGGATATAGGGACTTCTTCTTGCTTTCTAGAAGTGTCAACATAATCCTGCAATCATGGAACATTGTCCACAGGGCACAGGTGTAGTGTACCTCTTTCCATGCCCATGCTAGGCATTGTTAATAAATTATCAAATTCTTCCCAGCTTTGCCTGGTGCAGGCTCAGAGTGGGCAGCATAATATACCAGGTGGTTTCTAACAATTGGTGAAAATCACTATGAGGTGCTGTCATACATATTTTGTCTGACTCAGGACTGATGGTAGATAACAGATATTCTATGTGGAAAGAAGCCGGGGCAGGATCCAGGCTCCACAAACCTTTCTCTTCTGGTTGGCTCAATCAGGAACATTCTTGGAAGGCATCAAGGGTTCACAGAAAAGGCCACCGAACAGCAAAAAACAGTCCTAACTTGCAGAGCCCAGTGACCAAAAGCAGGTCTGGGAATTCTGAAGTTTATGGATTTTCCCTTGTGGGAAGAGGAGCTGGAAAATGTCCCAGGTATTGAGGAGAAAGGAACTGGGGTCTGTGTAAAATCAATAGGGAACAGGAAGTGGTTATCTGGGGCCAGTAAAACACACAACACAAAAGAACAGCCAGGCAGCAGAGGACTGGCTCCCAGCAACAGAGCTCCTAGGAGCGGCTCCTCAGAGCTGTCTCCTCCGTCCCTGACTGCAAAGCTTGTCCAAAGTCAGCAGCCCCTGGGTGCCAAGATTATCCCTCCATAGGTGAGCAGTCCCAGTAAGGGTCTTTGATGTCATGGGTGGGAAAAGACTGTGACTTCTACATAGGACCATTGAGCCGTGTGTTCACGAATGGCTTCCACACTGTTAGGGCAGAATAAAATGCTTCTGCACTCAGCCTGAAGGGAGCACACAGGAAATGAGGATGGCTAAGAAATGAACTTCAATGGTGGTCAGACTCTATGTGCATCACAACCTACACCACTGCCTTCTCACTGCATAAAATGAATGCTCATCTCAGCGAGTATCTGCAGTGTTTACTCTAATAGGTATCATAGTGCCCTTGACCAAGGATCTGGAGCTGATCTCCAGTACTGTAAAAGCTAACAAAACAAGACACCAAAATAATCACTAACACACACACACACACACACACACACACACACACACATACATTTTATTCTAAAATTTTAATTTCCTGGACGCTTTCACTTATAATGAAGTACACACACACACACACACACACACACACGTTTGTTCAGAGATAATGTTTCCATACACATATAGTCTAACCTGGAATTCACTATTAGCACAGGCTGGCCTTGAACTTGAAATCCTACCTTCACCACCTGAGACCTGGGATTATTTATAGTACAGGTATGCGCTGCCGTACACCCAGCTCTCCCATCTTTGTTTTAAAGGAAAACATCCAGTAAATGGTATAGGCGGTGGGTAGACAAGATCATACAAATAAGTGACATTTGGAGCCAGGAGCTTCAGTATATTCTCGGTAAGGATAACCTTAACCCTTGAAAGAAGCTCCGCACATAAGGCCCATGCATGCAATTGATTCTCACTGAAAGCCCAAGCCGCCCTTCTCTTGTCAAAGCAGCAGACACCTTACCCCCCCTCCACAGGCCTCCTCACTTTTTATCCTTGCGCTAGCCAGGAAGTCCTGCCCTTCAGCTGCTGAAGCATCTTTTCCATTTCTCGCCTTGACCTTAAGATGTGTTTCTAGTGTTCCTGCCTCAGTCCCTCCTAGACTGGCATTTCTTCTCTTTTCCCCTCTGAGCTTCTTGCGGACAGGAAACTCGAGTGTGCTCTGGTCACCACAGCACTTGACACAGCACATTGTCATGATAAGTGCCTGGTGACCAGGACAGCATTTCAGGAATACCTGAACGAGAGGCATAAGTACCCCTTCCTGGAAAGATTTCCGTCAGCCTAGGTGATTCGTTCAGAAGCAATCAGCAGCTACGCCAGGGGTTGTCAGTGAAGTTGAGAGAAGTGGTGGCTTCACGATCACTAGGTGACATACCAGCGGAGTTGAGAATCCTTTAAACATTTACTAAGGTCTGGGTATGGTGGTACGTACACACCTTTAATTACAGCATTCGTGCAGAGGCAAAAGAGGCTTTCTATTAATATGAGGCTATCCTGATCTATATAGTAACTTCAAGACTAGTCCCTGTCTCAAAAACAAACAAACAAACACCCCCCAAAACAACAAACACCATTTATTGAGCCAGAAACCGCAGTGCATACCTTTAGTCCCAGAATTTGGGTAAAGCCAGGAAATTCGTGAGTCTACTGATAGCCTGGGCTATAATATAGGTCAGAGGTAGAGCTTTTGTTAAAGCACTTGCAAGTCTCTGGTTCAAAGCCCAGCAAGCTACAGTTAATGGCATCACAATCTGTTTCCAACTATTTTTCTTTCCCTACATAGTTTGTATATTGATTGCAAATTATAAATGAATTCGGTTAGCTCTATGCAGCCATGGGCTCCATATCCTGGGATTTAGTATTTGTGGGTTTTTATCAACCACAAGATTTCTGACCTTGGATTTAACTAAATGCAAACTGTCATACAGTCAGACCTTCAGTGATTGCATCTATACTAAACACACCCTCTTTATCATTAACTGTTTATAAAGCGTCCCTGTTAAGTATTTAACGTACTCCAGAATAATGTAAAGTACAGGAAAGGATGTGCCCAGGTGACATACAAACACTCCCTTATGAATTAATTGTGTGTTTGACTGTAGCCCCTTGTGTGCCAGGGTGTGTGAGAGGAGGATGTGAGGCAGGATCTCTCTTGTTAGCTGCTGTGTCCTTCAAGTTAACTGGCCTGCAAGCTTCTGGCTTTTTTCTACCTCCCATCTTGAGGGGAGGTGCTGAGTACAGATGCTTAGCCTACTGTGTCTGGCTTTTCATGTGGGTTCTGGGGGTCTGAACTCAGGTAGCCAGGCTTGTGTGGCAAGCACTTTACCCACTGAGCCATCTGCCCAGTTCAGTGCTCTACTATTTTAAATTGGGGATCTGGGCATCCATGGATTTTGGTATCAACAGTGGGCCTGTAACTGCTCCCTCCCCCAGTCCCTGCCACCGCTGCAATAGCAAGGGACAAATGTATATCAAATCCTCTGTAGCTGGAGGCTATGATGCTGGAGCTGTACCATGTGACCCTGCTCTGGACCACAGCATGTTTAAATCCATATTCTAATATTAATATCAGTCTAGACAAGCAGTAAGTGTGCAAAAGCAAAGGGCAGGAACAGGAGAGATGGCTTAGTAGTTAAGAGTGGTTGCTGCTTGGCAGAGCTGTGGTGGTGCACGCCTTTAATCCCAGCACTCAGGAGGCAGAGGCCAGTGGATCTTGAGTTCAAGGCCAGCCTGGTCTACAGAGTGAGCTCCAGGACAACCAGGGCTACACAGAGAAACCCTGTCTCAAAACAAAAACAACCAAAACAACCACCACCACCACATGCTGTTCTTGCAGAGGACCCGGGTTCACTCCCAGCACCTATATGGAGCACTTCACAACTGCCTGTACTTCCGGTCCCAGGGGGATCCTACATCCTCTTCTGGCCTCTGAAGGCAGCTGTGTGGTACTCACAGATAAGCTGGCACATACATATACTCGTAAATTTAAAAAGAAAAGAAAAAAAAAAAAAAAAACATCAAGGGAAGTTCATCACAGTGCCTGCATAGATAGATAGATTCAGATTTCTTTTTAAAAAGACACCTGCAAACTCCCAAGCTATTTTCATGTATTACATCACTTCATCCTCACCTTATAAGATGGTGTCTTTCCCCCTGTGGCACAGAAAGCTGAGTAACTAGTAAAGCCCAAAGTCCTATCCCATCAAAGACCATGCACTTAACTGCTGATGTCTAGTAGTGCTGGAAAAGAGCAACGTGGACCATCATTCCTGCTTTCCTCCATCATCCTGGCTTTCCTCAGACAAGGATACTCAGACAAAGGGGGTGAGCCATCCCACCATGGTCCCAGAGGCCACTTGCCTAAATGAAATTAGAACGAACAACCCAGGTGTCCTGGGCTTGGGCCATAGCTGTGGGAGAGCTATGATGGACCATGATATTTGCCAGAACCCACAAGAGTGAACGTAAAAACAGTTGTAGGGGATGAACTACTAATGCAGGCAAATCAATATTATGAGCGCCGATCTGCAGAAGTCATAAAACACTCAACAAAAGAATAATTGTGTCATTCAAATTTTTCTTATGGCTAAACCAGAAGGCATTCTCAGTACGCACAACGGCTCTACACTGCCCCCTGGTGATCTCTGTGTAACCACTGGGAGCGTGCTAGCTAATTGACTGTGGGGAACAAAAGCCCAGATCATCAAACCTGGTCTGTGAGACAGCAGAGAAGTCTGGACCAGGCACCAAGCCATCTGGAAAAATCTCTAGGCTCCACTCCCATTTGTTTGCAGAATCTGAGATAAAGAAGCTATGAATCCAGTAATGAGTTAACTACGTTTAGTCTGTCAAGCTGGCAACGGTCTTTTTTATTCCTCTTTAATTACCATGGACACTTTTCTTGATGCCCTGTTGGTGGGAGAATAAATTAGTAAGCCTTTTCTTGTGCAATTTGGAGGCATGTATCAAGTCTTCCAAAGGCGTACCACCTCAAGGAATGTATCCTAAGGAAATAATTAAGGATGCGAGCAAACTACAGCTGCAAGAATGCTCGCTGGGACCATCTATAAGAGCTGAAAGATATTAAATACCTCATGCTACAATGATATTTGAATTTATGGAGCAGGTGAATATTTATAGATGTGCAAAGGTACTTCCTAGACACTCTCAAGGGAAAAAGCAGGACACCAAGCAAGTAAAGAATTTTGTAAAGCAGACATCTTTATATGTAAATGAAAGAGCTACAAGGACAGACAGGAAGATTTGGGTTCCACTGGACCAGAGAGTGGGGTTGGTTTCTTGGTCCTCAGTCCTTCCGACATCAGGGCTGCCTGGAGGAGCTATGAACCCATAGACTTCCAACCCTCCTCCCCTGCCACTCAACTGTTCCAGGGTGGGGCCCTAACCTTCTGCCTCATTTAATTGCTCCCCAGGTGACGTCAATGTGAGGTCAGAGCTGCCCCCAAATGCTTACGGGCAGCCCTCCACAACACTGCAGTTTCTACCTACTGCTTAGGCTTCAAATATTAAAGACAGCCTCCAGGGATCCAATCCTTTAGTACCTTGCTTTTCTTCTGCTGGGCCTCATGTCCCCACGATGTGTACACCACTGAGCCATGACCCCCCACCCCCACCCCGTCCAATTCCATACTCAGCTGCAAATGCTTCTCTTTTATCCCCTGGGGCAAGCATCCACCCAACCACGGGGTGTTTGTCAGTGCTACAGTATACCAGCTACCATAGTCTTTACTTGCCTCAGTCCTTCCAGAGTATCTGCAATAGATCTATTAGAAGGCTCAGTGTGGAAGTTTCTGGTACATATGGAAAATCCACAGCCCCAGAGCAGCCCTCACAGGATCTTATAAATAAACTCTCAGAAGATTAGGCAGCAGACACCCACACTGGGATGCCTGGTGGTACACTAGAGAAGACCATCAAAACCAATTATTTCTTGAACATTCCTAATGGTGTCAACACATTCCTCTTTATTTTGGGGCTGAGAGAAGGGCTGCAGTGCCTCTTCCAGGCTCTCCAACCAAATCCAGGGCTAGGTCTTTATGGAATTCTTGGCATCCTGGCTCAGCTAGAAGGGTATATTTCTGAAACACACTCTAAAAAGCGCATCTCGGATTTCACATCACTTTTTTTTTTTTTTTTGGCTTGTTTTCCAGACAGGGTTTCTCTGTGTAGCCCCAGAACTTACTCTGTAGACCAGGCTGGCCTCGAACTCAGAAATCTGCCTGCCTCTGCCTCCCAAGTGCTGGGATTAAAGGTGTGCGCCACTACTGCCTGGCTCACATCACTTCTTGAGTGACCCTGGTAGCCCATCAGTTTTAGGTGCAGCCTGTGCTTGAGACTGCATATGGAGCTTGGTTTCATAAGCAGCTATTTGGGACCAAAACTGAAAAGTGACCATGTCTTGTTCAGGCACCATATCTGTTCATCCAAAGATGTTATATCTCTGCCACTCTGCATGGGGTTACAGCTCCTAGCTACTGACTTTAAAGTAAAATGACTGACTTGGACAACAGCTCTGTCAGCACTACACCAGAGGCTTGAAGCTCACTGGCCAAATTTTCCATCTGATTCCCTTTGATTTTCCATGTCCCATGTAATGCCCCACACAGTCTTTGTCAAGAGTGTTCATTCAGTCACAGGAATGCATGCTGAATTAAATAAACTGGAAGTCATAGTAAAATGGACGGTTGATTTCCTCTTCCTTGATTTCCATTTTCCAGAAGAAATTTAAAGCTCAAGGTAAATGGGTGCTCTTGGTCAGTCCTACAGTGGGACAGGCTTCTGTGTAGCTGCCATGTCTCCTGCTGAACTGTTTACAAAACCAAACACAGAGATAGTCCAGCATACAAAGCCATTTACCATGAACCCTGATAACCTGAGTTTGATCCCTAGAACCCAGGTTGTAAAAGGAAAGAACCAATTGCAAGTTGTCTTCTGACTTTTTCACGTTTGTGGTGTGCACCCATCCAAAGAATTAATTAGTTAATAAATAAATAAATAAATAGGTAATAATTAATAATAGTAAAACATTCATCCCTTCTTTCTTTCTGATCTATCTTTCTCACTAAGGCCCCTGCTGACCTCCTAACTACTGATGTCTTTTCCAAGGCTCTGCTCTAAAAATTCACAGCCTCACCTTCTGGGACCCCTTTCTGTGGTTTGCAGTACCCCTTCTGGCCAGTCCATGGCCTTTGCATACTCCTCGAAATATGGCTTTGAGAATCCTCTTCTCTGTATAACTTCATCTGTGCTGGCATAACCGGCACCCACACGATGATCCTAATCTGTGAATGGTGAAACCTCTCTTGGGGGGACTTGAGAGGCTAAGATCCAGAAAGATAAAAGATTCATGAGGCCCTGCATCAAAGGTTATATGAGAAGGAAACAATTGCTGGAGACCAGAGACTCTTTGGTGGAACTGCCTGCAAACTGGGCAGAGAAGTCCAGAAAGAACGTTGTAAGGAGCACTGCTTATGCTGGGGTGGGCTTTTCAGTGATACAACTGCCTTAGAGTCAGCCACACCAGCTTTTAAGAAACCCACTGGCTCACCATACTACACCTGCATAGGATCATTCGTTGGTTTGTTGTGTCCTCTCTGGGATGAATAGATGCTTGTTCATGCCTCTCAAGGAAGAGTCATGGAACAGTAGACAATCTTGATGTCTCTCCTCAATTCCAGTTGCTTCTCTGATCCTGGCCACAAGCAGCTCAATCCCACAGAGTCATCAAAAGCAAGCATTGAACCAGTTTCTTAATGTCCACCAAACCCAGGCTCTTCTGAAGGGGAAGGGAGCATTGACAGGAGCCAGGATCCAAGCCACCCTGACCACGGCACAAGCATTGGAGACAACGTTAGCTCCTTTCCTGTCCTTCACCTGATAGAGGACCAAGCAATCATTGAGTCTGGATTGTTAGCGGATTCATCCCCTCTATTCTCTTTAGGGTTACCCTGGAACTCTTGATAAGATTCCTTGCTAGCCATCTCCTGGAGTTCTTGGCCAAGTCATCCTGCCTTTCATACTACTGACCTGCCACCTCCCTGCCAGAGCTCTGTTCAATTATATGATGCTGCAGAAAAGTACCCACCAATCCCAGCCTACTCATGCTGTCTCCAGCTATCTCACCAGCAGCATCCTTGGATCTTGTTCTGGCCATCCTAATGTCTCACTTCATCGAGTGTTCCTCATCTATGCCTGTAAGATTTGTCAAGAGACTGCATGCATTTTCCAGGGGCTGGGACACCACTCTGGGTACCATTTGTTATTTGATCAATGGGCCAAGTAGGTGGTGGGGTCATGGAGGACCATGACTCTCCTCTGTTGCATTGGGAAGGTATATAGTCATCACACACACAGAGACACACACATACAGAGCCCTTCTTATATTAGCAGGAGGCATGTCTGTTATTTCTAGAGTTCTAGCCACTGGCCTTGGGGGAGGGCAGAGCACATAAAGCCACAGTAGTAGCTGATATCTAGTGCTCTACATCTGTACCTTTGGCACAGTTGCTCCTATAGTCTTTGCATAGTATCCCACAGTAATATGTACGTCTTAGAGATGGCATTAGGCACCAACCACAGCCCATACTTCTGTTCTCTGATTACTTCCAGGTTTCTCAATAGACCCAGTAGTTCTCAGGAGTCCCTAATTAGATCATGGTTCATTCTTCCATGTGGCTGGATTCTTTCTTTTTTGGCAATATCCTGATCACAAGTCTTCCTGGGAGACTTGTCAAACCTAGACCTTTAACAAGTCCTTCACAAGACTCTGGGAGCCATCTCCTTCTTTACGTTGGTCCAGAAGCTCTCTCTTCCAAGCTGGCAGCTCTGCACCCTGTAAGCTCTTTCCCCCTTATTCCACTTGGCTTGTCAGAGCCCCAGGGACTAGAGGGAATTCCTCAGGAGAGGAAGCCCTAAAGCCTACATCCTGTTCTTTTTGGCTGTGACAATATCCACTTCCACTACTCTCGTAGTTTAGGCTGGCTTTGGGTTATAGTTAAAGCATGCCTTCCTGTCCTGACAACCTCTGTCAAGACAGACAAGTGCTGGCAGAATGGCCCATAGCATCCACTTCCGGGAGCACTCCCCCACTTCAGCACCCACGGAACTGCTGACAGTAGATCTCCAGCAAGTTGGCGCCCAGAGCTCACGTGGTTGATAACCACAACTCCACCCCAAAATGCCCCTTCTTTTCTTTTGTGGGGAGTGGGGTGGAGGGAGCTTTCTATATAGCCATGACTGTTCCGGAATTCAATATGTAGAAAAATGTTGGCTTTAACTCAGAGGTCCTCCTGCCTCTACCTCCCAAGTGTTGGGATTAAATGTGTATGCCACCATGTCCCTAGGAGGTATGGAGTCAGAGGTTTACCCAGAAAGAAGCCTGAAGCGTTCTGTTATAGTTTATTTGTATGATGGGCTGTAGGAACTTACAATATTTTATTAATATCATTGGAAATACTTTTGATAGCTTGGGCTTTGACACACACATATGAGCAAGCATTCGGGAAGCAGTAAATAACTACGCTAATGCTTTAGCAACCATTTTGATACCCCAAAGAGATTACTAATTAGAAATGGCACAAAAGTTATTGACAGGTAGGGTCTCAGAGGAAGTGCACAAGTCCTGTCATGAATGAGCACAGGGCTACAGGGAAGCGGATACTTAGCACTGTGGGAAGATCCTGGAGGCTCCTTGGAACTCATCCTCATGGGACAGTTGAGCATCTCTTTGAGTTGAGCTTGTCACCTGTCTGATATAGAAGGGAATGGGGCCAGACTGAGCTCCCTGAAGGGAAGGGAAGTTTGGAGCTTCAAAAAATCCTTATCACATGTTCACTAAGATCACTGAAACATCTTTCACATGGGTGTCAATAAATGTCCAGGTCTCATCTCAGTGCCCCACCCCCACACCAAGAAGTGTTTTGTTTAGAGACAGGGTCTCACTAGGTAGCCCAGACTGGCATGGAACAAGTTGTAAAGACCAGGCTAGCCCCAAATTCAGAGATCTGCTTGTCCCTACTTCTGTTATTAAAGGCAAGTGTCAACATGCCTAGCCACAGGGTCTCTTTAGATGATGAATTTAAAACATCAGTATTCCTTTTGTTTAAATTCTAATCCATCAGGGCTAGAAAAATGAGCACTGGCTGCTCTTCGAGAGAATCCAGGTTTGGTTTCCAGCATCCATACGTTGGCTCATAACTGTCTGTAGCTCCTGTTTCAGGGGAGTTTGACTAACAACACCTTCAGGTGGGGTATGCATGTGATACATAGACATACATGACAGACGAAACATCCAAACAAACAAAAACTATTCTAGTCCATTACCAGTAAAGTGGGAGTGGCAAGTCTGCCTATTACCTTATCTTTTTGAGACAGAGTGTCTCAGTGAACATGGATCATCCAACTGGGCTGCACAGCCTGGCCAGCGAGCCTCAGGGATCCTTTTATCTCTAGTCTCCTCCCAGCCACCATGCTGAGATCACAGGTGCAAGGGATTGAACTCAGCTCCTTACACTTGCATAGCCAGAGCATTACCGGCTGTGTCATCTCCCCCTCCGACCAGCAATTCCTATGCTATTGCCACATTATGACTGGGGCAGCTTGGCCTCAATGAGTGAGGGTGAGTTTTCAGGGCCTGACCTCCAAGCATGCCTTAGTTCCAGTCGCTGTGACTTAGCAGTCTTGGAGACAGAGGAACGGGATAGTCCTGCAATTTGATGCAGACCTTGAGAGAAGAGTGTCCGGGAGACACTGGACATCTCTTGGAAGTTTCTAGAGACTTTCTTTGGACACCTATACAGTACCTAGTGTTTCAGCTGACACCATCTGAGGGCTTCCTGAGTGACTGGGAACGTCTGGGGAGTCCATGCGGAGCATGGGACACTCAGCGGACTGACCCTGCCCTCCTGTTCCTGCAGTGCATTCAGCCTTTTGGACTCTCCATGGGCACTTTTCTGTCTATTGTTCACAAAAATGAATCAAGCTATGACTTGGGGCTTGAATTGAACTTAAAAAAAAAAAAATTGTATGGCTCTAAGGGTCTTCTTCCAAGTTTTTCCCAAAAGATTATTCTCCAAGGGAAAAAGAAAACAAAATGTCCAAATCTCAAACATTTTTTCAGCCCCACTATCCCACGCCTCTCTGTACCCCTCGAGACGCAATTTTCAATAGTAAACGGGGCTGAAGTTTGAGGGCACGGCCTGGAGAAGTTGTTTAATTTCTACCACTAAAGACAAACTCGGATTCTTTCAGGCAGCTTTCCCCTCAGGCCAGCCCGCTGCTTTATGGGGCCAAACCACCGAAAGAATAAATGAATGCAAAAAATTTGCCTCACAGCGGTAAACACTAAGATTTTTTCTACAGATACAAATTCCCAAGCTAGCCCAAAGATAATCAAAATGAAGGCTGGCTTTATTGGCTTGTTAAGGACTGGCTGCCTGATTTTCTTGAGGGTCTGAATCTCTTTACTTGGAAGGGTGGAGGTATTTATTACCAACAGGGCAGTTTCAGAAAATCAACACAGGCCTGAGGAGTATGGATCAGTCTGTAATACACTCTCCCTGTCATTCCATAAATACTTAGGGTACACCCACTGTGTTGGAACACTGTACAGGGCCGCTGTGGAAGACAGAAGGACAATATGGCTAGGCAGGTGGCCTTCATCTAATAAGGGAGGACAAAGATTTGTCCCAAGTAGTAAATATCATTAAGAAGTGGGTGATGAGATTTGAGAAAGACTTTGAAGCCAGGTGACAACTCACGCAGAGAAGGGCTCTATGCTAGATTCAGTGTATTTTTTTCTTTGTTACTGTGGGTTTTTTGGGTGTGTGTGTGTGTGAGTGTGTGTGTGTGTGTGCAGGGCAAAAGGCAACCTCGGCTGTTCAGAGACAAGGTCTCTCACTAGACCTAAGGTTCACAGAATAGGCCAGGCTGGCTGGTCAGGAGGTTTCAGGGACCCACTCATCCGTGCCTCCCCAGTGCTGGGATTACAAGCATGTGTCACCATACCTATCTTTTAAAAAACATAGGTTCTAGGGCTCAAACTCAGATCCTCATGTTTGCATGGCAGCACTTTGTGGAGTGAGCTGTCTCTCCAGCCTTAGAACCAATACGAATAACATTTTGCATAGTTAAAAAGATACATGACACTGCTTTCTTAAATACAATTATGAAGGCCATCATTGAAACTGGCATTGGCCTCAGAGGTCAGGTGGTTACTGCTGAGAAGGAGGCTCTCCACTGGTATCTACAGGGTCGGACAGAGAAAGGATGTCTACATATTTACATACTTAAAAGTTCTAAGTCAAGCCAACAAGCTGTTGAAAACATTTACTCCTAGCCTAGCAAACAAACCTCCCTATGACACAAAAGGCAAGGCCCAAATGTAGATTCTCCTGCATTATTCATTTCTATGAGATGTGGCAGTGACGGTAGAGAGCCTGGTCTGGTCCTGCAGCATCTTCTGTCTCCTCCATCCCTGCTTCTAACTGCATCTTAGAACATCACAGCAGCTCAGCGAGGAACACAGTGCCAAGAGGAGCCAAGGCCAAAATAGAGCCCCTAAAGCGGGGTCCCTATTACTTATGTCTAGGGGTGAGGTTGCATTCAGGGAGGGATTCAGTGAACTGGTCTGTGGGGCACACTGTGCTATACGGTTCCTATTAGGATGATGGCGGAAGCCTGTCTGTATCCCAGGTAACAAGTGCATCAGTAAGGCTTGCCTTGAGCTTTGTCCTCACTTCGCCCAGTGGGCTTAACAGTGCTGCTACTTACTCTCAAGAGAAAACTAGATTACAGAAATTTTAATTTGTCAGAGGCCACACAGATAGGGTAGAGACAGGATTTTAAATGTCCGATGCTACCTACATGTTATGGCCTAAAACTTCTCAGAGGAAAACCATTTCCTAGTCCCAAATCATGGAAAACTCAAGAGTGGGAAGGAAATGAAATTTGTTGAACTCAGTATGGCTGGTGGGCCATAGCAGAGAAGGAATCGAGGGTTCTGTCTGTTGGGTAGTCCCTGTGGGGGCAGAAGTGTGACCCACACAATTCAGGGCAAAGCAGAGCCCAGGCTTTAGGATCTGGGCTCTCTTGATGAATAGACAAGCTAGGTGGGGTTCAGGATCAGCTCAATAGCTCCATGAGGCCTTGTGGCTCTCAGTGTGCTGGAAAGGTGGCCTTACACTGAACAGGGACTTAGAGACCTTTCTATAGTTGCTATCTTCAATGCTTTTTTCAAGTTTTGTGAGCAAAGTGGTAGTCTAGGGTGAGGAAGCCCCAGGGTCTGGCTGCTGTGCAATTTCCTACTGTTTCCTGACAGCAGAGTGGCCACTTGGGCATCTACACTCATGGCGACCTTGTGTCCCCATTCTCTGCTGTTGGGCTGGCAGAAAAGGTATTCGAGGCTAGGAAGGAGGTTTTAATAAATGTCTGTCATTCTTGATTGTTTTAAGAGGAGGAAGGATACAGGGTTTTGCTATGTAGTCCTGACTGGCCTGAAACTTGTTATGTAGATAGACCAGGCTGGCCTGAAACTTTCAGAGATCTGCCTGCCAGCACTTCCAGAGTATTGGGGGTCTCTCTCTCTCTCTCTCCCTTCCTCCGTCCCTCCCAGAAACTATGTGTGCCTTACCTACATTGGGGGCAAGAGGTCAATTTCAGTTGCCATTTCTCAGGCATTGCCTACCTTGGGTTTGTTTGTTGTTTGTTTATTTATTTATATTTACTGCATGTATGTGCATGCCTGGTGCCTACAGGAGCCAGAAGAGGGCATTCTACCCCCAGGAGCTGGAGTTACAGACAGTTGTAAGCTGCCTGATAAGGGTGCTGGGAACAGAAGCAGACTCTGTTGCAAGAGCAGCAGGTGCTTCTAACTGCTGGGCCGCTCTCTAGTCCCCAGGGTCTCTCATTTGGCTGAGGCTCACCCAGCAGGCTAGACTACTTGGAAGTGAGCCCCAGGGATGCACCTGTCTCTCCTTCCCTGATTCTGAGATTATAGGGACAGCATGCACCTGGCACCAGGAGTGTGTCCTGCTCTGTCACTCTGGACTTTATTGCTTTGAAAGAGGGTGTCTCACTGAGCCTGGGGTTAGGCTGTCAGCTTCAGTCTCTGACCCACTCGGACCCAATGTGTTTTACCTGGGATAGGAGGGCTCTTAACCACTTATCTTTATCTCCAGGCTCTACCCCGCCTTTCAGCATGTGCTCTGGGAATAGAACCCAGGTCCTCCCAACGACAGCAGTACTTGGACTTCCAGAGCTGTTGCCTCAACCTAAAGTTTACTTCTTAAACGTCCCCAACAAAGACACAATGGCTATATGAGGAAGTGCACAAGCCTTGTGTCCAGCTGGATGGGGCTTTAATATGCAGATATTATTAGACCAACACAAGACTGTTTAAGAGTTTCACAGTAAATTGCAGCAGACATGAACACACTCTCCTGGTAAAGCAGTAAAACAACACTTGTGAGCTGACACCCCCCGCCCCCCTTATTCACCAACACACACAGGCTGCACTGTTAGCAGTTAGTGTCCAGAAACAGCTCTTTCCCCTAGGCATGCATTCCCAGGCCTCCAGGCAGTTATACAAGCCTGACCAAACAGGTTTGGGGGCTTTTTCTCTAAACATTCTCTCTGCCTGCCCCTCCGATTCTGCCAAACAACCACCTGGCTGAGCTTCCTCTGTGGGGAGGGCTTTGGGGTTCTCCTGGTTTTAGCAGCCTAATGATGTACTAGTCAACTCCTTTAAGATGCTAGAGATGGTCAGGATAGAAGGGACCCAGGACTTCAACCTTCGGGAAACTTAGGAGGCAGAGACCAGACACTGGGCCCCTGAGCAACAGGGCAATACCAAAGCCAGAAACTGCCCGAACTGGTTACATTCCAGTAAGATTAACACAAGGCTGAGCCTGCTCCCTCGCCCACCCCTCCTCCCCTCCGGGCCTAGAAGAGGATTTTTAACTATTTCCCTCCTACTTGCTGTCCAGCCCCACACACTGACAACGCTCCCTGCTGTTTGCACATTAACCTCCCATTTGCCAGGCAGCTTCTCAGAGGCTGCGGATTAACAACCACCAACTCAGACAATGGTCCCCAGGGAGGGATGCAAGGGGCTCAGACAAAGGCTCCAGACACTAGGCCCAGTCAATCACTATACAGTGACCATTAGGCAAAAGTGCAGGGGGTTCCTGCAGGACTCCAGACAGGGCACATCATCACAACTGGCTCATTGCTGGCTCCAGGCACCTGCTCTACATGGAACTGGGGTGTGGGGTATTGGGGGATGCCCCCAAACTCACGCCTATGGAAACCCAGAATCCTGTCCCACAGTGTAACTTGGGAAGTGCTGGTCTAGGAAGGGCCTAAAATCTGGAAAGGGACAGCCTGGAACACTCAACCCACTTTGCTAGGCTGCTCCCAGGGGATCCAACAGCAAGCAGATGGCTCTGGATCTTTCTCTAGGGCTCCCCGCAAAAGTAGCTTGTAGACACAAATCCACAGATCAGTCCGATTTTCTCCTCCTTTTGTCTGAAGGTGCACACATCCATGAACCAGGAAAGGTGGCAACGTATTAAGGGAGAGGGCCTGGCTTCAGGAGGAACATCCCTACACGTGACTTCACTATAACGGTCCCCAACTAGGTGGGTCACAGTGAATGTTCATGCACCATCAGCTGAGGAGCTTGTTCTGTGCCAGGGTTTGGGCAGACAGGACTAGAAGCAGGGGATGACACATTATAGTGGAAGTCTCTAACAAGCTGCCATGTAGGCCCACTATACAAGGCACTATATAGTGTCACTCTTGGCAGAATAAGGCTCTGGTCTCATATCAGGTGCCTGGCTCTGGTTCCCACCTGCTAGAGAAAGGCACCTCTTAAGTCACCCAGTTCTGTCTGTAGACACCTTTGTCACACTGAGACAGCCCACCAGGGTCATCTGAACTCCCCTCCCCCATCTGCTATGCTAGTTCAGGGTACTCGTGGGGAACCCCTCAATACCTCAACCTCTGTTTTCCCACATACACCTCTGCCTCCCAGTCCAGGTCAAGGAGGCTTTTACAAAGTTTTTTGCATGTTTATTTTTCTGAGCCCCATCCAGTTCCAGTGCTGGTGACAGCTGGTGGGAGTGGGGAGCAGATTTCGGTGCAGGCTGATGAGACTCCTGGGCGGAACGGTGGGAGTAGAGGCCTACAGTATAAGCAGAAACCAGATCTCCTGCCCTAGGGCAGTTAGCGTACAAGAAACTTAAGGACAATTAAAAAGCAACAACCACAATTAATACGGTTTACACAGGCAAAACTCATTAAGTGTGGGTTGGAGCACTCCATTTACCTTGGCCGGACAAACTCTTCCTTTAGAGACAGAGCACATTAATCGCAAACGAGACTCCAGGGGAATATTTATCTGCTATGAAACCAACTTTGAGCCCTTCAATGAAGGGCAGAATACTCTTGACCTAAAATGGATGTACAAAGGGCTTCACCCAGGGAGCAAACTGCTAGCCTGGTAAAATTTAGATGCCAAACCTTGCACGTTCATCCTAGCACCAAGGAGGCAGAGACAGGCAGATCTCTGAGAGTTTGAGGCCAGCCTGGTCTACATATAGACTGAGTTCCAGGCTAGCTAGGGCTACATAGGATAGCCCTGGAGACACTGCCTTGACAACAGAACAAAACAGCACTTTAAAAAAAAAAAAAGACAAACAGACAAAACACAATCCCTTACGATTGAGCTAAGGACACCAAGCTTTCTGGTAGAGTGCCTGTCTAGCATACACCAAGGCCTAACCCTGTCCCCAGCACTACTAAACAAGGACCAGAAATTCCTGCTTCGAAAGGTTTCATAAACTAACCAGCTCATTCATCCCAACATCCACCCCTAGTGTGAATGAACCAGACAGTGTTGCCAGGGCCTGGCATACTGCTAAAGCAATCACTACCTTGTCTGGCTGCAGGGGACATTTGAGCAAGGGCTTATGGGTTGAATGGCAGCAAGTCTACAGAAGATGAGCAAGTCATCAGATGACATGGGAGGACCCTTAATCAAGCTCTTGCTCAGCTGTCCATGCCTACTGGGCATGTTCTTCCACCTGCTCCAGGCCATGAGCAGTGTGATAGGAAATTCCACAAGTTGCACAACCCCAAAGACCCCAGAGCTCCCGCTCAATCTTTTGTTTGCCTCTCTGTCAGTCACTGAGGGTCTGGTGGAGTTGACACTCCTGGGTATAGCCTCCTCTAGTTCATTTGACCTGAATACCCTTCTGGTACTGAGTTCCCACAGTGTTACAATGACACGAACAGAGAGCTGATAAGACAGTTAGTGAGCTTGCCACCAAGCCTCACAATTCTATGCCCAGGACCCACATGGTGGAAGGAGAAAACTACCTCCTGCAAGTTGTTCTCTGACTTCTGGGTGTATGCCTTGGAAGGCTCCCCCCTCGCCACCCAAATATACATAAAGATGTTAGTACTGAGCTGTGTAGCTCAGTGATTATTAGAGTGCTTGCTTAGAACATGTTAGGTCCAGGCTTGAACCCCAGCACTACATAAACTGGGTTGTGACACACACCTGTAAACCCAAGCACTCAACAGTTTGAGGCCAGCCTGAGCTACACTGGACCTTTCTCCCCTCTCCCCCAATATCATCTAGTTATGGTGGTGGCATAGTTTTTAATTGAGCAAATACTGTGTAAGCAGAGGGCTTAGACTGGGTAAGCTCTTATAATGGTAATAAAAAGTAGGAAGAGTGTGGGTCTGTAGTGGGGCTTGGGGGGCTTGGGGTGAGGGAGTAGGGTGTGTGTGATAGTCTAATACCTTATTGATGGTCCAAGGCTAACTGCTCTCCTGTTGGGACACTCTCTTGCTCAGCCTTCAGATCAGTTTAATCCCTTACCTGGTGGCCCTGCTGGCAGGTTCACTTACAAGGTTATGTCTTTCTCATTTTCACCTTCTGTGATGTTCAGCCCAATGCTTGCAATTAGTAAAATACTGATCAACACGTGCCCAGTTGACTCTCCAGCATAAGCCAGCCAGCCCAGGACAATGTGAGGATGCTACGGTGACCAAATGGACCAGGCCAGACCTCCTGCTCACAATATGCAGGTTCTGTCTCTGGATTTAGAACAATAGGAATGGCGTTTAGGTGAAGCAGGACAGCATTTCTGACCTGGTGCCAAACTCTCCATGATATCAGACACCAGCAAACCCTTTTTATTCACACAGTAAGCCATAGGTCTGCCACACAATGAGTAATTACAAACCAAGTGATCCAGTGGGGTTTCTCGTCTTCAGAAACATGAAGACCCAACATTTCCACTCAATGTGACATGAGCTCTGAACATATTGCTCAGAGTCTCACCATACTGTCCAGCCTTATCTTACAGATATGGGTCATTAAGTCCGGGACCACCTTCTTCTAGGATGAGACATGCTTTGGTTGTGTGGCAAGAGTCTAATTTTAGGCCTTCTGAGACATTGCAGTGATTTCCCTTCAGCTTATGCCTACAGCAGGCAATGGCGGTCATGTGCTCAGGTTTTCTGGGCTTCGAAATCATAAAGTCCTCTGTTCCCGTGAGATGTATCCACTCAGCTTAGCCTCGAAGCCTGCCCTTGGGGGCAGCAAGGATGGGTCAGCTCTCAGGAGGTATCCTAAGAGGGGCAGAATAAGAATTGGGGTTGCGGGGCTGGAGAGATGGCTCAGCGGTTAAGAGCACTGACTACTCTTCCAAAGGTTCTGAGTTCAATTCCCCAGCAACCACATGGTGGCTCACAACCATCTGTAATGGGATCCGATGCCCTCTTCTGGTGTGTCTGAAGACAGCGACAGTGTACACATACAAATAAAATAAATCTTAAAAAAAAAAAAAGAATTGGGGTTGCACTTCTGAAGTAGGGGCAGGCTGGTGGTGGGCACTGATGGAAACTGCACATTTACTTGGACAGAAAACTCTTTACATAAAGACATTTGTAAACTGTTTGAAAACGGGTTCTAGGAAGCATTTGCCTCTCTACTATACAGCTCTCCCTTCCCCTGTCTGCCTCTCTTCTGCTATTTTCTCCTGGGAGCCAGGGGATTTTTGGAGGGGTCCACTGAAGGGTCACACTGAGTTTGGGTCAGAAAGCAACAGAACCTGGACAACACTGCTTGGTCATTTTGTGCTGTAATCACAACTAGAAGTGTAGGTCTCTGCTGCTGCCAGGGATGTCAGATGAAAACTACCAGAAATCCGGAGATTCTACCTGCCGTGGGGGAAGGCTTCATCTCTGAGCTTCCTGCTCCTGTGGCATATCACTCAGATCCCTTTCTGGGCGCCCAACTCCTAGCCCCATTCCACCTTAGCCGGTCTGCTCCTCACAACACACATACCACCAGCCTGTGATGCCTTCTAAAGAGAAGCATCTAGATGTTTATTAACTGCAGTCTCAGTCTGAATGGGGAACTGCCTGCTGGTCTAAGGGGCAAGTGGAAGGAAGCTGCGGACTACATTTCCCCGAATCGGATGTTAGATTGAGAGTTGCAGGAGTGGCCCCAAAGATGCATGATCTGATAGAAAGCTTTACCTGAGCTTCACCATGGAGGTCATAGCATGCTGGAGGCCCCTCTCAGCACTGAGAAAGGTAGAGAGTGCAAAGCTGGGTCCAGAGGCCTGGGTTCTAAGCTCTGAGCCCTCTACCAGATCCTTGTAGGTCCCTCTCAGTGGCTAGAAGAGGCTTTTGTGGTAATTAACATGCATTAAGCACCTACTGTTTGCACCATCTCCTGTGCCCGTTAAAAAGCAGAGAGTTTTTATTTCTTCCTCACAAACTCTTCTTTGTGTACGGTGGAAATGAACACTGATTATCATCCAGACACAATAAAATCCGGATACAGGCAATTAAACAGGGCAATGACCTACCCACTTGGTAGGCTGACCTGTTCTTGCTCATTCCAAAACACTATTCAGACAGCAAGATAAATCAGTTAATTTTTTTCCACTCTTAAATCATTAAATTAGTCAGAAAGGAAAAGAAAGAAGAATAACATGCAAACATCCTTGGTAGAAGTTAGGACCCGGCTCCCGCCATCTGCTTTACTCTGGTGCTGGTTTCACTCCCATTCCCTGGCGCTCTGAGCTATCTGTTTCAGCTTTTGGCCAGTAACAAACTGCTCTTTAGAATCCAGCTGTTAATTGCTTCTGTAACAGCCCTTTGCTCAGTCTGTACACTAAGCATCCTTTACAGTTTCTCTTTTCTGTTACTTAAGGTGTACCCCAAAATACGCCAGACTCTGCACTCAGTGCTCTTCTTGGAGGGGCTGATGAGATTGATTGGTGAACACTTACAACACACACGCAGAACACACACAAAGTAACATGAAGTGAGCAGGCTTATAAAAAGTCACGCCATGGAGCTAGGCTATATTTAATATGCTGTCATTGGTTTGCATTTAAAAGGACCAAATTATCTATTGTTGAAGGTGGTGGTGGGGAAGACTGAGGTGGGGAGAGCCTTCTGACTTCAAGTAGGTGTCATAGTCGACTTCCCGTGGTGGTTATTGGTATCCCTCCCTAACTCAGTGCTCAGCCACATTATGGTGGTGGTTTTGAAAGCAACCACAACAGGAGTCTTTCCAATAAGTTAACAGGAGTCAGGGCATTCTCTCCCACTGTGAGAGCTTGTGGAGAAGCACACAGCAGTGCCTTGCAGCTGACCATGCATCTCCCCCTTCTCTTCCTACCACCCACCATGTAAGATATCTTCCTGACCATACAGCCTAGCATTAGACCTCAGACCCTAGAAACCTCAGAACTTATTTCATGTATATGTGTATGTGAGCTGGCTGTGGAGGCCCGAAGCAGGCATCAAGTTTCCTGGATCTAACTGGAGTTATAGGCATTTGTAAGCAGCCCAGTGTGGGTGCTGAGAACCAAACTTGAGTCCTCTGAAGATCAGAAAGTATTATTATCTGTTAAGCCATCTCTCTAGCCCCAGGTTCATCCTTTCTACAAAAATACAAATGTACTACAACACCAAAAACAGAACTCCCATGTGCTGTGCTCAGCACTGCCCAAGTGTGTCTTCACTTCTGCAAGCTCACGCAGTCCTTATGACACAGCTGGACGTACGAGTGTTCTCATCTTCAAAGTCGTGTGTGTGTGTGTGTGTGTGTGTGTGTGTGTGTGTGTGTGAGAGAGAGAGAGAGAGAGAGAGAGAGAGAGAGAGAGAGAGATGTACTCACGGTTCAAATGAGAACTGATACTGGCAGATACAAGACCAAGGGGGCCACCTGCAACCCCCAAGAGTCCATAGGATTACTACCCCACAAAAGGATGGAAACCCAAGTTCAAACGTTGAGACCAAATGAATTTTATGGAGGCTTTGTGCTAGAAAGGGTTCTCAGCGGCAACAAAAGTTATTTGGGTTTAGAAGACAGCTCAACAGACAAGAAAAGCAAGCAAACATCAGGCATGGTGATGCACACCTTTACTCCCAGGACTCAGGAGGCAGAGGCAGGTTGATCTCTGTAAGTCTGAGGTCAGCCTGGTCTACATAGTGAGTTCCAGGACAGCCAGAACTACACAGAGAATTTGTCTCAAAAAAAAGAAAAGCAGCCGAGTGGGGTGAGCCCAGCCTGAGTACACAATCACCCTCTTACCACAGAGCCTTTCTCCAGTGAAGACAAACAACAAGAAGTACTACAGATGCTTAGAAAAAAATATCCTTAGAGGCTCACAGCTGAACAACTAAAGAGCCAACCCTCAGTTCATCAAAGCTTGGTTGCTGCCAAAGCAGACCCTCAAAGATCTCACCTCTCACCCTGGCAAGTACAAAAAGGCCTGAACACTCACTGAAGGGAGCAGGGCATGCCGGCATCCGGCATGCTCAGTGTGTGTGTGTGTGTGTGTGTGTGTTGTGGTGGCTCGTGTCCTGCACACTCACTGTAGGGGGGTGCCAGTGTGGCAATTCTTTTAAGCTTTTTAAGCAGTCTAGCAGGTAGAAATTGTTGGTGGAAAGAAACATTTTGTGATGGTTTGAGATGGCTCTGACAGATCTAGCACACAGTAAAGGCTGACGGCAGGTCTGTAACCTTACTTGGGGAGGAGTGGGGATGGAACAGCAGAGAATCAGTGACAGATCCCTGGAGCTCTGAGTTCAAGGAGAAACCCTGTGTCTAAGGGTAGAGAGTGTGTGGAAGACCACGGACGCTGACTATTGGTGTCCACTGGGAACCACACCCAAGAACTTGGATACACATCTCTGAGAAACTTTTTGCCTTCAGCCCCAGAGACACAGCCTATCACAGTGAACAATAGATGTTTTTATTTCTTATTTCTTATGGGAAGAAAGCAGCCATATCCCACCAGCAGTTGGACATCAGGCCCGGCCTTTCCTTCTGATACCTAAGAGAGAGAGAGTTGAATCCACTTCCCTTTTCCCCAATTTCTTTTGTCTTTGCTTTTCCAGGGAATGAATCAAGTCAGTCAACAAGTATTTATGGAGCACCCACACATCGCAGAGGCGGGTAAGGGGAGCCAGGGGCTGCTGGAAGAAGCCCAGGCCAGCTTTCACTCGAGACAGTTAAAGGAAATGTCTGTCCTCAGGCCAGGTCTGAACAGGGGCTACAAGGAACCGACTGCCACCCTGGGTGGGTTTATTCTGGACCAACCACTCATTTCTGGCTGGGCTGCTTCTGTTATCAGAAAGGCCAGCGTGGGCGGATCAGCCATGTCTGTGCACATTTTTGGAGAATGGCAAGCACAGTG
The DNA here is from genome assembly GCA_019843965.1 of Rhynchomys soricoides. Classification (NCBI taxonomy): domain Eukaryota; kingdom Metazoa; phylum Chordata; class Mammalia; order Rodentia; family Muridae; genus Rhynchomys; species Rhynchomys soricoides. The sequence goes on along the minus strand of JADRCH010000043.1, from coordinate 11,560,501 downwards.
CTAGAGATCTTGTAGTTGGAGGAATGGGGACTGGGGGCTGGCTGAAATCCTGTTCTCCAAATCCCCAGTGTGTGTGTGTGTATGTGTGTGTGTGTGTGTGCGTGCGCGCGCGCGCGCGTGTGTGTATGTGTGTGTGTGTTCCCCAGCAACAATCAGAATCAGCTAAACAAATGTTGTCAGATGTTCACCATTTTCTCCTCTGCAAATGTAAATGCTCAGCAGCTGTCTGGGAGAGGCTAGGAAAATCTGGGGTTCATGGAAACAGCCTCTGTAGGTCCTGTTCCTCTCACACTTAGAAACTGGGCACCTTGGCTTTACACCCTGCTATTCACAGCATGCACATCAGCCAGTGGTCTGAGCATCTCTTAAGTGGTTAAGAGCACAGGTTTGTTCTTCCAAAGGACCAAGGACCAATTGTCAACCCCTCCATAGCAGCTCACAGCTGTTTGTAAACGAGGGAATCTGAAACTCTTTTCTGCCCTCTGAGGGAACCAGGCATGCATATACTAAGTGCACAAACATATATGCTGTCAAAACACCCATACGCACATGAGCAGATTGGACGGATGAATGGTCAGACAGACAGATGGATGGACTGACAGGCAGGCAGGCAGGAAGACAGACAGACAGACAGACAGATAAATAGAAATGGGAGGGGTAGAAATTGAGGCTCCAATCTGCAATCCCTTGAGCAACTTTCCATGTAACCGAGCATGGAGAAGCACTTCCAGATAACCAAGAAATGTCACCACTAACCTAAGGTTTCCTACAGTCACATTGGGATACACCTGACTTACATACAGATTGTTGGGGAGAAGTGAACAGGCTCTCTAAATCTACTCACAAAATATCTAATGATTTATAAATATATAACTAGTCTTGATTTGAAAATAAGTCACTGGAAGGGCCTGATTGTTACATTTTGTGGTTTTGGTTTTTCAAATTGTTTTGGTTTGTTTGGCTTCACTAGATAGCCCTGGGTGTCTTGCAACTTCCTAGACTAAACTCACAAAAACCTTTGTGGCCCTGTGCTGTGATCACAGGTGTATACCAGCACCCCAGTTTGTTTTTCAGAGACAGGCTTTAATATAGCCCAGGTCGGCCTTGAACTCCTGATTCTCTGGCTTCCACTTTTCAAGTGCTGGAATTATGGGTTTATAGCACCACACCTGGCCAAAAAAAATTACATGTTGTTTGACCTCAGAAGACCTATTTTTCTTTTTTTTTAAGTGTGTGAATACGTGTGCATTCATGCCACAGTGCATGCATGGAAGAGGTCAAAGGACAACTGTGAGGAGTCAGTTCTTTCTCAGGTCACTGGGCTTGCTTAGCAGGCACCTTCTCTGGCTGAGAGCTCACAGAACCCCATACCTCTCACCACAAAGCATCCTTTCATTTCAACTTTAAGGACTGGAGAGCTCTTAAATTCCCCAGGGATGTTTGAATGACCTGCATGGTTACAGTTAGAATCCCAGCATCTGGGGAAGTCACCGCAAAACCCCCCACATATAAATATGGTGATTTTAATAACAAATAACACATTTGGAGACTGGGATAAGTATGCTGGCAGAGGGAGCCACCGAAGATGTTAATTTGCATGTTCACAAAGGAATGGGATCCAGCTGCAGCATTCATGCCTAACTCTGTGGGGCCACAGGACACATGGACAACCTCATCACGGGCATGCTCCACAGTTAAAGCTTATTTTTAAACCCCTCAACATTTTGGCAAAAAAAACCCCAGATTCTACTGAAGAATGGAGTTGATTGTTCCATAAATCCTAAAACAGTGTGAGTAGAAAAAAAGTTCATGTAGGTTTTGCAAATTAAATAAAAATGTCTAAATCAATTAGAAGCAAACTTTCTTAAACTACTCACCTGGGGGCAGAACTTCCTTCCCTGCATCTGTCTTAGAAGGTTTTGGGAATTTAAGGAATTGGCTCTAGCATAACTGTCTATCTAACACATTCTGATTTTTTGGGGGGGGTTGGGGGGTGGTTGGAGACAGGATTCTCTGTAGCTGGCTGTCCTGGAACTCACTCTGTAGACCAGGCTGGCCTAGAACTCAGAAATTCACCTCCCAAGTGCTGGGATTAAAGACGTGTACCACCACTGCCCGGCCCACATTCTGATTTTTCTAGACTTGTCTCAGCATTTAAAATAAAATGCGAAAATTATGTTAGACTAAAATAAAGGAAGATAAATCTAAGCTCACTGTGGCCATACATGTCTATAATCTAAACACCGGGAGGCTGAGGCTGGAGGGCTGCAAGTCCAAGGGTAACCACTGATCAATAGTGAGGCTTTGTCTCAAAAAACAAACCAAGATCCAGTATGGTGGTGCATGCCTTTAACCACACTTCTCAAAAGACACAGGCAGACAGATCTCTGTGAGTTCAAGGCTGGTCTGGCCTACATAATGAGACATTGCTTCAGAAAACAAGGCTCTGAGCTGGAGAGATGGCTCAGTGGTCAAAGCACTGGCTGCACCTGCAGAGGACCCAGGTTCAAGTACCAATATCTACATGGTAGGTTTCACTGCCTGTAACTCCAGTTCCAGAGGATCCAACACCCTCTTTTGGCCTCTGTGGGAACCAGGCAAACATGTGATACATAGACATATGCATATAATAATCATAATAGACTATACTTCTGAAACGACCTTATATGAATGGCTGTCCTTGTATATGGGTAGATTTTAGTAGTAACAACGACCATCACAACCACAACAGGCTATGTACTGGTTTGAACATCTTTTTTTGTTATTCCGGTAAGCTTGAAATCTGTTCTGCTTTCCTTTTTGACAAATATCATGACCAAAAACAGATTGGTGAAGGAGAAGGTTCATCTCATTCTACATTGCCGTGTCACAACCCATCACTGAAGGGACCCAGGGCAGGAATCTGAAGCAGAAATCATGGGAGACCACAGCTCTCTTAGGCTCACACTCAGCTAGTTCCCTTATACTGCCCAGGGTCTTCTATTGGCTCTGTGCAGGATGGGCTGGACCCTACTACATCTATTAAGACAGTTAAGACAACACTGCCCACAGGCCAACCTGATAAAGATGGCTATTCACTGGAGGGGCTTTTTGAGTGGTTTTAAGCTGCATTAGTTGAGGCTTGTTGCTAACAAGGACAGTTCAATGCTTCCTTCAACACAGATGGAGTCTGCTGAGCCATTTATGAAATAAATACTTCCTTAAACAGTTTTGAACAAAGAAGGGGCCTCTGGTATGCATACCATCTCAGTAGGGCAATTAAATAGGACCTGGTAATAGAAGTGTTGGCTTGTTTCATTTTGAAGGAAATGGCCACCAAACCCTCCTGCTCAAATAGAATGTATCCTACCAAAGCCTGTTAGTCACCACCTTTGCTGGCCAACCTTTCAATGAGGCTCCATGTATTGGACGGTGGAAGGACAGCCACGATGTCCTTATCCCCTGATTTCATGAGATAAGAACTGTTTTGAGAGTTACATGCTTGGGAGCCCCGAGGATTGCAGTTTGACCAGCTCCCTTGGCTAATGTGTTAGTAATAAAGGAGAGGATGGGGGGGGGGGGTTGCCAGTAGCAAAGCGACTACTTCCTCGGCCTCAGCCTTGAACAGCTAGGTGTAGAAGACAGGAGACCTCGGGTCTACTCAATAGGCCATACCAGATGCACTCCTAATAGTCTTAAAACTATGGCAGATCTACTGAGACAATGGGTGTGAGTCACATGTGTGCCCATCTGGAGTATGTAGGTAAGGCTGTGTGTGTGTGTGTGTGTTAGTTCTGGACCATCTTAGATGGTGTGGTTGGTCTCTCCCTTGTTCTTGTCTCCCTAGCTCTCCAACAAGCTTGCCTTTATGATTTGTTTGGTTTTGAGGTAGGGTCTCACTATGTGGCTCTAGCTGGCCTGAGTCTCACTGTGTAGAATAGGCTGGCCTCAAACTCCTACAGATCTGCCTGTGTCTGCCTCTGTCTCCAGAGTGCTGGGATTAAAGGTGAGAGCCAGCTCTTGCCTTTATATTTTAGCCTGTTAGAATCCACAAAGCAGTAGACTCCATTACAATCTTACTGAGTTTTTCTTTGAAGGCAGCTGAAGTCTCCTTAGGTCTGAAAGCTTAGGAGTTGTTGGAAACTGAGACAACCTGCTCCCCTCCCCCAACCACCACCTTATTGAGTTATCCATGTCAGTTTTCTCCTGGAGCAAGACTAAGCCACATCTGGAGGCCAGATCTACGCTGCCACTGAAGGCAATAAATAACAATGTGACATGAAGTCCACCCTGTGTGCCATCCTATCTGAATGCAATAGTCGGAAGAAATAACGGCCTGCCATCAGATGGAGATCTCCCCATGCCATCTCAAGGCAATGCTGTGCTGCCTGGGGCAGCGGTGGGTACGTGGCCTTTTGCTGGTGGCTTCCATTTGACCACACCCCTCCAGGGGATGGATATTCATTGGCCCATAAAGAGATCCTTGGGCCTAATGCTGTAACATGAAATTCACCATATGGTCCTTTTCCAGTCTTATTTGCACTGTAGCCTGCCAGAAGCCTGTTTAGTCAACTTACACCCTTCCCCCAAATGGAAGAAGGCATGGTGTGACGCCTGGCATAGAAACTCGACTTCAGCCCTTAACTACCAGAAAAGAAGCTCCTAGGGCCTGCGCCCTTACGCCAGTGGTGGACCATAGCCAGCCTGCCTGCTAGCCATGGGAACCTGAACCAGGAATACACTGGTGTGTCTAGATCCAGTTTCAAGTGTGCTGGGACTTGGGAGAGCTCCCAGCTGTATTGGAACGCTAAGTCTATTTTTTGTGGGCAGCAACGACCTGCTTTTGCCACAACACTGTCCCAGCTTTAGTCTCCTTCTTCAGCTTCTGACTCGGGTTCTTTTTCCTTTTTGCCCAACCCCTGGAAGCCAAGCGTCCAGTCCCGCGAGCTGGCTGTTCAGTCGGCCCTGTTCCGCAGTTCTCAGTCTTTCTTCTAGAAGGAGTGAAGGCTGCGATGCCTGCTAGGCAACCATGCCTTTTCTCTTCTCTCATTCCCCTGGGATCTGCTGCTCTGGGCTAATGGTTTCCTGGTGGCTCTTTACTGACTTCATCCTACTCACCGGATGCCCCCAAAGCATCTCAGTCTCCTGAGCATTTCCTCAGGACCCAGATCCTTCTACTGCCTTCCCTACTTCCGGCAATGGCTCCTCCTTCCTTCCTGTTGCTCAGGCAGCATTCCTGACTCTTCCTTCTCCCGCACTCTATGCTATCTGCGCACAAGTCATGTAGCTCTCTCCCTTCAAAACAGACCTACAATCTGGCTTTTCCTAGCTTCTATTCTACACATCCCCATTTCTCTCGCACTGTCCGTGACTAGCTGGGTTTTCTACCTTGGCTCCTCTCTGCCTGTTTACCAGCTGTTGGAGAGCTCCAGTGAGGGTCAGATCACATCACTTCTTTACACAAGACCCCCACCCTGGTCCATCTCACCATGAGGCCAGAGTCCAGCGTGCTCTGTGAGGGAGCCCCTCAAGGGGCCTCCTGTTCATCTTTTCTGATTGCACCTTCTTCAAGGCCACCATCCAGACCACCCACAATGCTCCTTGCTTCCCAATCTGCCTGTCATGAGCCCACCTCAGGGTGTTTGTACTATGCCTGGAATGTCTTTCTGCCATGGGCCTATATAGCTTGTTCCCTTTCTTCTTTATGAAAAATCACTTTCAACAACACCTTTGAGAACTATCCATTGAGTGAGCGGACAAATGAAGCTTTCCCCTAAACTTTCACTGGTGACTGACTGGGGCTTCACAATGTGCATGGTTGCTGCTGAGTTGTTTTTATTTAAAAAGAGTGTAAGTGTGTGTGTGCGTGTGTGCACATGTGCGCATGCATCTCCCACCTCTAGGGATCGAGAATCACACTGTGGTCTGTAATTGGCATTAATGTCTCTCACAACTCACTTAACAAGACTGCAGAAACGTGTAACTGGCTCCTTAGGACGTTCTGTGTGTATGAAAAGTGATACACTATATATCTAGTGTCTCGTCAAGTGTGGCACCAGTACCTCAGCTTTCATTCTGGCCAAGTAGCTTCTCTCACACTCCAGCTTTCCCCTCCTGGGCCTTTTCTCTCCCTTTCCAGGTTCTCTTATGCTATTCAGACCCAGATTATTTCAAAACACTGGGTCCTCTGTGAATAATGTATAAACACTGCTTTCCCACGCAGAGCCACTGGACACACCCCCAGTTCTTCCTTAGACTTTGTACAGAGGTGTCATACAAGACTCTTCATGGATAAGGCACCAAAATGAATCGTTTGCAACTCAGAATAAGGCCTGGGAGTCTTGTCCACATTACCAAAAAGCTTCCCATCACCTATCTATAAGCTACAGTAGCTAGGTCGTCTCTGCAGCCTCTGGGTTGATGTAACCTTAAATACTTAAGGTTCTGAGTAGCTATAACATCTATTCAGTGGTTTCTTTTTTCTGTATATATGTAGCACTGGGGATTAGACCAAGGGCAATGGGTATTCTGGGCAAGTGCTCTACCATTGAATTAAATACGCTCCAAGCCTAGACTTGGCAATTTTATTTATTTATTAATTTGTTTGTTTGTTTTGTGGGTGGGGAGACAGGGTCTCACTATATAGACCATGCTGGGTTTGAACTTGCAGTCATTCTCCTGCTTCTGCCTCCCAAGTGTTGGGATTACAAATATGTGTCACTATACCCAGTTCTAGAATTAATATTTAAAACTGCAATAAAACTTATTATTAATAAACTGGGGGGAAAGGGGGAGGTGGATAACCAGAACTGAATGATACCAACTTTGCTTGGTCAGAGTCAGAAGAGCCTTGGCTGGAGGCAACTTAACAGTTACTCATGGCTGACACCTTCCCTGGTATTTTGGTGCACTGAGGTTTGTGAGGGGCCGGAGGCCGGGCTGTGACAGAACTGTAATCTAAATGAGGAAAGGGAAGGAAAACATGCCCTTTCGTTTAAGACCTTCAAGATTGCAGACTGTGAAGGAAGTCTGACGTAAACCAGCCTCATCTAACAACAGGGAGGCAGAAACGAGGGGAATCTGAGGTCTGGGTGGGGGAGGGGGTACTTCTTGAATGAGCCAGAGAATGAAGTTTATAAGAGGGAGAAACATAACACATCACTTTCACAGAGCCTGAGCAGAGGTGGCTGCTAGCAGGTCGGAAATGTACCAGATCCTTACCTTCTCCAGGGAGGGGAAGGGAGGGCCCAACAGAGTTCAGAGACTATGTCTCAGAGCAAAGCTGAAGGAGAAGGCAGGATGGGCAATGTTTGCACATCCGCTGTGAGGAAGGCCTACCAGGGTGGAGGGGAAGGTTAACAGATAAAGCCTGGAGAGCTGCATATGGGGTTGCCCTTGCTGTTATTTGGGGTATCCCACAGATGACGTGTGAATGTTCATGGCATGTGTGTTGCACATATGTGCTTGGGTGTGCACACCTGGGGAGATCAGAGCAGGACATCTGGTGTCTTCTTCTGTATCACTCTCTACGGTATTGTGAACAGGAAGTTCACTGGGTGATCTGTCAGAATTTACCTGCCTCAATCCCTCCAAGGCTGGCATTACAGGCACATGTGGCCATGCTTGTTTGGAAGTGGATGCTGGGAATTTGGCCTCGGTCTCACACTTGTGGTATTTTTGCCCACTGAGCCATCTCTCTAGCCTCAGAAGGGGAGAATTCAGAGTTTTCTCCATTAATTAATTTATTTATTCAATTTACATTCCAATCTCAACTCCCCCCTCCCCTCTCCTGGGGAGAATTCTTGAGCACGCTGTGTCTATAAGTAAAAAAGTGGAGACCCAAACTTCATCTGATGTGGAGTCCCATTGCTAGCCCCAGATGAACAGGAATGGCCAGGAGGATCCAGAAGCTAGAAGGTCTCTAGCCTTGTGGCAAAAGGGGAAGAATGCTGGGCACATAAATGAGGGAATCGTGGAGTTTGAGAAAGACCTACAGAGTAACACAACTCCTTCCCTCTGGGGCCTTGAAAGTAAAAACAGTCCGGTTTTAACTAGAGGCCCAGGTAGTGGAAGAAATTCCCATTGTCTTCTGAAATGTGTCTTAGATCTAAGTTTGTGCAGAGGGAAAGGACCGGGTTGGTTCTGAAAGGAACATTCATGGAGCAACAAGAGCAGGCTGTTCCTGGACACACGGAGTTATCCCGGCCCTCAGAGGGTTTAGTTACAATACTAAAAATAAATGGCGGCTACATTCAAATTGTTATTATTTTTAAGTTTTAAACCAATAAACTAAAAATATAGCTAGAGCCTAAATTATCTTACATGAACAAGGACTGCATAAAAACACATCCAATTCTCTGGGCCAAGGAGTGGAAGGAAGCCCCCACTCCCACCCCTGTTCCTTCCACTCCTTTCCTGTAGCCTTCCATCTGTAAGTCAATCAGCAAACCTCTACAGAGCTCCACCCTGGAGAAGGCACTGGGGCCAGACAAAGCACTCTTAAGAGGCAACAGTCATTTTCCAATTTTGTTTTCCCACACTACGAGAAGAAGCCAAAAGTGCTGAGCTCCAAAAGACACGCTGGGTAAAACAAAATGTTGCAGAGGAAGACAAACCCTTTTAAAGGGTGACCTTGGGTGTGCCCTTCCCAATCAAGTTAAATGTCACTGCTCTGAGAACTGGTACGTTCTGATTTCCTGATTTTGCAGAATTCCAAAGCTAGCAGAACAAATTCAAAGCCTCCAGTTTCCTTCCTTTCTCTATTTCCTTAAAAACAAAAACAAAAGTTACAGATTTCACATACCCATTAAAATCCAACTTGCCCCCAAAGTATCACGGGCTTTTACTGTTACTGTGGTTTAGGAAGGAAAAAAAAATCTCTCTCCCTTCCTCTCCCTGTTTGCAGGATTTTCTCCTTTTCTGCTGTTAATAGGCACTGAGCTGTGTCCCATATGGCTTAGTCTATAGTCGCTATTTATCGAATGTCACTGTCAATTGACACTGTCTGGGGATATTCCTCAGTCAGTCTTCCCACATCTCAGATGGCAACTGTGAGGTGGGGGTGATGCCTACATCACACCCTTGCCAACCTATGGCTCCCCAGTAGCCTTTAGAACTTCTAGGAGAAAGGGGCTTGCAAGGATCAGATCCTCTCTATCATGTGGTGGAAGGCCATGTACGTGTGAGGCTGCTGGGTACTTAAAATGATGTCCCATATGCATATACATACCCATCTTCCTAGGAAGGGCTGGGGAGATGGCTCAGCGGGTGATGGAGAGAGGGAGAGACTCTGTCGGAGAGGAATGAGACAGAGTGAGGGCAAGACCCTGGATGCCTTCTGGCTTCTGTGAGAAGGTAGAAACTTGCTCCCTCACACTTGTGTATGTGAGAGAGAAACAGAGAGGGAGAGTGATTGATTCCGGATATGGGAAGAAGGCTCAATTGATAAAACATCTGCCACATAAACACAGAGACTGACCTTGGGTCTTTAGAACTTCCATAAACACAGTCTAAGTATGTGTCTCCCCAGCACCGCAACCTACTGTGGGGAGGAAAATGTGGAAGAAATAGAGCCACCCCACCACCCCAGACAGCCCCAATAGGCTGTGCTGAATCACAGGATAATGCTGAGACTTTTGACTGGGAGGGATCTGCTGGTGGACTGCATCACAATCATGCATGTTCACACATGCTGTTATCTGTTTGCCTTGTGGTACTAGATATTTAGCCCAGAGGCTTACATAATGCTAGGCAAGCACTACCACTGAGCTACCCAGCCTCCAGCACTGATATACATTTAAAAACAATTATCTGACTACTGTGCAGAAAAGAGATAGTAAAAGGCTGCTTTTAGTTCACTTTTCTGTTGTGATAAAACATTGATCAAAAGAAACTTAGGACAGAAAGGGTAGGTCATACTCCATCACTGAAGGAAGCTGAGGCTAGAACTGAAGCAGAGACCACAGAGGAACCCTGCTTACTGGCTGGCTTCCAGTTTGCTTCGTTTACTATCTTCCACAACCAGGACCAGTCCTGTCCAAGGAAGGCACTGTCCAAAGGCTTGGGTGACCCCACATCAATCATTAATCAAGAGAACGTCTCACAGGCCTTCCCACAGGCCAGTCTGATGGAAACAGTTCCTAAATCGAAACCCTCTTCCCAGGTGACTCTGGTCTATGTCAAGTTGACATAGACCAACCAGCACAGAGTGGGCGGAGGCTGAATCCATAGGGGTCCTTGTTTGGAGGATTACATGCCCTATTTTCCTTTTTGGATTTACCTGCCAGATTGAGGTTCCCTGTATAATGCGTGTGGGCTCCTCTCAAATACTTGGGGACCCTCCCTGGGGTCCCCATACTCTCTTTTCCCAGCTGCTGTGAGGTTTCCTCTGGTCATCCAGAGTCCTCACTCTCTGATGTGGCCCCAAAGAGACAGGTCCTCATGCCCTCAGCACAGCGAGGACAGCTTCTTAGCTGTCTGCAGCGCTCTCCTGATTTTCCCCCCAGGAAACACCACAATACTACTGTGGAGGTAGTGGACTGGGTGTCTTCTCCTCCCCACTCTGTGATTTTTGCACAGATTTTTCGAGAACGGTGCCAGGTGGTAATAATATAATATGAGCTGAAGGGATAAATTGAAACTTGCCATCATCAGAATGGAAAGGAGCCCTGTGGGAGCACTGGATGTGGTGAGGCATCTGGGAGTGCTCAGTACTGAGTCTGTGGAAGGGAAGATGTTTAGTGACAGGAGACCTGGAAAGCAAGCGTCCACAGCCAGGCTGATGTTGGACAGCCCTCCTCTGGCTGCAGATATGGCAGATACTACCCTGATTTCCTAGCTCCTCTCTTTCCCACAAACCCCTCACAAAGCGTGAAGGATGCAGACAATTTCTGTGTTGCCCTTTTCTTCCATACTAGCTTAGGGTAGGATTTGTGTCTGAGTCTCTATCTCATCTTTTGCTGCCTCGGGCAGGAACTCTCCTGGGCATACAGCTGGGACCTCGTCATTACTTAGGTCTCTGCCTGACCTGGGACAGGGAATGAGAGTCTTTCCTCCTGTTGACCCCAGAGGCCCGGTGCTGTCCAGAGCGGAAACATCTCTCATCCGGAGTGCCATCACCTGCCCTGGCCTGCCTGTCTAATCTGGCCCTGTCAACCCAGGCTCTAGCATTTTTCATCCCCACTCCATCGCTCCAGCGCTGGTGAGCATGTGTCTTAGGAATGAGAAACCTGGGAACCTGTGTGCTCGCCTTTGTGTCCCATGCTCTGGGCCCTCCCCACCCTTTACAATCTGGTACCCTCGTCTCTCCCCCCACCTCTCCTTGTCTCAGCATTATCTTTAACTTTGTCCCCTGCCCCCTACTGTTTACACAGCTGCAGAATGAGGGGATGCAGCTTCTCCCTTTTGCAAGCCCTGGGTTAAATATACGTGTATTTCCGGCTCCCCACAACTCAGGCATTGGGAATGCTATCCAGGGACCCAACCTCCTGTAAATAGAAGTTATAGTGTGCTGCTAATGGCACTTTCTGGGGATGGAAAAGCATATTGAACCACTTACTGTGCATGACCTTATAGAGGATGCTGGTGTAAGCTTTCCTGAAGCCCAAGGAAGGGGCTGCTACTCCACAAATGTGAAGCTTCTGTGAAGCAAGTGACAGCCATAGAGACAGCCACACTGCAGACCTCAGGGTCACCAACGTTCCAGCCAGAAAGCACAATTAGAATGGAGACCTTTGAGTGGGGTATCCTGGAACCCAAGACATGGCTAAGTGTTGTGGGCACATAGAAATGAAAGCAAAGCAACCCAAACTGTCAAGGAATTCCTGTAGCATTCGGGGTGTCCTGCAGTGTTTGAAACAGTCATTTCTGGGACCACACTCCAGGGTAGATAGGAAAACTAAGCCAGATAGTTCTAGAAAGCACCACCTTAGCGAGAGCTGGCAGAGGCAGACTATCAGATTAATTTAGATCTAAAGAGAGGAGAGAATTAACAAGAGACCTGGAGACACCACCCTAATCTAAGGTCTCAAGAACACGGCATAGGACAAGCTGGTGCCTTGATGGTGTGGTGGTCAGCAGGCTTTGGATTTGTCCATTTCAGTCATCACAAATGTCCCTGAAATCCCTCACTTCTTTCTTGTCCTCATCATCCTCCAGTCCTAGAAAGCCGGGAGACTTACGAGGCATCTGAGACTAAAAGCAGAACTGTCACAGTCTTCATTCTGACATTCTTCAAGGAGCTGAGCCTGGAGCCTTGGTAAATGAACACACAACCCAGGGCACTAAGGCTCTCTCCTTTTCCACGTACAGAATCCATCAAGCTTCCCTTTCTTCCCTTTTCAACATCGGCTCTAATTTACTCAAGACCAGTCTTGAACTCACCAAGTATCTGAGGATGACCTTGAAGTTTGACCTTCCTGGTTCTACTTCCTGAATCTGTGGACTACGTAGTGTGCCACAATATCTGATTTGGTGTTTGAAATAAAACCTCGGCTGTCCTATATGCTGGGTATGTACCCTACCAGTTGAGCCATATCTCCGGCCACAAACATTTTATATTTAAGACGTTACCTCGCTTGTTTTATTCACTGGGTGGCCCCAGCAGAGGAGCTCAGAATCTTCAAGTTAACTTTGTTTTGAAACAGTCACTGAGAAATTTTGGGTTTTGCTGGGCATGGTGATACATGCCTGTAGTCTTGACACTTTTGAGGCTGAGGCAGAAGGATTGCTACAGGGCACGTGTCAGCCTGCCTGGCCTACATATCAAAACCCTGATGCAAATAAAGCAAACAGATAAACAGAATGTATGGGTCTCTAGGGATGCACTGGAAGGAGCACCATGTGGTAGGGAGCAACCAGGATCCTGTCCCAGGCCAGAGACCCCTCTACAGAAGAACCTGGGAAGACCTGCTTCTACAATCAAGAATCTGTCCATGACCCAGATCAAAGAATAGAGTCAGGAAAGCTCTGCTACTCTGAGCAGGGTGCTATAGGGCAATACAGGGCCACATATTCACCCACAGCCACAGGGCCTGAGCTCATTACTCCCCTCAGGGTTGCTAAAGTCATCTTGCCCTGACCTATGTAGTTGCTAGGCAGCAGAGTTTTGTTGCTGTCATCTCTAAAGGATGTATGACTAACACCTGGTTTGGAGGAGCACATCACAGGTATAAGGCCTAGCAGTCTCTTGGTCACTCACTGGACAGAAGACACATTGCTCATGGCGACACCACAAGGCCTATATTACTGGAATAGAAACCTCCTCCTTCCTGCAGTGTCTAAAAGCCCAGAGGATGATGGTAACCAACTGAGCACATTGTTAAGATCTGCCCTGTACGACAAGGAGATGGGGGGGGGGGGGGGGGGGGGGGTGGTGTGAATCTACAGTCAAAATAATGTTTGTTTGTTTGTTTGTTTGTTTTGGGTTAATATTGGTGTTTTATTTCTACTTAGTACATACCTCAGCTTAAACTGAAGGCAGATGAAAGCAAATCTGACAGCCATTTCCTTGCCCCTCTCTCTGCATCCAATAGTCACCAGTGGTTAACAGTATGGTGGCAACAAGTGGGTCAAAGGTCAGCCCCTCAGCCAGGGCTGGTTTCCATGGAGATGAGTCCTATTCATCTAGCACACAGAGCCTCTTCACAGCCACTTACACACAATTGAGCTATTACTGGGAGCCCAGGAGAGCCGTGTCTGGACCACAGTGCACTAGACAGGGCAGGGTTTAATGGAGCTGATTAAATGGTAGTCAGGGAATTACCCAGAGCAGGATTTGGGAATACCCTTCAGAAACAACTTAAATCCCCAAGCCTCATCCCCATTTCCCTCGCACAGCTCCCTTGAATAGAGTCTCCAGGACCAATGTCCCCTTCGGGCAGGACAATAGTAGTGTCTACATCCTGCTGCTTACCCCCCCTCTCTTCCCACAGCCTAAAGCTGAAAGGACAAACCCAGTCTGACCCTACACCTTGACTGTCCCACCTTTGGCTCTTTATCCTAACCTCAGTACTCAAGGGTGTTTGTTTTGAGATAAGAGTCTAGTTATGTAGCCCAGGCTAGACTCAAACTACTGTCAAACAAAGACAGGCTCTTGTCTCTGGTTGCCTCAGCCTTCCCAGTAGCTGGGACTACAGGCTTGTACCACCACACCAGCTTATGATGGCATTATTTAATTTTATTTTCTAATCTATAGAGATATCAACTCAAGACTAAGAATATAGCTCAGCTGATAAAAGTTTACCCTAGTATCATAGAAATGAGACATAATGGTACAGGGCTGTAATCCCAACAATCAGAGGATAGAGGCAGGAAGATCAGAAATTCAAGGTTACCCTTGGCTATGTGGGGAGTTTGAGACCAGCCTAGGTTGCATGAGACTGTTTCACAGAAAAAAAGATATTCTGGTTTCATTTCTGTTGCTGTAATAATATATCCCGGAAAGGGGGGGGAAAGGCAACTTAGGGAAAACAGAATTTAATTCAGCTTACAATTCCAGGGCATAATCCATCCACCATTATGGAAAAAAAAATCAAGACAGAACCTTGAAACAGCTAGCCATAGCCAAGATCGGAAAGAAACAAATGCATGCATGTTCACTTGTTTGCTTGAGTCTAGTGAATGGTGCCACCCACAGGGGGCTGGGTTGTCTCACATCAGTCTATTAAGAAGATCTTCCACAGATATACCCATAGGCTAACCTAATGTTGACAATTCCTCATTGAGACTTTCCTTCCAGGTGATTCTAGGTGGTGTCAAATTGACAGTTAAGCCTAACCATCACAGGTAATGAGTTCAAAGACTAACAAGCTGGATGGTGGTAACAGTACAGACCTTTGTTCCCAACACTCAGGAGGCCAGCCTGGTCTACAGAGTGAGTTCCAGGACAGTCAAGGCTACACAGAGAAACCCTATTTTTTTTTGGGGGGGGGGGGGGTTTTCCCTCATAAAAACTAATATGAGTGTGAAAACTAGAAACCACTGGAATCTTCCTCAATGACTGAATGATTGGATAAACGAGCTCATCCACACCACGGACTACTACATAGTGACGAAGAACCACAGCTCCAGGTAGCCACATGGACAGATATCCCTGAGAGAAGGAAGCAAGGCTCCCAAGGCTGCATATATATAAATCCCTAGATGTCATTCTGGAGAAGTCCAAACAATAGAGATAAAGACTAGAATTGCCAGAATTAATGGCTGGCTATAGGAGAACTACTGACTTTGAAGGGAACGACCATGGAATATTAGTATTCTGAAATTTAGAGCGATTTCTAATCTAAATGGTGATGCTAGTGTATAATTTGAAGCCAGGCGTAGCAGGGCACGCCTATAATCCCAATAATTGGGAGGCAGAGGCAAGCAGATCTCTGAGTTCCAGGACAGCCAGAGTTTCACAGTGGGACCCTGTCTCAAAAACAAAACAAAACCAACCAACCAACCAAACAAACAAACAAAACAAAACAACAACAAAAAACAGTTGTATAATTTGTTACAACTCCAAAAGTTAATTTTATATATGTCTTATGTGGGTATGCATGTTTCTGCTGGTGCACATACGTACAAGGATGTGCATGCATATGCTTGCACATGGGTATTGAGGCCATAGGTCATCTCCAGGTGTTGTCCAGAATGTTTTTTGAAACAAGGTCGTCCCCCCACCCCTGGCCTGCAGCTCACCAAGAAGGCTAGGTACAGCAGCAGGCTTTCCATCTACGCATTTCCCCTTCCTGGCACCATGCCTGGCTTTTAAGAAAAACTGGGGGCTCAGGGCTTGAACTCTGGTTCCTATGACTCTATGGCAAGCATTTTCCTGATATTTTCTGTCTCTCCAGCCTCTGTGGTGCATTTCACAGATGCTTTGACTTGAGCTCTTCAGAGCACAAAAGAAACAGTGCTGAGTCTTCAGGCTGGGATAACACAGACATCTGCATTGTCCCCCAAGTTACAGCTGCGATCCTGTGAGCACAGTGCACTGCTTTTAACTATGAACTGCTCCCTGCAGCCGGGCAAAGGTAAAAATGAATATTAAAAATCAAAAGAATGAGGTGCTGATGGATACAGACATCCACTCTAATGTCTGCCAGAGTCGGGTAGATGTCATCAGGACCTATGGTTTTGGGTCTTTATCCTAAGTATGCTATGGAAAGATAGTCCTTAATGAGAACAGAAAATAGCAGAAAGGGTGGGCCAGCAAGAAGGCTCGCTCAGCAGGCAACGGCACTTGCTTCACAAGCCAATGACTTGGGTTCAACCCCTGGAACACACAAGAAGGTTCCACAGAGCTGTTCTCTGACTTCCACATTGGTGTCTTGTACACACACGTACACAATAATAATAAAAAAAATTAAAAGGGGGAAAATAGCATAAAAAATAATGTGAAAGTAGCAGCTATGATCTCCAGAGTTAATGCCCACGCGTTGGACTGGAGAGAGCAAATGAGTCACATGGAGGGTTCCCAAGACACTCGTGTTCCTGCTGTGGCCAATGTTCAGAAGAGCCTCGAACCCAAAGAAGTGTAAATCACTATCTGATGAGTGAGAAATACTCCTGAAGGCAGAAGCTTGTAGAAAATCGGATTAACGAGAAATGGAGAATAAATCCACGGGGAGAGTTACACAGACTGTTCATCTAGGCCAAGTATCATGAAACAGTTCTGAGAGATTTAAAATAGCATCAAAGGCTGGAGACAAACAGCTCTGTGTTTGAGCACCTCAGGATGCCTGAGGCCTTGGGTTCCATATTCAGTAACACAACACACAGGGCTGGAGGGATGGGTCTTGGTTTGCTTTCCATTGCTGTGATAAAGACCAAGACCAAAAGCAGCTTGGAAAAGAAAGGGTTTATCTGGCTTATAGGTTATAGTGCACCACGGAGGGAAGTCAGGGCAGGAACTGAAAGAACCTGGAGGCAGGGATTGAAGCAGAGGCCACGGAGGAGTGCTGCTTACTGGCTTGTTCCTTGTGGCTTCCTCAGCCTGTGTGTGTGTGTGTGTGTGTGTGTGTGTGTGTGTGTGTGTGTGTTGTTTTGTTTTTCTTTACACTTGCCTAGGGATAGCACTGCCCTCTGTGGAATAGATGCTTCCACATCAATCATTAATCAAGAAAGTGCCCCACAGACTTGCCTATAGGACAATCCAATTGAGTCACTATCTCAACTGAGGTTTCTTCTCAGATGACTTTAGCTTGTGTCAAGTTGACAAAAAAACAAAACTAAACTAAACCAAACCCTAAGCAGCACAGTGAGGAAAGGCACTTACCTGAAAGCCTATTTACCTGAGACCAATTCACAAAACACCCATGGTGGAAGGAAAGAACTGACTCCCACAATGTGTCCACCCGTCACCACACTTGGGTGAGGACCTGTCCACATATAGTGCAGGCAGCCCTGCTTGGCACCTTTTTTTTTTTTTTTTTTAAAGATTTACTTCTTTATTTCATGTATATGAGTACACCACCATTGCTCTCTTCAGACACCAGAAGAGGGCATCAGACCCCATTACAGATGGTTGTGAGCCACGATGTGGTTGCTGGGAATTAAACTCAGGACCTCTGGAAGAGCAGTTGGTGCTCTTAACCACTGGGTCATCTCTCTAGTCCCCTGCTCGGCACTTCATTTAATAGCATTAACTCACTGAATCTGAACTGAAAACTAACAGGCAAGGGTGGCTAAGAGTCTCTGATGCAGATAAGGAAACTGGGGTGCAAGGAAACTTTCTGTCTAAGCCTCCTGATAGGATTTGAACTTCCATTGACCAGAGAG
Source organism: Rhynchomys soricoides (assembly GCA_019843965.1). Classification (NCBI taxonomy): domain Eukaryota; kingdom Metazoa; phylum Chordata; class Mammalia; order Rodentia; family Muridae; genus Rhynchomys; species Rhynchomys soricoides. The sequence continues at coordinate 11,542,759 of JADRCH010000043.1, read as the reverse complement.
AGAGTCTTCACATCTAACCCCTACACTCCTCTGGGAATGAGATGAAGAGATCGGGGTGAAGATTAACAGAGATGAAACTGTAGTGCAAGCTTTCTACGGGTCAGGGTGGACCGAAGAGTGTATGGAGACAGAATATGCCACATGCATGGGTTCCCCCCCAAAAGGAGGTTGCTGTTTTCCATGGTGCCTGGGGATTGCTTTGGTCTGGAACACACTGTTCCAGATGGTCTGGAGTAAAATACAGGCTCCAGATATTCAAAATCATGTCCAGAGGGCCCTCTCTAAGGAGTGATGGGCCATCAGTGGATGAGGGGGGGAACTCAGTATGCTCTGGGCTGCTATCACTGCAGGTGTTCCAGCAGACGCCAGACAACAAATTGTTGGCCCAGATAACCCTGAGATCTCAGCTCATGATTAATTACTCTCAGATGCAAACAACCCCTTCGCCAGCATCCTGGAAGGACACACAAACAAGAAACCCAGTCTTCTTACTCAGAGAAGAAATACCAACAAGGTGCGTTGGTATTTCCATTTCCAGGAAAACAGACTTCACTTACAGAGTGTTCTTGCTGGTTAGCTCAGCAAACTTCCCAGCCTGCAAGATCCCCGCAGATGTTGCAAAGGATTCTCCATGTACCCTATAACATTTCCAGGAACATTTATATGCTCTTTCCCCTGCAATACAGCATTAAACCTGAGGGGACTAAAAGTCAAGGGATCTGTCCAAGTGCAGGCTAAGTGTCTGGAATGCTTTCGGTATGGAATGCTTGTTCCATACTGAAAAATGGAACAGCAAATTAGAAGGTGCTATGCAGCTGTCCCTCAGGCTTTCCCCTGGCGACACTGCAGAAAAGAAACAGACACTGAAGCTATTAGTTGTTGTTGTTTTTAAGGACTTATAATAATAATCAGACTGATTGTTTCTAGTAAAGGGTCTACACACAAAAAGAGTGCCATGTGGGGGTAAGGGAGAAATAGGTTTCAGTTGAAGTTCAATAGAACAGTTGGCTCAGAAATAGCCTCGTCATCCAGCTCCCTTACAAAGGGCACAGGACAGAGATTTAATTATTCCTAGTTATATGTTTGATGAGCCCAAGTATGGGAAGCTATTCTAGGGTAATAATTCTAAAATGCTTGATACAGGACCGGGAAGGCTCAATGGGTTAAACGCTTGCTGTGCATAAAAGAAGACCTGACTTTGAATCCTCAGAACCCATGTAATAGTAAGTAACAGGCAGTGATAGCTCATGTCTGTAATCTCCCTATGGCAAAATGAGAGGTAGAGAAGCCAATAGAATCCCTGCTGTTAGCCTGGAGTAGTCAGTAGTCAACAAGAGACATTGTCCCGCACAAGGGAGAAGGTGAGGACGGACAGATGAGGATGTCTCCTGACCTCCACACATGCTACAAGCTATGGACATGCAAGCAAGGGAGGGAAGGACAGAGGGCTGTGAAGATTTCCAGGCTCCTCATTCATTTGCTATGTTGAGCTACATAAGAACACACCTGCCCATGTTCGCAGTATGCCCCTGGCCCTCCCAGATTCTCTTTCCATTCATTTAGTTTTTAAGACAAGGTCTTGCTGTGCAGTCCAGGCTGGACTTGAGCTCAAAATAGTCCCATCTCTATTTCTCCAGTTCCTGGGATTATAGAAACATTCTAGATCAGGCATTCCTGGATACCTTACAAGCGCTCCTCCGTTTCCTCCCCCACCCAGGTCTCAATTTCTTGCTTTTTAAAAACCTCATTTATTGTTCTTATTCTTGGGGATGGGTGGGACACATGGAGCAGATGTGTGGAGGTCAGAGGACAGCCTTGTGAAACTGGGCTCTCTCCCTTAACCAATGAGGTCCTGGGATTCCACTCGGGTCGGCAAGCTTCCACCGCAGGTGCTTAACCTGCTGAGCCATCGCTACGCACCAAGATCTCAATTTTTAAGAACAGCAATTAACTTGCTCCTCTCAATCTCTTCCTCCATTCCTCTGACTAAATCCCTACCACTGTGAACTCCTTGAAGGCACCTCAGAGGCCCCACGCCATTCCTGGCCCCTGAGTTCTTTTCCCTGGTCCTTCTCAAAGTCCCCACCTGCAATGGATTCGACTTACTGTTCTCACAAGAAGCTCCATTCCCACAAGCCTGGGGCTTTATCATTTCTGCATCTCAGTTCCTCAGACACTGCCAGACTGCCTGGAGCTGCTCCTTCATTATTTGTTGAATGAAAAACAAATACCAGAATACCACAAAAAATGTTTATAAATCAAAATTCAAATATTTACTTGGAAACCTGTCCATAAAGGCAGATTCACAGAAGGCAAAGCACATATAAAATACGTAATAGTTATGTGTGGTAGAACACATTTATAATCCCAGCACTCAGGAGGATCTGGAGTTGGGGACCAGCTTAGACTATACACACCTCAGAGCAAATCCTACCTCAACAAAAGATGGGAAAGTAGAGTAATGGCTTAAGACTGTCCCTAACTCTGAGATGAAGTGGCTCTTCCTTTTTTGTCATTGCTGTTATAAAGGTGAGTTAGGTGAGTTTCTTCTTCAAAGATATTTTTGTGGTACAAAGTAGAGAGAGGACCATCAATTGGTTTAGTGTAAAGGTGTTTGCCCCAAGCCTGACCACCTTAAGTTTGATCATCAGGACACGCATGGTAAAAAGAGAACTGAAGTTGTCCTCTGCTCTTCACCCACATACCATTATGCTCGCTCATGTGGGAACGCACACACGCACACACACAAACAATGCACACACATACATGCACATGCATACATGCACACACATACACAGGCACACACGAACACATGCGCAGGCAAACATTTTTTTAAAGACAAAGAAGATCCTACTAAGCTCTCACACTGCCATCCTGTAAACATTTTGAGATGTGTGTGGATCAGGAAATCCACAACTGGGGTCCAGAAGCTGACAGATGGATGGATCAGACCACAAGAGCCTGAGGTGGAAGCACTTTGTGTGTTTCTGCATGGAAGTATCTCAAAGCCTCCTTGAGCTACCAACACCTTCACTCAGGCAGAGAAAGTGCCTCAGACTGGTGGGCGGAAAGGTAGCAGAGAGAATATCAGAACATGGCTGCAACCATTCTAACCACTGAGAAATGAGACCCTGTGTTCATTCTGGGAGGATGCTTAGACAAGGTTACAAGGACAGTGGAGAGGGTGGAGAGATGGCTTGGCAATTAAGTGCACTTATGACTCATTTGGTTCCCAGCTCCTGGGCTTCTATGGGCATCTGAACTTTCGTGCACACACCCACAATCAGCATACATAGTGATACATGTGCACCCGCGCGCGCGCGCACACACACACACACACACACACACACACACACGTTTTACAGTCCTAGGGCTTGAACTCAGGGTCTTGAGATTGGTGGGTATTGAGTTACATCCCCAGGACCCTATACATATTTTTAAAGAAAGGTTACATAGAAAAGGAATAGCTGGTATCAGGGCACCAGTACTGTGGTCTAGGCTTAAAGCCCACAAACTATGCCCCGTAGAACCAGTGAAAGGACAGTGATTGAGAATGAAAGGGCCCCAGGACCAAGTAGCTAGCAAGGGACAGAAAGGAGAGAAGGCCTGGAGAATGGGAACTGTGGGAGGACAGGGTCTGTAATTAGAGATTTCCTGCAAAATCTGCAAGTGCCAGATACAAAGAGGGACAGCACAGCCAATGAGTGGCCAAGGCTTATCTTTAAGCACAATTTCTTTGGGCAGTGGTGGCTCACGCCTTTAATTCCAGCACTTAGGGGAACAGAGACAGGCAGATCTCTATGGGCTCAAAGGCAGCCTGGTCTACATACAGAATGAGTTCCAGGAGAGCCAAGGCTACATAGGGAAATCCTGGCTCAAAAACAAAACAAAACCAACAAACAAAACAAACAACAAACCCAACCAACCAACAAACAAACATCCAGTTCTCAATGTTGTCTTGTCCTGTGTTGTGCTAGCTATTTCCAGGTCAGAGTTAGGAAACAAACACGGAAACACACACACACACACACACACACACACACACACACACACACTTGTGTTTATTCTTTTGTTTTCAGTCAGAACTTCCAAGATTCTTGTCAGTTTCAATCCTTCCTTCCTTCCAGCTTGAGAAATCTGCTTCTGTGCCACCAGTACAATCACTTACTTATGACACTCAAAATGCAGATAACAGCTCAGAGTAACACTCACTGCCTCGTCAGCAATTCAGCTCATGAAAACACTTTAAGGGATTGGGGTATCTTTTAATTCTTATTCTCTATTTCACTAGAGATTTACAAATCTCTGTGTTTGTACAACTAGGTCTTGCACAGGTCATTGATTTCCAACCTGATTTAAGTCCTTGGGAACTTGCAGCTAAGCTGTGACGCCTTGCCTTCTCTTGGCTGGTAAACCAGAGCAGAGATCAACCACAGCAGACACCTGACTCTGGGCTCTGCTCCAGGCAAAGTTAAACACCTTCCACAGCAGTATGGAGGAGTGCTGCTCTCCACAGGGGACCTGGAGCAGACCTCTATTTTATACACAGGCACTGCCCAGACTTTGACAGAACTCCCCCACAGGTGATTGGCTGGAATCTATTGAAGAAAATCTAGCATTTCATACTCTGTGCTCGTGGGCGCATGTGTGCGTGTGTGTGCTCGTGTGTGTGTGTGTGTGTGTGTGTGTGTGTGTTTTCAGAGAACTGAACCCAAGGCATTGAGCATGCTAGGAAGAATGTGATCACTGAGCTACATCCCTAGTCCTCATTTCTGTTTCAGCCTCTTACGTATCTGATATTACAGGCATACCACAATAACCTGCCAAAATTCTTTCTAAGACTACCCTTTTTTGAATGTGTATGTGTGTGGTGTGTGTGCATGTGTATGTGGAAGTGTTGACTCAGATGGTTCCTTCCACTGTTCTCTGCCTTACATAGCAAGGCAAGGTATCCCAGCTAAACACAAAGCTCACCGATTCCGCCTGGGATCCCTTGTCTATGCCTGCCTCCTATGGAATGGGACTCCGCTGGGCTGCTGCACTCACCTGGCTTTTAGGTAGGTTCTGTATGAACCCTGTTTCTCATGCCTATGCAGCAAGCACCTTACCCACTGAGCCATCTCCCAACCCCCTAAAAATAACTTTTAATTCAAAATCGAAGACAAAATCTTCTTGCAAAAAGTGAGATGGGCTCTCTCTGTGGCCCTGGATGAACTGGAACTTACTCTGTAGACCAGGCTGATCTTGAACACAGAGATCCACTTGCTTTCTGCCCCCAGAGTGCTGGTAATTAAAGTTGTGTGCAACCACATCTGGCCCATAAACAGTTTTAAATGCAATTATTTTAAATTTGGGGTTGGTAGATGATACTTGTCTGGCAATTACACAGCCCCGTGTTTTACCCCCAGAACTTGCACCAGAATGCCAAGCATGGTATGTTTATAAGCTTAGCAGTGTTGAGGCAGAAACAGGAGGATCCCTGGAGCACATGGCCAGCCAGCCTGGCCTATTTAGTGAGGTCCAGGCCAAAGATGACCTTATCTCAAAGTGGGTAAGTAGCGTTGCTGAGGTTGATCCAGAGATTGTCCTCTGGCTACGCACACATGGTTTTTAATTATAAAAACTAATGCCATATCATCTTTTTGTCAAAATTATGTATACTTAATTTCAAAATGCAAATAACTAGCTATACTAATGTACCATTATCTAGAATGAAGACATTTCCCCATCACCTAAAACTTCTTAACAACTGAAGTCCTCAGGCTTTCCTCCATACTGCTCAGACGTAATTACTGTCTCCAAGGCACTGTTCATCAGGCCTCTGCTTGTACCTATAATTACAAACCCATTACCCATAAACCGTGCATAGACTGAGTGTCTTCCACAATTTGCTATGTTAACAGCTCCAAATGTACAAGAAAGTTGTGGAATACTGTGAACTCTGACCTTCAACCAGTCTCACCACAATGAACATGCTCCCAAATTTCCTTCCCCCTGTCTTGCCTCTTCCTATTCCCACACATATTTCTATCTTGTCTAAATCAAGTATAGATACCGCCGTTAATAAAGACATCGCCTACAGTACCCAGCCTCCATCTTCTAAGCACATGTGATTCTCCTACAGGAATGATGTCATGATTACTCTCTTGGAAAGTTTGTTTCCAAGAGTTGTGAATTGCACCCGGGGCCCTGCAGGAAATTCTAGCATTGAGCTACACACTGAACCCCCTCAGAGGGCTGAGGCATTTGTGAGCCACTCTTTCCAACATTAGATCCCTAGAATTCATGCCTGTTATTATGTATAGACATGGTTGATTCTGCTCTATGACTGCATGTGTGAAGATATTATACTGACGACCATGGTTTAAGCTTCAGCAGGCAATGCAACAAGAGACATTCTTATTCATGTCCTTCATGTAGAGAAGACTTGCTAAGTCCTAAGATATGCACTTAATTACTTGATGTTGTCAAACCATTCTTCAAAGCAAGAAAACTATTGAAGTATCTTTTATTAGCTAATATTCTTACAAACATATGTGTCACGTCAAGCTTTAATTTTTTATCACCCCATTGTCCTCCTTTGCATTCATATGGCCCTGTTTCTCTTTTAGAGTTTTTAATTTTAACTTTTTTTATGTGTATGAATGTTTTTTATGCATGTATGTCTGTGTACCACATATTCTCCCAGTACCTGAGGAAGGCGGAAGAAGGGGGTCAGGGCTCCTGAAACTGGAGTTACAGAGGTTATGAGCTGCCATGTAGGTGCTAGGACTTGAACCTGGATCTTCTGCAAGAGCAGCCTGTGCTCTTAACCGCTGAGCCATCTCTCATGCCCTGGTGTTTCTTTTTTCAAACAGAAACTCTTGATGGAACATCTTATGTCACTACTGAGGCCCTCTATCACAAGATGCCCTTTGGCATGATTAGTTAGTTATGCATCTCCCTGCATGAACTAGTCTTTCCTCAGGTGATATGTTCAGATGAGGTTTACTTTTGCCCTGTCAGTCACTCCTTGCTTGAAGGTAAGGGCTTGTGTTCTAGTATCTTCTCTGACATTTTAAGCTATAGAGCCAGGGACCTTATCTCATTGGCCTTTTAACTGCAGACTGTGTGCAGCAACTGTTACATGAATAGGTGCATGCATGCACACCAAGTGTGTGTGTAGGGGTGTGTTAATAAGGTTGAGCTGATTAACTTCACAACATATATGTATTCCATGAGCAAAACAAGGCATGGTACATGTCTGTGGGCTGGAATGTTTGGTCTTATGTTATTTTGCTTTCTGAGGCAAAATGGAGAGGGAAGGATATGAACTGGGTAAACTCACTAGCTGGCTCGCTCACTGGGATTTGTTCGGAATCTATCGTTTCCGAAAACCCTAAGCACAGCAGGACATGGGGTCCCCAGATGGCAAGGGGCTGTTAGATCTTCACGGGCAACGGAAATGGGCAAATTGCATTTTGCACAGTCACATAACTTCCCGACAGAACTTGACTATTATTTCCACAGCAGTCAAGTTCTTTGGAGTGGAGGAGGGGCTGATCTAGGTGCCTGGAGCCAGGAGAGGCTGGGCTGGGTAGACCCAAGGCTAAGGCTAGCTTATTCTCAGGGAATCTCCTTTCATCTCTTTTGAATAAAATCTGCATTCCCTTTCTGGCAGAAGGGCAGGTCTCTGTTAATGGCCCTGAGTGTAGTGGACTCTGTGCCCTCAAAGCCAAGCTCCTCGAGGAAGCTGAACTCAGGCCAACGTTAGTACAAGAAGAGAAAGAGGGATTGTCCCTCTCACATAGCTCAACATCTCATTCTCTTCGAGGCCTCAAAACCCTAATTTGACCACAAAAACCTGGCCTCTGGTGTTTCTGTTATGAGTATCGGATTCCTTCAGCTGAACTTGGCTGTTCACTGCCTGAACAAATTACATTAACAATACAGAGAAATGTATACAGGGCCTTAAAAACACTGCTGAGCAGGGACCAAAACAAAGACGGCTGTATCCTAGCAACAAACCTCATCCCCCAAGCAAGGCTGTGGGCTCTGCCAGGGATTGTAAGCCATTGAGCGCCTCTCTTCTCTGCAAACAATTAGGGACAGAGAAGTCACAATTACAGATGGGATTTACAGCCAAAGGGGCAATCTATAAATCACAGAGCTCCCACCCCCAGCCATTCCCAGCCAGATAATCAGAGCCAGATGTTCACCACAGCTGCTTTCGACGTGGGTACACTGTTGGCCAACCTGACCACACTCCTGCTCTGAGCCAAATGGTCCAGCCAAGTCAGAGGGGCCGGGCCTCTGAACCCTGGAGCCTGCCCAACCATAGGAAAGGTTGGGGCATGTGGGAACTGTTTGCTGGAGCAATCACAGAGGCACAGGCTCCCCTCAGGTGAGGACCTGTGGCTTGCAAGTTCCTGCAAACCTGGCACAACTAGTGATGGTGGTGACCATGGCAATCAGCATCGGCCACATCTTTACCATCTCTTGCTAGGGGATAGGCACTGGATGGAGCCTTTTAAGGCATGGCTGTTATGAATGTTCTTCAATTATTCACCCAATTTGGAGCTGAAAAACAGGAATCATTCGACAAAGTGTCAGCCAATTTGCAAGCATGAGGACCTGGGTTTGGATCCCCAGCACCCACATAAAAACCAGGCATGCTACTGCACATCTGGAATTCCAGCACTAGAAAGGTAGTGACACTCACCCCTAGGGCCCATGGGATAGCAAGTTTAGTCAATCGGTGAGCTCAAGGTTTGGAGAAAGACCTTGTCTCAGAAGAGAAGGCAGAAAGCCATTGAAGAACACACCTGATGCCAACCCCAGGTCTACACACACACACACTATACATACATTTCACAAATGAAATAAAAAATAAACTAGTTATTCACCCAATTCATAGAAAATTAACCTCGGAGACGCCAAGGATTGTCTAGAATGTCTCAGCTCTGGTAAGTGGTGGGCAAACAACTCAAAGCTCTGTGCGTATGACTTTGAGACCCTGATTATCTCATTCAATAGTAGAAGAGTGGGGAATAGGGAAATTTGTCTCTGGACTGCCAGAATGAGAAAAGACTTGTCATTACTCTATTCTCCCTAGGTGACTCTGTTTTAGCACTCTGTTGCATTTCTTCATCTGCTTATTTAGTGTGTGTGATATGTATTGGTCACCCGTGCCATGGAGCACACATGGAGGTCAGAGAACAACTTGTCAAGAGTTGACAGCAGGCATCTTTACTTGATGAGCCATTTCGTCAGCCTGGTGACTATATTTTAAATGTCCAGACTTAACCAAGTCAGAATTTGAGGCCCTAGGGCCATAGAATTGCAAATGCCAAGTTCGGTAAGAGCTAAATTATTCAAGTGTGGCTGGGGATTTCTGTTCATAGACCTCTTCAATACATTTTCTTCATTTTTATTTCTTAAGATATGTCATAGATAAAGTGCACATTCGTTTTAAGGGATAAGGAGATGGCTCAGTGGGAAAATGCATTTGCCATGTAAGTCAGACAACCTGATGATCCTTAGAACCTTATAAAAGCCTGGCATAGAATGGTAGATATCTGGAATCCCAGTGCACACCTACAAGGAGATGGGAGGTAGAAGACGGGACTCTCCAGAGCCTTGAGGGTGGGTTAGCTAGCCGTAATGCAATAACAAAGAGACTCTCTCTTATACAGGTAAAAGGGCATGAGCTGACACCTGGTTTCTGTATGTACATCAATGTCTATATACATGAAGAAAAATGTATACCTATCCCACCCCCGACCCTGTGAAATAAAGTGCGCTTGCAACTCTCCCCCCTCCCAACAGGGTTTCTCTGTGTAGCCTTGGCTGTCCTGGAACTCACTGTGTAGACCTCAAACTCACAGAGATTTGCCTACCTCTGCCTCCTGAGTGCTGGGATTAAAGGCATGTGCCACCACACCTGGCAAATGTACTTGGTTTTGCAGTACTGGGACTGACCCTAGGGTCTCATGTATAATAAGAAAACATGCTACTGTATTCCCAGGTCTATTTTATTTTTAATTCACTATGTAGTACAGGCATGCCTTGAAGTTTCAATTTTCCTGCCTCTACCTCCTGGGTAGTTAGACTTACCAGCCTATGTTGTCAGACGGGGCTCAAGTACACACATCTTAATTGATTAGAGTTTAATCAATTTTTGTGCATATATAAACTAATGTCAACACCACCAGATCAAAATGTGGAACATTCTAGGGTCAGAAAGATTGTACAGCAATTAAGTGTGTTTGCTGCTCTCTCAGAGGACCTGAGTTCAGTTCCCAGTACCTCCACTGGGTGGACCCTAGTGATCTGTAACCCCAGCTCCGGGAACCCTGACCTCTAATGGCTTCTGCACACATATACATGCCTTGACCCCCCGTAATTTAAAAATGAATTGTAAGAAAGACACGGAACATTCTAGAGACCATTTAGAAGGTTCTCACTTGCCTCACCAAAGTCAATACTACTCTGCCCTCAAGACAACTACAACCCTGACCTTGTTAACATTGTCAGCTTTGCTGGTTTCTGAACATGACTGTGTGTCCTGCATCTGTATCTTTCCTCCAGTTTTGATTGCTCTCAGGGTTAAACCACGGCCTCCAATTCTAAACCACCAATAATAAAAACCAGAGATAACAGTTAGTCCTGTCTACCATCCCCAGGTTTGTGAGAATACTGTACAACATCTGTGACTGCTCGTCACCAGACCTTTGCCTTCAAGTGGGGAGAGGCCCTGAGTCATTTGTCTTCAGGCAATGCCCGGTAATCGAATCTGGTAGTAACAAGCTATGTTTACTCCACTGGCCACCCATCATCCTGACAGCCACCATCTTTCACTGCTCAGAGAGTGCAGCGGGGCATGGAAGATGAGCTTAGGTTTTCAGAGGGAGGGAGGAGGAGGAGGAGGAGGAGGAGGAGGAGGAGGAGGAGGAGGAGGAGGAGGAATAATGGGGCTGGAATGCCTGGGCTCCCCCTGTGACAAAACAGTTCAGGCTGTGGAGGCAAAGCACCTTTCATCGCTCAGTGTCCTGAGGAGCTAAGATAGGGGTGGCAAAGGGTGAGGACAGAGGTGTGAGGTGTGAGCATCCTATTAGGATGAGAGCAGTCACCCACTCTCCATGGAGCACAATGAGAGAACCCCTCTGGTCTAGTCCCTTCTTTGGAAATCTGGGCAGAATCTCTATGCGAGATATGTTGGGGCTGTAAGAGCTTGGGATGGCATAAACAGATTTCATGCAAATAGGAACTCAGGCCTGGGTGCAAGGAGAGGCAGGGTTTTCCTTTTCCCTTCCCTCTAGGGTACAGAGCCACCCACTTTTTGCTCCTGGCACTGCCCCGGCTTCACTTCCCAGAGTGGCTATTTTTAGCTGTGCTTGGCACCCGTTTGTTGCCATGGCTGTTTAAAATCCTACAGCTGTTGGCACGGTATGACATAGGATACTTCCAAAGGATGTAATGCTCCCAGCCGGAAGTGGCAAATCCCAAGGCTCTCAAGCTCTCCTTCAAGTATTTCTGGGGGACACATGAACACAGCTATCTGACATCCAAATAAAGTAGTGAGGCACAGGGTTCCTCCCAGGCTGTCTGGGAGTACGGCTTCTCCATCAGAGAGATGGCTGGAGAAGTGTCACTCGGATGTGGAAGCGGTACAAACGGCGATGAGGTCTACTGGAAACTCAAAACTGAACGTTAGCAGAGCAAGTTGGCAAAGGCTTGTAATTCGAGCAACCACAGATGAGACAAGAGCTTAGTGAGGGAGATGTCTCAAGAAATAAGGGGGCGAGTAATTGAGGAAGATATCAACGCCCACCCCTGGCCTTCATGTGTAAGTACAATACATGCATGTAGACATATATACCCACGTCACACATCACACGCAAAAAAGAACATTTTATACGCATATACATATGTATGTATTTTTTAAACTTGAGAAAAAGGGTCTCAGGCAGCAGAGGGTAGTGTTGAACACGCTATACAGATGAGACTGGCCTGTGGTCCACCTCTCAAAGGCTGAGACTAAAAGCGTGCGCCATTACGCCCAGCTACACAGCATTTTCTAATATTGTCCAATCACAGTTCTCATCCAAGCCACATTTGAAAGGGGACTAGGCCAGTGGGCACAAGTCATGCCTACTGTAAGGCACATCATGCATCTGACCAGGTGTAACCATCTGGTGGGCCCAGATCTCTGAGGTCAAGAACGAAGAATGTTGTCCTAGCTTCATTTTAAACAAATGGATGGTATGGAATTAAGTGTCTCTCTCTCTCTCTCTCTCTCTCTCATTTTTGTTTTTGTTTGTTTGTTTTGTTTTGAGATAGGGTTTCTCTGTGTAGCCCTGGCTGTCCTGGAACTCACTCTGTAGACCAGGCTGTCCTCGAACTCAGAAATCCACATGAAGTCACAGATTCTTTTCTCTTGCTCAAGTTTATGTGGTGTACATGCCTGTGTGTATCCATGTTTGCATGTGCGTGGGTGCATGCGGAAGCTCAGGAGTGATGTTGGGAGTCTTCCCAATCACTCTCGACCTTATTATTTATTCCTTGAGGCAGGCTCTCTCCGTGGAAGTTAAGTGTGCCTGTCTGCCTACTCGGGCTAACGGGTTTGTTCTGGGGATCCTGACTCAACCTCCTTATGCTGAGACCCAGCACTTACATGGGCTCTGCAGATCCAAACTCTGCTTCTGATGTTTGTGGAACAAGAGCTTTAACTCAACCATCCTCCCACCCCAGCTAAAATCAGAGACTTTTGCAGCTCCATATACATGCCTTTCAACTCATAGAATTGACACAAAGAGTTGTTAATGTGCTCCATTTTGGTGGTTCCAAACAGGAAAATAAATTAATAAATGTGGTCTCACTTGCATAAGGCCTGTATCTCTGTCATGATCAAAAATTCTGATGAAGCAAGCCTTAAAGATAACAGTTCCATCCCCTAATTCAAAACCAAATATGTCTCTATGGGCAAGACTCACGCTGCTGTGTGCTGAGAGATAAGAATACATGGGGTGGGATCTGGACTTGTTTTGCTTTGTTTTGTTTTGTTTTGTTTTGAGACAGGGTTTCTCTATGTAGCCCTGGCTGTCCTGGAACTCACTCTGTAGACCAGGCTGGCTTCGAACTCAAAGATACACCTGCCCCTGCCTCCAGAGTGCAAGGATAAAGATGTGTCACCATATCTGGCAAAGAGAGTTTTGTTTTTTGTTTTCTTTTAATTTTTATATAATTCTTTACATACATTACATCCTGACCAAAGGTTTCTCTACACTTCTCCCAGTGCCTGAAAAGAGAGTCTTAATGAGGGATTGTCTTCAAGGGTTGGCCTATAGACATACCTTTGAGGAATTGACCTAATTAAGTTACTTGTGGAAAGACCCAGCCCACTGTGGGCAACATCATTCCCTAGGTATGTCCTGAACTAAGAGTGGGGAAATTAAGCTGAACAAGCAAGCTAGTGAGCACCTACACATTCATTTCTGTTCTTGACTGTGGGTGGCATGTGACTCCTAATGGGTTGGGTTTTTTTTATGTGTTTATGTGTGTGCCTGCATAAAGTTTTATGTACCGCATGTGTGCAGGGCCCAGAAGTTAGAAAGGGGCATCAGATCCAGTTCTGATGAACTGGAGTTACAGGCAGTTATATGTAACCTGATGTAGGTGCTTGGAACTGAACCTAGGACCTGTATAGGAGCAGTGAGTGCTCTTAAGCACCGAGCCAGCTCTCTGGCCACATGACTACCTGTTTTAAGTTCCTGTCAGCTTACTTCCCGGCAAGGGATCATAACCTGGAACCAGGAACTAAAACAAATGCTTTCTTCCTTAAGTTGCTTTTTGTCTGGCTATTTTGTCACAGCAACAGAGATGAAATGAGGACAGATGTTATCTGGACTTCCTGGCTGCTGCCATTTTCATACAGGAGATGTCCGTAACCTTTTCCTCAGGCTCCTTGCCTGAGGATTCACTGTCATTTACTCTAACATGAGCAGAAATCACTCTAGTTCGTTCTGAGGCACTTCTGGGTGCTCAGGAATAGCGTGCTTGCTTTCTATCAACCTGGATTTGTGGTGTTTATCTGCCCCACAGGGAGGAAACTCAGAACCAGACCACCCCATTTTAATGTGGCGCCTTTCAGATCAAGAGGTACGCAATCCTGTAATCCACTGGTCTTGTAAAATTCTTCAGCAGTTGGAGAAGACGTACAAATGGAGTTGAACCTGCCAAGCCCAGCATATTTTAAAAAGTAAGCTTGTTCTTATTAAATTCATATTGACTCTTGAGGGGAGAGGGGGGAAAATCACATTTTTTATGATTCATCACTTCCTCAAGATAATAAAACATGATCTAAAGATAAATATAAAAAAAATATGTGGCTGCAAACATCTTTTCTCCCCCTTGAGCTGTCCTTCCCCCCAAAAAGCAGTTCCCACCGTTCCAAAGAACCTTGTATTCCACTTCAGCTTTGTGGCACTAACCAAAACTGCATTGTGAGACACAAAGCAGCTCGTGAAACCAGAAACACTCCGGAGTCATGGAGTCCAGGATGCTGTGTTCCTGCTGAGAGTGTAGATGCACGTGTGTCCTTCAGGCATCTGCTCAGGCATTGCTTTCTCCTTGGAGCCTTTCTAACTCCCAGGAGAAACCCAGCAGCGCCCTCACCTCCTCTCTTTTCCCTGCCCCACTCCTCTGGGCTTCTTTCTAAGCACTGAATTCTTCATAGTGGATGGTAAGTGACGGCATGGTCTTGATGGTAGATGGCCAGCAGTAGGAGTCTAGCTTGTAAAGGAACTCAATTACTTGTTGGAGTGAAAGCCCAGTCCTCCTGTCCTCCCATAGCTACCCAACTATCAACCTTGCCCCTCCTTGATTTAATATCTGAAGTGCATAGAGTTGAAGAGTCAGACAAACCAGACATCGAAATTTAAAAACTCTGTGTTCCTAGAGACACTATCAATAAAGTTATTTAAAAAAACAACAAACAAACCCCCAGGAAGAATATTTGTAAATTACATATTTCATAAAGATCTGGTTTCCAGAATACATAAAACCTCTTTTGAGGCCATAATATGGTTCAGAGGAGTGGTTCTCAACCTATGGGTTTTGACTCCTTTGAGGGTCAAAGGATCCTTTCACAAGGGTTGCCTAAGACCATATGCATATCAGATATTTACAATTCATACCAGTAGCAAAATTAAAGTTATGAAGTAGCAACAAAAACAATGTTATGGCTGTAGGTCACCACAACATGAGGAACTGTACTGAGGAGTTGTGGCATTAGGAAGGATGAGAGCCATTGGTTCAGAGGTAAAGGAACCTGCCATCAATCAAGCCTGATGATGCCAATTTGATTCCCAGGACTCATGTGGTGAATGATAAGAACTGAGTTCTGCAAGTTGCTCTTGGACCAACACAAGTGCACATATGCACGTTCTTACACACATACATACACACACACACACACAATGAATGCATGTGGCAGCATTGTTCATAACAGCCCTGAAGCGGACAGAAGACAAATGCCTATGAACTGATGAACTATCGTGGAATATCATCTAGCCATAAAAAGAAATGTGTGTTCCTTCACACCACAATATAAATAAACCTTGAGACCATTGTGCTAAGCAAAAGAAAGAAGCCAGGGCCAAAAGTTGAATTATCCAATTTACATAAAAGTCCAGGACCACTCCAGAGACTCGATTATTGGTTACCAGGGACCCAGGGATGGGAGGGAAGAAGGAGGGAGACTGCTAATGAGCACAGGTTTCTTTGCATGATAACGGAAGTGTTCTGGAATTTGATGGTGGAGGTAGTGGTCACACAACTTTGTGAATATACTAAGACTGCTGAACTGTAGACATTGATTCAAGGGTGGATTTTGTGGTATATGAGTTAAATCTAAAGAAACAGTAGGGCACACTTTTTGAATCTATTAAGGAAATAAAAAGAAAACAATTATCTTGCATAATATTCCTGGAAATGAGGCTCTATCTTCATACCCAATTGGTATATATCAAACAACGGTCCCACCCTGGTTGCTTCATGGAATCGCTGAGTGGTTGCTCTGTGGAATCGCTCAGGAGGCTTTTAAAAACACACAGATGCTTGGAGCTCCTTCCCAAAGCTGACGATCTAATAGGACCAGGGTGGAGTTCTGGGACAGTGTTTTTCAGAAACTCTTAAGTTGATTCTAGTGTGCAGCTGGGGTGAAGCATCACAGCCCCAGAACTTGAGTTGTCAAGAGTCCCCGATGTTGGTTTCAATGTGTTATTTTATCCTTTCTCATAAACACAAAGCAAACAAAAAATGCAAATGCTTCCCTGTCATTGGCTGTTCGAACTCAGGAGGAGATTTTATTGTTTTGTCTACATTTTTTTTAAAAAATTGAGCAAATGACTATTTTATAGACCAAGACTTTGGGAGAGAAAACGGTTAAAGTGCATATTGACAGTGGTCTTAGGGTCATCATTGCTGTGATGAAACTCCATGACCAAACATAACGTGGAAAGGACAGGGTTTATTTGGCTTACACTTCTACATCATAGTCCATCACTGAAGGGAGTCAGAACAAGAACTCAAAACAGAGCAGGAACCTGGAGGCAGGAGCTGATTCAGAGGCCAGGAGAGGGTGCTGCTTAGTGGCTTGCTCCTCATGGCTTGATCACCCTGCTTTCTTATACAACCCAGGACTAGCAGCCCAGGATTGGCTCCATCACAATGGGCTGGGCCCTCCTCCATCAATCACTAATTAGGAAAATGACCTACTGGTTTGCATATAGCCCAACCTTATGGAGGAATTTTCTCAATTGAAGCTCCTTTCTCTCAGATGACTCTAGCATGTGTCAAGTTACCATCCTAAGTTGGGGTAGGGATCAAACTCTAATTTCATCCTTGGAAACACTTCTTTCTCTACTTACTCCAGCCCTGAGGAATCCCTCTCCATACAGGTAGTAAGAAGTGCTTCAGAGTCTAGGAAACTTTCAAAATCAAATCAGTGTCTCACCAGGTAGCCTGGACTATCCTAGAATTCATTCTCTAGACTAGACTGGTCTTGAACTCTGCCTCCAGAGTGCTGGGATTAAAGGTATGTGCCACCATGCTGGGCTTGTGTTCTTTTATTTAAGACAGGGTCTCATATAGTTCAGGCTGGCCTTGAACTCTTGATTACTCTATTTCTACATTCCAAGTGATGGGATTACAGGCTGGAGACCTCTTCCTCAAAGGGCTAGGAAGATGAGGTTTCTATCCCTTCCTCATCTCCAAGTCCTCACACATATGGAGCTTGCTCATCTCATCTCCATTATTTTCCCATACACTGGTAAAAACCAACGTCAGGTCTTCATTAGGCTCCCCATTTATTCTGGAGCCCCAAAGCTGTTTCCAATTGGCAGAGTCAGGCTGGTGTGGGCTGTTCATTAGTATGCTGGTGGGAAGCTGACTCGACCCCAAACCAACCCAACCCCAGCCTGTGGGAAATTCTTCCCCAATCAGAAGGCTCGACAGGTCCCTGACCCGAGATGAAGGAGCCACCACCATCTATCTCCCTTGGGCTTCTGCTCTGCATTCCTTGCCCAGCTCTGTGGCTCAAGAACTCGAAGCAGCAAGCAGTGTTTGAGGTCTAACTTCACTGAGTAACCACTCTGGGATATTCTAAGCCCCCTGGTTCCTCCATTCCTTTTTCTCACTCAGCTGCTTCCTAAGTTGAATTCTAAGCCGAGTTTCTCCACAATGTCTCCTTTCACAAAAAGCTAATAAAACCCTAAACAGGAAATTCAGGAGTAGTAGCAATGTCACATGACTGTAACTGAAGGCTATTGGTCAACTGGAATTGGTTTTCAAGCTTGTCCCCCATGAGGACTTCAGCCCCTCACCCACATTTGCAGCAATAAAGAAAGTCTTTGTCTCTCCATGCAGTCCCAACCTTTTTAGGGGTGCCTGCAGTCAGCCCACACACAGCTCAGGACCAAAGCATGCATCTGCATTTGCCCCTGCACTTCTGTGTTTAATGTGCTGGGCAATGGTACCCAGCTCTGCTCCCCGACGGAGTGGCCAACCACCCTGGCCTTAGGCAAGCTGTCCCAGAACCTGCTAACATACTTGATGACTGGCTGGGCAGGTGGAGCTCTCTGCACACTCAAGAGGCTATTCAAATTCTCAACTGAGGAAATATTTGTGATATAAGCAAAAATCCCCAACATTTGTTTTAAAAGCCTGGCAGTGATGGAGCACCCCTTTATTCCTAGAATTTGGGAGGCAGAGGCAAACAGATCTCTGAGTTCAAGGCCAGCCTGGTCTACAGAGTGAGTTCCAGGACAGTCAGAGCTGTACAGAGAAATCCTGCCTTGAAAAACAAAAACAAAAGAAATCAGGTTTACTAAATAAAGGAGCAAAGGTATTTCACTGCATCTGGAGAGACCTTGCCATGTTTAAAAGGTTTCCGTGAAGCCATATCACCTAGGAATTTATTTTATTTCTTTTGATTGCAGAGCTAAAAATATAAAAAAATAAAATAAAATCTTGATTCTCAGACAAATGGCAGTAAATACAAACACACAGACTAGTTTCTGATCTTACAACCATGTTTGATAGCCTTTCTTTCATTACTGTCCTCCAGGACAGCGTTTGTAAACATTTTACCTATTTGTACTCCACCTCTGAAATCATTCTACACAGACAGATTGCCTGTGTTTGGTAGAGTGGTCCTTGGGAGGTTAACAGGCCCCTGTCAGAGCCAGACACCATCCGCTCCCTTCCAATTAATAATTCATAGTTTAATAGGTCCAGACCTTAAAAAGGTGGTAGAACCTTTTGTTTCAGGCTAGAACCTTTAATATTTTAATATAGAGGGTCGGGAGACACGGCTCAGTTTGTAGGACTATTGCTTAGCAAGCTTGAAGCAAGCTCCTGGGTCCAAATCTCCAGCACTACCTAAAGCAAGCATGGTGGTACCTGCTGTAAGCCCAGCCCTCCAGCACTCAGGGAGCAAAGTGGGGAGGAACAGAAGTTCAAAGCAGTTTGGAGGTCAGTCTTGGATAGGCGAGACCCACCTGGAGGTCACTATTTGCTAAATATTGTTTGAACCATTTTACCTACTTTTACTTATTTGGGTCTTTCAATCCTATCATTCCCATTTCTGCCCCTTACCCCTCCTCCTATTCTCACTCTCCTCCGGAGATGGCATGAACCCAGGGCCTCACACAAACTAGGTGATTTTCCTCTGCCCCTGAGCCACATCACCAGCCCCACAATCATTTGACTCTTGATGATGTTGTAGGTGGGACTAGATGGCCTACGGAAGGTCACCTAGGAGCCAAGTGGCTCAACTGAGGTCCAGCTTAAGCCCTACTGCCTTCCCACCACTCCTGTTTCCATACCATGAGCATAAAAATGATGTAAAGATGCACAAAAGACTGAGCTGGGTGGGATGCCACCCTGAGCCAAGCTGGAGAGCACACACAAGCATCTGGCTGACACTGTGGGAGGAGCCGTGTGTGCCTGAATATCTAAGAGAGCTGGTGCTCAGCTACAGCTCCCTAACCAATGCCACATTTATGAGCTGTTCCACTAGAGACAGAGTGGCGGGCAGGGATATCCACTATGTGTGCCCCCCTGGCAGTGCCGGTTTGAGCACCGGTGGTCTCTGGAATGCTGACATCTCATGAATACTTCATCATGTGGGTTTTATTTTTGTTTCCCATTTGTAAATGTCAAGAATAGGATTTAAAAAAAAATAACCCATTCCAATGTTCAAGAATTCCCCCCAAGCACCAGACCCACAGCAGCGCAGCTGAAGCACCGGAGGGCAGCTCAGAACTGATGCACGTCTGCCTGACCATGCTCACACAGATGGGCCAGGGCCAGCTCCTGCCCCTCCCTTCCCAGCTTTCTGGTCCAGGTCCCCAAAACTACACCCTCTCCTCCCATCAAATGCTCAAGCAGGACACCACACTCATCTGAGCCAGGCCCCAGGGAGCACCAGCTTGCAAGCTTCCTGGCTGGCTTTTTGTCCTGCAAGCTTCGAGAAGGAAGGATGTTCATCCTCTGGCTCTCCCTGGGCAGAGGTGCCTGCTTTATTCTCACTCATTCAACTCTTATTTACCTAGTACCTACTAGGTCTAGCAGCTGGAGAATCAAAACAAACACATCTCACGCTGAAGGAAAAAGAACACAGGAGTTAATAAAGACTTGTGTAAATGAGAGGGAACAGGATTGTGGGCAGAGGAAGCCCCAAAGGGGAGGCCTGGGTGCTGGGGAGCCTAGAGGGTCATCCAGGAAGAAGCAAGACTCTCTGTGCCTAGACCTGGGCAGGGAACACATCTCCCTGACAGGATGGCCTACAGTGAAGGCAGGAACACTTACTCAGGCCTGGTTCCTTCTTGAGTATCAGAAGTGATGTCACCCTTCCCAGGTGGCAGAGGTTACAAACACAGCTGTCCTAGAGAAGCCGTGGTCCTTGATGGGAACTAACTACACACTGGAGTCTCCTGAAGCCCCTTACAAAGTCCTGATGTGTGGCCCCCATCACCAGGCTGGCCTGGGTATGGTGAATTGTCAGAACTCCCCAAGGGTCTCTGCTGTGAAGGAAGGGTGAACATATCTAGAAAGAATTCCTGGTACTCCCCAAGTGCCTGAAATCCTTTAGTGCTTCTCAGTAGCAGGCCTCCACTCCCCGCCTCCTACCTGACTTTTTTTTTAAAAAAAGCACTCAAGTTCCCAATCAAAATGATCTCTCTGCTTTTCAGCCACGAGTCTTGTGCAGATGACTTGGGTGAGGAAGTGATAAAATCTGTGTAATGCTCAAATTCAGAGAGCCGAGAAGAGAGGCGTGGCTGTCAGTGGAAGGAGTAATTAATGGATGTTACTTTATGCGTACAGAGTTGTAGTTGAGGCCTTGATGGGGCTCTGTGTTTGTATAGTTTAAAAGCACCCGTTGTCCCTGGTCTACAATTAAAAGTGGTTAAAAAGGGAAAGTCTATGGCTCCGCAGTTCACAGCACTTGTTGCTCTCCCACACAACTCAAGTTCAGGTCGCCGCATCCGCCTGTGAGTTAACAACAGTCCTAGGGACCCAAGCCAATCTTCTAGCCTCCACGGGCACTATGTGCACAGGGTTGGTGTACATGTTGGAGGGTGGGAAGGAAGGAAGGAACTCCTGCTGAACAAGTCTGAAGCAGGGATTTGGTATGTTCAGAAAGTAGAGAGCAAGCCGGCGAGCTGCGTGGGGGGGCTCTGGTGTCAATGGAGAGATCCTGTCTCAATGCTACAGGAGAAAGCAAATCAAGAAACAATCCTGACTCCAACCTCGGACCTTTGTGAGTGCACACACACACACAGAGAGAGAGAGAGAGAGAGAGAGAGAGAGACAGACAGACAGACAGACAGACACACGCACACGCACACAATAATTAATAGGCAGCAGGGTGCATCTATAGGAGTACAGAAAGCACAAAGTCAGGGAGACACAGCCCTCTGGCATTGGTGCATTCCTCCTGAGTTTAGGAATCCCCTTTTACTTACGCAAATCCCGGAGGAAGCAGGTCCCTCCTCCCACTCCAGAAATTGACAACATCAGCAACATCAACTTGCATAATGTAAACTCCAGTTCTGGGAACTATTGTGACTGTGGTCTAAGCTGCTACTTGACTTTGTAGATTAAGCCTTCTCAGAAAGGAAGGCATCTTCATAACTCTAAAAAACTCTCTCCACCAGTAGGCAGTGGTGGCACACACCTTTAATCCCAGCACTTAGAAGGCAGAGGCAGGCAGATCTCAGAGTTTGAGGCCAGCCTGGTCAACAAAAACAAAGTGAGTTCCAGGACAGCCAGGGTTACACAGAGAAACCCTGTCTCAGGGGAAAGACAGACAGACAGACAGAGAGAAAGAGAGAGAGAGAGAGAGAGAGAGAGAGAGAGAGAGAGAGAGAGACTAAGACCTGCTATAGCAGGCAGGTCTCAAACTCACAGGTAGCTATCTGCCTCTTCTGTCCCTGCCCGAGTGCTGGATTAAACATGGGAGCCACCATATCCAGAATTCCTTTAATAGTTGGTTTTTGTTTTATCTTACTATTATTTTTAGGGGCCTGTTTGTATTCTGATGAGAGAGAGAAAGAAAGGGAATGGGTTTGGGTGCATGAGGAAGTAGGGAGGATCTGAGGAGGGAGAGGAGGGGAAGTGTAATCAAGATATAATGCATTTTAAAATCCATTTAAAAAGAAAAGACAAAGCTGGAAGACGGGACTAGACAGACGGACCAATGGCTGACAGATGGACCAATGGCTGACAGATGGACCAATGGCTAAAGTACTCGCTGCTTTTGCAGAGGACCTGGCGATACTTTTTACTGATATGATAATTTTAAATAAGTTTTGCTGTACTTAAAGTTTTGAGGATGAAATATGCACAAAGTTCCAGACAAAACAATTTTTAGCCAGTGAAATTAGGTAACTTGAAGGAAACAGCCCTGGCTCTGTCTCTTGGGAGAAAGATTATCGTTCAGTTCCTATAAGTAGGGTTTACGACCAACTCTCTCTCTCTCTCTCTCTTTCTCTCTGTATGTGTGTATATGCATGCATGAGTGTGTCTGTGTGTACAAGTGCACATGTGTGTATATGCATGTGAGTCTGTGTATACAAGTGCACATGTGTGTATATGCATGTGAGTCTGTGTGTACAAGTGCACATGTGTGTATATGCATGTGAGTCTGTGTGTACAAGTGCACATGTGTGTATATGCATGTGAGTCTGTGTGTACATGTGTATATGCATGTGCGTCTGTGTGTGCATGTGTGTATGTATGTGCATCTGTGTGTGCATGTATGCACATGTATGTATGTGTATATGCTTGTGTATTTCTTGGCTTTTGTCTCTTTTTTATAAGTTGCAGTATTTCTACAATAAAAGCCAAGACAAATCAAGAATCTTCTATTTTGACTAAAATTATAAATCAATTCTATGATTTCCATTTTCTATAAAAGAAAAGAAAAAACAGCCAGGCACGGTGGTATGCTGTTAGGCTAGTGTTTCAGGCCAGTTTGGGTTACATAGTACAATGTTCTTCCTCTTCTTTTTTTTTTTAAAGGAGGGATGGGATAGGGCGTGGTAACATGCACTGGTAAGTCCATCGCCGGGGAGCTGGAGGAGAAAGGATACAAAAATTCAAGGCCAGCTTGAGCTATGAGAAAAAAAAAAATAACAAAGGCAGCCATGCTGTAAAACACATGAAAAAAATTCCTAACCCTTAGCAGGCTGAGATAGGAGGTTACAAGTTCAAGGCCAGCTTAGACAAGTTAGGAAAACCCTGTCTCAAAATGAAAACCAAAACCACAATGGCCTGGAGCTGGAGCCCAGTGGTAGAGCTAGCCCAGCTCACCACCCCGGGCTCTGTCCCCACTGCTGAGAAAACCAGAAGCAAAGGCAGAATCCAAAGAATTGGACCGATGTGCCCTCTGCATCCATGGGCTCTGATTCTGGTACTCAAAGCTTCCTGAGTGCTTACAGCTCCACACTCGTTTTCCCTTGACATCGTCACAACAATCCTATCCAGTCTCCATGGCTATGATCCTCACTTTACAAATGAGAAAACACAAACATAAAACTGGGTGGGCTGGGCTGGGAGGTGGCTTACATGTTGTGTGAGCATGAAGACCTATGTTGGGATCCCCAGCACTCACATAAAAGGTAGACACAGTCTCTGGGTCTAGTGGTGCAAGCCTTTAACCCCAGCACTCTAGAGGCAGAAGCAGGTGGATCTCTGAGTTCAAGATTACCAGCCTGATCTACAGAATGAGTTCTAGAACAGCCATGGCTACACAGAGAAACCCCATCTTGAAAAACCAAGAAGGAAAAGGAGGAAGGGGAAGAAGAGGGGGAGGAAGGAGGGGGAGAAGAAGAAAAGAAGGAGAGAGAGAGAGGACACCAAAACAAACAAAACAAAAAACCTCGGGCACAGTGGGTACATCTGTAATCCTGGGCTAGGGACAGGTAGACAGATCCTGCCTGAAATTCACTGGGTCACACTGATGAGCTCCACATCCAGTGAGAGGCAGTTCAATGATTAGGAGCACTTCCGCTCTTGCACAGGACCTGGGTTTGGTTCCAAGCACAGTGGCTCACAACTCTCTATGTCCAGGGGATGCAATTACTCTTCTGACCTCCAGGGAGAGGCTCCTGCACACTTATGCTGCACAAACACACACACACACACACACACACACACACACACACTTGAGCACACATTTACACATACAGTTTTTTAAAACAAGAGAGTATGTAGAAGAAGTAGGATACCTCACTTCAACTTCTGGCCTCCACATGCACCTGCACGTATGTGTATACACACCAACATGAACACGTACATTACATGACATTCACACACAAATTCTGTACATTCTTCAAACTTGACTGGCCTTACTCATAGGATCCTGATTACACTCACAAGGTCTTCTGGTCACACTTAGGATCTCTGTCCACCCAACTTAACCCTTTGTGACAGGGTCGCACCAGGAAGCCCAAGCTGGCCTTACACTCAACAGTCCAGCCTCAGCCTCCTAGTTGCTAGGACTCCAGATGTATGGATCTCAACTCAGTTTCCTGTGTGCAATTATCCAGGGTCCAGATGAGAGCTGTTTGTCTGGGCATTCTCTCTGTCTCCTCAGTTTCCACATTTCAAGTCTCTGATATCACCTCATGTCATTTCTTAAAGTAGTCTTACTTTTGGGGTAGAAAAGCATCTGGGCTTGGCACTTAGATCTCCTAATTCTCTCCACTTAAGGGTCCCCATGCTGGGCACCCCAACCCTACATACACAGAGATACATGACAGTTCTTCCTTTGTTGTTATTTTTTTTTTTTTCCCGAGACAGGGTTTCTCTGTGTAGCCCTGGCTGTCCTGGAACTCACTCTGTATACCAGGCTGGCCTCGAACTCAGAAATCCACCTGCCTCTGCCTCCCAAGTGCTGGGATTAAAGGCGTGCGCCACCACTGCCCAGCCTTGTTGTTATTTTTTAAGACATGGTCTCATATAGCCAAAATGACAATGAACTTCAGATCCCTCAGTCTCCATGGCCAAATGCTGGAATGACAGGTCTCTACTACCACAATCAGTTTACTCGGGGCTGAGAACCCAGGGCCAGACAAGTGCTCTATCACATAAGCCACATCCCCAGCCCACATGAAGGGAATCTTTTAAAATCTTTTTCATTTGAAAATGTTTTGTTTGGTTGATTTGGTTTTGTTTTCTGAGGCAGGGTTTCCCTGTGTCGCTCTGGCTGTCTCGGAACTTGCTCTGTAGATCAGGCTGGCCTTGAACTCAGAGATCAACCTGCCTTTCCCTCTGAAGTGCTGAGATTAAAGGTATGAACCATTACCGCCCAACTCTGAAATACTTTCATACTAACAGAAAAGTTGTAAAAATGGTAAAAATTAACTGCTATACTACCCTTCCCCCAAAATGCCCAAAAAGTGATAACTTAATTCCATATCTTCCCATGTGGTTCTTCATTTCTTGATGTTTCTGGTGTGCAGTTCCTAAAAGATTCTAAGTCTAAGACTTTTAGTTCTAAAGAACTAGAAGTTCTCTTCCATAGCCAGGGTAATTACATACCCAGGGAATTAGCAAGGATACAATACTATCATCCCATTTACAGACTTCAAATATTGCCAGTTGATCTAATAACACTATTATTTCCAAGAGGAAAACAATAATCACAAAAAATAACAACAACAACAAAAACCAAACAAAACTTCCTTGGTTCAAGATGCCTTTCAGACTGAATATCAGCTAGCCCACTGACCTTGCCAGCTTCTGAACCTGTCTGAGACTTCGGTTGCCCATCTGGGTGAAGAGCCCTGAATAGAGACTTGTCACTGTCTGTACAGACTGGACAAGAGCTTTCCTCTCAGGGTTCCACCCTCTAGCACATGTGAGGATAAAGGACAGAGGAACTAGGAACCATCGACCACTGGGGTCACTGCTACCATAGCAACCTCTGACTGTTCTGGGGTAGGGATACAATTCACCTGAGTGAAGAAAGAAGAAATGATAGATCAACAATCACTGATCTGCCAGGGCTCTCCCCGCTTTATATAATTCCTATCATTCAACCTCCACTTGCAGAGAGAAGCCTGAGCATGGTGGGGCTGGGGGACTCCCTCTGACTTTCCAATGTGTGAACTCAGGAATGAGGAAGGAAGGAAATGCTTTTATCCCTTGCAAGATGAGGCATCTTTTCTAGACTGAAGTTAGAAGGAACCTGAAGCTCCAGAGACCACTGTCTCCCTGGCCAGCTGGGTCTGCACCAGTAATTGGATACAGGACCACACAGCTGGGGCCCTGATCATGCGCAGTACAGATAGTTCTGGGCGGTGATGAAACAAGACTCAGATCATGGTGAAAATAAAACCACAAAACCATGCTCCATGCTGCAAAAGTGCCTTTGACAGCCTTTGATATAGCTTGCACTCAAATTGTTATCTCCTCCCAGAGAAAAGCCCCCCAAACTCTGACCCCAATGAAGAAGTCAACTTCTATATGAGCTAAGTAGGTACACAGTGCTGGCTAATAGTGCTACGGCTGCTTCCTATCCCACAGCTGAGGAAGCAGAAGCTGGGTGGGCTCAGAGGCTAGAAGCCAGCACAGGACCAGGGTTCCTGAGGTCCAGCAGCATCCATGTTTTACAGGGTCCAGAGGGCTTGAAAACAACCGTCATGTTAAGCAAACTCACACCACTCCATTCACCACTGAACAAGTCTTTTTTTTGGAAAGAATGCCAGCTTCCCTAAGCCTATGACACACACATCACCCCCCCCCCAGGGTGCGTGGCAGGGGGGACGTTTTCTGATCTACTTGTCCTGAGTTTCATACCCCCCCTCCCCAATTCCAGCTGTAGTCAGTTTGGAGAGTTTGGGGAATATTCTGTGTTATATACTCTGTTTCCTTAGCTAAATTGTAAGGCTCTTAAAGACTGTGTGTGTGTGTGTGTGTGTGTGTGTGTTCGTTCAGGTGCATTTGAGTTATGAGTACTGGCACATATGCAGCTGTGTGCATGTGAGGTCAAAGGACAATCTCAGATGTGGGACCTCACCTTCTTTTACCTTGTTTGAGACAAAGTCTCTCATTCGCCGCTGCAGATAGCAGGCTTATAGGCATATCTCCACTTCCCATACCACTATAGGATGGTTAGGTTTACACCGATGCATGTGCTTTACATAGGTTCTGACCATCCAAACTCAGGTCCTTATTTGTACAGCAAGCAGTGCATCACTAAGCCGTCTTCCCAACCTCAGGGGCTCCTAAGGGGACTATTAAAAGGTGGGCTTGGTGGCTCAGAGCATCAGAGTTTGGTTCCTAGCACACACATCTAGAAGCTCTCAACTGGCTATAACTCCAATACTGGGAAGAATGTGGCACCTCCGACCTCTGATGGCGCCTGCACACACATGCACATACCCAACAGACACATGCTTTAACGTAAAAAATAAAATCTTAAAAATAATGTTTAAGGTATCCACCACCAAAGTGGGTGTGGTCACTTGTGCATGCAATGTTAGTTCTACAAGGAGAGTAGTGAACTTGAGAGCAACTTGGGCTACCAAGTCAGCCTGGACGAGAAGGAGAGAACTGTCTTGCAATGTCTGAGGCTGCTGTGGCTGCCATCCTCACAGTTTCCCAGTGTTTCTTGGCCTGTGTCTTTGTCTTCAGCATGGCTCTATGATGCCTGGCCCACAGTAGAGATACAGGCTGGAACAAGGGCCAGAGGTTTTTAAGGATGTTGGCTAGCAAATAGTATACGGCACAGAAGCCAACTAAGTCTGTGGTCTGTGGCACATGCACCACCATCAGCTGCCCAAGTCACTCCCTGAATAGGGCACCCCCTCTGCAGAGGTCTGGAGTACTCTGTAAGAGGGCTCTGGAACACCACTGCAAACACCTACCTTCCAGAGGGCTGCACTCCGGCTGCATTCTACCTTGATCATGTTCTTTGTCTCAAGATCTCAAATTCTTCCCTCCTTAATAGACTACTCTTCCATGGGCTGGCCACACCCCAAAAAGCAGAGTTGAAGGGGTGGGGGTGGTGTGGGGAGACTCTTCAAAAGCCAGTAAGTACATCCCAGTACTTCCTAGGGCTAAACGGAAGCAGCAGGCACTCCGTTCATTCATTCAACAAGCACTTATTGCTTCTGGTATGTAGGCCTATAAAAAGGTTTCTACTCTTCACAGAAGAACAGTGGCTGAAGGTCAGCCTGGGTTTGCTCATTCCCAATATCCCTCCTTTTGGGGGGTGGAGGGCAAGGCACAGTATGAATGAACCCCGAATGGCTGTCTGATGTTACTCTTGCGGGCTCCCTCCTGTACCACAGGCTCCTCTGAACAATTGGGGGTTCCTGGAGGCAGGCAGAACAGGCACATTCTGCAGAGCCCACAGAGCCCTCTCAGCTGATTGTGTCCTGGCAGCCAGGGTCTTGAAGGCGCATGAATGCCCCTGAATGGGCCCATTCAGTCTGATGGACAGGAGCTGAAAGCTTCATGCACACAAAAGCCACTGGGCAGCCGGGAGGGCTCCAGCTTGGGCTTTGCCCACGGGAAGGGAGGCCACCCTACCACAAAGAGCAGTGTGAAGACGTCTCTGTGGGTTTTCAATGATACCCCGCCCCAGCCGCCAACTGCAGAGACATGTCCCTACCCCCACAATGGCAACCAAAGGCCTAGAGCAATCCATGGAGAAGCTGCGGAAATTTACATCCAACAGACAAGCCAAAAGACATTGCTCTTTAAGTGAGGTGCAAGGTAAGGGCCTGTGCTGAAGGACGGTTTGGCCAGCCCATCTTGTACATTCCTTAGCAGCATAAGGACTGCAGCTGACCTGAGACTGTTTAACATGTCACCAACAAAAATAATCTTCAGAGGGCATGGCCAATATTTAAATGAAGATTTAAGAGACAACCTATTCTTGTGCCTCTCATTTGGAATACTGGTGTGTGTGTGTGTGTGTGTGTGTGTGTGTGTGTGTGTGAGACAGTATCCCTGAGATGACACTTATATTTTTAAATTAGACCAGGAAGGGAGAACCACCCACCTGGAATTCTTTTCACTGCTCCTGGGAAGGGCAGACTCCACTCTGAGAAGCAGAGAAGTCTATTCAGGCCAATATTGAAAGTTCACAGTCAGGTGACTCCTTGAGAAAGGATGGCTCTAGCCTCAGAGATCAGACTACTTTAGAAACAGTCCCCCCCCCCCCCAAAGTAATTAAAAATAGTGCCTCCTTATAATGCAATACTATAATGAGCAATTAAGATGAAATTAGTGTGTCACAATAAAAAAGATGCATGGCATTCTTAGCCTTTGCAACCTAGCATCGGGGACTCGGGGGGGTGGGGGTTGATGTCTGGGAGTGGGCAAGCCTCGGTTTCATCAAGGAAATATTACGTGTTCGGATCAATTCTGTAAACAGTCCAAGATAACGTGAAGATACTTGAGCACTGTTGTTGCTCTTGTTTATGTTCAATTTATTTTCAAAATAACAGAATGATCCAAACAGACTTATGAGGGCAGAGAAATATATAGCAAGGCACTGATCAATCAAATCATCCCAATTCACAAGGGCTAATATTTGGATATATCTGCTTCAAGTCCAGGGTGGTTTTTGTTTGTAAGAAATAAAATGTTATGGCATCAGATGACACCACCTCCCATCTTGCACAAAACAACTGCACATTCATGGCTTTACAGGTTTGACATTGTTATCAGACAACGTAATGTGGCTTTGTGTTTTGTCTTTGTAACTTGAAGTGATCACATAGTCACAAGAAGTTTAAAAGAAACACATAGGCATCCTTAAACCAGCCTTCCCAAGTTGCATAACCAACTTTATCACACACACACACACACACACACACACACACACAAACGAATATTGGCCGGGAGAGATGGCTTGGTCAGTAAAGTGCTTGCAAGTACCAACACGAGGACCTGAGGTCAAGCCCTAGAACCCATGTAAAAAAGCCAGGTGCGGGGCTGGAGAGATGACTCAGTGATTAAGATCCTGAGTTCAATTCCCAGCAGTCATATGGTGGCTCCCAACCACCTGTAATGGGATCTGGTGCCCTCTTGTGGTGTGTCTGAGGATGGCAATAGTGAACTCACATATACAACATAAATAAATCTCAAAAAAAAAAAAAAAAAGACAGGTGTGGCTGTGGCTGTTGGTAATCTCAGCCCTAGACAGGCAGAGACAGGAGGAGTCAGCCAAGCCCGGGGCCTGATAGAGGGTGTGGGGGGAGACAGACAGAAGGGGGTGGGGGGAGGAAGAGAGATGTCCTGTCTCAAAATACAAGACAGGCAACTTCTGAGGAGTGCCGCCACATGCAGTTGTGCACACATTCCCTGTACATACTCCCTGCACACATATGAACATGCACACATTCCCTGCACACACATGAGCATGCACCAGCAAACATAGCCCCTCCACAAAGCCCCAGGATGTTGATGCTGGTACATCTATGGAGCTTGCTCAGATTTCATGAATTCTAAGAACATTTTTTTAAAAAGCACTTTTATGTACATACGTACTTCAGCATGATTTGATCACATGTCAACACCACAGTGGAGACTTGTGATGGCTGATCTCAATTGTCAGCTTGACAGAATCCAGGCATGCCTGTGGGGGATTACCCAGAACTGGTTAGTTACAGTGGGAAGACCTACCCACTGTTAAGTATCACCATACCCTGGACTGAGGTCACAGACTGGATAGAAAGGAGAAAGTGGGTCTCTCTTTCCTGATTGTGCATGTGATGTGACCAGTTGCTTCAAGCTCTGGCTTCCTTGATTTCCCCACCATGATGGACTGACTGTGAAGCCTCTAACTGTGAGCCAACCCTCTTCCCCTTAAGTTGTTGGGGTGCTACAGCACAGCAACAGGGATAGTCAATAGAAAAGGATTCGAACTCTATCACATCAGCACAAAAAAACTTCATATAATACCCTTTATGGTAGCAGTTCTCAATATTGGTTACAACACTAGGGAGTTGAACGACCCTAGTTCAGGTCCCAGCACTCCTATCAGGTGACTCCAACCTCCTATTCTGGCTTCTGCAGGCCCCAGTATGTATATGTGCATACTAACATGCATACAGATGACTAAAAATAAAAGTAAATATTTAAAACAAAAACCAAGCTGGATAGCACTCACAGAGTGCCCGGGTAATCCTCTGGTCTCCATACACACTAGCACACATATGTACACACACTAATGGGTCACCATAAAATATAAACATAATATATGCAGAGAGTCAAGTTGCAATCACAGAACTCTAGAAGAGTCTCTTTCTGTATCCTCCTTTCTCCCTGCAGCCTGGAGGGAGATGACTCCCATCCACCCAAGATGACTGGAATTCCATAGTAGACAGTCATATCTTTGGCTTAAGGAATCATGGAATCTTGCAAACAGTTTCTTTATGGAGAGAGAAGAAATGAGAGCACTCAACCTTGAGGACTCAGAGGATCAAGTCTCTTCCAGCCAGCAGCCGTGTGAAACAGAAAGTGAGTTGAGTGTGCACTTGGAGGGGAGGGGTTAGAGAGGTCACAGAAAAGGATAGCACTCTGGGTAGCAACACCTCCTTGTCTATGCGAGGAAAGCTCTGCATTGTTTCAGCATCTGGGGGTGGGGATTCGCTTTTGGCCCTAAATCTTTTGAGAAATAAGTTTATCATCTCTGCTGATTCAGAAGACACAATGGGAGCCAAAGGGTGGTAGCGATGACACTTCCCAAGTCATGAATTTGTGTCCTGTGATGGGACAGCACAGAAAGAATGAGAATGGAGATTTAAACCTAACAAGTATGGGATCCCAGGAGCCCACCAGCTATCATGTCTTATCTCACGGAAGGGGAAGGGGATCAGAGCTCCAACCCTGCTTGGTGCCCCTTGACAGGGAGGAGAAAATGCATCAGCTCAGCTTTTTGTTTGTGTTTTGTTTTGTTTCTCATGTTCTTTGAAGAGGAAAGGGATAGTCCTCATAGTCACTGTTGACCAAGAAAAATCACTTACAGCCTGGGCAGTGGTGATGCACACCTTTAATCCCAGCACTCAGGAGGCAGAAGCAGGAGGATCTCTATAAATTCTAAAAGTTCCAGGACAGCCAGGACACATGCGCGCGCTCATGAGCTCATACACACACACACACACACACACACACACACACACCCCACTGTCTCAAAAAAGAGAAAAGTAAAGCAAAGCAAAACAATCTCTTACGGTCCCAGAGAACATAGTTTGACCAGGAAACAGGGCCTCAGCCAATCTAGGCTACAGTCAGCCAGGGACTTAATTCCCAATATTACACTATGAACAAGCTAAAAACAAACAACAACAACAACCACCAAAACATCCCAGGGAAATGGTTTGGTAGGGAAAGCATTTGCCTTGGTACCATAAGAGCCCTAGTTCAATCCCCAGAACCCACATTAAAACCCTCCATAGAGCTGGGCAGTGCTGGAGCATGCCTTTAATCCCAGCACTCGGGAAGCAGAGGCAGGCGGATTTCTGAGTTCGAGGCTAGCCTGGTCTACAGAGCGAGTTCCAGGACAGCCAGGGCTACACAGAGAAACCCTGTCTCAAAAAACCAACCAACCAACAAACAAATAAACAAAAAACCTGGCCATGGTGGTACTTGCATGTAATTCCAGGGGTGACTAGATGGGAGGTGGAAACAGGCCAATGGATCCCCAGAGCTCACTGGCCAGCTAGCCTAGCCTACCTGGCAAAGTTCCAGGCCAGTGACTGACTCAGTCTCAAACAAAGAGATGAAAAGGCTCCCTGAGCACCAACACCCAACCACAGTTGTCCTCTGATTCCCGACCTACACATGTCCATATCTGCACCTGTTCACACATGAACACACACCCACACTCAACACACAATACCCACCACAGGCCTGGAGCTGCTTCTTTGTAACACCCTCTAACCCCAAGCCAGGGGCAGCCAGAACATGGTAATACCTCAAGTAAAAACCTCTTGATCCTGTCGCTCAGATGTAGCCTCTGTAAGAGATCCCCAGCAGTCAAGATGACCCTTCCTACAGCTGGTGGCCATTCTGAATCCACAGCTCTTTCCCCAGATGCCCACACTGGGCTACAGCCCAATAGGAGAACCCTTTGCTGAGGGTTCCCAAGTTCCTAAGCTGCTCTGGTGTACAAACTGGTGACTCTCAACAATCTGGCACTGGTTACCAATGCACACTTGCTTGAAACAGGTGACTCCCTTAGTCTCAATTCCTACCCTGCCTAGAAACACCTAGCTTCATTTCTTAAGCAACAAAGAATTCATCATGAAGCTGTTGAGATCCTGAACAATAGGAGATCATGTGCTCTGTGGGTGGAGTCAAGGCACCCAGATGTAGACAGAACTCTGCTGAACTTTGCTAAGAGAACTCAAGGCAGGCCATGACCTCTCTGAGCCTAGGAGTTTGTTTCCTCATTTCTCAAATACCGGAGCAGATGGTGAGAGTCTTTGCCTTTCAGGGGTAAGGCTGGAAGGATAAGATGAGGTAAGTCCTTAGGAGCCCAGCACACCTGGCCCTAAGAGGAGGTCACAGGACAAATCAAACAGAAAGGCTCTGGTTTCCTGCCTAGTGGGCTCAGGAAAGGCAGCAGAGGCCTGGAGGGGGCTACAGGGAGAAAGGGACATGAAGAGCGGACTGAGGAGGTCATTCTCCGCCATGCTGTCCCGTGAGGAAGCTGCCCTCCAACATCCATGCTCCGAGGGCCAGAGATGCAGGCTTCTGTAATCACCACAATATACATGTTTGAACTCCTAGGGGCCACTGGCTTTGGCCTGTGAACTGACACTTAACATTTGCCCCTTGTCCTCTGATTTCCCTGCCTCTGGGTCACCTTTACCACACATGATCCCACAGGCCTGTCTGACAAACCGTGTTTTCCAGAGAACCACCTCTGCCTGTATCCTGTTCTCCCTCAGAGGCGGGATCCATGCCTTCTTCCTAACTGTCAGAGTCCCTCCTGCCCATCCCACACTCATCTGCAGACTGGAGCCCCCACCCCCACCTCCCTCTGCTTCTGACACTCAAATCCTCCCTGGCCCTCAAGGCTCAGCTGGAGAGATACTTTCAGTCAGATCACTTCCTCATTCTTTTCATCTAATTTCTTTCTAAAAGATAATTCCTTAAGGCGGAACCAGCAAGCTCCACACAAGTGGCTCCAGTGTTGAACCCCTACTCTCCCCTCCGGAACCTGCCGGGTAACTCCAGCTCTACTCCCTCAACCCATACAGGTCTCAATGGGTGTCACTCGGTGCTCCCCACACCCCCAGTCTCATCTCTGCCTCCTTCACTTCCGTTCAAGCCGTGACCCCCTGCCCCCACCCCCCGCCAGGTGAGCCTGGAGTTCGGGTATAGATCTGAGCAGTGCTAGTCGGAGCCTCTGCCAGACATCCACCACCACACCAACCCAAGCCCTCACTTATTTTACTCGAGACCCTTTAGTCTCTCGAGCTTAGCAGTGCTGGGATAGAACATAATTACTGACCATGCCACACAGTGATGATCCCTTAAATCAGAGCTGAACTATGACATGAATAAAAAATAAATCTTATTTAGGCAAGTGTTGTAAGGGCAACAGTGATGAGAAAGGATACCAAGACGGAACCATCAGAGTCAAAGTCCATTATGTACAAGAACGATATGACTACAATTTATGGTGTTCTTCCTTTGGCCCAGGATACAGTGGCTGGGTCAGAGCATCAGAACCATCTATCTGGTTGTTTTAAGTTATGTGTATGTATATGCCTGCATGTGTATGTTTGGACATGCTGGTGCCCTGGAGCTTCTGCTATGACAATGTGAGATGCTCCACTGACCCGTGGAGGTGCTAGGAACTGAACTCTGTTCTCTGCAAGACCAGCAAGTGCTCTCTAAGAGCAGAGCCATCTCTCTGGCCCCTGAGATGCCTGTTATTGATGACCTGCACACAGAACTGGACATTCAATAATGGTTCTAGCCACGATCCATCTTCTTTCTTTTTCAGCGTCTCTCTCTCTCTCTCTCTCTCTCTCTCTCTCTCTCTCTCTCTCTGTGTGCACGTGTGCCTGTGTATGTGTCTATGTGTGTGCATGTACATGTGTACGTGTACATGTGTAAGTGGATGTCCACATGTGTACATTCATGCAGAAGCCATGGCCAGTGCTGATATCTTCCTCAAACTCTATTTTTTGAGGCAGGGTCTCTCACTGAACCTGGAGCACACTTATTTGGCTGCCCATCAAGCCCCAGGGGTCCTCCTGACTCCCCCTTTATAGCACTAGAATTACAGGAGCATGCCGCCATGCCCATTTTTGTATGTGGATACTGGGGATTTGAACTCAGATCCTCATACCTCTCAGCACCATTGTGCCTATTAGTAAGTGAAACTCTTAGTTAGAATTTAGCTGGAGATGAACTAGCAAGGTGGAGACCATGTTAGACCAGGCTCTATGCAGCCTTCCTACATGTGACAGAGACAAAGCCATGCCACCTTCCTTCTGGACACATGAAAGGACTGTACTGGTCAAGTTCCCTTGGGTTGAAAGTGAGGTCATTGCACCCAACCTCCATTTGCTCTCATCTCTCATCTCTTGGCTGGAAGCAACCCTTCAAGGGGGAACTAACAAGCCCTAGGGCAGGGTTTCTCAATGGGTGTCTGCTGGGCCAGCAGCTGCTGCCACTGGGAACCTCCTAGCCATGCAATTCTCAGGCTTTCTATGTAGGATTTAGGCTGGAGAGATGACTCAGTGGTTAAGAGGACCCATATTCAATTCCCAGCACCCACATAGCAGCTCACAACTGCCTGCCAGACAGACACATGTAGTTTGCCTAATTAGTGCAAAACACTAATGCACATAAAATAAAATTAATTATTAAAAA
This sequence comes from Rhynchomys soricoides, assembly GCA_019843965.1. Classification (NCBI taxonomy): domain Eukaryota; kingdom Metazoa; phylum Chordata; class Mammalia; order Rodentia; family Muridae; genus Rhynchomys; species Rhynchomys soricoides. The sequence continues at coordinate 11,506,858 of JADRCH010000043.1, read as the reverse complement.
AATTAAAACAACATGTTTTCTTTGCCAGGTGGTGGATGCGGTGCACGTCTTTAATCCCAGCACTTAGACGCAGAGGCAAGCAATCTCTGAGTTCAAGGCCAATCTGGTTTGTAGAGTGAGTTCCAGGACAGCCAGGGCTACACAGAGAAACCGTCTTGGAAAATCAAATGAGAAAGAAACAAGGGGGCAGAGGAGGAGAAAAAAAGGAAATAGGGAGTTTTGGAATGTGTGCCCCTTAGAGGCCAGAGACAGGCACAGGGTGTTGTCTCCTCAATTACTCTTCATCTTAGTGTCTGAGACAGGGTTTCTCAGGGAGCCTAGAGCTCAGCAAGTTGGCTAGCCTAGCTAGAACTAATAGAACTCTGCTGTCTCCGCTTCCCACCACCTGTGAGTACAGGCACATGCTGCTGGAGCACATAACTTCATGTGAGTTCTGGGGAACTGAACTTGGGCCTTCCTACTTACATAAGAAGTACTTAAGTGACTGAACTACCTTCCCAGCCCAGAATTCCTCATCCTTGGGTAATATTGCGACTTACTCACCGTGAGTACCACTGTTCTGGAAGACAAATGAACTCGAGAAAGGCTTGAGTCTCCGTACCAATGGGTGATGTGCTTGCTACATGTTTACATTGACCGCGTACCATGCATGAAAGGTAAACTTTTGTTGGGTTAAGAAGCCTTTTGGGGGAGTTATCTTGTAAATCGGTGATTCTGTCCCAACAAAGCCAACAATAATCACAGCCTTTGAGTCTAAAGCACTCACTGAGGCCATTACTTAAAACCAGTTTCCTAGTCCCAAAAGGCTGGCGGGACAAACCCCAAGAGCCTAGACAGGGTTATTCTGTCCTGGCTGGGAGAATCCATGCAGAACCCTCTATCCACCTCATTCATTCATTCACAGCCTGCTTGGTATGTTAACAATGGTTGAAGCGGAAGTCATGGAAAGCCAGGATCAGATATCAGCCAGCTGCTGGTATGTTGACACATTCCTGCCGCCCTCGTCTCCTGGCGCCAGTTTGGGTGCCCGCCACTTCTCAGCTAAGAGTGTCCAGCGCTTCCTTCAAGACTTCAGCTCCCAAAGAATGAATGTCAGAGTTGCCAGGCCTGCAGCTCTCCCAGGTTAGTAGTTAGAACTGCAAACCCAGCCTGGTCCTAGGCTGTGGGAGAGGCTTGGATATCCATCTGACAGTCATGCTCAGCTCTGACGGGTCTTGTGGAGCTCTGCCGTCTTTCCTGTTCCTCTCCACCTACACTCCACTTACCCTGCCTGCTTCTCTCCCCGTGTGACTTTGCACTCTGTATCTGAAATGCTGCCCAGTGTAGCCTTGGGTTTCGTGGAGTTTGTGGGGTTAACCCACTGCACAGAAGTTTGTATATGATTCTTGAAGCTGTGTCCTGTGTTTGGAACACCTTGCATATACACCCAGCCTTAGGACAAGAACACATGACACTTATTAAACTGATCTGCCAAATGTTGCCTAATGACGGGCCAGTGGGGTACAGAGAGCACCCAGAAGCACACGCAGGAAATACTGTGCATGTATCCCAACGACCATAGATCTTAGACTTGGCATGAAGCCAGCGGGTTGTCATCTGCTAGAACCTGGCATGTTCTAGGTCTCTCCATTCAAAAATATGTCTCTTTGCTCCAGCCAGGCTCTATTCCAAGGGATAATTTGTCCACAAACAAAGAAGACTCTTGAAAGTGTTCTATGGATTGCTTGCTTGCTTGGTGTGTGTGTGTGTGTTTTAAAAAAAAAAGGGGGTTTACACATGCATGTGCATGTATGTTAAGTGTCTTTTATTGGTCTCTCCTTTTTGTTTTTTAAAGACAAGCATTTCTCATTGACCACTGATCTAAAGAGGCTGGCCGGTCAGTGGACTCTGGGGATCTGTTGTTCTCAGTATCAAAATTCAGGTCCTCAGGCTTCTACTATACCCACTAAATTATGTCTCCTCAGCCTAATCCATATCACTATGTTAGCCCAGGTTATCTCAGCCTCCAGAGTGCTAGGATTGCAGATACCCCAGATTTCCCTGGGATGGTTTATGGGTTATTGATTTACACCTAGTCTTTGGCCACTCGCCAGACTGGGCAGGAATGCTTTCACATACTGTTCAAAATGTGCAGGCCACTCTGCCAGTGTTCAAGAACCTCCTCTTTGGGAAGACTCTTCTCTAGTCCCACCAAAATCATTGCCAGGCAGAGCCACAGAGCAGCTGGCCCCTGAGGTCTATGGAACCTGAAGCCACCCAGAGCCTCCCTTAGAAATCGTAGAGGAAAAGCAGTTGAAGTCTTAGGCAAAGCTTTGCAAGATGCCAGGACAAGGGGCCATTGTCAATTGCTCTTCTCAGGCTGAGGCTGAGAATCATTCATATTCAGTGCCAGCAGTGAGAAGGCCATTGGCTTCTTGCTGTTTGCTGGCTATATGATGTTGAACAAATAATGTGACCTCAGGACATCTCAGTTTTTCCATCTGTGAAATGGGGCCAGCCCTTCTAGGGCTGCTGTACATGAAGGGGTAGACAGATACTTGGAGCAGAGCCTGGAACACAGGAAACACCCCACAGGTCAGATGTTACTTCCTTTCTTTTGAAGCTACCAGGAGCACAAAGGGCAAGCATGAGAGACCACTGGGAACCAGGTGGTGTAGAATTTCATCTGAGGTTTCAACGTGACTCGAAAAGATTTGCTCAAATGAGAGTTTCTAGAAATCTGTGAGCGAGGCTTGGGGAGAGCCACCAGTCCACAAACTGCTTGCTTTTCAAGTGTGAGGACGAATCTGATCCCTAGAACTGACACTGTTAAAAAGTCAGCTCTTGGGACTGGAGAGAGGCATCATCGGTATTAAAGAGCAAATCTGGCTCTGCCAGAGGACCCAAGTTTAGTTCTCAGCACCCAAGTTGGGTGCCCGCAGCTGCATGTAACTCCAGGTCGGGGGATCTGATGCCCTCTTCTGGACTCCAGGGGCACCATGCATTCTCATCCATTCTCCCCACCCCTGACCCACAGAATGCAAAAATAATAAAAATAAACCTTAGAAAAACTAAGGCCAGGCATGGGGTAGGCTTGTAATCCCAGCAGTGGGGAGAGGAAGACAGAAGGATCTGTGGGAGTTTCTGGCCAGCCAAGCCTACAGACCAGTGGGAGATCCTATCTCCAAAAAAAAACCAGTAGGGACTGAGGAGATGGCACAGTTATAGTGCTTTTTGTCTTGCAAGCAACATGTATGAGGAGAGGAGTCTGCATCCCCAGACCCTCCTAAGGGCTGGGTGGATGTTGCAGCCCACCTGTTATTCCAGCTTGGGGTCCCCAGAGTGAGCTGCCAGCTAGATACATGAGCAAGCTCTAGGGTCTGTGTTCAACGGAAAGACTGGGCCTTAATATGAAGGTGGGATGTGCTCAAGGAAGGCTCTTGACATCAACCTCAACCACTATATGCACATGGACTACACACACGTGTGCATCCACATACAGGTACACACCCATGCAAATTTGCATAAATGTACACATGCACACCACATATATATATATATATATATATATATATATATATACACACACACACACAAGAAAAAACTTAAAAGGTGTATGGCAACTGATGTGCACACACATGTGAATCTGCACACACAAGAAACTGTGAGTGGATTCCCACATATATAATAGGTTGGTTCTGTCCTACCAGAGCAAATGGACACACCCAACAGGCAGCTGGGCCCTTAGCTACCACACTGCTACCCCAAAGTTAACCACAGAGCATTTTAAGTCAGAAGCTTCAGGGCACAACACTGAATCACTGAACCCACATTTCTGTCCCCCTCTCTCAAAGGGGTGGGGGTGGGGTTCCTTGATTCTCTTCCCAACTGATGTCTTTCTGTCCCTCCTGCCTACTCAGCCCTGGAGCTGTTCCCAGGACCTTGTTGAGCCATGTCCTGAGTGGTAACACCCACGCGGGATAGCCAGACTCACCCCACACATGCAGCCATTAAAAATTAACTCCAGAGATCTTTAGAAGCAGAGAAAGTCACCAGAGAGAAAGGGTACAAAGGACAGAGCATGACTAGAGGTTTGGGACATAGCATCTAACAAGTTTTGACTGCAGACAGAAGACATTTTTTTTTTTTTTTTTTTGCTTTCTTTCAGAAAAGGATGAGAAATCTTTTTTATGCATTTGCCACGGAAAACACTTGGCTCAGCACATTCCGCAAGCTGAAAGGAGGCAAACCAACAGGATGGCAGGACTCTCCTACCAACCCACAGGCTCTTCATAAACTCCTGCACTGCCAGGTAAGGAAGCCTGTCAGCCTCCGGAGCAAGGGCTGCGCATCGGGAAAGTAAGGGGGCAGTCCGGCTCCGGGACTTCAGCCAGCATCACTTAACTGCTCTACGCTGCAAAGAAAGTTCCTTTTAGCCACATGGCTCGGTGCCAGTCTTATTTACTCTGTTTGGTTTTTTGAAGGAGGAGCGATATGACAGTCCAGAGGTTTATTAATTCTGGCAAGCAGCAGCAGCACCTAGAAGAAGTTAGGAACACACATTCCATCCCCCCTCCCAGTTTCCTAGCACTTGGGAAGCAGAAGCAGGAGGCTGACCACATGTGTGAGGCCAGCCTAATCCGGTCTGTATAGTGAGTTCCAGGCCAGCCAGGAGCTGGCTTAGTCAGATTCTGCCTCAAAAAGTGTTGGAGTGGAGCTGGAGAAATGGCTCCACTGGTAAAGCGCTTGTTATGCAAGCAAGAGGACCCTACTTGGCATCTCAAGCACTCATATAAAAAATACACTGGGCGAGGGGGTAGTAGGTGGATCCCCAGAGTTCACTGGCCAACCAATCCAGTCAGTCAGTGGGCAGTGAAGTGATAGACCCTGCCTCAAATGATAAGGAAAAGAACATTTGAGGAAGATGCCCCATGTTGACTTCTGGCTTCTACACATAGGAAGGAAGGAAGGAAGGAAGGAAGGAAGGAAGGAAGGAAGGAAGGAGAGAAAGGGCAGGCCAATGAGATGGTTCAGCAGGTGAAGGCCCTGCCTGGAGCCTGATAACCTGAGTCAGGATCCACATAGTGGGAGGAGAGACCCAACTCTGAAAGTTGTCCTCTAACCTCAGATGGATGCCATGGTGCATGCTCCCGACCACACACACAAATAAATAAAGACATGTGATTAAATTCTTATGTTCACATCCTAAGACTTTTAGAATCAAACACTAGGAGCTTAAACTCAATGAGAATGGGGTCTGGTGAAGCTACAAAGTGACCCCTACCTTCAGATGCCTAACACAACCATCTCAAAAGTTCTAAAACTAGACAGGATGGGTGTCAAACACAACGAGGCCAGGGCATCAGTGATTGCTGCACTAACCTCAGGTCCTGTAGGTATGATTAGGCACAAAAACACTGGCACATCTCGGTTTTCATGTCTACCAAATGGACAAACATCCGAAGGCTGGAGAGACAGTTCAGCAGTTAATAGTACTTGCTGCTCTTACAGAAGACCCAAGTTTGGTTTTCAGCATCCATACTGGGCAGCTTACAACTGCCTGTAATTCCAGCTCCAGGAGATCCAACACTCTCTCCTGGTCTCTTCCTAAATATGCAAGTATGCACTCACACACATGTACACTTAAATACAAAAATAAATCTTTAACAAACTAGACAGCATCCTAAAAAAAAAAGTAAGCTCTCTGGAAAGAAGAGTGAATGTTCGTGGATCCTGAGACTCTGACCCCACTATCTCCCACACAACAGTCCCTTCTCTTCCAACCCTAGCCTCTTCTGGAAACCAGCACACAGGAAGGATTCCACAGTGACTTGAGGGAAGAGAGCAAGGAGCAAAGAGACGTGTGAACTAATGCCTCCGTCAACGGCAAGATTGATTGGTGATGGTGTGGGGGGAGGAAGGAAACGGCTCACAAAACAAACTGCACTGGCTACCATGAGAGGAAGCTAAAAGAACAGCCCCCCAACATTAGGTGAAAAGACAGGAAGTTCTAGAAAGGATGTAAAGACGTTGTTTTAAGCCAGGAGGTGGTGGTGTATGCTTTTAGTCCCAGGATTAGTGAGGCAGAGGCAGACAGATTCCTGAGATCGAAGGTAGCCTGGTCTACAGAGTGAAGTCCAGAACAGCCAAGACAACACAGAGAAAACCTGTCTCCAAAAAACAAACAAAACTCCAAATGCTGTGTTGGTGGTGGTGGTGGTTTTTAATCCCTTCTGAAGGACTAAAATCTCTGTTCTTTCCACAATATGAAGTGTTTTGTCTGGCTTATGGAGATGTTTCTGGGGCCCCAGAACCTGGTCCTATCTCAGGATACTTCATGCCCCCTGCTTTTTCTGAGGGGTGGGGCCTGCTCTCCATAGCCTATGTCACAGGTTAAAACAGGAATGGTAGTCTGTACTTCCCACACAACTGATTGCTGCAATCCTAATGCCCACTGTAGCTACAGGGTGTCTGTATTCTTCAGTCTTCACTTCCAATGCCCGGACTTACGGTAGAAACTATTATGAATACCAGAGAGGGGAAACCACACCAAATTTATACATATCCTCTGATAATAACTATATAAGATATGGATGAGTCAGAATATAGACAAAGGAAGTACTCAATGAAAGCGGATTTGGGGCCTGACCTGCTGATAATCCCAATTACTTAGGAGGCTAAGGCAGGGGGATTACATATACAAGGCCAGCTTGGGCTACAGAGTAACGAACAGCCCATTTGTACAAGTTACTAGTACTCTGTTTCAAAAGTAAGAAGGTCAGGGAGATGGCTCAGTGGATAAAGGCACCTGAGAACAAGGATGACCTCTGACCTACACACACACACACACACCTAAATAAAATGCAAGGCTGGTGGTGTTGCTCAGTGGCACTGTGCTTGGTAAGCATGTAGGAGACCCTGTGTTCAATCCCCAATATCACAAACAGAGCAAAAAGTGGGTTTGTTGGACCCTAGGTTAATCATCTTTTCCTTGTCACATAATATGATAGACACTGATTTTATATTTTAAAATTTTAAATAAAGCCAGGTGTGGTGGACCCCCACTTGAATCCCAGCACTTGGGAGATAGAGGCAGACAACTGTCTGTGAGGCCAAAGCCAGCTTCGTCTATGGTCTACACTATAATTTACATAGTGAATTCCAGAACAGCAGCATCTACATAGTGAGACCCGGTCTCACACAAACAAGACAAATTAACCATATGGTAAATACATTAAGGATTACGGGCTGAATGTTCATGCTCCTACCCCCAATTCCTCCATTGAAATCTAATATGACCGGATCTGGAGGTGGGATCTTTGAGAGGAGATTAAGCTATGGAGGTAAATCCTCGTGGATGGGGCCAGGGAGCTATGCTGCCAAGTAGGAATGCAGCAGAAGCCAGCAGTCTGTCACCAATCCGAGCCATACTGTGCTGGTACCCTGACCTCTGGTTTTCCATCCACCCTTCAAAACAGCAAGAAATAAGAAGCTGGTTCGTAAGCTTCTACATCTATGTCATTGTCACAACAAGCCACATGGAGTAAGACGGCAGGTTTCCAGGATTCACTGGTTTCTCTGAGAGTGTAACCTGCAGAAAAACAGCATTCCACTGGGTTGGGAAAGGTGAGAGGGGGTATTACTCACACGACAACCAATTTCCCTGAGACAGTGGTTCTCAGCCTTCCTAATGCTTGAGACCCTTCAAGACAGTTCCTCATGTGGTAGTGACCCCCCCCACCATAAAATCATTTTTGTTGCTACTTTATAACTGTAACTTTGCTACTGTTATAAGTCATAATATACAAGATATCTGATATTTGACTCCTGTGAAAGGATCCTTCAACCCTCACCCCCAAAATGGGTCTTGACCCACAGGTGAGAACCACTGAGTTAGGGCCTGGGCTATGGTACTAGCAAGTGGTCCAGTTGGTGGACTGGAGAGGCTAGCAGCTAAAGAAATTGCCCGTTAGTGGAGCTGTCCAACTTCAGAGTTAACTGCCAAGGCCCAGGCTCCTGACCAGGATCGGCGGTGTGTGGAGGAGGGAAAACTAGATGATCATCTAGACATCTGAAGGATGTCTATGAGTTCAGGGGCTTCTGGATCTCTCTTCTGAACTTAACAGGCTAAGAGTGCACGGAGGAAGGGCACTTTCAACCCGGATCTCCCAGATCTCCCAGCGCAGGCTGAGAGGAGAGCCACACTAGAGCTTCCCGTGGGAGCGTCTTTTGACTCACAGTGAGCTGGGGTGGCTGAGGTCTCCAGCCTCAAGTATCCCTACAGATGTCATTATTTTCCACTCCTGCAACTCCACTTATATCATAGCAAATGTAAATAACTGGGTATGTTGGTGAATGCCTGTAATCTCTGCCTCAGTGAAAGAGGATCAATGCCTGGGCTTGACAACAAGACCTTATTAGGGGCAGGGTGGTGGTGGAGGGGAGCTAATGTTTATGAGGTGCAAGTCTGTCTCTATGGGAATGCACCAACCAGCCTTCTAATCCTTACCCCTGACTTTAAGAAACCATCTGTTTATCTCTTTCTCTGCAGGGCAGAAAAGCCTCTGCTGACCATGTCTGGTGATGTCAGGGGAGAACCCCAGAGGAATCTCAGTCTCCCTTTCCCAACAGTCAGAAGTCCTCAGTCAGTTTGGCTCAAGTTACATCACCTCTTGTTTGCCAGACTGGGGATTTGCTCTTCCTGCCCTCCCCAGCTTCCTATTTTAATTTCCTTTTATTCTCTGTTCACCACTGCCTCTGCAGACAATAAACAGAGACAACTGAGAGGCAGTGAAAACACTCTGTGGAGTTACCTGCTAATGGCAGATCACCCGATCATCATCCGGGAAATCAGAGGTTGACAACTGGACAAAGAACGAAGAGGCCGCATTGTTTTCCACAGGACTTGTTATCTCAAGTCCTGTCCCATCCAGTCCCCAAACCCTAACTGCTAAGCCTCAAGGCTGTGACCCACGGGGAGGGGAAGCTTTTGCCCCACAGGCTCCTGGCAGCCTGAGGATATTCAAAAGTCCTGTTTTGTTAGAACAAACCTGGGTACCTGTTGTTCTAAGAGGAAAGGAAGTCCGTGGTTTATGTTTTTATCAGAATTCAGGGTTTTTTTTTTTTTTTCTAGTGAGGTCGGCCTTGTGCTTTCAGAAGCAATAATGGGAGTAAACCAAGCTCGGCAATGACTTAAACCTGATCCCTACCACTCCGCCAGTACAGACCCCTGCACACCCAAGCAGGTGCTCCCATTCACAGCTCCCATCCTCTCTAGTTACACAGTAAAGGGCTCCCAACTCCCAGACGCTGAGCCAGCCAGCATTCACAGAAAGCCACAGTGAATGAATGGCACAGGACAGGAGAGGGGACATCCTGACATCATAGCAGACTGAAGACGAAGACTGGAGAGAAGAGGGGCTTAGGGAGCTCTGTTGTCGCGTGAGGAAGCTCTCAAGTTGCAAGGTCAACCATTCATACTTGACCCAGAGATCAACATACAGAAACACATTACATACCAAAACAGAAAGACAATGACCTACGTAGATGTCCCCACCATCTCCAAGCATTATCATACCAACTGTTGGGGAAGCCACATTGCCTCCATTTTTAAAAAACTCCACCCACCAACACCAAGCATTTAGTTACATTTCAGATGGCTTGCTAGTGATTGGAAGATAGAAAAATCCCACAGGTTCCTAGACCAGTGAACAGATAAACAAAACGTGGTATTCCATCTACTTGGTGGGTTAATATTTGGTAATAACAAGAGAATAAAGTGCTGAAAGAAGTTACAACACGGATGTACCTTGAAACATCATGCCACATGAAGGAGCCGATCACAAAGACCATGGTAAGTCTAGAAAAGGTTGGTGGCAGGAGGGATGTGGCTGCCAGTAGGTTGATGACAATGTCATAAATTTAGACAGTAGTAAGGGATGCACAACCTTTCGAATACACTGAAAACCACTGAACTGTCCCCATGAAAATCATGGATTGTGTGGGGTGCAAATCTCAATAAATTTATTGTTTAAAAACTGACTTGTACCTCTTCTAAATGCAGAGTAGTGTCCCGTTTGTGTACAGGGTATGCGTGTAGGTTCTATGAGTCTATACTAACAATTCAAGGAGGTAAATTTGAGTTGAGTACCTCTCAATCCAACCTGCTCCCTTAGTGTCCTGAGGTGCTCCTTGCCCTGTCAATCAGAAAAGACTAGCTCCTGCAGCCTCCCCCCGCCCCCCAATCTTTCAATCCCATAGCTCAGGTAAAGACAGGCCCATGCATGTTCAGATGGACAATTGCAAGCACCTGGGCCCCTCTGCCTGAGAAGACAGCCTTGTTATCTTTGCCTTTTGAGAGGAAGAATTGCTGGATACATTTAATTTTCTCCTCTGGAACCAAAGCTTATGTGGGGAAAGGAGGCACATTTGGATCCTTTAAAATATTGTCAGCTAAGAGTAGTGACACATTCCTTTAATCCCAGCAACTGGGAGACAAAGGTAGGTAGATCCCTGTAAGTCCGAGGCCAGCCTGGTTTACAGAGTGAGTTCCAGGACAGCCAGAGCTACACAGGGAGACCTAAAACAAAAACAGAACCCAAAAAACAAAAAAGCAAAACTATATATATTGTTTCTGCTTATGTATGTATATATTTTTAAAATTCCACTGCCTGGAGTTGTAGCTCACTTGGTTGCATGCTTGTCCAGCATACCTACAGCTCTGTGCCTGAGCACACCTACAGCCCTG
>JADRCH010000043.1:11456583-11496122 GCA_019843965.1 Rhynchomys soricoides | reverse complement strand
TGAGCACACCTACAGCCCTGTGCCTGAGCACACCTACAGCCCTGTGCACACCTATAACCCTGAGCTAAGCACACCTACAGCCCTGAGCCTAAACACACCTACAGCCCTGTACCTGAGCACACCTACAGCCCTGAGTCTGATCTCTAAGTACTGAAAAACAGACCGGTGCACACCTGAAACCCCAGGTTCAAAGTCACCTTAATTATTTAATAAATTCAAGATTAGCCTGGGCTATATGAATACATGAGACCCTATTTCAAACAAACAAAAATCTCTTGGGCATGAGTTAAGTGCCTGGTCCTGTCTGGCTGCTGGGGTGGCACACTGAACAAGCCTCGGTGCAGGTGACATTATAGCAGATGAGGCAAAAGATGACCCCTGGTGGCAGAAGGGTGCTCTAAATAAAAGAGAGGAGGATGAAGGTTGGGGACAATTTTAAGTAGTGTGGTCATGGGGGTCCCTGAGGAGGTGAGGCGATGAGGAGAGGGAGGGAGCATGCTGACATGAAGAAGAATGTTTTAGGGAGGGACAGACAAGAACAGATGCCCGAGACAAATGTGTGCAGAGGGAGCGTGGAAACAGGAAATGGAGCTCCGTGGTTAAGAACACTTGCACAGTCTCAGCAGCCATATTGGGTGGCTTATAACTGCCCATAACTCCAGGGCATTTGATGCCCTCTTCTGGCCTCTTTAGATACCGGCATAAACATGCCATATACTTAAGTGGACATACACACATCCATAAATAAAAATAAACAATTTTAAAAATTAGTGATAGGTTGGGCGTGGTGGCACATACCCTTAAACCCATCATTCAGGAGGCAGAGGCTGGCAGGTCTACATAGTGAGCTCCAGGCCAGTTGGAGCTACAAAATCCTGTCTCAATAACAAAAAATAAAAATAAAGCTAAAAAAAAAAAAACAACAACACTTGAGGACAAAGGGAGAGCAGTGAGCTCAGAGCGGTGAGGCTCTAGCTCAGATGAGGGAAGAAAGATTGTCCCACGCCTGCGACAAGCTCTGAGGCCTATCTCAGGACTGGTTTGGCTCTCACTGAAGCAGGAGCTCACTGTTCACTGCCAGGCTGGCTGGCAAGCCCTGCAGCTCCTACACCTTTCCACCTCCACCCAACACTGCCATGGCAGATGTAAGACATGCCTGGCCTTTGTGTGGGTGCTCAACTCAGCTCCTCACGCTTGGAGAGCATGCTCTTTACCAGCTGGGCCCTCTCCCCAGATTTGCTTCTTGTTGTGGTGGTGGTGGTTGTTTGAGACAGGGTCTCACCATGTCACGCTGACAGCGAACTCATTGTAGACCATGCTGGCCTCAAAGGCATAAACATCCACCTGCCTCTGCCTCCTGGGAGGTTGTACCACAGGCAAGCCCGGCCCTGCTTTCTGAGGCAGCTTGCCATAGCATCCCGACACAATCCTTCCTCCGATATCTGTAAAACCTAAAAATTGATTATTTCCTTGGCAAGAAGACACAGAACTCATTACAAGCTGTCCTTGGGCAGGAAACTCCAAGGGGAGTCTCTGTCTCTTGAGGTTACCTGACCTCTTTCCTGTAGCAACACCAGTGCTGCAGCTACAACAGGGTCGCCATGCCTGTTGTTCACTGGCTTCCTGGCCAAGGGGAGGAACCAGTTTTCAAAGTGTCTCTATTGGATGGGTTGATGGGTGTTTTACTTTTCTTTCTTGGGATACTCAGAACTAAGACCTATCTGAGACAAAGGCAACTCTAGTGACAGAGGAGGAGGAGAAGAGGAAGATGAAGCACACCCTTCCTTCGTGATATAAGCGATCTCCGAGCAGAAGAAAAGCTGAGAGAACAGTCACCACATACACTCTGGGAATTGCAGTAGTCTGGAACAAGCTGAGAGGCAGCACTCTAAAGCATTGTCATTTGTTGCTCAACTTGTTTTGTACAGAGTCTTCTGTAGCCCAGGCTGGCCCCAAACTCATCAAGTAGACCAAGGTAGCCTTGAACTCCTGGTGTGTGTATGTGTGTGTGTGTGTGTGTGCGCGCACGAGCGCGCACACGCACCACACCACCAAGCTCATTTTAAAAAAAAGAAAAGAAAAGAAAAATGAGGCTGGGCTTTGTGGTGCACACCTATCATTTGAGAGGCAGAGGCATCTCATTAAATTTCAGGCCAGCTCAGGGTACATAATGAGATCGTGTCTCAAGAAAACAAAACAAAAATAACAGCAACAACAATGACAAAAACTAATAAAAATTTAAATTCCCAATAGCTCAACTTTCTATCTATCTATCTATCTATCTATCTATCTATCTATCTATCTATCTATGGAACAAGGTCTCTCTCTATATAGCCCTAGCTGACCTGGAACTCACTATGTAGATCGGGCTGGCCTCAGACTCAGAGACCTGCCTGCCACAGCCTCCCAAGTACTGGGATTAAAGGTGTGTGCCACCACACCCGGCTCAATTTTCTTTTGAAGAAAGTGCTAGACTTGGTACTTCTGAGAAGGAAGTCAATCTATGGGAGATACTGCCCAAGCCTAGACAGCTCAGCTGGATGAGGGCAGCTCCTTCTCATCCCAAGGTGGGGCATGGGGGGTAGGGAGGGTATATGCTACAGATAAACCCACTGCTTTGGCTGACAATGCTGTTCCATAGTGTTGGCAACAAGGGCCCTTAGAATCTTATCATCCTCACTCTGAAGTATTCTTGTCAGTCTCCCTGGTCTTGCTCACCCAGGGCATTTGAAGGTCACTTTCAACTGCATCCGCTTTCAGTAATAATACCACACCTAGGGCTGTTCTGCAGGTATGCCATGGTTGGGAGTTCTCTCCCATAGACACACAGTGAAAGGAGAGAACCAAGTCTAACAAGTTGTTCTCTGACCTCCACGTGTCTCTTACCTCTATATGTGCACAATCAATCAATAACAAATAAATACATGCTTTTTTTTTTAAATTAAAACAGACAAACCAACAAACTGCCCCTCATGCTGGCAGGCCTAGTTTCAGTCTTGGGGATCACAAACCACCTTTGCCTTCTGAGTTCCTCTGACCCCCACCTACCCAGACACCATCTTCTCTCTCAAGAGTCTGGCTGGAACCAGTAGCCAAAGATGCTTCTTTTTTCAGCAGATTGAGACAATTATCAAAAGCCACAATTGGTCAAACTGCCCAGAACAGATCTCCAGATGCCCAGCCCCAGCTGCATAGGACAGTGACTCTGCAACTACAAAATCTCAACAACGTGGTCACCTGAACAGGCCATGATAACGTGGTGGCAGGCACAGCGATGCAGACGGGGTTCTCCCAAGGCTGAACTGCACCCCTAGGTAGAGAGCTGTAGGTATCAATGGCTGCCGGGAGCAAGCACTGTTCTTCATGGATGAGACCCAGACAAGTTCTCCCATACCAAGAAGTCATCCCTAAATACAAAGGAGCGGCCACACTAAATGAATTCAGCAGGCTGTATTTACAAATGTGTGTGTGACAATAATTAAGGAATAGAGCATGAATTGGAGGAGGCATGGGGGGGGGGTGTTTGAAGAAAGGGAATGATGTAAACACAGTACTTGTGGAATTCTTAATAAATACATAAACTAAGAGTAAAGCCCTCCGGCAACTAGAGAGATGGCTCAGAGAGTATGTGCTTGTTGTTGCTATCAGTGTGAGGCTAAGCAGGCAATAGTGGCCTACTGTAATCCTGAGCTAAGTAGGAGGAGCTGGCATCCCCAGAGCAAGGATACCCAAATTAGCAAACCCTTTGTTCAAGTGAGAGAGCTGCCTCACTATGGACTTGGTGCATGCAGAGCAACTGCAGGAAGACCCCCAAGGCCAAAGCCTTTCTTCCACACACATGCATGCACACACAAACATATGCATGCATCCACACCACACATACATACATATAAAAGAGAGACACTGTTTGTGTTTTATTCCAATTCTGATCTTTCATTTAACTCAATGAGTTTAATTGTCTAAATATCACTCAAGCAAAACCCAAACCGCCAACTAACATCCTGATTGATGGTCGGTGCTCCTAGCATTCCAAGCTAATGACTCTGTAATTATAAATTCCAGTCCTCTCAGGAAGAGCCTGGCTCTCTAGGACCCAGGCCAGTGGCGTTGACATTCAATGCTGGGAGCTGGTTATGTCTGTCACTCAGCAAGTGGGGTTGTGTTGGCGGCACAGATACACAGCAGAGGACAGAAAGCCACCCTGGTTATGGAACCAAGACCTCTCTGAGGGACAAGCAGATAAATGATACACGCCTGTTATAAGGGTCAAGGAGAAAGAAAACCGGATGTGAGGACTGTAGCATCCATAGGAGAACAGGCACAATCAGGTCGTGGAAGCCAATGTTGTTAGGCAAGGGGCCAGATGTTAAACAAGACTTGAAGTCAGAGGGGAGTTGGTGCACAGTGAGTAGAGCATGTGGGATGAGAAGCTACTGACTGAAGGCACAGGGCAGAATCAGTCTGGTGGGGTAGGTCAGACAGGGAAGGGCTTCAGAACTGGTGGGGGGAATCTCAGAGTTGGTGTGAGAAACTAAAGGAGCAGCCATTGGTTTCCTAAAAAAATGATATATTGGGAAGGTGGAACCGATCCTAAAGCTCAACGGAAGCTCAGTGGAGGAAGCAGACAGGATGTTCTCAAGCAGACTTCTGTCCCTGGGGGTGGCAAGTCTGGCACCATGCTCACCTTTAGCTCCATACCCTCTGTTGATAACCTGCAGTTGCGTCTAAACCCAGCTTTGCTGGGCAGAGTATGGCGTTCACGCTCTGGGGATACAGAGCCTGCTCCCTGATGCTATGCTACCCTCCTCACTCCCGACTATCCTGTCTCCTTGGCTTGCCAAACTCCCTTACTATTTTACTTTTATATTTATTTTATTTTTAAGATTTATTTATTTAAATATGTGAGTACACGTCGCTCTCTTCAGACACACCAGAAGAGGGCATCAGATCATGTCAGATTGCACCAGATCTCATTACAGATGGTTGTGAGCCATTATGTGGTTTCTGGGAATTGAACTCAGGACCTCTGGAAGAGCAGTCAGTGCTCTTAACCACTAAGCCATCTCTCCAGCCCCCCTAGCTATTATTAAAAATATATTTACTTTTTAAAATTTGTGTGTATATGCTTGTGGCAGTGTGTGTGTGTGTGTGTGTGTTGCTGGTTGTCTTTAAGTGTACCATGTGCATGCAACAGCCCATGGAGACCAGAAGAGGGTGCCAGATCCCCTGGAACTGAACTTGTGAGCTGTCGGGTGGGTACTGAGAACTGAACTAGAGCCCTACAGCAAGGGGGGGGGGTGTGCGCACACGCACGTGCGTGCTCTCGCTCTCTCTCTCTCTCTCTCTCTCTCTCTAACCACTGAGCCCTCTCTTCGGTTTTTCCCTTGCTGTATCACCTCAGTGTCCTAGAGTTTGGCCTTGCTCATGCTTCTTTCCCTGAGCTATGATTGGTATACCCAAACTTACACATTTTTAACATGTGCAATCAATGCCTGTGAGCATGTATATATACACCCATGAACCGATCATCACAATGGGGACGATAAGTATATCTAAACTTTCCAAAACTTTGTGTTCCTTTGCTTCTTCTTGTTATGTTCAGTAATAAAGTCACCTTCTTAAGACAGTTCTAAAACTCACTATTTCACGCTTGCATGTGAGTTTAGGTGTACACATGCCAGCGGGTGCTGGGGTCCGAGAACAACTTTCAGGCATGGGTTCTCTCCTTCCAACTTGTTTTTAGGCAGATTCTCTCTTGTTCCCGCTACTTCCGGCAGGCTGGCCTACAAGCTTTCATGCAATTCATTGTTTCTGGGCCTCCTGCCTTACATAGGGATATAGGAATTAAAAATGTCCATCCCTGAATCATCTGTCTTTTTTCTAGGTCTCCAGAGGTTAAGCTCAGGGCACTGGGTATGCACAGCTGAGCCATCTCACTGGCCCTTACTTAGCACATTTGTAGTTAACACATTGTTAATTATCAGTATAATGCCGTGCGCCATATGACCACCACTTCTCATCTTGTGTGACTGTAACTCGCAATCCACTGACTACCATCTCCCTGTGGCCCCCTCTCCTTACTCTGGCAATGTCATCTGCCTGCATCGGGCTCCAAATTTCCTGTTTTAGTGTCCTCAGACAAGTAGAATCATGGAGCCTTGTTTGTCTGAGGCTAGTTGGCTTATAACATTTCCGGGGTCTGTCCGAGCCAGTCAACAGTAAGCGCTCTGTTGTGAGTGGCTGACTGACTGTATGTATGCACACATCACCTTTTCCCCATCCACTCCTCTAGAGCCAGACACCTATGTCCTGGTGGCAATGCACATGAGAACATATATCTTCCTGGGATTCTGATTTGAATATTCTTTGGGATAGACATCCCATAGTGGGACTGCTGGATAACGTGGTAATTCTTTAATTTTTAGGACTTTAAAATAAGACTTGATGTATGTGTTTGTGCCTATGTAAGCTTATGTGCGCCACATGCATTCAGATGCATGCAGAGATCATCAGATCTGCTAGAACTGCAGTTACAGGAGGCTCTGAGCTGACCAGTGGGCGCTGGGAACAGAATCCAAGTCTTCAGCTAGAGCAGCGGGTATCATCGCTAGGCCATCTCTGACATCCTGACTGTTTTGTTTTTCTTTGAATGGGTATCTATCTGTCTTGTGTATGAGGCAGGGGGATGGATGTGGAGGGCAGAAGGGCTGACAGGATACACATTGATGGCGGTCAAGAAGAAGCATGACAGCTGGAGCAGGAAGCAGAGCTTAGATCTTTTTATTGTGAGCACAAAGCTGAAAACTTCAAGGATGGCAGGAAGTATGCCACCCCAAGTGACTTACTTCCTCCAGTAAAGCCACAGTTCCTAAACCTACCCAAACAGCGTGTCACCAGCTGAGAACTAAACATTCCTGAGATTGGAGGGAGGGGTATTTTTCATTCAAACCACCACAGCCCACTTCTTGGCCACTTAGTATCTTCACTAGATTACAATGCAAACTGCATTTGCTCCACCTTTCCAAAGACCCCATAGTCTTCCAGTCTGGACATTTAAAAATCTGTTCTGGAGTTCAAGGTACTGGTTTAACTGTAATCCCCTGAAAACACAAAAAGCAAATTACATATTTCCGAACTACAAGGATACTGAATTTACATTACCATTCCAGAAGGGAGGAATGGGGGCATAGTGAAGAAATACCAGGCCAAAGCAAGACCAAAAACCAGCAGGCAAACATCAAATTCTCTAGCTCTATGCCCAGTGTCAATCAGCTTAGATGGCTCTAGCCTTCCAGCTGTGCACACATCTGTCTCCTTGATTGGCTCCACTCCCTGTGTGCAGCTTTCCCTCACAAATACCCCACAGCTGTAACATCTCCAACACAACCCAGGATTCACTTCCACAGCTTCATGGACTCTCTCGGTCTCTTGGGAACTCTTGCCCTCTCAGAGCCTTCAGTCAGGGACTACCCTGCCACACACAGCCGGGGCTTGGTGGCTTTGGAAACCACCCAGGACATTTCCATTATTCCTTAACTCTTACATCCATCTTGAATCTAGAGCCAAGCGACACTGCCAAGTGCAGCTCCAGTTTGACCCCACCCTCACCCTCACACACACACACACACACACACACACACACACACACACACACACCCGCTCCCTTGAGCCACATTGGCAACAGCTTGACTGCAATTGCTTTTCAGGAGCACAAAAGAAAATGCCTTACGTCCTCCCACAGTTGGAAGCTTACCTGGGCGGGGTCTTGCCCTCCCCTTCCAGTGTTTGTCTCCGTGGGTCTTTTAGCACAAGCCTTGGCTGTAATATTAAGTTGTTGGTGTCCTTTTTTCTCCAAAATATACATTTTGCATTCCTTTCTGCCCCATCTGCTCTTTTTCATTGTAGAACCGAGTAAAAAGTGATTACTGACAACCACATGACAGAGTCAATATTAGGCTGCCTTGAAATCCCCTTTGTCAAAGAAATTAGTTGAATCCTTCTTAATTTAGCCTCAAGCAAGTACTCAGGCCATGGGCAGAAGGCAGCCACATTATTTGCTAAGATAGCACAAGCACAGTCTCTAGTTCAGTTGATAATACTTTCCCCTCAAAACCTCTTCCGCTGGGCCTCTATAGTCCACACTGCTCTCAGGACTACTGTCTTCAAGGCTTCTAATAGGGTGGCCCTTTAAGCCCCTGCTTACAGCTTTTAACTGCTTTCGTAGTCCAAAATCTCAAAGGTTTCCACGTTTTCCCAAAAACCAACACGGTCGGGAAGTCATATTAATAACCCACCTCTGACACCAACTTCTGTATCTGTTATTTTCTATTACTATGATAAAAGACCATGACTATGATATCTATAGAAGAATTTGTTTGGACTTATAGTTCCAAAGAAATAAAAGATCATGACAACAGAGAGGAAGGAGGCTTGGCAGCTAGGACAGGAAGCCGGGAGCTTACATCTTTTATGTAAAAGCAGAGAGCACACGAGGATTGGTGGGAGGCTTTGGGACCTCAAGTCCTGTCCCCAGTGAAATACTTCCGGCAGCAAGCACACCTCCTAAACCTACCCAAACAGTGCCACCAACAGAGAACTGAATATTCAAAAGCCCAGGATTATAGGTAGGCACCTCATACAAACCACAATTCCCTTCAAGAAGGCTTTGAGGAGCCATGCCCTACAGTGGAGTCTGACTCTATACTCAGTACACCAGGATGGAGCAGAACCCCTGGGTAACAGCCAGGCCTATCAGCCTATAACCTTTCAAAAACCCTCTCATCTGCCCAAGCCTTGCAGGGACACATCTATATGCCCACCCCCGCCCCCACCCCCACCCCCACCACAACCTCCCATCTCTGTGGACTCTTTCCCAAAATCCCAAAGTGCTTGCATGTGTGTGAGGTCATAGTAGCCCCCTAAGATGGCAATGCTCCAGGTCCAGACGGTAGTTTTCTTAGCCCAGCCCTGCCGCCAAATTACTGTCTCCAGCCTGAGGCCTCAAGGGCAGATGACTCAGGAGGCAGATGTTCTGAGCGCCACTGAACCTGGAGGCTATAGGGCAGTTTAATAGGTATGAAAAGAATTCGCTACACTATTTGCCTCACAAACAAGTTTTTGTGTTTTTGTTTGTTTGTTTTTTGTTTTTTGTTTTTTTCTGAGGGTTTCTCTGTATAGCCCTGGCTGTCCTGGAATTCACTCTGTAGACCAGGCTGGCCTCAAACTCAGAAATCTGCCTGTTTCTGCCTCCCAAGTGCTGGGATTAAAGTGTTTCTGCCTCCCAGTGCGCCACCACTGCCCGGCTCAAACAAGTTTTTTTAAAGATTCATTTTGTCTTCAATTAGGCATATATGTGTATGCACGTGTGAAGGCATGCATATGAGAGAGTTCAGAAGAGGAAATCACTCCCCCTGGTGCTGAAGTTACCCAGTGTGTGTGCTGGGAACCAAACCCGGGCTTCCTTCAGGAGCGGTACACACTGTTAACCTCGAGCCTCACAAACAGGTTCTAAAAAAATGTGTTTCATTGACTATGACTGTGATGGATAACTATGCAAACATATGGTGCATGCATATGTGCATGTGTGCATGTGTGCACGTACACACAGCCCTAAAGGCCCTAAGGAGCCAAAATGGAAAGCTATAAATATTAGCTAAGTCAACTGACCATTGAGACTGTAACTTAGAATAAACTCCATTTATAGAGTTATTAGCTAACTAGGGCCACACAAACACAGCCCATCAGCCCCAGCCTCCAGTGCCACAGAATATTTGATAGTGCAAAGGAAGCCTGGGTACTCTTATCAAAATGGTATTAGATACATAGGTTAAAGATCTAGCATTATGAAGAAAATGAAATACAGTGAAATATTGTTAATAAAACTCTCCCTCTAGACAGCCTAACATGATGTGTGAAAATGTTTCTAGAGTCACTTGACCCAGAAAATAAATAATGAAATCTATAATATTTGTGTTTGCTTTAAGAACACTAGTGGAACTGTCTAGCCCATCCGTGGGGCACATATATGAAGAGCCAAGGAGTCACCAGTATCTAAAGACCCCATTTTGTCATTCCAATAACAGGGCTGGCAGGGGTGACTAGGCCTAACAGTGGAGCTAGACAAAAGGTCAGTGGCCAAAAAGAATATAGAAAAAAAAATTTTTTTCTTGCTGCTTTGGCTTAATCATGATGAAGAGAGGTGTTGGGTGCTAGAGAAGATAAGATCACTGGCTGCTCTCCCAGAGGTCCTGAGTTCAATCCCAAGCTCCGCATGATGGTTCACAACCATCTTTAATTGTAACTCCAGCTCCAGGGACGTGACACCCTGCTCAGAGCATTCGTCTGGGACTGGGAAGGAGAAATGATAAGAGACATAGGCTTTCAGACAATGGAAGGGCTTTAGGGAATCTGGGGATAATGGCCAGCGGTTCTGCCATCAGCTGGGGAGGGATCCTTTTTAATCCTGCCATTCAAATATTCAGGGAGGCCCTCGTGCTTCACAAACTTGGCTGCATATCAGAAGCCCCTGGGGAGCTTTTTAAAAATTCCAGCGAAGCCTGAGCCCCACCCCAGCCCAACTGAACCACCGATCTTTGGGGGTGGGGAGCTGGGCATGAGCATTTCTGAAAAGCTCCCCAGATGATTCTAATGTGCAGTCCAGGGTTGAGAGCCACTGGACCCTCTGACCTTTGAGGGCTTTTCTTCCTTAGAATCTGGAGAGAGTGCATTTCGTGTTTATCTTAGTGGTTCTCGGAGCATGCCCCAGGGCTGCCTGGAGTCTGGTTTCCTCCAGGTTCAGTCTAAGGCACCCTTTATGGGAAATGGAGTAGATAAATAGATGAGTGTGTGTGTGTGTGTGTGTGTGTGTGTGTGTGTGTGTGTGCGCGCACATGCTCCAGTGCTAGCGCATACATTTACACATGTTTTCACCTGATTTCATAAGACAAAGTCTCTCATCATCCTGGCACTCACTGAGTTGGCCACTGAGCCCTGATGGCCCACCCCTCTGCATGGGTTTTAGCTCTTTATGCTAAGCCAATCTCAAACTCCTGGGGGAACAATTCTGATGACCAGGTTTTGGGGTTGGGTGGCTAAAAAAGTGAAAAATGTCCTACTTTGACTGAAGGCATTGGCTCAGTAAACCTGGTTGCATTAGCAAACACCCATGCACCAGAAGCTGAAAGATAAACCAGAATCAAACACCTAGAAATGTCAAGGATCCGGGTGTCATTCCTAAACAAGAAAACAGAGACAAGCAATGTGAGGAATACCACAGGTGGTCATGACTCCAGATAGGTGCTACAGACAATGACCCCAAAGGAGCTTATAGAAGAGAACCCAGAATGTCCTCCTTTAGGACAAAAGAGCCCAGGAAGGCTTGATTTGGGTGGCTCTGATAGTACATCTGTTCAGTTAGAAAAATAGAAATAAAAAGGGACTGGAGAGATATCTCAGTGGTTAAAAGCACATACTGTTTTGTTTAGATTTTTGTTTTGTTTTGTGTTTTTCGAGACAGGGTTTCTCTGTGTAGCCCTGGCTGTCCTGGAACTCACTCTGTAGACCAGGCTGGCCTCGAACTCAGAAATTGGCCTGCCTCTGCCTCCCAAGTGCTGGGATTAAAGGCGTGAGCCACCACTGCCTGGCTTGTTTAGATTTTTTTAAACATTTATTTATTTTTATTTATGTGCATTGGTGTTTTGCCTGGGTGCATATCTGTCTGTGTAAGGATGTTGGGTGACCTGGAAGCAGAGTCACAGACAGCTAAGAGATGTAATGTGAATGCTGGGAATTGAACCCAAGTCCTCTGAAGAACAGTCAGTACCTGGGCAGGAGAGGCGGGCACAGGCAACATGGAATTTGGGAGACCAATATTAATTCTCAACCTTAGGGAGACCTCCTTAGGCATGGATCTCCAAGCCTATGTTCTAAGGGCAGCCAACCAGGCCCATGGCCTGGTATCTGACTTACCACGCCAGGCCTATCTACATAGATTATCTGCCTTTGTCCCTCTGTTCATCACCAGGCTGCCATTTGGGCTCCAACTGGACATGAGCCTGTAACTCCACCTCTGGAGACCCAGCTGTGTGTAGCTCTGTCATCTGGCTTAAGTGTTATAGACCCTGCTGAGAGTGAATGAAAGCCAATCCTGGGTCCAGTGTGGATAGTCTCCTCTTCCTACCATGGGCCAAGAATGTATAAAAGCACAGGTGGGGAGGGACTGCTTCTCTGACCTGTGTGCTTCCTCCAGACAGAACATGATACCCCAAGATGTCTTCCCCTTCCTCTCGGGCATTCATCCCCACCCCAGGAGGCAGGTGAAGCCAGCCAGCTAGACTCTGGGTTCAGGGAACCCGTCCACTCCCTCCAGTGCGTCTCTCCTCATTCAGAGCCCAGATCCCACGTCTCTCCACCTTAAGGAAACTACAGCATGGGCTGACTTTTGATCCTCTCCTGCAAGGACTGAACCAAGGACCCCAATTTTTTTTTTTTTTTTTTGCTGTTGTTGACAGGTTTCTGCTTGTTTGAGGCATCACACTTTACTGGGCTAGACTGGTTTGGAAATTGCTATAGCCCAAGCTGTTCTTGAACTTATAGCAATCCTCCTGCCTCAGACTCCCAAGTGCAGTAATTACAGTAGTTAAGTCATATGCCATGTTTCCAGATTGTATTTTATACACTCCATTTACCTTAAATATCCTAGCTCATGCTAGATGAGCTGAAAACCCCCCAGGAAATGAGTTGCAACAAAGCTGGAGACTCCACGGTCCACACTTCATTCATCTGGGGCTCAGTCAATAATGTACCTGCCACCCAAGCATGAGGACCTGAGTTTGGATCCCCAGGGGCTTGTGTAAAAAGCAAGGACAACGTGGAAGTCCATTCCTGTAAACACAGAGCCAGTTCATCAAACTCTAGGTTGCTGAGATACACCATCTCAAAAAAACAAGGTAGAGAACAGCTGAAGAAGATACCACAATGTTGGCTTTCTGGCCTCCACGTGTGCACACATGCAAATCCCATGCATGATAACTAAGTAAGTAAGTAAATAAATAAATAAAGGCTTAGGTCTGTGGTAGGGCTGAGTTTCTGATTTGTTTGGTCTTTCGAGACAGGGTCTCCCTGAGTGACCGACACTAGCCTGGAACTTGTGGTAATCAATCATCTTGCCTCCGCCTACCAGTCGCTGAGATAACAGGTGTGCACCACCACATCTGCTCCTGAGCATTTTTTTTAACTCATTGTTGCCCCTCAGGCACTCTGTAGCTGTGGAATGATCACCAGGAGAGCATTCATATCATCCATTTCCTTCTACAATACACAGTTTTGAAGCACCCGAGGTAGTTCCAGGAATGTGGGCTTGAGCTGAACCTGCAGGTGAAAGCTGAGGCAGCCTGGCTGAGGGGTGGGGAGGACAAGCACCTGGGCCAGTGCTGATTGGCCTTTTTTTTTTTTTTTAATGCATTGTTTTATGTGCACAGCTGTTTGCTTCTATGCCTGTACATCACGTGTGTGCAGTGCCCCCGGAGGCCAGAAGAAGGCATTGGACCTCCTGGAGCTGGAGTTTTAATTAATGACCATTGTATGTGACCAGGTAGGTGCTTTGACTCCAGCCAGTGTCCTCTGGCAGAGCAAGTAGTCAGTGCTGAACAGCTTCTAGCCTGGGATTTGTCTTTGTTGAAGGAGTGGCTGTCACCCTGCTGAGAGGGACTTCAGGGCAGAACAGCTGTAAAGGGGAAGGGGACTCTGGGACTTTCAGGAACCTGGAGTTGGCCTTCATGCGTCATCCTACACAGTAGGTACCAAGGGGATTGCAGTGTAGTCCGCATGTTGGTAGGTGGTGGTTACAAGTGTTTGGAATTGTAAGAGTGACATGAATCTATGTTTTGTAAATCAAAAATCTATCTTCTAACGATGTTCATTTTTCTATATATTAATTTTAGATCTCTTCAAAGAAAAAATGAACTTTTAAAGGTTTTACTTTTTTTTAACGGGTATGTGTTTGTCTGCTTGTCTGTATGTGAGCTGCCTGTGTACAAGCATCCTCAGAAGCCTGAAAGGGTTCAGAAGCTCTGCCACAAGAGTTACAGGCAGTTGTGAACTGCCTGAGAGGAACTAAGAACTGAACCCGGGTCCTCTGGAAGAGCAGCAAACACCCTTAACCACTCATGCATCTCTCCAGCCCCTGTTTTTAAATTTTTAACTCTGTCTAGATGTGTGTGGGTACAGTGTCTGTGGAGGCCAAACGAGTGCATCTTGGAGCTGGTGTTACGGTGATTGTAAGTGACCCTACTCACGTGGGTGCTGGGAACCAAACTCGGGTCATCTGCAAAAGCAGGACACACACTCTTGGCTGTTGAGCCATGTCTCCACCACTCCGCCCCAGAATTTTTAAATAAAGAAGTGTTGGCAGGAGGCAGGCCATATGACGAACATCCCCCTTTACATGCGTGAGGGTGTCTCAGAGAGCACACGCCCTCTCCCAGAGCCAATGCTGCTGTCTGTCCTTACTCAGGTACACAGGCTCTGAACCCAAAGAACCACGTGACCAAGTCAGAGAAGAGGGAACAGAGACCACTGGGCAACAATGGAGACTCTCGGAAAGGCAGCTGATGATGCTTATGCAGCAGGAGAAAGTGACAGGGTCTGCAGGATAAGGTGCTTGCTGTGGGACAGGAAAAGCAGGTATTTCATTTCCCACCAAGCAGTCCCTTGACCAAGCCTTCCCGGTATCCTGGGCCAAGGAAGCCTGAATAGAAAACCTTTTGCAGACAGGTCAAAGGCAAATATTCTGAAAGGGACAGAGGGCCAGTCAAAATCAACATAGAAAGCAGTAAGAAAAAAAGACCAAAACCCATTTTCTTCACACACCATGCAAAGCTTCTACAGGACAGACAGCAAGTAAGTCCTGTCTAGATCTCCAGGACTCTGTCAAAAGCCATCAATAGGTGGGCAGGCAACCACCATGTCAAGAAGGCCCATAGAAAAGCCAGGAGAGGAACAGCTGTCGGCCCCTAGGTCACTCAGAGTGGTCAACAGCTAACCTTATGGAGACAGCAGGAGGAGGCTAGACTATTGTAAGATGGAGAACTTGTAGCTGAAGTAGAAGTCTGTCCTAGAAGCTCCTGGGTCAGAGCAGCACCTGAGGACCAGGGGTCCAAGAACATCCTGTGTTCAGAGCACAGAGGACAAGAAGCCCCAGGAACACCAGGAAGTGCATCTTGCGTCAGGCTCCATCTCCTGCCTTCCAGGAATCCCCTCTTCCTGAGGCCAAGCCCACTACTATTTATTTAGACAAGACTGGCCCCACCTTCCAGGGCACTGTAAACCCTCCTCACCACAAAGCCCAATTGTGCTTCCACAGGCCTTTCAGCCAACTCTGAGGAAAAACGGCCTGAGGGGAAGACATCTCGTGGCACAGATAAAAGCATGGTTAGATTTAAACACGCATTTCAATAATAAGAAAGTTCTCCTCATTAGGGTGGAGCACAGCCTTCTGGAGATGGACAGACAGACAAACAGTGTGGGGTAGGGGAAGGGCTATGGCCTATGCCATGTGAGAAGGCCCTATGAGTGAGCTGGGTGTTAAAGATGTCTTAAAGCATTTCCAAAGGACTAGGCTTCACAAGACACCTCACTAAGAGTCCATTCAGTTATTCATCTAACCTAGGTCAGATAGAGTTTGGTAATTCAAACACGATTGTCCTTAGGGTAGATGTGAGAACAGAGTGTCTTTTAAAAGCATGAGAGTTTCTCCTTGCAGCTTGTTACAGGCTTTAGCTGCTCAGGGGATGCCGGACAGGGAAGCTCAGATTGGGGGTTCCTAAGACCATTTATCTATCCTTCAGTTCTCTGGGTTCGTCTGCAGGATCGAGAGCAGGAGTTGTGATCTAGAGTGCACAAAGTGGAGATTCTAGGTAGATGCTGAGGGGTCTTCGGGTGGAGGTCAAGGGTCATGGACACTGCTCCTGTCAACCCTACCTACATTCTGCCCCCACAACCTCTGTCAGTGATGCTCAGCAGTAGCCAGCCTCCTGCAAGGGCTCTCCCACCTTGCCCTGTAAACAGAACAGCATTCTACGTTTCCAGATCTCTCTCAGAAGTTATCTCTAAAATTCATGCTCCCTCTCCTCACAAATGATGAGTAATTATATAATTGCCCCTCACAGTTCACTAACCCCAAGACTCAGGATGGGTAAAGCCACCAGGGTTTCTCCATTCTGCCCTGCCCCGCTCACCATTGCTCCCTCAGTCCCCTGAAGGCAGATTGGCCATTGTCCTAGCTACTGCTCCTCCACAGAAGGTCCAGAGACCTCGTGCCAAGTATCATGGACACACCAGAGCCACCCTGTGGGTGAGTTCTAAAGCTCAGTGCCCCCAAAACTCAGACACAAATGACCTATTTCTGCAACAGAGCCTTAGAAGGCAACAGCGTACTATGTGTCCAGTTCAGCATCTTTTCTGTGTAGACTACATTGTGCAGGTTCACAGAAGCTACCATGGGAAGTGACCCCACATAGTAAGAGCTGGGTAAGATAAATCTGGATCTGAAGCCTTATCTCTGCCCCTAAATTGCTGTGAGTCTTCAGGTAGGGATGCTGGCCTCTCTGAGCTTTGATTTCTTGAGTAAAACAAGGATAATCTTGGTTCTCACTACAGAGTCTTTCTAAGGATTAAGTGAAGAGATGAATAGAATACTCTCTGAGCCACAGAACAGAGAGAAAGTGTTATCACTGACAAAAGTGCTCAGGGACTAGGAAGATGGCCCTGTTGGTAACATGTTTGCTCGACAGACAGAAGGACAAGTTTGGATCCCCAGCATGGGATCCCGTGTAAAAAGCTATAATACCAGAGCGAGGGAGGCAGGGGCAGGACTTCCCTGGAGCTCACTGGCAAGCTCCCCCCACCCCCCTTCACTGAGCTCCACATTCAGTGAGAGATCCTAGATCCAAAACTAAGGTAGAAGGCCAACTAGGCTGCTCAGTGGGTAAGGGCACGTGCCACCAAGTCCACCTGAGTTCCACCCCTGGAACCTATATGGTAGCAGGAGAGAGCAGACTCCTGAAGCTGTCCTCTGACCATCACAAATGCTGAGGTGCGCGCGCACGCGCGTGTGTGCGCGCGTGCACACACACACACACACACACCAGAGAGAAGCTCAGGTCCTTATTCTTATAGGTTTTCTTGTGAGCTCCCTCATCCGCTTCTTGTTGTTTCAAGGTCTCTTTCCCTCTGTCTTGAAGATTGCTTAGTATAAGCATCCTTGGCTCCTCTCCTAGCTAGATGCTAGTAATATGTCTCCTCCACAAGATTTGAGCATCCCAAATCTCTCCAGACATTACCAAAGTCTGTCGGGGTGTATGCCACTGTTGAAAACTATTCGGGAGCACAAGTGCACTCACACAGACTGATGTGTTACACACGGATACAGGGAAGTGTAAATAAGGTCAGCAGGGTTGTAGCTCAGTGGGTAGAGTGCTTTCCTCACTCACTTGCATGAGGCCCTGGGGGTTTACCAGGGAAGGTGGTACACACTTGTGATCACAGCACGCCAAGGTGGGGGCTGAAGGACCAGGAATCAAGATCATTCTTTACCACAGGAGACCCCCATCTGGGGGATGGGGGGAAGGGTGTCAGTAGAGAGACTAATTTCCATGTATAGAGCCCTTGAATGCACTCATGGAAACTTCCTAGGAATCAAGACTCCACACACACAGGCCTTCTGAGTTTCTTTACATCTGCCAGCACGGTCGCTGGCTCGTAAAGACGCCTGTAGACTTCATTTGGCATATACATACAGAGTCCCATTGAATGCAGCAGCTCGCTGGGCCCCCAGCTCCCCCCATCTGGTCAAGAATGTACTCAGGAACTCGGCCTGGAGGAGAAGAAAGAACACAGGGGGTTTCTGTGTGCTCCCTGCCGGGTCCTTGCCTTTAGCAGACTGGAGGAAAAGGAAGCCACGCCAGGGCAGCAGGCTGTGGCGGTCATTCCTGAGGCAAGGGGCATTTTGCCAAATGTGCGATTCCCTTTGACTTGGTAGATTCGACCTAACTCCTCTGTGTTCTATTTTCCTAGTTCTGAAGAACTAATGACTTGGTGAGCAAGGCTCGTCGTGCACAGTAACACCAGTTTAGGTTCGGTGAGTGATCAAGAGGAAGATTTTTGAACCCAAAGGCTCAAAAACAGCCAAGTGGAGGAGGGGATACCACTGTCTGCTTTAGGGAGAAATCTGTTTACCCAGTGTTATTTGAAAACAGGAATCCTGAATTCCCTTCCTACCTCATTATGACTTCTTTAACATTTGTTTTTAATTTATCCGAGATCATTATCTTCACTGAGAATTGCCTATGAGCCAAAGTTGAACTCGAAAACCAAGCTAGGCCTTTTGTTCTGCCTGTGCTAATTAGCGTACAAAGGAGAGTCTGATTTCTTCCCTCCCCAACAGTCGGAAACACTGGTTCCCATTGATGTGACTACCAGTACTGGAAGGGGCTGCGGGCTGCTGACTGGGTAACCAACACCCCTGCAACAGGTATCAGGAAATGAAGGTTCTAATCCTGGTTGGCTCATGTGCTCTACTGAGGAGACATGTTATTCCAAGCACAGTGCTTCATCTTTAAATAAACTGACCGATTCCTGCTGCATGTGCCTTGTACCTAAACTGAAAATGACAAAGGCCTCTTGCATTCCAGTTGGTCATATTTGAACATGAAATACAAGAGTAGAATAGCCAACAAACCCATCTACAGTTCTCATCTTGAAAATGGCTTCTGTGGTGGGCGGTTCCCATTAGGTGCTACGTGGTGGCCAGGAGGTATTCTCTCACCTATGGTTCCCTCATTCATTCAGCAAATACTGAGTGAAGGCCTTCCATGTGCCTGGTGCTAAGAATGTAATAGCAGTGGGACATGACAGATCCACTCCCTGGCACCTTCAGCGAGTATAGGATCCAGGAGACAAGTATGTTTTGGATGAAGAGGCCATGCGTTTGCCAGCAGTGAAATGTGCTTAAGAATTTGCAGCAGGAAGCCATAGGTGAGGCTGCAAGGAGGCGGAGGAGAAGCATAAGATTTCAAACACAATGAAAGCCTTGGCCAAAGGATCGGAGGAATCCTGCATAACCCACTCCCTCGAAGAAGTCCACAGTAGCTTGTCAAAGGCCCGAGAAGTCTCCCCAGATGAAACACAGCTCACTCTACCTATTAGCATCCCAAAGTCCTCTGGGAAGACTGAGAGAAGCCTATTGTTCTCAAAGCCCTTGTTCATATAACTGGAAAACTACCTCGTGTCCTCTCAGAGAGGCCAAAATACCTTGAGTTTCTAATGTGATTCTAAAGTATTTTCCTTGGCATGGCCCTAAAATAACATATGGTCTCCAAAACTGCTCACATACAAGGCCACAGACATGAACCAGGGGACCAGGTTCAAAGTTCCATTGCCAGCTCAGACCTCTGCTCTATTTGTTTTTAGAAGACTGTACGGCCTCAACTCTGAGAGGCACTGGGAGGGGAAGAAAACCTACCATAATAAGCAAAGTGAAACGATCGGGCACCAATAATCGACTTATCAAAACTATAGAGTGGAGGACAACAGAAGCGCACAATGATTGCTCTTGTTAGCCCAAAAATGTCCAGGAAGGCAGGTCTTTGTATTTATTTTATTACTTACTGTGCATAGAGAGAAATAGAAATAAACAATATCAAGTATTCACACACGTAGGCAGATTTTACATTCGAGGCAGTGTCTCAGAGTCACACTGATCAAAATCAAAATTTAATAGCCAGGGTCCTTTGGAATATAAATTCAAGAAAACTGGCAGCCCAAAATTAAACATAAGGGGCTAAAGATAATCACTGAATGGTAGATCACTTGTCTGGCATTCATGAGGACCTGTGTTTGATCCCTAGCAAGAAAAATGTAATTAAAGTAAAGGGCTGATACAGGCATGCGCAAAAACCTGGGTTGATCCGCAGCACCACATCAACTGGGCAATGAGGTGCAGGCCTATAACCCAGGCATTCAGGAAGCAAAGTCAGAAGGATCAGAGTTTAAGGTCATCCTCAGCTACATAGCAAGCTGGGGGCTAGCCTGGGCTACATAAAACCCATCCCGACAAACATAAAATGGGGCCTTCACAGACAACTCAGTGATGAAGGCACTTGTCCACAAGCAGGAGGACCAGAGTTTAGAACTCTAGAACCCACGTAAATGTCAGGTAAATGTGGCAGCCCACCTGTAATCCAGCCTTTAAAAGTAGAGACACAATGAGTTTGAGGCTAGGCTGGTCTATAGCGCGAGTTCTAGGACAGCCAGCCAGCCAAGGATATACAGAGAAACCCTGTCTCAGAAAAACCAAAAGAAAGAAAGAAAGAAAGAGACAAGAGGTTCTCCATATTGGAGGGCATTGAGAGACCTTGTCTTAAAGAGTATTGTGAGCTGGGCAGTGGTGGTGCACGCCTTTAATCCCAGCACTTGAGAGGCAGGCAGATTTCTGAGTTTGAGGCCAGCCTGGTCTACAGAGTGAGTTCTAGGACAGCCAAGGCTACACAGAGAAACCCTGTCTCAACAAACAAAAAGAATATTGTGGAAGACACAAAAGAGGATGGTTCCTGACTTTCAGCTTCAGGGTCCCTATGCATGTGCATATGCACACTCACACACACATACATGCGCCCAGAAACACGCAGACATACAACACACACACACAAATGGAAAAAGAAAATTACATATTTCATGGGCCAAGCATGGTGGTGCATACTTTTAATCCCACCACTACAAAGGCAGAGGCAGGTGGATCTGTGAATTCGAGACAGCCTGGTCTACATACATAGTGAATTACAGGACAGACAGCGCTATATAGTGAGAGCCTGTCTCAAAAAAAGAGCCAGTGAGATCCTGACAACCGTGCCTGTCACTGTTGACGGAGTTCACCTTTACACCTACGCATCACCTTTACACCTACGCAATCTGTGCAGCCATGGAATAGGTCCTCCTGCCTAGGACTCAGCACTAAATAGAAGCTGTTGCTGAGCTGTGGTTTCAGTCTTAGTAAGATCTGAATGTCCACCTGATCCATGAGCAGATGTCCTCAGAAGTTGGCAAATGTTTGTAGTCAGTGTGGTGATGTTAGAAGCAGATATTGGATCTACTCTCATTACCTGTATATGTCCCTCAAAACCACACGGACACTCTATGGGAGAGGGATGAAAGCCCTTCAGTGAGCTTTCTCCTTTAAATTCTTTTTATTTTTAATTGCATGCATGTGTATGTGACTATGTAGGTATGCACATGTGTGAGTGTGCATGCCTGGAGTCCAGAAGAGGGCATGTGTGGAGATGAAGCTACGGGCAGTTGAGAACCACTGGAAATGGGTGCTGGCAACCAAACATGAGTCCTCTACATGAGCACTTTGCTAACTGAGCCATCTCTTCAGCCACATCTAGTAATTGTTGAAATGCTACCAGTTAGCAGGAATATGTGATTTTTTTTCAATTGGAAGAACAAAATATAAGTACGAGACTTTACTTACAAAACAACTGCCGAGTCCAATTACAATTATTAAGTAAATAGAGAACATGACTCATCATTGGGCATATATTGAAACCCCACATGTGCTGTACTCAGCATTGGGAGTGTATTGAAACCCCACATGTGCTGCATGCCTTTAATCCAAGCAGCCCTAGGAGATAGAGGCAGACTGATTTCTGAGTTGGAGACCAGCTTGTTCTACACAGCAAGTTCTAGGCCAGCCAGGGCTGCAGTGATACCCTCTCTCTAAGAGTATACTGAAAATAATTTTAGAGCAAGGACATTCTTAATAGATGTTTTTTAAATCCAGTGGGCATGCTTTATTCTCTTCTAATCTCCGTGGTATTGTTTGGTGCCCTTGTGTACTTTAGATGTGTACTTTAGTATTTACACAGAGGTTTCTAAATACCTGTTCCCATTAAAAGAAGCCAACTCCTTCTAGAAACGACTAGCTCCAGGTCTGGGGCAGGAATGGATAGGGCCGACCTGGAATGCTCTGCTATGCCCTGACTTGTCCAAAGAACTCAGCAGCCAATTAGAGAAAGCACCAACTGGGTAAAGGTGAGACAATGAGTATCAGCAGGGGTAGCATTTGCAAACAATGGAGGACAGTGGGCGGGTTAAATCTGTAAGTTAACTGTACATTATTAAACTTCATAGGACAAGAGACATCAACTAGAAACAGTAAGGTAAAGAGTCAAGCATTGAAATCATGGTTGATCCACAGAGGTCTGTTTACTCTGTAAAAAGCTGGTCAGTAGATCTTCTAGCTCTGTAAGCCAATAGGGCCTCCGTCTCACCTAGGAGACTAGGTCCCTTATCATGCCCTAACTGTGCATATGAACGAACATAGCTGTGTTCTAATAAAACTTTACTTATAAAAATGGCAGAATGGGTTTAATCTGTAGATGTTAATTTACTACCCTTTGATATAAAGGAATGAGATAGTCGATGCCAGATACTTTCATTTTTAAGAAACACAGCTAATGATGAAGAAGGGTTAGTACAGCTAGCAGACATCTGGAATGAGTAAAGGAGTAAGAGAGGTAGATGTGCTAACACCAGAGACGGGCAGCAACCTGTGAACATCTCCTTGATGACGATGCATCTAACCTGGAAAGAAGATGCTGGTGCTGGGGAAGACCTCTTTGCCTTGCTAGGTCTGGTCCTTTACATGTGGTGCTGCATGCCTTGATCCCAACAGGAGGATCTCTGTGAGTTGGTGGCCACTCTGGTCTACATAGCCTGTCCGAGCTAGAGATACATATTGAGGCACTGAAGCAAACCAAACAAATCAAATGTTTCACCTGAATAATCCATAGGAGAAAAGAGAGGATGGGGGAGGAGGAGGAGGAGGAGAAGGAGGAAGAGAAGGAAGAGGAAGAAGAAGAGGAGGAGGAGGAAGAGGAGGAAGAAGAGGAGGAGGAAGAGGAGGAAGAAGAGGAGGAGGAGGAAGAGGAGAAGGAGGAGGAAGAGAAGGAGGAGAAGAAATGCCTGGTTGGATGTAGGTCAATGTAGTGCTTGAGAAACAAGCAGAAGCAGGTAGATCTTTGAGTTGGAGGCCAGCTGAACTAAAATGAGTTCCAGGACAGCTAGTGTACACAGAGAAACCCTGTCTTGAAAAAAAAAAGGGGGGGGGGGGTTGGGGAGAAGCTAGGCTAGTGAGATGGCTCAATATAGAAAGGGCATGAGCTGCCAAGCCCAAGGACCTGAGTCCAGTCCCTGGTGGAAGAAGTAAACAAACTCACACAAGTTATCCTCTGACCTTCATGTGTGCTGTGGTACACACATAAAGTAAATAAATGTAATTAGAAAGTTTTAGAGAATCTAAATTTACAGTCTACCTGCAATTCTGATGTTTAGGAAGCTAAAGCAGGATTGTGAGTTCTAGACCAGCTGGGGCCTCATAGCAAGAATCCACCTCATAAACAAACAAACAGGAAAGAGAGTAAATACATTCATTCATACATACATATATACATACATACACACATACACACACACATACACACGTGAGTCCAGAGCTTCACAATGGGGAACAAACTTGTAATACCAGTCAATATCTAAGATCAGGACCCAAACGGATTATGTTCTAGGCCTGAATGAGCAACAAAAGCAAGATCCTGCCCCCACCTCCCCATAATAACAAAATAAATATCAGTCAGTGACAAATTCTACAGGAGTGAGATAAAAACAAAAACAAAAAGCCACCCCGGATTCTAGCTGGTAAGTTCTTTACATTCTACGTTGAGTGCAGACACCCCAGATTCTAGCTGGTAAGTTCTTTACATTCTCTGTTGAGTGCAGACACCCCAGATTCTAGCTGGTAAGTTCTTTACATTCTCTGTTGAGTGCAGACTAGAACATCGCCTTTGCTAGTCAAATATCTCTCTAGGAAAAAACACCTCCCCAATCACTGTTATGTCATTCCTTGATAAGCCCACTCCGGGGCAGACATAATAAAGACTACAGAGCTACAGAGAGGCTTGCCCACCCCCCTTTTTTTTCTGCAATGCTGGGGATCAAACTCAGGTCTCTGAATGTACACCAGGCAAGGCGTGCACTATTGCCCCTGCCTTGTTTTTTCCCCTTTAGGACAGACCACCCAACACCTTGTTTTTCATTTTACTTAGGATTCATATATCAGTGCCCGGAGAAATCACTGTACCTCCTACAGTGTCAAGGTTTAGAAACTGACCATTTGTTTGACAATCATCACAGGAATAATCACTCAGGCAGGAATCCCAGGGGCCTGCTAAAACCAGTCTCTTAAGTATTTCCCCATAAGATACTCATTCATGGGTGGAGGGGGGCGGTAAAAACGAAGTATTATAGTAAAATTCTTGGGGAAACTTGGCAAACATACTTGGGAGTGGGGGTGATCTGAGACAGGGTGGGCTCTGACTCGTAATCTTCCTACTTCAGCCTTCCTCAGGAGGATACACCTCCATGTCCAGCTCCCTGGCAGCCATGATTCTAAACGAGGGACAGACTGAATCACTCACCAGAAAGAAAAGAATAAACTAAAGTATGAGGGTGACAAGTAGGCCAAAGAAAGAGTTGCTCTAGGGTGGCAGAGAACAAGAGCCTGGGGTAACCCATCATAGCCTGACATTGACCCCCTCTTAGACCCAGAAGGCGTCTTCTTCCTCTTTTAAATACTCTGGTCAACAGTAGCCATTACAATTTTATTTCCTTTTGTTTTTTGAGACAGGGTTTCTCTGTGTAGGCCCAGCTGTCCTGAAACTCTCTCTGTAGATCGGGCTATCCTCTAACTCGCAGAGATCCACCTGCCTCTGCCTCCAGAGTTCACGCAAGCACCACCGCTGCCCCAGATACCATGTTTTGTTTTGTTTTCTAATGGAGCTGAGATTGAACCCAGGGCCTTGAGCATGCAGGGAAAGCACTCTCCCATAGAGCTACATCTGCTGTGTTCCCACCCCACCCCCATACATGTTGTTTTTAAGTCTCTCTCTCTCTCTGCATGTGTGTGTGTGTGTCACTGTGGGGTGTGTGTGTGTGTGTGTGTGTGTGTGACTGTGGGGCATGTGTGTGTGTGTGTGTGTGTGTGACTGTGGGGCTAGCGTGTGTGTGACTGTGGGGCATGTGTGTATGTGTGTGTGTGTGTGTGTGTGTGTGTGACTGTGGGCATGTGTACATATGGAGGTCTGAGGCCAGCTTTCAGAATAGGTTCTCTCCTTCCACTTTCTTGGAAGCAGTGCCTCTCTTACTGTTCATGTGACTGCATACTGGCTAACTGAACCTCCCGTCTCAGCCTTCCATGCCCCTGTAGGAGTGCTGGGATTCCTACTGCCTCGGACTTTTTTTACTTGGGTTTGTGGATCCAACTCAGGTCATCTAGTTTGCAGGCAAGCACAATGCTGGTCAGTGGATAGAGTCTATCTTAGCCCCTCCCCGCACGCCAGGGACGGGTGTTATCTGGGAACCCCTCTGTGAGGATGAGCCTCTCCCACTGCAAAGCCGTGATGAGAAGGTCATTCCCTGATGAGCCTATCATAACACAAACACTGAGGCTGGAAAACATTAATAAAACTGCAAAGTGTTTCCATTCCACAGTGAAACACTCCCACCAGAGCTCTCCTCTACAGCACCCCACTTAGACAACAGTTTAAGAAGATAAACAGTTAGAAAACTCGGGAGCCTGGAGAGGCAACGGCTCTAGCAGAGGACCTGGGTTCAATTCCCAGCACCCACATGGCAGCTCACAACTCCAGCTCTAGGGGATCCAATGCACTCACTCACAAAGACATACATGCAGGCAAAACACCCGAATCAATAAAAATAAATAATTCCGAAAGAAAACAAAAAAGGCAACCACATTTAACTTACACAACACACGAATGCTCACAGACATAAAGTACGGCTAGTCTGAAGTAGGGAGTGGACAGCATGCTAGGTCAACAGATGACAGATTAAATGGAGTACAGAGCACAGAATAAAGAAAGATTAAGGCAGCAATTAACACCGTCCCTGAGGCTGTACCTAGACAGGCTTGAAGACTCTAACCGCCCAGAAAACTGAGCATGGATCCTGTGGGCCAACTTCTTTAATCCCAGCACTCGGAAAGCAGAAACAGGTGGATCTCTGTGAGTTCAAAGCCAACTTGGTCTACATAGAGTTTCAGGCTAATCAGAGCTATAGAGTGACACCCTGTCTCAGCCTGAAGAAAAGGGGTAGAAATAGCACTGCAGAGAAAGGATGTGGAGACGTTGCTCACGTACATCCCATATCTTTAACTTTTGCTCCAAATGGCGTCTTCATTTTTCCTTGGGGGAAACTGCAGCCTCCGGGAACCAGGTCCCTCCCCTCCCCTCAAGGCTTCTACTAGCTCCGGGCTCCAGGACTCCATCTCACTGCTTCCTGGAGGATAATCAGGCGACTATGCTGTCAGTTCCCCAGGAGTTCACTATGGGAGAGTTCTAACTGATCTCAGGAACACTGAAGGCGCCCACCGGGCTACAATTTCTTTAAACAACAACAATAACAAAAACCCCTGATATTTAAATAGTTGTGTTGCCATGTGTGGGTGATATAGTTTAAATATAGAAGTATTTTGTGGTGCACTGTCTCTGATGTATGTCTCCCTGTGGCCGAGGGTCACATTCCAGTGACATGATTCCAGTCTTGTGTCTATTCATTCACTTCTAACTGTTTGCTTTAGGCAGGTCAATAATCACCTGAACTTACTCATTATGGCTAACATATCTGGACTTGTAAATTGATCTGATTTGCACACTGCTCATTCCTACCTCTTGTGTATTCCTTTCTCTCCTTCAGATTCACCTCTCTTTTTCTTTCTTTCTTTCTTTCTTTCTTTCTTTCTTTCTTTCTTTCTTTTTTGAGACAAGGTCTCTCTATGTAGCCCTGGGTGACCTGGGACTCACAGAGATCTGCCTGCCTCTGCTTGCTGGCTTTCCACACGTTTCCTGCAGTTGGTTCTACAAGTCCCGGCTCCATTCACCTTAAGGGATCCAAGATACTTAACCTCACTAAAGTCTGGGATGTGGTGGCATTTGTCTTAATCCTAGTACTCAGAAGTAAGAGGTAAGGCATATCTCTGAGTTTAAGGCCAGCCTGGTCTACAGATGGAGTT
The DNA here is from genome assembly GCA_019843965.1 of Rhynchomys soricoides. Lineage (NCBI taxonomy): Eukaryota > Metazoa > Chordata > Mammalia > Rodentia > Muridae > Rhynchomys > Rhynchomys soricoides. The sequence goes on along the minus strand of JADRCH010000043.1, from coordinate 11,468,983 downwards.
CCAGGATGCAGGATGGCCAGGCTATTACAGAGAGACACTATGGAAAAATAGAAACAAACAAACAAAAAGCTTTGGTGCCTTGCATCTATCAAGTCTTTAAGGTCATAAGAAACCCCAAGTTCTATGAACAAACAGTAATTCAGTTACAATCTTCCCATGGCTTTTAAGGAGACCGCCTGCCAGTGGTCTGAAAAGTAGAGGCAAAAATGCTGAACTTGGGGGTCTGGGATTCTCAGCCTTGGTTGATAGTTCTTCCTGCTCTCCAGAGGAACCAAGCCCCAGATCCACTATCCACATCCAATATTTTACAACTGCCTATAATGGCCGCCAGTTCCAGGAAATCTAACGCCCTCCTCCTAACCTCCTGCATAATACATTCACATAGACACACACACATAAAATAACAAAGTAAACTACACTAATCTTTAACAGAAGTTGAACTTCATTATTTCTAATTTCAACCCGTAATACACACACAGAAAGACACCCATATCTCTTCTATGAGTCCTAAAATAATCACTGTGTAAATATCCAGTACCTATTTAATAATTAATTGGCATTGTAATAGTCTGTCATAGATACCCGAGACTGGTGGTTTATTTGGGCAAAAGCAAGGGACTTAGCCAAGCATTTTATAAAGGGCACCATAAGGAAGCACTGCGTTCATGCTTGGCTTCTTGAGGCTTGGTTTGTTAAGCCAACCATACTGTAATCCATACTGCACGGAAAGCAGGAAGGCTTCCTCCTCCCAGGCTCCTCCAAGCCAAAGACACACCTGCGTGCACTTCCGACCCTCACTGACTTCAACAAGGAGAAAGCAGTCTCCAGGTTCCAAATGTCAGGAGATAATGGCTTTTTCTGCAGGTGGTGAAGTCCCTGGGCAGCAGGTTAAAGGTTATTGACCCCACGGCAGCAAAGTCCTGGTCAGACGGCTTCCAGCCACAGACTTACTCACTGCTGACTAGACAAGGGATATGCCCAGTGCCTGTTTGTAAGGCTGACTGGAGTCTACCCCATCTCGACCCGAGCTGATAGTCATATCAGAATTTCTGCACTGAGAAGCAAGCCATCGCCCTTCTCCAGAGAGGGCCAGTGATACCAGGTTTATGTGTCATGAGGAGAAAGGAAAAACCTCTGGACTTTGGACCCAACCAAGTTCAAATCCTGGTGCTCGAAATGGCCAGTGGTGTAGTCTTGTATGACACACTTGACCTCTAGAAGGCTGTTTGCATAGCCGCAGAATGGGATTAACAAGTACCTACTTCCTACTGGGTCAGAAACTATGAAAAACTGATATTTTAGTAGCCACTGCCAAGTGTTTCCAATAGGGTGAGATTGTTTATACCCTTTCAAAAAGAGCCAACCATTTGCCAGCACTGAAGTATCAGGACAAATGGTATTTTGGCATTTGTTTGTTTGTTTGTTACTTTGAGGGTGGGAATTTGAAACTGGAGAGATGGCCCAGTGGTTAAAAGCACTAGCTGCTCATGGTAGAGGACCTGGGCTCAATTCCCAGCATCCACACCCACAACCATCTGTAACTCCAGTCCCAGGAGACCTGACGCCCTCTTCTGGCTTCTACAGGCACTGCACACACATGGCGCACACATGCATTCATATACATTTAAAAAAAAATCAAAAAATTAAAAGAGTCTCAAGGTAGGCACAATAGTGCATGCCCTTAATCTCAATATTCAAGAGACAGGGACAAGTTAATCTTCTTGAGTCCAAGGCCAGCCTGGTCTACATAGTTAGTTCTAGGTCAGCCAGCTACTATATAGCATTGTCAAAATACAAAAGCAAAGCAGAAACTTTAGATTATAAATAATGAAAAGGAAAGATTTAGAATTTTGAAATTTGCTTTATAACCTTAAGGTTGTCAAGTAAAGCTATCTTTATGTTACTTGATGCATTACAGGAAGAAAGCCAGTGCCTGGGAAGATGTCCCCTGGGCAGCCCAGAGAAAAGGCTGAGTCCCTTTCCCTCCCTTCATGTTCCATTCATTGCCACCTGCAAGGTTTGGGGGAGTGAACATTTTGCATTCATCCCTAAATCTGATCCAGTTTAGAGGACAGAATGAATGAATGTCCACCATGAATGAAGCCCTGAGTTCATCACAGTATGACATAAAGTAGGCTAGTAGCACACAGAATCCCAACTTTCCGGAAGTAGAGGCAAGAGGGTCAGAAGGCTAGCCATCGGGGCCTGCCAGGTGGCATAGAGAGCAAAGGTGCTTGCTTCGAAGGCTGACGATCTGAGTTCGAACCCACGTAAAGGTGGAAAAGAACCACGTAAGTTGCCCTCCGACTTCCGTATACACACTGGGGCACTTCCCGCTCCCCACACCTTGTGCATACACACCATACTAATTTTTAAAAGTTTTAGTGTAATAATATTTTACCTTAGAAAAAAATTTCCAGAGATTTATTTGCAGCATGTGTGGAACAATAATAATATAAAATTTTTTAAAAAGAATAAAGGTCAACTGAATTCTAGCACCTTCCCTGCAGTCAAATCTCCCTTGACTTTACTGAGAATAAAAAGGCCGGCCAGGAACTAGAGCAATGATGCCCTCCTGCAGAGGGCAAGTTTGTTCCTGGCACCCATGTTGGGCTGGTCCCTACCTCCTACAACTCCAGATGTGGGAGGGACTGACACGTCTGACCTCTGTGGGCACCTGCAGTCATGTGCACACATACATGTATTTAAAACTAAGATAAATCTTTTTGGAAAACTCCATCCGGCTGTGCAGTGCAAGACGTGCAAGACTCACCCTGACGTCTATCGAGGCCATCTCTGCGTTTTTTCCACATCCTACAATGGGCATCTGCCAGCGATGAGGGAAGAAGTTCGCCTCTCTGCCAAAGTTCTCGTCCCCTTTTCTCCCCAACTCATCTTGAGCCCTGTCAGACTACACACAAACAAGCTCTGCCCCAGCATCCTCCACTCATTGTCCAGTAGGCTGTAGATTATAGCTCTGCCCGTCCCTCTCTACAGCCAGGCGTCTTCAATGGGCTGACTAAAGCCTGTGCTTCTATCATCTTTCAGGTAACCCTAGGTAGAAAGTGAATTATGGGCCTGGAGAGATGGCTCAGCACTTTCGAGCACTGGCTGCTCTTCCTGGGTTTGCTTCCCAGCACATATGTGATAGCTTACAAACAACTGTTAACTCCAGTCCCAAGGGACCCTCTTCTGAACTTCCAGGGTCCCGGACACGCACATGGTACACCTGCATACAAGCAAGTAAAACATCCATACACATAAAAATAAATCTCTAAAAAGAAATAAAAAGAAAGTGAAGTGTGGAAGATGCAGCATTTCCTTCCCTTTCAGGGTACTCACAGTCCCTCGCCAGTGAGATCACTGACCCCATCACTGACTACCTTCCTCTCTTCTCCCACACCCTTCCCACTTTTCTCAAAACATCCCCATGAACCCACTGTGTCTCCTCCAACACCAACCAGTTCCTCCTAATGAGAGCCTCTCACAGCCTGTTTGAGCTCTGCTGTTGCCCGACTATTCGAGGAGCTTTTGTCCAGCACCAGGATGGCAAAAAGAGGAAGCCAGTATCCCACCTGCTGAAGTAATTTCCCATTTCACCCAGGCTCAGACACCAGCAGTGAACTGTGACAGCAGCTCCCAAAGCCATCTGAATACCACACCTCCTTCCTCACACTCAACCTTTCTGTCCTCTGACAAGCAAGCCCTTTCCCCTCAGCCTGGCTCCGGTGAGTCTCCTCCACAGTCTAGCTCCTTCCTGCCCTTCAATCTCTTCATCTTGGTAAGCAGGGGTAGGAGGTACATAAGTCACACTATTTTAATGTAACTTTGTGTTGCTGGAACTGGAACCCAAGGCCTCAAGGACGTTAGACAACTTCTCTATCAACAGGCACCTCCTCAGCCCTTGGAGTAACTTGAGGGCTGTCTGCTGTCTCTCGAGTAAGAACAGATTTCTTTCTTAGCGTTCAAGGCTTAATGTGCCCTTAATCATCCTAGGCAACTAGAACAGAGTAAGTTCTATTACAGCGAGGGATTTTTCTCTCTCCTTGTGTTTGGTCTTCCTGGCTTCTATCTCAGGATCACAGTGAAGATCATTAGTAAATACACCAAGAATATTTAATTTTTTTTATTTAATTAACAAGAATCACTTTGAACTAAAACGAGCTGGTCATGGTAGCCCATGCCTGTAACCCAGCACTCAGGAGGCTGAGGCAGAATGGTTTTGGCTTGAGTTTGAGGAAAATCTAGCGTGAGCCCAACTAGAGCGACAAGACACTGCCCTCCCCACATCCACCTCCCCAGTCTAGCCCTACACAAACATCATCATCATCATCATCATCATCATCATCATCATCATCATCATCAACAACAACAACAACAACAACGCATGAGTTCCAAGGACTAGTTTAACGTTAGCTCCTCTGTTGGCCTTCCTTAAAACACACTAATTCACAGCAATTTTTCCAAATCTCTTATTCTAAAAAGCGCCTCTCCAGTGCTTCTTAATTCTTAACATAGACCCCCTTGTAAAGTGCCAACGTTACTGTTTCCTAACTCAAGTTTTGCATCTTTTAGGGAAAAGATCTGGCCTAATGCATCTTATGTCCCACAGTCCCTTAGCACTGTCCAGGATAAGCAGTCAACACACTTAGGACTAAGAAGCCAAGGAGTTACAGATGACTCTTGAGTATCCCCAGCGTAGCAAATGAAAGTCATCTTCCAGAAGAACCATGAGTGCAAGCTTCTCACTACAGAAGGTTTCCAGTGAGCTGAGTATTTTCATTCCATAATTCTACTGGTTAACATTTCAAGCTGGTAGGTTGGAGAGATGATGGCTCAGGGGTTAAAAGCACTGGCTGCTCTTACAAAGGACCCGGGTTCCATTCCCAGCACCCACATGGTGGCTCACAACCATCTGTGACTCCGGTTCTAAGAGATCTGAGAGCATTGCACATACATGGTGCACAGACATACATACGGGCAAAACAACCATGCGCAAACCAACAAACACTGCGATTCTGTCAGTTTACTGTTAAGGCCGAAATGCTGTTAATGGTCATACATGTGTGTGCACATGTGTATTTGGCTAGATGTGTATATGTGTACATGTAAGCATCAGACTGCCTTCTCCTTGAGAAGTCCTAGAAATGAGATTAATGGAGAATGAGAGTTAGTCACAGGTTTCCAAAACCATAACAAGGCAACTCAGATAGATATTCCCGACCAGATCCACCGACCTAAAGACAAGTCTGACAGGACTCAAGCCCACCTCAGAGCTTAAAACCAAACGTCACCCCGGCAATCCAAGTGCCAAACTTTCAGTAACACAAGCAGGGCACTCCCAACAGCCCACTCTACACAAAAAGCCCTCATTAAACTCAAGAGTTATATTTAGCAAAAATGGAACAGAAGTTATATTTAGATGAAATGACTTAAAAGAATTTTACCAAAAACAGCATGTTTAGACTGCTCTGCAAAAGGGAAAAAATGGTTTTAGATTGGCTAGATGGCTCACTGAGTAAAGGCGCCTACTGCCAAGCCTACTGACCTAAGTTTGATCCCCAGGACCCACGTGGTTAGGAGGGAACTGACTTCCACATTGTCCTGCCTGGGTACATACCTCCCCCCCCCCCCAAATTAATAAGTGAAATGTAACAAAGTGTATGAATCATTTTTAAAAATAGAGGATAAGTTTTCCTTGGTTGTTACATAAATTCCCCAAGACAACCTCCTATGCATGCTCAGAGATTTGTTTGTCTGGAGGAACAGGCGGTCAGCAGTCCTCGGAAAGTCCACTATAGAATACACAGGTCAGCACACACTTAAAGCCCAGGACTGTTTCACACAGAAGTGATCTGGACAGCTTGACAAAGATGCGGGCTTCAGGATAGTGACCCTACACATCATGCTCAGTGCCTCTCCCTAGACATGTCCCTTCCCTAGACATTATTAACATTCACATTGTAGTCACAACACTCTATCAGTATAAAGCTGTCTTGCAGAACCACGTCCAATACAGTCGATTTGGCTCTTCTCTACCTAAACTATATATATATAACATAATGTATATATATGTATAATATGTATAATATATATAAACTATATATGATATATAGTTATAATACATATAACTATATATATACATAATATATATAGTTATGTATATATATAGAGAGAGACATCCACTTAATTTTGTTTGTATTTGTTTTGGGGACAGACTCTTCCTAGGTAGCCCAGGCTGTCCTCAGACTTGCAATGATCTTACTGTCTGAGTCTTTAGTGTTCTGGGATTACCAGCAAGTGCCACCCTGTGTGGCTTAATTTACAATTTCTTAGCAAAATTGTAGTCAACAATTTCATAATAGTCTTGTAAACCTGCAAAGTCTCCTCTAGAATGAAGATATAGTCAGAGTGCGGTGGCTTATGGCTGTGATGTCATAAGAGGATCCAAGCAATTCAGGGCTAGCCTGGTCTGTACAGCAAGTTCTAGATTAGCCAGGCCTACACATCGAGACCTTAAATCTCATGTTTCCAAGTACTAGGAATAGTACAAAGGGAGGCAGTTATTCCCTTCTCTACAAGCCTCGGGTTCCCCAGGGGGTTTGAAAGAGAAGCACACTCATAGTGACACATCTGTAAACCTAGTACTCAAGAGGCTAATCTTCCTTGGATAAGAGGATCCAAGTTCAAGGCCAGCCTGGACTATATAATGAGACCCTGTCTTAAAACTTGTCCCTTAGCCCAAAGAGTCTCAGAAGAGACCATTTCCTAGCATCACAATGAAGCCATAGTAGAAAGCAGAGGAGATGAGCCATGGAAAAAGACAGCCTGACTACAAGACTGGCAAGCCTCCACTGTCCAAGCAGTAGAGATGCCAGTGGTGAGTGCTTTAGCCTCCTGTATGCAATGCCAAAGGTCCATAAATAACTCAAAAACACTGCAGCCAACATCCACTTTGACTTCTAGTTTTGTTATGTCCAAAAATCTAAAACAGCTGAGAAATGTATCCCCCACTTTTATACATATAGACCTAAAACAATAAAACTGACAGATGAATAATTTAAAGGAGAAGCAACAAGACGTAGGAAGCAAAATCATTTAAGTCCATGAATCTTCTTCCAACCAACCTACCAATTCCTGCCTTATCCCTCAACTATCTACTTCACTGAGAAACAGCGGAGGTCCAAGTTTGCCTAGACGGCCACTTGTGTCCCATGAAAATCATATTAACTATATTGATATGATCATCAAAAAGAAAATAATGATTTCAGCCATATAGTCCAAACAAGTGCTTAAATGGGTCCTAACCTGCTCTGCTTACTGGTCATGCTGCTCTAGGATAGTGTCAAACTAGAAACTTTCCTGCTACAATATGAACTTTGTAACTGAGCAGGGCAGCATGTGAGAAGCACCAAAACACTAGGAAGCTGAACTTATGATTTTAAGCCAATTCGTCAGGGAGATAAGATACAGGCATGAGGATGAGATGGGAATCAAAGTCCCCAGGCCAGTGGGCTAAGAGGTGAGTGTGGCCGCCAGATGGTTCTGTGGGTAAAGGCACTGGCCAGCCAAATCTGACCACCCTAGTTGCATCATGGGAACTCACATGGTAGAAGAGAATCCAACTGACTACCAAAGGTTATCTTCTGACCTCCACGGAGGTACTAACCCTGGCATAAGCCTCAGATACACCCAAGTGTGTACACACACACAGAGAGAGAGAGAGAGAGAGAGAGAGAGAAACTCCCTGAACCTGCACAGGAGGGAACACTGAGGGTGAGCCCAACATCTGCATACACCTTCACCTTGAAAGAGCAAAAGCAAAACCCTATTTCAAAAGGACTTCTTGGGGTGCCCTGAAGTGAAGCAGGCCCAAAACTGTCAGGGTCTTTCTCCATCCCAGGGCAAAGACAAGTGGTGTGGGTACAGTTTTACGCCCCTCTTCACCCATCAAAACCTCCCCCAACCCCTAACCAGTAAAGAACACACACACACACACACACACACACACACACACACACACACACACTGCATGAACTGTGGAGGCCATCCAGCTACCAAGTAAGGGCCCGAAATGACAGCAGAACGACCCATTCAGCACCCAGACCTTCCATGGCAGCCCTTGAGTATAATCATATTTAAGATGAACTTTTATTCGAGCTTAGTTCCCTCAGGGTGCACTCCTGAGGAGTAGACATGCCATACATAGCCCAGCAGGGAAAATGAACCAACCAACTCTGGAAAGCTCTGTATGAGGCAGAGTGACGAGCAAGAGGCTGCACAGCAGGAGGGTGTGCACCCAGGATCTACCATCCAACCCAGCATCAGCACAGAAAACTTGGGTGTGGAGTAGCGGCTCGAAGGCCAGGCCAGCCCCGAACTGCACCCCTCTTTTCCGCAGGGGAGAGAGGCGGGATCTCCGAGCTGGAGAGGGGTGAAGGAATCCGCCCTCATTTGCACATTGTCTGGGGCCGGGTCAATTTGCTTAATCACCGCTCTAAATGCCAGGCACACAGCACACAATGCGTTCCCATTAACAGGTTTAAAGTGTCGCAGCGCTTGCTTTAAATGAGAAAAGCCCTCAACAAAAGGGGGAAAAAGCCAAGTAAGAATGCCTTGGGTCGCCCTCCAAACCATCACAGAAGAGTTTAAAATCCAGAGTTCTGCAGAAAAATTGAAGCCCTGGTGTGAGGATTGGGGGTGGCTCGTGAATAATCCACACAAAATAAGGAGTTTGTACAGCTCACAACAGCCGAGGAACCCGCAGGTCAGAGGACATCTCAAGTCAGGATCCTCCAGGCCCTTACCCAACTTTACCCCTTGCCAAGGGGAAAACTGACCAATCTCCAGGAAGGAAAGCGAGACATCCCCCCCCCCCCCAACACACACCCCCACCTCCAAAGGCAGGCACAAATCCAAGTTTTCCTTTGGTAGGAGCAAGGAATTTGGGAGGGAGGCTGGGAGGACCCACCAGGCCGCAATCTCCCAAAGGCGAGAAGTTAAAAGAACTTTACTTTCATCCCATTACTGGCCAAAGCAGTCTCATACTAGGCCGCCACAGGGGAGTTTAACTCCGCAAACAAGTTCGGCCCAGGATAGGCTCAGGCAGGAGGCCCCATCCCCCACACCACGGACGAGCCCGGGGGCGCATCCCGCCGGGCCCCGACGCCCACCGGTCTCCGCACAGCGGAACTGACACTTACGGTGCGCGCTCCACCAGGAGACAGGGGTCCATTGGAGAGGTATGGACTGCTCAGGTCTGGAATCATCAGGAAGGGGTACCCAGGGTACGCAGGTCCCTTAAAGAAGGCGCCGTCCTGGGGCCTTCTCACTGAGGACAAAACCAAAGTAGAGTGAGGTCAGGGGTCCCCCAGACGGAGCAGCTATCTGGAGCTCGGGGCGGGAATCTGGAACCCGAGCGCCCCTCGAGTGAACCCCAGAGCGGCTGCTGCGCGATGGGAGGAGAGCAGGGGCTCCACCACCCGGACCATGGAGACCAGTATGGCCAATCGCTGATGGCCAGAGAGTGGAGACTGACGGAGAAGGCACTTACCTTCGGCGAAATAGTCGCGCGGCTTCTGGAAAGTGTCCCGGGCGGGCTGCGGGCGCCTCTCCGCCTGTGGAGGAGACACAAAGGCGAGGGCGGGTGAGCGGGAGCGGGACCCAGGTCCCCCAAGGGCTGACCCTAGGAATCCCTTTACCTCTGAGTCCGAGCTACTGCTCTGATTCTCCGATTCGTTGACCAGGGACGACTTGACCTCATCCAGATCCCTCTGCGCCGAAGCGCTGTCGCTGCTCGGCTCTTGCTCTTCGCCCCCCTCATCCTGGAAGGGGATCAGCTCGTCGTTCGCTCCGAGGTCGTCCCCTCCACTGGTTGCCCCGGCTCCGGAGCCACCGCCTCCCCCGCCGGCGCCGCCACCGCGGCCACCACCGAGCTGGGGCATGGTGGGGCCACGGGCCGGGGCCGCTGCACTCCGAGCCCCGCGCCCTGCCTGGCCCGGCCCGGCGCCCCTCCCTCCCTCTCGCTGGCCCGGCTCCGATCCTTTGGCCGCTGCAGCGACAAAGTTTTGACAGGGCGTGGCTCCGTGGGAAGTGGGCCCAGCACCGCCCAGCCGGGGCAAGAGACACTCGGCTCCGGATCGTCCCGCAGCACGGAGCCTATGGCTCCTCAACTAGCCGCCGCCACCGCCGCTGCCTCCTCGGCCGGGGCGTCCCAGCGCCTGGCCCGCCGGGGAGGGGCGATGGGGAAGGAGGGAGGGACCGCCCGGCGGGGCAGGGGGGCCGGAGGGAGGAGCCGAGCCCCGGCTGCAAGCTGACACCCGCGCCTCGCGGAACCAGGCGAACTGCAGCGCGCGCGCACACACTCGCATTCACACTCGCGTCCTGCTCGCTTGCACCTTCCGGGTACTGAAGCTCCCCTCCTTGTGCGACCACCCTACCCCTCGAACTTATCCAGATCCCCTCCAATGAACTCCATGGCTACCCTGGGAGGTCCTTCTCACACCCTCCCGCTAAGCCGGAGAGTCTGGCCCGCTCTCCGACACATCCCTTAACTTTCTTTGCAAACAACCCCCAGAACTCCGCGCGGGTTCCCACTCCGCTCCCACCGCAATGGCAGGCAGCACTGCCCCCTGCGGGAAAGCTGAGGATTCGCAGATCCGCAGAGCACAACCACTAAGCCCCGGCTCCACAAAGCGCAGGATCCCATCAGCCCTCAGCAGGATTTTGTGACACTTCGAAACAAGCTGAGCAGCCGCATTCCTGCCCCAAACAGTGTTTTTGATCACTTCCTCTCAGTAAGGAACTACTGAAACCCTGAAGACTATTCTTTCTCTAAAGCGGGAGAAGAGGTGTGAAATCCAATACTCTCTCGGATTCCGATGGGATTTTACCTGTATTGATTTCAAGAGGAAATTATCACCCAGAACTCCCAAAGCTGATTATAAAGCTGCCGTGATAGCCAACAAGCACCATAAGCAAATTACCTAACTGCTTCATAGATAAGGAACGGACGTGAGAGCATTTTAGAGCTAACAAGATGGCTCAGCAGATACTTGCCGTCAAGTTCTGTGTCCTCAGTTCTATGTCCGGTACCCACATGATGGAAGTAGAGAGCAGACTCCTTTCCAGTTGTCCTCTAGCTTCTACACGTGGACCATGCCACATGTACTCATTCCTTCACACGTTAGGATCATTTAAAAGGTGGAGATGGTAGAGTGTGTATTTAGCACTCCTGTGTTCACTCCTCGGGACTAGATAGACTCACATATCTACAGTCAGCTAGGGAAGGGGGAAGTAATGCCACTTGGAGTCATCTACCATGGGGACATTAGTGACAATATAAACTTTAAAATCAGTCTAGAAAGTCAGTATGAGAATATTTTTAAATGTTTTAAACACAATTTAAAGCCAGGTATGGTGGCCTGTGCTTTTAATCCCAAAACCTGGGAGGGGAGGCAGAGGCGAGTGGATCTCCACGAGTTTAAGGTCAGCCTGGTCTACACAGTGAGGTACAAGACAACCAGGGCTGCCCGGAGAGACCCCTGACTTTTAAAGCAAGCCAGCAATCAAGCAAGCAAGCCACAACTTGTTGCCTTTGGTTGGGACCACATTACAGCTTTAAGAGGGTGATTGAGAGAGCTACAGTTCATCTGCATCTATCTTCCCACAGCACCCACAGCAAGGAGCTGGGCAGGTGGAGCCCCTGCTTATGTGGATCAGGAATGCATGTAAAGAAGTGACATTAAGAAAAAGATTAGTGGGCTGGAGAGATGTCTCAGTGGTTAGGAGCACTGGCTGCTCTTCCAGAGGTCCTGAGTTCAATTCCCAGCAACCACGTGGTGGCTCACAACCATCTGTAATGGGGTATGATGCCCTCTTCTGGTGTGTCTGAAGATAGCTACAGTGTACTCATATACATAAAATAAATCTTGAAAAAAAAGAAAAAAAGAAAAGGCTTAGTACATAGAGCTTCCATTATTTCATTTAAAAACATTTTAGGGGTTGGGCAGTGGTGGCGCACGCCTTTAATCCCAGCACTCAGGAGGCAGAGGCAGGCGGATTTCTGAGTTCTAGCCCAGCCTGCTTACCCACTGAGTTCCAGGACAGCCAGGGCTACACAGAAAAATCCTGTTTCAGAAAACAAAACAAAAATTAGGTGACAGAGACATGGCAGTTGCAGAGGTGGCTTGGGGCACATCCACTGAGCACTGAGCTAAGAGTGAGCGTGGTTGCTGCTCACATGCAGCCTCCCCAGGGCCTGTCACACCATTTGGTCATAGTGCCTGCAGAAGCTGCATGAGATCTCCACACCCTACCGCATGCTATTGTGTGGTATTTTGCAGAAGGTTCTTCTTCTTCTTCTTCTTCTTCTTCTTCTTCTTCTTCTTCTTCTTCTTCT
>JADRCH010000043.1:11433000-11451908 GCA_019843965.1 Rhynchomys soricoides | reverse complement strand
ATGAGTCCTTAGGATCAGTCCCTATCACCATGTAAGCCATAGCATGCACATGAGTCCTTAGGATCAGTCCCTATCACCATGTAAGCTTGGCACAGTGATGCAGCCTCTATGCCTCGCCAGCACAGGGGGGAGGTGGAAGGTGTTTGTGAACCATCTGACATGGGTACTGGGAACTGACCTCAGATCTTCTGAAAGAGCAGCCAGCCTTCTTTCCACTGAGCCATGGCTCTAGTCCCCAGAATACATAAAGATATGTTTCAAATGATCTTTTTATAAATAAATATTTTAAAAAATTATTGTAATTTAAAATATGTTTTAAATTTAATTTATGTATGTAAGCATTTTTTTTTTCCTGCTTGCCTATATGTATGTTGTATTCGGGGCAACAGCTTGGGAACCACTATGTAGGTGCTGGGAACTGAACCCAAGTCCTCTGCAAAAGAAGCAAGGGTTCTTAACCAATAAGCTGCCTTTCCAGCCCTCAGAATATACATATATACATACATACACACATACACATACATACATATATACATAGAGAATTTATTTGTTTGTTTTTCAAGACAGGATTTCTCTGTGAACCCCTGGCTGCCCTGGAACTTGCTCTGTAGTCCAGGCTGGCCTTGGCCTTGAACTCACAGAGATCTTCCTGTCTCTGCATCCCGAGTGCTGGGATTAATGGTATACAGTTGGGTAGTGGTGGCCCACATAAAAATTCATAGCAGAGAAACACTGTCTTAGAGTTTTATTGCTCTGAAGAGACACCATGACCACAGTAACTCTTATAAAGGAAAACAGTTCATTGGGGGCTGGCTTACAGTTCAGAGATTCAGTCCATTATCATCATGATGGTATATAGGCAGACATGGTGCTTGAGCTAAGAATTCTACATTTTGATCCAGAGGCGGCAGAAGGAGACTGTGTTCCACACTGGACATAGCTTGAGCGTGTCTGTGACTTCCAAGCCCACCCCCACAGTGATGCTCTTCCTCCAACATGGCCACACCTATTCTAACATGGCCACACCTACTCCAACAAGGCCACACCTACTCTAACATGGCCACACCTACTCCAACAAGGCCACACCTACTTTAACATGGCCACACCTACTCCAACAAGGCCACACCTACTCTAACATGGTCACACCTACTCCAACAAGGTCACACATAGTGCTACTCCCTATAGGCCAAGCATTTGCACACGTGAGTCTATGGGGCCATTCCTATTCAAACCACCACAAACTCTCTCTAAAATAAAGAAATAAATAAGATAAAATGTAAAAGAAATAAAATAAAGGCATGTACTCGCATGCCTTTAATCCCAGCACTTGGGAGGCAGAGACAGGCAGATTTCTGAGTTCGAGGCCAGCCTGGTCTACAGAGTGAGTTCCAGGACAGCCAGGGCTATACAGAGAAACCCTATTTCGAAAAACCTAAATAAATAAATAAATAAATAAATAAGGGCATGTGCCACCAATGCCCAGCTATGTATTATAAACCATACAAATCCACAGATTAAAAAAGCCAAACCAAGAGAAAAAGATACAAAAAAAAAAAAAATTTGAAGAGACACTCTTAATAAAACAGGAGACAAATGTGCAGGAAGTTAAATAAGTGGTCAACAAAATCAGCCATCGAGGATGTATGAACTCAAATCATGATAGCTGGGCCTTGGGGGTGGGGGATGGGGAAAGGTTGATAAATCCAAAGCTGGAGCTGCAGAGCAAATGCAAAGTCTATATGGAAACATTGTCTCAACACACAGAGACAGACAGACAGACAGACACACACACACACTGTGATGGGCTATGAATATATTCTCTCTGAAATGGTTAAAGATATTAAATTATGGGGCTGGAGAGATGGCTCAGCAGTTAAGAGCACTGATTACTCTTGCAGAGGTCCTGAGTTCAATTCCCAGCAACCACATGGTGGCTCACAACCATCTGTAATGGAATCCGATGCCCTCTTCTGGTGTGTCTGAAGACAGCTACAGTGTACTCATATACATAAAATAAATCTTTTTTAAAAAGATATTAAATTATATATTACAATACCAGGTGTGGTCACTAATGTGGAACGGTGAAACTTTGTGGAACCTTACACTGTCATAACCATCATAGAAAAAACTCGCTGAGGACCAAACGCATGTCCCATAACTCAGAAGTTACGCTCCTGAGAAGATACGGTTGGCCTTCTGCTCTCCCTGGGAAACAGTACCCACAGGTTCACCAAGACACACATGGGAAATCTTTACTTCTGTAGCAAATGTGTACAGGTTTATGTCTCGTCATTGTTTCCTAAATGATATGCTGTAGCAACTTATGTAGCACTCGTGGTGTATCAGGCATCATAAGTAATCTAGACAGGATTTCACGTGGACAGGACACACAGGTTGTAGGCAAAGTGCCATAAGACTTACTTTTTTAAGTTATATATATCTGTGTCTCTGTGTAAGGAGATAGGCGGGTATAAGCACAGGTGCCCACGAGTCCAGAAGAGGATATCAGCTCACCTGGAACCAAAGCTCTCCTTGGCAGATGTCTCACAGCTCTGGCATCTCCAACACCTTGTAGTCTTTAATGAAACCCAGGCTTCACTTTCACGGCTTCACACAATGGCCTCTCATAATCTCTTGCCTTCTCAGAGCCTTGAAGCAAGGACTTCCTGCTACACACTGTCTGACCTGAGAGGGTTCTTGAAAACCATGGAGGAGGAACTGGAGAGATGGCTCAGAGGTTAAGAGAACCAATTGTTCTTCCAGAGGGCCTGAGTTCAATTCCCAGCAACCACATGGTGGCTCACAACCATCTGTAATGGGTTCTGATGCTCTCTTCTGGTGTGTCTGAAGACAGCCACAGTATACTCAAATACATAAAATTAATTAGTTAAAAAGAAAGAAAGAAAATCATGGAGGAAGAATCCCTGAGTCCTTCACTCTTTACATCCTTTATGCTTCTAAAGCCAGCGCCATGCCGATGACACTGCTGACGCCAAAGGATGGACCATGAACCCTTGCATCACGTTAGCAGCAGCATTTTTTTTTTTTTTTTTTTTAAAAGACAGGGTTTCTCTGTATAGCTCTGGCTGTCCTGGAACTCACTCTGTAGACCAGGCTGGCCTCGAGCTCTTTTTCATTGTAAAACTGCATAAGCATTATCAACAATAATCATACCACAGACTGAACACTGTGCAACCTTGACATTTCCTCTGCTGAATACATTACATTTTAATTTAGCTTCGGGCAAGTTCTCAGGGTATGAGCAGAAGGCAGGTAGATTATTTACCAAATATCACACGAATGTCCTCTAGCCCACTGACTAACATTATCCCTCTCGGAAACCTCTTGAACCAAGCGCTCCTGTCCACATTGCCGTCTGCACCACTATTTTCCCTGGCTCCTGCTAAACGGCCCTTTCAGCCCTGCTTACAGCATCCAACTGCTTGTCTAATCCAAGTTTTAAAGTCTTCCACATCCCTTCAAAATGCAATACAGTCGGGTTCTTCACAGGAACAGCTGGCTCTCTGGGGCCAACTTCTGAATTAGCTACTTTTCAATTATGTGTGATAAAATACCACAACCAAAGCAACTCATAGAAGAAAAGATTATATCTGTTTATGGTTCCAGAAGAATAAGTTCGTTGTGGCATGGCAGCAAACAACAGGCATGGTGGCAGGAGCAAGAAACTGGATATCACATCTTAACACACAAGGCAGAAAAAAAATGGACCAGAAGTGGGGGTGAACACTCAAAGCTCACCCTGTGATGTGCTTCCTCTTAATAGCACCAGCAACTGGGAACTGAGTAGTCTAATGCCTGAGCCTGTGGGAGACCTCTCTCACATAACCACCACGCATGGGGATTTGCTCTTCTTTGATGCTATGCAGGCATAACTTCACAGGGGCAAATCCTCCTGACTGGCATCATTGTGTTTTCTATGGACTGAACGCAGGTTCTCATGCTTTCAGAGCAATCCCTTGCCAACTTAGTTATCTCTCCAGCCCCAGATAGAAATCTGTCTTAGTCACCCGGCAGTGGTGGCACACACCTTTAATCCCAGCACTGGGAGGCAGAGACAGGTGAATTTCTGAGTTTGAGGGCCAGCCTGGTCTACAGAGTGAGTTCCAGAACAGCCAGGGCTACACAGAAAAACCCTGTCTTGAAAAACAAAACAAAACAAAACAAAATCTGTCTTAGTCAGGGTTTCTATTCCTGCACAAACATCATGACCAAGAATCAAGTTGGGGAGGAAAGGGTTCATTGTATTTACACTTCCTTGTTTCTGTTCATCACCAAAGGAAGTCAGGACTGGAACTCAAGCAGGTCAGGAAGCAGGAGCTGATGCAGAGGTCATGGAGGGATGTTCCTTACTGGCTTGCTTGCTTCCCCTGGCTTGCTCAGCTGGCTTTCTTATAGAACCCAAGACTACCAGCCCACGGATGGTACCACCCACAAGGGCCCTCCCCCCTTGATCACCAATAGAGAAAATGCATTACAGCTGGATCTCCTGGAGGCGTTTCCTCACCTGAAGCTCCTTTCTCTGTGATAACTCCAGCTTGTGTCAAATTGACATGAAACCAGCCAGTACAAAATCTCTTGAAGGATTTTGCTGTACTTTAGATCTAGCCCATGTGTTCAAGATCCGACCCTTGTGTTGGCACTGTTGGGAAGTGGTGGAGCTTAGGGGGAATAGACTAGAACCCTGATGTCTTCCTTTTCACATCCCAGCCATGGGTGAGCCGTTTTCCTCTGCTAACCTGCTTCCCACCATTACATGCTAGGTCTCCCCAGACCCCAAAGCAACTGGTCACAGGCAAAAAGCTAAACAATTCTGAACCAAAATAAACCTTTTCTGTTTATAACTTGATCATGTTAGTATTTGTTACAGTATCGAAAAGTCAGTCGATGTTTTTTTAACTAGAAATCAAGTACCTTGGTGATAATAATGAGCAGGGGTAAAGACAGCTGGATGTGGGCTTACATCTGTAGTTCAGCACTTTCAAGGCCACGGCAGGGGAGTTGCTTTAAGTTGGAGGACAGCTCCCCAGAAAGAAAGAAAAAAAAAGAAAAACTCAGAGGATCTGGGGATGTAGCTCTTGGTAAAGTGCTTATCTAGTATGTGTGAACCTTGGATTTGTTCCCAAACAATAAAAAACAATTCATAGGAACAGAAGGGTTTATAGAGTCTAAACACACCCACCAACATGTCTCTTCCCCCCTCCCTCCCCCAGTCCTTCCCCCAGCTCCTCCTTGCCTCAGTGTCCTGAGCGCTGAGAGCACAGCTGTGCTCCACGGTGCCAGCAATGCTCAGTAAGCGGAGCAGTGCCCTTGTTTTGAACTTGTAAGTTTTAATCAAAGAAGAAATTCAGAAATATGTCTGTGTGTATAAATGTATGAGGTTATACATAATCCTAAGGTTTTTTATATAGAGATGTATACATACACACATATGCACCTGTAAGGCTTTATATGTGTGAGCATGCATGTGTATTTGTGTATATAAGTTTATATAATACATACATCACACACACACACACACACACACGAGGAGTTTATATATAACCTCTGAAGTTGTGTGTGTGTGTGTGTGTGATGTGTGTATCTGTGGTATGTATATGTGTGGTATGTGTGTTTGTGTGAGTGTGTGTACATATGTGCATGGTGTGCGTGTGTATGTATGCATGTGCATGAATGTGTTCATGTGTGTTTGTGTGTGTTCATGTGTGTACGTATGAGTGTGTGTGTGTTAGTGTGTGTGTGAGTGTATGTGTGTGTGTGTGTACTTGTGTGTGTGTGTGTATAAAACCCCTGAGGTTCTGTTCAGTACTTTGAGATTTGAGAGGTTTTTTGTTGTTATTGTTTTGTTTTGTTTGAGGCTGGCCTTGAACTAACAACAATTCTCCTTCCACCAACTGCTGGTTTTTAGTTTAATGACGAATGTAGGAGTATAAACAATGCTCAACTAAAAGTAGCCATGTGATGTCAGACGGTTAAAGCCCTTGCTGGGCAAGCCTGACAGAGAAGGAGAGAACTGAGTCCCAAACCTTTTCCCCTGACCGCCATGTGTGCACTGTAGCCCGAATTTCATCCATTACACTAGGCTGGACAGCCAGTGAGCTCTAGAGACTTACCCGACCCCAGCCTTCCCACACATACAAGACTGGGATGGCAGGCTAGTGTTGCTGTGCATAACTTGAACAACAATAGAAAAAGTTATTTTCATTTTCATTTTTTAAAATTTATTTATTTTATGTATATGAGTACACTGTGGCTTTCTTCAGACACACCAGAAGAGGGCACCAGACCCCATTGCAGATGGTTCTGAGCCACCATGTGATGGCTGGGAATTGAACTCAGGACCTCTGGAAGAGCAGTCAGTGCTCTTAACCGCTGAGCCATCTTTCCAGTCCTCATTTTAAATTTTGTGTGTACCTGTGTGAGTGCGCATCTGTGCACATAAATTCGGGAGCCAGAAAACTGTTGGATCTCCTGGAGCTGGAATTACAGCTCTCGGATGTGGGTGCTGGGAGCTGAACTCAGATCCTCTGCAGAGACAATCCGCTGAACAGCCAGCCTTTCTCTCCAGGGCCCTTTTTACATGAATAGTACTAGGGGTCTAAACTTAGGTCTTCGTGTCTGTGTGGCAAGCACCCTACCACTGGCACACCCCAGCCCCTAACTGTGATAACTCTTTCTGAAGGAGCGTTTCTCCTAGATATCACAAACTTTCCCACATGTGACGCCAGGCACATGTGACGCCAGGCAGGAAGTGTGCAGTGTACGGCAGAAGGCCTTTGCATGCCACACATCTGTCCCCTACAGACCTTCTGTGGCAATGGATAGCTCCAGTTATGTCCTTTCTTTCATCTGTTTTCCAAATATCAAATTAAATAATATTAGGGTTGACTGAAGATTGGAACAAGAGCATACAGCCTACTTGTTCTGTGTTAAAGGGGTTTTCCAAACATCTATAAAAAGCTGTGCCAAGCCATCCCAATAAATAATGAGTACGAAATATTCTTTATATTTTATTTATTTTTTAATTGTAATAAAGTATATGTATTTATTGATTTAACTGAGCTTTTGCTTCAGCTCTTTTGAAGCTGTCGTTACAGTGTATCGATAAATCTTTCATCACTGTCAACTCTTTAGATTTGCAATGCTCTTTTTAAAAAGATTTATCTTTTTTATGAGTATGACTGCCCTGTGTACACATGTCTGTGCACCACATGTGAATCTGGGTCCTCTGGAAGAGCAACGACTGTTCTTAGCCCCCTGCAATATTCTAATATTGTGCTGTATAGGTTCTTTTAATTTATTTAATTTTTATTGGATGTTTTATTTATTTACATTCCAAATGTTATCCCCTTTCCCAGTTTCCCCTCTGGAAACCCCCTATCCCCTCCCCCTCCCCCTGCTTCTATGAGGGTACTCACCTCCCCGCCCACCCACTCCCATCTCCCCACCCTGGCATTCCCCTACACTGGGGCATCCATTGAGCCTTCATAGGACCAAGGGCCTCTCCTCCCATTGATGGCCAACAAGGCCATCCTCTGCTATATATGGGGCTGGAGCCATGGGTCCCTCCATGTGTACTCTTTGGTTGGTGGTTTAGTCCCTGGGAGCTCTGGAGGGTCTGGTTGGTTGATATTGTTGTTCTTCTTATGGCATTGCAAACCCCTTCAGCTCCTTCAGTTTTTTCTCTAACTCCTCCATTGGGGACCCCATGATCAGTTCAATCAACTTGAGCAATACCCCACCTTCTCTGTCCTGTTCAGGGTGAGCTGAAAGACATGAGGATCCAAGCTTGCCTCTGGTTCTGCAAACTCCACCATAACTCTGAAAGAATCAGCTTAGGATCTGGAACTGGTTTCTTCATCTTTAAGACAAGAGGACAGAGTCATAAATGTCCTATGTGGTCTTAATTATTCAAACAAGGCTGCTGTAAAGGGCACCTGGTCCAACTGGGGAATGACAATTCATCACAACGTTTACTGGGGCTGGAGAGTCAGGCCAGGACTTAAGAGCACTGGAAACTCTTTCAGATGACCCTGGTTCGGTTCCCAGCACCCATATGGCAGCTGGTGTCCTCTGAAACTCCAGTCCCA
This sequence comes from Rhynchomys soricoides, assembly GCA_019843965.1. Lineage (NCBI taxonomy): Eukaryota > Metazoa > Chordata > Mammalia > Rodentia > Muridae > Rhynchomys > Rhynchomys soricoides. The sequence goes on along the minus strand of JADRCH010000043.1, from coordinate 11,443,800 downwards.
GGGAATCTGGACCCTCTCCTGACCTCTACAAGAGCACATAATATGCATGGTACACAAACAAACGGCAGGCGAAATGCCGATACACAAAATAGGAAATAAAATTTTAAAAAGAGACAGAAATGTCTTATTATTTACTAATTTTCTTTCAACAAATGAGTTTTCCCTCCCTGGGGGGCTTTCTGACTTTCCAGCTCATTTGGATTGTTGTTCTTTGCAAAATTAAACACAATTTATTTCTCCTGACTGATTGAGCAGATTGCTCCTCAGCACTTTTCTCCCATCAAAATGTGAAATTATTCCAGCATTTTGAAATGGGACCCGTCCTGTAGACACACATGCACATGCGGGTTGATAAAAAGAGTTAGCTTAGCCAAGTGGTGGTGGTGGCTCATGCCTTCAATCCTGGCACTCAGGAGGCAGAGGCAGGTGGATCTCTGTGAATTTGAGGCCATCCTGGTCTACACAGTGAGTTCTAGGACAGCAAAAGCTACTCAGAAAAACTTTGTCTCAAAAAATAAAATAAAATAAAAAACAGACAAACAAAAACAATTAAAAGGAAGAAAAGTTAGCTTTTTCTGGAGGGCCCAAAGGTTAACCAAATTCTGGCAGAGACTTACCAGTTCTGCCTCTGCACCTTCGCTTGCTTTGTTTACCTTTCCCTCCAGAAGTCCACCCAAAGTTCACTCTGCTCTACGGAGTATATTTCACTCTGCACCTTATTTTGAGACAGGGTTTCATGTAACTCAGGCGGGTCACAAACTCCCTGTTTAGCAGAGGACATAGTGACTGGCACAGGCCTTTAGTCCCAGACTTAGAAGGAAGAGTCTGGAGAATTACCAGGAGTTAAATTCAAGACTAATCTAGTTTATACAGCAAGTTCCAGGACAGCCAGGGCTACATAGAGAGCCAGAAAAAAAGGAGGAGGAGGAGGAAGAGGAGGAGGAAGAGGAAGAAGAGGAAAAGGAGGAGGAAGAAAAGGAGAAAGAGTAAGGAAGGAAGGAAGGAAAGAGAGCAAAGAAAAGATAAAAAGAAAAGAACTCTCTTGTATTGGTAGACTAAAGGCCTGTGGCATTGTCCAATGGTAGGCAGAAAAGATAAGATTTTTTTTTTTTTTTTTGGTTTTTCAGGACAGGGTTTCTCTGTGTAGCCCTGGCTGTCCTGGAACTCACTCTGTAGACCAGGCTGGCCTTGAACTCAGAAATCGGCCTGTCTCTGCCTCCCAAGTGTTGGGATTAAAGGCGTGCGCCACCACTGCCAGGCTAAGAAGATATTTAGAAGCCTGTCGTGGTGTTGCACACCTTTAATCCCAGCACTCGGGAAGCAGAGGTAGGCGGATTTCTGAGTTCGAGGCCAGCCTGGTCTACAGAGTGAGTTCCAGGACAGCCAGGTCTCTACAGAGAAACCCTGTCTCGAAAAACCAAAAAAAAAAAAAAAAAGAATATATTTAGAAATTGGGATAACCCCAGTGAGGATGAAGAATTATTTCTTCTGGTTCAGTGGAAGAGGTCCAGTAGTCATCTTGGTACCAAGTGATTGGTTGGGTACTGGACGGGGTACTCTGTATTTTAGTCTCTGTTGCAGTAACTTGGCCAGCAGCAGGAGATATATCAGCCTCAGTGAGTAAGAGCTCATTTTTAAAAATTATTACTTTGTTTGCTTGCTTGCTTGCTTTTTGAGGGGCAGGGTTTCTCTGTGTATCCCTGGCTGTCCTGGAACTCATGCTATAGATCAGGATGGCCTTGAACTCAGAGATCTGCCTATCTCTGCCTCTCGAATACTGACATTAAAGGTGTGTGCCACCACCTCCTGGCAAAAATTATTACATTTTTATCTATTGTTTTTCTTTTTAGTGTGAATGTATGTGGTTGTTCCACAGCATGTTTGTGAAGGTCAGAGCACAAGTTGTCAGAGTTGGTTCTCTCCTTCTACCATATGGATCCTTAGCACAGGTCGGCAGGTTTGACAGCAAGTGTCCCTACCCACTGAACCATCCTATCAGCCCACCAGAGGTTGGCAGGTTTGACAGCAGGTTTCCCTACCCATTGAGCCATCCTATCAGCTCAACAGCTTATTCTTACCATTTAGAGCCCACAACCCTGCCAGTCTTCTGGGTGACTGTGCCAGCACTGGAGTGGGTCACAACAGAGGCTGGCTGGCATCAGCTGGCTGAGTCACACATGTTTGATTTTCCAGTCAGTTTGTGTGCATGTGCGTGTATGATGTTTGTGTGTATTTGTGCATTCATGCGTGTGAATGCAGGTGTGTGTGTGTAAGTCAGAGGACAGTCTTAGGGATTTGCTTGTCTCTATTTCCTCTACCAGGCTAACTGGCCCGAGAGCCTCAGAGCTCCTGTCCCCGTCTTCCTATAAGAGTGTTGGGGTTAGATGCTGAAGCTCCATGCCAGCCTTTACGTGGACTCTGGGGATTCAAACTCAGGTCTTGTAATGTGTGTACAAGTGAGCACTGATGAGCCAAATCCCAAATCTCCCAGTCACCAGGGTAATAGATACCCTGTGGTCAGTACAACACACAGAAGTCCACCCTTTCACCCATTTCTTCTAGTCCATTCATCGCAGAGGCTGGTAGACTAAAGTTCACAGGCCAAATCCACTCTATTCTCTGGATAACACTTTGTGGAACTGAGCTGGGCTGGTTAGTTTGTCAACTTGACAAAAAGCTAGGGTCACCTGGGGGGGAGCCTCTACAGAGAAAATGTCACCATCAGAGGCCTCTAGGTAAGCCTATGAGGTACTGTCTTAATTGATGATTGACCAGGAAGCACCCAGTCCACTGTGGGTGGTGCCACCCCTTAGCAGTGGTCCTGGGGTGGATCAGAAAGTAGGCTGAACAAGCAGTAAACAGGATTCCTCCGTGGCCTCTCTTCAGCTCCTGCCCTGACTTCCCCTCATGGTGGACTGGAAGCTGGAAGGTGACACAAGCCCTTTCCTCGCCGAGTTGCTTTTGGTTAGGGTGTTTATCACAGCAATAGAAGGCAAACTAGAACTTGAGTTGTGCTTCTTATTTCTGCACCGACGGCAACGGCTTCTACTCGGCGGCAGAGTTTAAAGAGAAAGCCTGTGACCTGTGAGCTGAATACGTTTACTCCAACCCTCCGTGCACAGAGTGTGTTCTTTTCCGGCGCCGTCTCTGGTAAGCTGCTGGCAGCTGTCTTTATTTCACTTCTTCCTTTTCTATATGACAAAAGTAATGAAGATGTGCTGTCCACAGCTCCAACCACAGGAGAATTTCTTCTCATCTTTTTACCCCCTTCTTTTCTGGCTATTATTATGTAGCCCAGGCTAGCATTCTACCTGTGCACCATCATGCTTGGGTCACTACAAAACTTTATAATGACCTGCAGAACCTTAGGTAGATCTGCCAGGATCCACTTTACACTGAGCAGCTCTGAGCACGTGCTTACTTACAGGCACGTCAGGGTAGCCTGACACTGAATGTGTCTCTTTTGTGGGCCAAGAATATAATACGCCAGGATCTCTCCCTCCCCTTCCCCTTCCCCTCCTCCCCCTCCCCTTCCCCTGCCCCTTTCCCCCCCTCTCTAGTAACCCAGGTTGGCCTTGAGCTCCATATATAGCCACGAGTGACATTGGACTTATCCTCCTGCCTCCACCTGCTTCCTCTCCTGGGATTTTGTTATTTATTTATCTTTGAGGTGCTGGGAACTGAACCTAGGGCTTCATGCATACTAGGCAAGCACTCTACCAACTGAGTCCCAAGGAAAGCTAAAGAACTGTTTCTTTCCATTAAAAAAAAAAAAAGATTTGTTATTTTATGTGTATTATGCTTATTATATGTGTATGTGTCTCAGCAGCTTATACATGCAAGCAGTGCCCTTAGAGGCTAGAAAGGAGTATCGAATCCCCTGCAGCTGTAATTACAGACAATTGTGAGGCACCATCTGGGTGCTGGGAACAAAACCCAGAACCCAGTCTTCTATAAGAGCAGCAAGTGCTCTTAACTGCCAAACCATCTCTCCAGCCGCTTAATTACACACACACACACACACACACACACACACACACACACACACACTGAGCTACAGCGTTAGTTTCTATGACAGCAGACTACTGAAGCAAGCTACAACTGGTAATCTACAGGGAGCAGCCTGTCTCCTCCCCTGGGGATCCAAACTCAGGGCCTCAAGCTCCTGCCCAGGCATTCACCCACTGAGCCATCTCCCCAGCCCCAGGTCCTCCCTCATGTTTAAGTAGGCTGAAGATCTGAACGTAGATAGTAGGTGATGAATGGCAAAGGAGCTGCCTTTTTACATAATAAAAGATGTACAAGTTAAAATTATGCAGAGATAACATTTTGTCCTATTATCAGATGGGCAAAATTTCAAAATGTTGACACCAGGAGCTGTGAGGACTCAGGCGTTCACACACATTGTTTGTGGAGTGCAAAGCGACATCATCGCTTTGGAAGGAACTCAGCAATAGCCATCAGAACGAAACCTGCCTTTATTCCTCGGTTTAGCAATACTGCTTCCAGGAATCTGTCCCAAGAGTCACTGGAAGAGTTAACAAATGGCATCCAATTGAGGTAATTTATGGCCACACTTCTTGTGACAACAAAGGATTACAAACCACCCAAAAGCGGCTTAGGAGCTGGTGTGCTATATATATGTAAAAGGCATATGTATATATATGTGGTGTGTGTGTGTGTGTGTGTGCGTGCGTGTGTGTGTGTGGTTTATGTGTGTATGTGTATATATGTGTGTATGTGTGTGTATGTGTATATGTGTGTATGTGTGTGTATATGTGTGTATGCGTGCATGTATGTGTATGTGTGTAGTATGACTGTGCATGCACATGAGTGTGCATGAGGAAGCCAGAGGAGGAGGTCTGCTGTTTTCCCCTATCACGATCTGCCTTGTTGTCGTGAGACAATCTCTTCCTGAACCAGAAGTTTGCTGGCTCAAGGAGCTCTCCAAATTCACCTTCGTTCACCTTCCAATGCTGGTGTTACAAAGATGCTCAGCCAAGTCTGACTTTTAAGTGAGCTATGGAAAATCAAGCTTCAGGACTTCCTGCTTGCAGAAGAAGAGTCCTTACCCACTGAGCCACCTCTCCAAGTCCCAGAACTGCCGGAACACTGTACTTACAGCTCCTGATACCTGTGCTCATATACTTACATGAGAATAAGGCAGATACACTCATCAGACGCCGGCCCACAGCACTGATTGCAGTGGATATTGCTGTTTTCCTGTTGGTGCTCCATGTGGGATTGGTGTTACCAGCACACCTTTCCCCTCCGATCCATCAAGGGGATGAATGCAAATCAGTAGATTAGGTAAGGAAACCTTCAGCTTTTCCTTCAAGACAATAAAATTCAGCCTGGTGTGGTGGCTCTCACTTGTAATCCTAACACTAGGAAGACAGAGGCAGGAGGATTGCTGCAAGTTCTCAAGACAAGACTGATCTACACACACCAGGAAGGCCAGGGCTTCATTGATAGAATCTTTCTAAACAAACAAAGAAGCAGAACAAAACAATTTACTTGATTATTTTATATTATTCAAGATAAAATCTTATTAAAAGGGGTGGGGTGGGGGATCACTCAGTGGATAAAGGTGCTTGCTGCCAAACCTGACAACTTGAGTTCAATCCCAGGAGCCACAAGATGAAAAGAAAGAACTGACTCCCACATGTTCTCTGGCTTCCACATCATGCTGTGGCACACATGCCTATGAGAGCACACACACACACATACACACACACACACATCACTGTAATTTGAAAGAAAGGGCAGTGAGATGGGGTAGAAGGAGAAGGTGCTTGCTGCCAGGCTTGACAACCTGAGTTCGATTCCTGGAAACTACATGGTAGAAGGAAAGAACCAATTCCAGCAATTTATCCTCAGACCCCCACAGGCATGGGTGAATGCATGTGCCCATAAACAAGTAAATAAACGTAACAAAAACATTTTAAAAAAGAAAAAAGGAGCAAAGCACTGAAGATGCACCTCAGGCAGAGAACCCTGCATGTGACCCTGGCACTGCAACGTGTCCGTACAATGAGAGATGGGGTGTAATATGTGCCTTTTTCTCCACTGAAACCTAAAAGTAAGCCAGATGCGATGGCTCATACCAGTACTCTTAGCATTTGGAAATTTGAGGCAGGAGAATTGCCACATATTCCAGGCCAGCCTGGGCTAGAGAGTGAGACCTTGTCTCAAAGCGCCCAAGCCAACCAATTAAAGAACTATAAAACCTGTACTAAAGTGACTTTTTATGGAGGTGATTCATGGCCGCACTTCTTGGGACAACCAAAGTTCTCAAACTGGAAACTGGCTGGCTGTATGATGAACAACACAGCTTGGATGGTGTGTGGAGCTTGGTGGGGGTGACTCTTCCTGCTTTTCACAAGTATAAGAGCTTCTGGATTTGCTTTGTTTGCGTGTGGCTCAGGGAATCCAACCCAGGGTCTGCGCGTGTTAGGCAACGTATTATGACTGAGCTAGAGCCCCAAGCTGGATCCATTTTTTAAAATCTCTTTACTTTTCTATTTCTTTAGACAGGGGCTCATGTATCCCAGGCTAGCTTCATATTCTATATGTAATCAATGATGACCCTGAACTTCTAATCCTCTGCTATCACCTCCCTGAGATTGCAGGGTCTCTGCAGTGGTGGGAATGGGACCCAGAGCTTCAATTATACTGGGCAGGTGCTCTACCAATTAAGCTAGATTTCCAGCTTCATCTTTTTACCTTTTGTTTGTTTGTTTGTTGTTTTGAAAGAATTATTTATTTAGTTTATGTATGTGAGTACAGTGTAGCTGTCCTCAGACACACCAGAAGAGGGCGTCAGATCTCACCACAGATGGCCGTGAGCTACCATGTGGTTGCTGGGATTTGAACTCAGGACCTTCGGAAGAACAGTCAGTGCTCTTAACCTCTGAGCCATCTCTCCAGCCCTTGTTTTTGTTTTTGTTTTTGTTTTTGTTTTAAGACAAGGATTCTCCATGTAGGCCTGGCTGTCCTGGAACTCTCTTTGTAGACCAGGCTGGCCTCGAAGTCAGAGATCTGCCTGCCTCTGCCTCCCGAGTGCTGAGGTTAAAGACATGCACCACCACTGCCTGGAATCTTTCTGTCTTTTTTGTACAGAGTTTCATGTAGCCTAGGCTTGTTTATAGCCAGCTTGCTATAACTAACAGCTGAAGATGATCTTAAGCTCCCGACCCTCCTGTTACTGCCTCCTAAGTGCTGGAATGACAAGGTTGTACCACCAGGCCCAACACTCACCTCTGTCTTAACAATTTTCAAAAGCAGCCAGGCATCAGTAGTGCATGCCTTTAATCCCAGCACTTGGGAGGCAGAAGCAGGTAGAGTTTGAGGTTAGCCTGGTCTATAGAGTGAATTCCAGCACAGCCAGGGCTACACAGAGAAACCAGTCTCAACTCTCCCTCTCCCCCAAATAAATATATAAATAAAAGAATTTTTAAAACTAATATGCACTCAGGATAAGCAATATTTGAAACAACAGAAATGAATTAGACTGTAAAACATTTGAACCATTTTACCACTACAAATAAGAATTAGTGTCACTAGACTTCTCCAGTTTGTTCCTTTTGGTATTTGTAGACCTTGGTCTTGGCTGTTCTTCCCCCACCCCTGTTCCTTACCTCCCCAGCATAGCTCAGGACTGTCACTAACTGCCGTTAAGGAGACTCAGCTCGGTGGCTCACAAGGGAGCCCTACCCTCACGGTCACCCACGGGAGAAGTGTCATGCACAGTCTAGACCTGGCGCCGTGAATTTGAAGCACTTGTCTGAAGCCAGTTTTTCACCCTGACTCAGAGCCTGAACACTTGGGCAGGTCTCTTCTGGCCCTCACACAGGCCTCTCCTAGAACTTACAGAGCTCATTTGTCTCTACAGCATGTCAGGTCCCCAAGGGAATTCAAGTCCTCCCAAGCACACAGCCTTCTAGAGAGACTCGACTTTCTTCCCCTGCTCTGTGTTATTTGTGCTGCTGAGGCTCACACAGAGGGCCAGGCTTTTTTTTAATATATATGGATTTATTTTGCAAACTTTACCAAATGAGGTCATATCTGCCTTTTATTTGCTATGTATGTATATATATTAAATATTTTTGCATGCCATTAAACACATTGTAACATGATATTCATCTGACCAAGTTTCTGCAGTTCATTCAAATTGTTTTTCATGGTGGTTTCCATGCCTCTGATTAGTGTATGGTATGTATGAATAAACCTACTATACTTCTGTCTCCTTGGAACAGGTTCCTTAAAACAGGATCACAGTGGGCCTTGAATGAAGCTCTGATGGTAGAGTGGTAGCTGAACACACATGATACCCTCAGTCCCAACTCTGGAACCATGTGAACTGGTGTGGCGGGGCCTGCCCAGAATGCCAACATTCAGGAGGTAGAATCAGGAGGATCAGAAGTTCAAGATCATCCTCAGCTAAGAGGTGAATTTGAGATTTGAAACCAGCCTGGAATACTTAAGATTCTATCTCAGAAAAAGAAAAAGAAAAGAAAAAAATTACTGAATCTAAGCATTTGAACCTTCAAAATTTTCCCTATGTAAGTATATATCTTGACATTGATTCGTTGATTGAATGATTGAGGGTTATATATACATCCCAGACTGATCTCCAACTCACAAACCCTCCTACCTTCCCTGAGCGCTGAAATCATAGCTTTATGCCACTCACTAGCATTTTATCTTTTTTTTTTTTTTGGTTTTTCGAGACAGGGTTTCTCTGTGTAGCCCTGGCTGTCCTGGAACTCACTCTGTAGACCAGGCTGGCCTAGAACTCAGAAATCCGCCTGCCTTTGCCTCCCAAGTGCTGGGATTAAAGGCGTGCGCCACCACTGCCCGGCAGCATTTTATCTTAAACTGTCCTATGTTGGGAGGTGAGAAGGCATGCACCACCATTGCCCGGCAGCATTTTATCTTAAACTGTCCTATGTTGGCAGGTGAGAAGGCTCAGCAGTAAAGGTACTTGCTGTCAAGCCCAATCACCTGAGCTTGCACCCCAGGACTCACTTGATGGAAGGAGACAACCGACTCTTGAAGGTTACCTTCTCATTTTCCATCCATGCTGCAGCATGCACACATGGTGCATAAACACATAACAGATAGATAGATGGATAGACGGACAGATAGACAGATAGACACACAGATAGATAAGTAAAATGTTGACATGAGAATTGTTTCTAACATGTCTTCTGCAAAAGAAATGTTTTTCCTGATTTGCCACTGATGATTCCACTTTACTGTGTTTTACGAAAGATCAAGAGATGTTTTGTGGGGCTTACTGCTCTTGCAGAGAATCCAGGTTCAATTCCCAGCTCCTACCTGGTGACTCACAAACCGTTTGTAACTTCAATCCAGGAGATCTGATGCTTTCTTCTGCTTAGGGCACCAGGCACATACATGGTACACATACAAACATACAAGCAAACCACTCATACACATAAAATAATAAGCAAGGGGGGGGGAGGAAGAGATGTTTCACAAAATAAGACGACTCTGGGGTCAATTCCTATCATTGGAGTTATATCCACTCTTGTGGCTGGTTGTCCAACATCAGAGCCAGACAGACTTGGGATGGAACTTTACCATGTGACCATAGACAGGGTTCTTGCCAGCTCCTTCACCTCCCTGTGTTCTGTGGGTATGCCAAGAAGTGATAAATACCAGACTCAGCTTTCACCTGCCCTTGAACAAGCTGCCGGCTGCCAGGATCGGCACATGTGCATTTGGACATGGTTACTGGCCACAGAAAGACTTTTCAGTTCACCATGGACTGAGTGTGTGACAGAAGTCCCATAAGACTGCAGCCTCATGAAATGTAACCATCGTTGTGCAAACACACTCTATAGTGAGTGTTTGCACAGTGATCAGATCTGCTAACCATGTCCTCAGAGTGTTCTGGGCCAACCAAGTACGCTGGTGTTCCAGTGTCAACAGAGGGATTATTGCAGCTCACTGAATAGCGTGTGCCTTCTCTGTTGTCCTTTTTCTTATCTTGCTCTGTACTTTTTGAGTGATTTTTTAAATGACCATAGACTATTTCTGATGGAGTTTAAAACTTAACACACACAAAGCAAAAACACACACTATTGGAAATGTAGCCATTCCCAGGTGGAAGCCTTCATTCCCCTAAGGTTTGCAAATGCCTCTGTGCCACGCTGTCCCCTTAGGCAGCTGACCATCCGTGCCCCCACCATGTAGCTACCACCAAGTGTCTCAGAAGGCTTCCTGGATCAGTGTCGTGGCCCCCTGCCAGGTGCACAGCTGTGACCCTATCATCTGAGTCACTCTTGTCTCTGCCAATCGGGTCCCCAGGCTAGCTGGAGAGAGGGCCCTGCTTTAGTTGGGAAACCCAGCACTGCGGCAGTGGCTCAGCCCAGACGGTACCACCATCTGTGCCCGTGGCCTAGCAATGCCCAGCAGGCTGTAGACTATTCCTAGCATTGACAGGGGGCTTCCGGATCACCTAGCATGCGGTTTGGCCTAGGCTGCATGTGAGAATCATTCAGGAAGCACTTAAAAGGGGGTGTTAATGTAGCTCTGTAAGTAGAATGCTTTTCTAGCATGCACAAAGCCCTGGGTTCCGCCAGCCCAGAATAGACCAGGAGTGGCGTTCAAACCTGCAACCTCAGCACTCAGGAGACAGAGGCAGGAGGATTCAGAGTTCAAGGTCACCCTCTGCTACATAAGGAGCTTGAGGCCAGCCAGGGATACATAAGACCCTGGAAAGAAAGAAAGAAAGAAAGAAAGAAAGAAAGAAAGAAAGAAAGAAAGAAAGAA
>JADRCH010000043.1:11419759-11430001 GCA_019843965.1 Rhynchomys soricoides | reverse complement strand
CTTCTTCTTCTTCTTCTTCTTCTTCTACCTCTTCTTCTTCTTCCTCTTCTTCTTTTTTAGAATTATTTATTTTATATATGTATGAGTACACTGTAGCTGTCTTCAGACACCAGAAGAGGACACCAGACCTCATTACAGATGGTTGTAAGCCACCATGTGGTTGCCGGGAATTGAACTCAGGACTTCTGGAAGAGTGTTCTTAACCACTGAGCCATCTCTCTAGCCTACGATAATTTCTTAAAAAGCAACACTCCTCTAGATTTCTATGAATCCACACGTTTCTTTGCTTCCCGCCGCCTCCTCACATCTCCCCCTCCCTGTTTCTGCCTCTTCCTCCTTTCTGTCTTTCTCTTTTTAATTATGTGGGGCTAGAGAGATGGCTCAACAGTCAAGAGTACTTGCTGCTCTTGCAGAGATTCCAGGTTCGGTTCCCAGCATCCACACGATGGCCCACAACCATCTGTGACTCTAGTTCCAGGGGATCTGATGCCTCTTCTAACCTCTTGTGGGCACCAAGCACACACATGTTATATGTCATGCAGACAAAACACTCATGGAAGCAAATTAATCAATGAATCCACTTTTCTTTCAGAATTATTTGTATATGTATGGGGGGTTAGTTGTGTGTATGTTTGAGTGCAGGTGCCTCTGGAATTCTGGAAAGGGTGTCAGATTCCTTGGAGCTGGAGTTACCTGGGTTCTGGGAACGGAACTCAGGTTCTCTGCAAGAGCAGTAAGTACTCTTAAGCTCTTAACTGTTAAGGCATCTCTCCAGCCCATCCATTTTTGAGACAGGGTTTCCCTGTATAACTCAGGCTGGCCTCAAAGTCCCCATTCCCTTGCCTCAGCCTCCTACATCTGAGGATAACCTGTGTGACATGATGCTTGGCTGGTTTCCCTCTCATTTGCACCCCAGACGATTTTCTTAGTGCCTGAAAAATAGGAGGTACACATAGCCTGCCATGTGGTGGGAAGTGCAACCTGTCTACTCAACAGGGACCACAGTAACTGTCCCTGCTGTAAGGATCTCAGGAATTAGGCAGGTGTAATGACACATACTTTTAATCCCAGCAGAGACAGGTAGATCTCTGTGAGTTCAAGGCCAGCCTGGTTTACACAGTGAGTTCCAGGACAGCCAGAACTACATGATGAGACCCTGTCTAGGAAAAAACAACAAAAAAGAAACAACAGCAGCAACAACAATAACAAAGTCTCAGGTATTAGACACTGTCTACAGTACAGAGGCCCCTGGGCTTTTGATGGGGTTCTGTCTCAATAACCCTTTGTAGGCTGAAATATTATAAGAATTGCATTTAATATGCCTGAACTATCCAGCCTGCCTTAAACATGCCCAGAATGCTTATACTAGCCTATAGATGGGCAAGATCATCTGACTACAAACCACCTGTGATGGTTTGCATATGCTAGCCCAGGGAGTAGCACTACTAGGTGTGGCCTTGTTGGAGTAGGCATGTCACTGTGGGTGTGGGCTTTATTTTAATACCCTTGTCCAAGCTGCCTGAAAGTCAGTCTTCTAGCTGTCTTCAAATGAAGATGTAGACCTCTCAGCTTCTCCTGCCCCATGCCTGCCTGGATGCTGCCATGTTCCCACCTTGATGATAATGGACTGAACCTCTGAACCTGTAAGCCAGCCCCAATTAAATGTTGTCCTTATACGAGTTGCCTTGGGGGCTGGAGAGATGGTTCAGCGGTTAAGAACACTGACTGCTCTACCAGAGGTCCTGAGTTCAATTCCCAGAAACGACATGATGACTCACAACCATCTGTAATGGGATCCAATGCACTCTTCTAGTGTGTGTCTGAAGACAGCTACAGTGTACTCATATAAATAAAAAATAAATAAATATTCTTAAAAAGAAAGAGAGAGTTGTCTTGGTCATGGTGTCTGTTCACAGCAGTAAATCCCTAAGACAGACATTGGTAGCAGGGACTAGGGTATTGCTGTGATAGGCCTGACTATGTTTTTATTTGGAGAATGTGGATTTTGGGACTTTGGATTTGTAAAGCGATAGAATGCTTTAAGTGGAGTTCAATGGGACATCCTAGTAGGAATATGGAAGATGTCATTGCTGAGGGTGACTGGAACTGTGGAAGCCTGGCTCTAGAGGTTTCAGAGAAGAATTTTAATATGTGGCCAAGGGACTGTTCTTGTAATATTTTGGTGAAGAATGTGGCTGCTTTTTGCCCTTGTCTGAAGAATGTATCTGAAGCTAAGGTGAAGAGATTTAGATTAATTCCTTTGGAAAAGGAAGTCTCAAGACAACCTCGTATAAATTCTGTTGCGTGGTTACTAAAGTCCACTCTTATGAAGAGCATGTTAATGAAAAGGAGCAAGCTGAGAAAGGAAAAATATAAAATAGGTGGTTCCATTATTAAAGGGGCACCAGGAAGTGAAATGGAGCTGAATTCATTGATTTTAAATTTAATTAAGGGAGTGGTAACTCTGGGGCAAGTGCCCACCCAGCTAAATTTAGGTCCAGGCACGGTAGTACAATCTGCCTTTAATCCCAGGAGGCAAAGGCTAGTAGATCTCTGAGTTCAAGGCCAGCCTGGGACAGAACAGGTTCTAGGTGAAGAAAAGCTTAAGTCTAGGTGTGATGGTACACCCCTTTAATCTCAGCATTCAGGAGACAGAGCCATGTAGCTCTTTGAGTTCAAGGTCAGTCTACAGAGCAAGTTACAGGACAGCCAAGTTTAGGCTGTGATGGAGTTGGAAAACAGAAAGCTGGTATAGAATAAGGGGGACCATGTTCTAGCACCAGCAAGCTGCAGAACTCAGTAGCAGCTTTGGCCATTTGGCTCTGGTTTTATAGTCAAGAGGAGAAGGGGACAATTGATGCTGGTTAGCTGGAGCTAAGAAATTAGCGGTGATTAAGAAGAGACCAGCATCACTGAGGTAAAATCTTCTGGGAACTGTTTTCTGAGAGCACAAAGAAGCTGTGTTCCAGAGATAGCCAAGGTTGAACCTCGTGCTGCAGCTGGACTTGGTAATGTGTAAGAGTCACCCCGGTGGTACTGGTTTGGAAGGTATGAAAGGGTCATGAAGAACAGCTGAAGCCTGGCACTGTGAGAGGCCAGGGAAGGCCATTGGTGAAGATGCAACCTATTGCAGTTAATGGCCCAGGACTGAAAGGGTCATGCAAAGGATTTGAGGCTTGGCACCATGAAGAGAGACCATGAGAGGCTATTGGTGAAGCCTAGTTGCAGTGGAAGACCCCAGTGCATTTGGAGATGCCAGTACCATGGGATGATCACCAAGAACAGCAGAGGCAGTGGAGTGGATCAACCTGAGCTTAGAGTGCTACAGAGGGAAGAGCTGGAGAAGTGACACCAGCCCTTTGGAGGAGCCCAGAAGATCATGTCTCCCAGACATTGAAACAAGAAGCTGTAACATTGATGTTGCCTTGGAGACCCCAAGATGTTTGAAATGCCAGAGCCTTGGGATATCTGCTGAAGAAAGCTGCTAACAGGGAGTGGAACCAGCCCAGGAGAAAAAAGTTTGTTGCAGTCAACAAAGATGAAAAGGAGTTGGAGATCTGAAGACTGCTTTGCCACCAGACATGAAGACGCAGAGTTTGGAGTTTGTCCAACTAGTTTCCTGTCTTGCTTTGGAGATTGCAGTTAAGTGATGAATTTCAGAAGAGACCTTGAACTTCGTTAAGATTTAACATTGTTGAGACTCCTATAGATTATGGGGGTTTTGGAAGTTGGAATAAATGTATTTTTTATTGTGCTATGAGTATGTTTGGCCCCAAAGACTCATGTGTTTGAACAAGCCTATGTGGGCCAGGGAGTGGAATGCGATGGTTTGTATATGCTTGGCCTAGGGAGTGGCTCTATTTGGAGGTGTGGCCTTGTTGGAGTAGGTGTGTCACTGTGGGTGTGGGCCTTAATACCCTCATCCTAGCTGCCTGGAGGTCAGTCTTCTCCCAGCAGCTTTCAGATGACAATGTAGAACTCTCAGCTACCCCTGTACCATGCCTGCCTGGATGCTGCCATGCTCCCACCTTGATGATAATGGACTGAATTTCTGAACCTGAAGCCAGCCCCGATTAAATGTTGTCCTTTATAAGAGTTGCCTTGGTCATGGTGTCTCTTCACAGCAGTAAAACCCTAAGATACCACCTTTATCTGAGAGTGCTGAGTACATCATGGAATGTTTTGTGTGCCTATAACTAAAAAAACCAGCAAATCAGATGCTGGCAACACCTACACTGTGGAGGATCAGTGTTCCTTAGTGGGGGCAATCAGATCGTTGAGGTTAAGATCAAGAATCCAGTCCTTTTCTGTCTTTGTTTCCTGGCAGTTGCTAGGCCAGCAGATTTGCTTCCCTGCTCTCCTGCCACAATGTACTACATTGATATAGAGCCAAAGCCAACCTGGTCATCAGCTCAAACCTCTGCAACCAGACCAAACCGATTGTTATCTCAGGTACTCTGTCAGTGACAGAAGGTTGACTAATGAGAAAATCCCTTTATAAGATCAAGCTGCAGGCAAGCCTGTAGGGAATTTTCTTTCTTTCTTTAAAAAAAAAATATATATTATTTTCAAGACAGGATTTTTCTGTATAGCCCTGGTTGTCCTGGAACTCCCTCTGTAGGGCCAGGCTGGCCTCAAACTCAGAGCTCTGCCTGCCTCTGCCTCCCGAGCACTGGGATTAAAGGCATTGGCCAGTGCCAGCCAGGCTGGGCATTTTCTTAATTAGTGATTGATACGGTAGGGCCCAGGCCATTGTAGGTGGGACCATCCCTGGACTGCTAGTGTGGGGTTCTATAAGAAAGCAGGCTGAACAAGCCATGGGGAGCAGGCCAGTAAATAGCATCCCTCCATGGGTTCTGCATCAGTTCCTGCCTCCAGGTTTCTGGCCTACTTGAATTTCCTGTCCTTAATTGATTTTTAATGAATTATAATATGGAGCTGTGAATAAAATCAACCCTTTCTTCCCCAGGTGGCTTTTGGTCATGGTGTTTCATTACAGTAATAGTGGTCCTGACTAAGACAGCATCTTAGAGACATTCCTATAAGCAGGTGGTGTACTCTGGGTGTAGCCTGTAATTCCAGCCCTTAGGAGGTAGAAGCGGAAGTGTCAAGAGTTCAGGGCCATCCTAGGCTACATATCAATTTTAAGGTCAACCTGGGCTGTATGAGACATTTTCTCAAACAACAACGAGGACAAAAATTTAATTAATTAATTAATTAATCAATTAAGTTAATGTATTAAGACAGAGTCTCACTGGACTAGACTGGACCTTGGGATATAAGGTCAGGCAAAAGTTACTTTAAATGTGGGTAGGAGAAAATGCTCAGGATCATTACTTATTACAGAAATGCACACAATTCACAGTGAGATACCATTCACATCTACTGGGATATACTCAGATAGATGGACAAGAACAAGTATTGGGCCTGGTTTGCAAAAGCACTAGCTGTGAAAAGCTGACAACACCCACAGAAAAAGCTGGGTTGGTGGCATGTATCTGTCATCTTAGCACTTCTGTAGCAAGACAGGAGGCAGAGATAAGAGAATTGTCTGAAAGTGCATGAGCTAGCCAGTCTGGAGTATATAGTGCAGCAACAGAACCAAGATGGACAGTGAAGCAGTACATGCCTTTAGTCCCAGCACTCAGGAGACAGAGTAGGCAGGTCTCTGTGAGTTCGAGACCAGCCTGGTCTACACAGAGAGGTCCAGGCCAGCCAGAGTTATGTGAGACCTTATCTAAAAAAATTAGTAAAGGAAGGAAGGAAATGTGATTGTTTGTATAAGCTTGGTCCAGGGAGTGACACTATTAGGAGGTGTAGCCTTGTTGGAATAGGTATGGACTTGTTGGAGTAGGTGTGTCACTGTGGGTGTGGGCTTTAAGACCCTCATCCTAGCTGCCTGGAAGCCAGTATTCTGCTAGCAGCCTTCAGATGAAGATGTAGACCTCTCAGCTCCTCCTGCACCATGCCTGCCTGGATGCTGTCATGCTCCCACCTTGGTGATAATGAACTGAACCTCTGAACCTATAAGCCAGCCCCAATTAAATGTTGTCCTTATAAGAGTTGCCTTGGTCGCAGTGTCTGTTCACAGCAGTAAAACTCTAAGACAGAGGATCTTGAAACAGCACTTCTGTTACAGAAGTGTGCTCACAGAAGCAGATGGAATTAAAGGGTTTATTGGATAGTATACTTACTAAGTGGGAAGCACGGCTTGGCCACAGAGTCCCCTGAAAGCCTCTGGTCTTGGGGTTGGAGCAGCAGTTAAGAGTACACACTGGGGGCTGGAGAGATGGCTCAGCAGTTAAGAGCACTGACTTGTCTTCCAAAGGTTCTGAGTTCAAATCCCAGCAACCACATGGTGGCTCACAACCATCCGTAATGAGATCTGATGCCCCCCTCTAGGGTGTCTGAAGACAGCTACAGCAAGCGGGGCTGGAGAGAGAAGAAAAAGTATCCGAAGACAGCTACAGTGTACTTACATATAATAAATAAATAAATCTTTATTAAAAAAAAAAAAAAAAAAAGAGTTCACACTGCTCTGGCAAAGTTCCAGCTGTCCCAGCACCCAGCTCAGATGGCTCACAGCTGCCCGTGACTCCAGCTCTGGGGAATCTGATGCTTTCTTTGGCACTCCTCAGGCACCTGTGCTCACATGTACATCCACACACAGACACACATAATTTTAAAAAAAGTCTGATCATGGTAGGAAGGCAGAGTGGTCCTTTATCAAGGGTCATGTATGCAGTTTTCTGTGACCTGAAGGATTTGAATGTAGCTGCACTAACCCAGAAAGAAGGTGTTTCCTTTCATCTGTGTTGCTATAATAAAATACCCAAGCCTGGGTAATTTTTAAGCAGTAGGAATTATTTTCTTCTGGCTAGGTTGGTATCTGTAAGGGTTGTTCTCTGCTTTCTAGATGGTGCTTTGGTATATCCTCCATCGGGGGTGGGGGGTGGGAGTGGGGTGCAGTGGGGAACATTGTGTTCTCATGTGGCAGAAGAAATGGGAGAGCACAAAAGGAAGAGGCCTAAGCCTACTTGCTCTGTCTGTTTTACAAAACACTAGTGCAATCTGGGTGAGGTGCACACACCTGTAATGCTGACACTTGGGAGCTGGAGGCTAGATGAACAGAAGTTCAAGGACATCCTGGTCTTTGTAGCAAGTTTAAGGCCATGTGATGGCTTGTATATACTTGGCTTAAGGAGTGGCACTGTTAGAAGGTGTGGCCCTGTTGAAGTAGGTGTGTCACTGTGGATGTGGGCTTTAAGACCCTCACCCTAACTGCCTGGAAGCCAGTATTCTGCTAGCAGCCTTCAGATTAAAATGTAGAACTCTCAGCTCCTCCTGTAACATGCCTGCATAGACACTGCCATGCTCCCGCATTGATAATGAACTGAACCTCTGATGATGTAAGCCAGTCCCAATTAAATGTTGTCCTTATAAGAGTTGCCATGGTCATGGTGTCTGCTCACAGCAGTAAAACCCTTACTAAAAAAGGTCAGTTTGGGCTAGGTCTATCTCAAATATGAAAATTTCACTTCCCATAAGGTCCAAGAGTGGTGATTACATTTTGACAGACATTTTAGAAAGGAAGCTGTATATATGGCTTGTTTGGTAGAGTATTTGCCTAGTATGCAGACCCCTGCGCCATGTAAATCTGGGTATTGTGATGCAGGTCTATAATCCCAGCACTCTGGAGGTAGAGGCAGGATGGTCAGAAGTCCTTGACTACAAAACCAACCTAGGTTATCTAAAATTCTGTCTCCAATTTTTTTTTAAAAAGTAAACTTAAAATAATAAAAAAAATAGGCTGAGTGGTGGTGCATACCTTTAATCCTAGCACCTGGGAAGCAGAGGCAGATGGATCTCTACGAGTTCGAGGCCAGCCTGGTATATAGAGCAAGTTCCAGGACAGCCAAAAAGAATTATACAGAGAAAGCCTATCTTGAAAAACCATTAAGTAAGTAAGTAAGCAAGTAAATACGGTAGTAAGAGGAAAAGGGGAAAACAGTGTGAGCATTTACTTTTTCTAAACTGTATTTTATATGTACATATGTAGCATGTGTCCACGGAAGTCAGAAGAGGGCATTGGATGTGCTAGAACTGGAGCTTTAGATGGTTGTGAGACATTGTGTGGGTGCTGGGAATCTAGTCAGGGTCCTCTGTAAGAGTAACAAGTACTCTTGACCTCTGAGCCATCTCCCCAGTCCTGGAAGTGTATTGGTTTTTTTGTGTGTATAGTTTTGTTGGTTTGTTATTGTTTTGCTTTTCTGAGACAGGGTCTCACTATGTAACTCTGGCTGGCCTAGATCTTACTATGTAGATTAAGCTGGCCTCAGACTCATAGAAATGAGCCTGCCTGCCTCTGCATCTTGAATGCTGGGATTAAAGGCATGCACCATTGTGCCCAGCATGTAAGCATATTGCTTAAAAATACATGCTTGGGGGGGAGGGGATTTAGAGAGATGGTTCAGTGGTTAAGAGCACTGTCTGCTTTTCCAGAGGTCCTGAGTTCAATTCCCAGCAACTACATGGTGGCTCACAACCATTTATAATGTGATCTGAAACATCTGTACATGCAGATAGAGCACTTATACATAAAGTAAATAACCTTAAAAAAATATATGCTGGAAGTACATACCCAGCAATAGGCGATAACCTCTGTCATGGCTTGAATATGAAATGATCCCATAGGCTGGTGTGTTGGAGCTTTGGCTGGTAACTCTGTTCTGGCAAACTTTCAGAGATGGGGCCTCCTGGAGGTTGAGAGTCACTGAAGTTGTATCCGTTGGGGACTATACCTTGTCATTTTGCTTCTTACTGCTTCACTATGTCCCCTCTGTCACAGTACTCTGCCTTACCACGCACCAGAGTGATGAGGTCTGTCTGACACTCCAGCACTGAAAATGAAAGTTCAAGACTTTAGTTTAAAAATTTGCCCTAACTGCAAGCTAACTTCTTAGTTCTGTGTACCTGGAAGGCAGGCAAAGCTAAGGAGGCAGACCCAGGTCACGTTAGGCGTGATATATTCCACTTATTGAAAAGCATCTGCAGTATGCTATCACGCATCTTGTTGTTTGTTAAGATAGGTCTCTATTACATAGCACTAGCTGTCCTGGAACTCACTATGCAGACCAGGCTAGCCTTGAACTCACAAGCAGGCTGGCTTGCCTCATGTATCATCACACCCCCTGCTCCTGGCTCAGTCATTTTAATACTTGACCCTCACTTGGTCCTTAGTTGCCTGGGGAGGCTTAGGCGGTGTGGCCTTGCTGGACTTGGAGGTTTCAAAGACTCTCAGTCATTCCCAGTTTGCACTTTGCTTGGTGCTTGTGGTTCAAGATACTAGCTCCAGATGTTCCTGCCACCATGCCTGCTGCCTGTTGCCATGGTAACTTGCCATGGTAGACTCATAGCCTTCTGTAGCTAGACCCTCAAATGAACCCTCTGTCCCACTGTGGACTTAGCACAGCAATAGAAAGGTAACTAATACAGGCACAGGAGCAGAAACATTGCCAGCCAGGACTGAAAGAGAGGAAACACAGAAAACAAAGCTGAGTGTGTGCTGACTCATGATCCCAGCATTTGGGAGGTGAGGCAGGAGGATTGCTGAAAATTCAAGGGTAGCCTAAACTATATAATAAGACCTTCCCTTGACAGAAGGTCAGACAGACAGACAGACACACACACACATGCATGCACATTTGAAGACAGACAGACACCCATACATGTGTGTACTACCTCAAACACACAGGAGGAGGAGGAGGAGGAGGAGGAGGAGGAGGAGGAGGAGGAGGAGGGGGAGGAGAAAATGGCCTATCAGTTAGGCTCTCCCAAATTTCACCCCAGGAAGTGTGGTAGTGGAGCTGCTCAGCCACTCAAGTCACAGGAGCAGTGTCCTGAGGCAGAACCAAGATGTCAAGGGTGCAGCCAAAGCTCTCAGAGAATCCTGTTGTGAATAGCCTTGGGGCTGTTTGTATTCTGCTAATTCTGCCCTTCTGGCAGGGGCTTCAGACAAGGGGTGAGTTACATACTCATGTGACTTCTTGTGAACCAATCCCCTAATGAATAAAGGAGCCAATCACTGGGCGAGGAGGAAGGACTTCCAGGTCAGAGAGGGGAAGGGGGGAGGGAGGAGGAGGAGGGGAGGAGGAGGGGAGGAAGAGGAGGGGGAGGAGGAAGAAGAGGAGAAGAAGAAGAAGAAGAAGAAGAAGAAGAAGAAGAAGAAGAAGAAGAAGAAGA
>JADRCH010000043.1:11393563-11419749 GCA_019843965.1 Rhynchomys soricoides | reverse complement strand
GAAGAAGAAGAAGAAGAAGAAGAAGAAGAAGAAGAAGAAGAAGAAGAGAGAGGTTCCTTTTGGAATAGGGACAACATGTAGGTAAGATGTAGCTGCTAGAGTCTCCTGGTATCATGGCAGATCCACAAGGATTTGCCAACAGAGGAATCAGATTTTGATAAGGCTTACAAGATTAGGTTTTAGTTGTTGCATCCAGAGATTGAGTTACTATTGTTTCTGAGCTAAGTTTGTGTTGAGTTTTCCTTCACATGGTGGCTCATCTAGGTTCCAGAGAGAAAGGTACAGCGGCAAAGTGTGGGTTTGCCTGACGTGCACCACAGAGGCCATGGGGATATTCAGGCATGGGGCTGGCATGGTAGCAACCCACCAGTGGGAACCTAGTGATCTGGGTGGAGAGATCGTGGAGCTCTGAGTCAGGTAGGCCATTGCCCGCCAGTCAATGGCTGGCCAGCCCGCCGGGGATGAGAGGACCAGGGCATAGCGCGGGAACACGCTGCAGTATTAACTTCTTTTTAATATTTCCCGCAACAGAATTCTTCCCAGGCTTCCAGACTGAATCAACGGACTCTAATATTTAATCAGATGGATTTGAGAACTTTTGTGAATGAAGGCTTTCTTTTACCCGATTCCTGGCTTTTTTGAATGGAACATGTGCCTAGCTGAGTTCTGGGTCAGGCTCATCATGGTGTGCCAAGTGGGGAAGAGATACCTTGTCTGTTTAACTTTACAGGCTCACAGGGAGAGAGAGCTAACTAGAGTTGCAGCCATCCCCAAGGCTGCCGTCCACACCCAGAGCTCACGAAGACGGATGGGGCTTTGAGCCCACAGCTGAAGAAACCTTGGTCTACTTTGGGAAGGAGCGAATGAAGTTTGCAGATAAGGTCATGAACATGTGGTGAGCTAATCCTTTAATCGAAGCACTAGGGAGGCAGAGGTGGATCTCTGTGAATTCGAGGCCAGCCAGGACCACAGAGTGAGTTCCAGGACAGTCAGGGTTACACAGAGAAACCCTGTCTCTAAACAAAGAGAGAGAGGGAGAGAGCATGGGAGGGAGGAGGAAGGGTGAGAGAGAGGAGAGAGGGAGGGATGGAGGGAGAAGAAACATGGACATGATAGGGCCACATCTAGGACTGTGTTTGCTTAAGTGGCCCCTCAGTATCCCCTATCTCTGAGGGTTCACATCTCATATTCTTCCTTCTTGCCGAGCAGTAGAAACTACAGAGACTTCTAGATGCTAAGAACTCATGCCAAGGACCCCAGACTTGGGCCTGTGGTGTGATACTTAATCTTTGTTGTCATCTTGTCTGGATTTGGTCATCTAGGTGACACATTCTGGGCCTGTCTGTGAAGGTTTTTCTAGAAATGTTTAATGGAGGAGGGAAAACCCACACTGAGCTGAAGGCTCTGTGGGTTCTCATCCTGAAGAAAAGGAAGAGGAAAAAGCAAAGCATCAGTCTCTCTCTCTCTTTCTCTCTCTCTCTCCCCCCCCTTTCTCCCTCCCCTCCCCCACACCTCCTGAGCATCTCTCCACCATCCCTGCTCCCACCACAGTTGTTCACACTTTCACACCTCCCTTCCAAAACCCTCAAACTAAGAGCCAAAGTAAGCCCCTCCTTCCTTCAGTTGCTTTTGTCAGGGATTTCATCCCAGCCTGGGGGGTTGGGAGGGGATGAACACGCTTGAAGAAGGCTAAAGGAGAGAGAACAGGTCATTTCCAGGTTGCTTTGGGGTAGCTTCTGAGAGCCCTCTCTGCTCTGGGCCCCCACCCCTACAAGTCTGGCTACAAGTCAACAAGCTCTTCCCAAGTCCTCTGCTTTTCCTGATATCTGCACCTGAGTTGTTCTTAGCCTCCAGCCTGTTTCCTCCCAGAAAGCGCATGATGAGAGAGAGGCAAGTTTTGGCTTCCTGGAATCGCCATAGAGAGAAAATTACCAGATTGTTGAGGGTTTCTAGACCCCTGCGAGACCAAGACTCTTACTCCTAGTTCTGTCAGGCCAGATCTGCCGCCTGGCGTCATTTTGTACCAGCCTCTTCCTCGGAGGAAGGCTTCGGACTCGCGGGACTCTGCCAGGAGGATGATTGACAGCTGGAGCTCCTAGAGGGGCTCATTAAGAAAAGCTGGTTGGGCTATGGGGGTCTCGAGCTGCTGCCCTCCCGTGCCAGGCCCAGGCCCAGCCACTGTGCTAAGAGTGGATTGCAGCCTCCCAGTCTGGATGTCCTTTGTATCCCGCCAGCTTGAGGCCCCAGCTGTGCCTCCAGTAGAGGATCAGGTTCTGCCCCCACAGGCCTGGAAGTCAATCTGGAATATTCATAAGTTCCAGAGCCTCCTGCCCTCAACCCAAAGGGCTCCTCCGTGCCCCTGGCATGTGCTCTTCTCTGCCTTCTGCCTCAGACACCAGGAGCCCCGCACCCCTCCCAGCTCATCATCTCTCTCCAGAAGCTTGCAGTCTTGCAACAGGCTGGACCTGCCTGTCATCATTTTGGTTTGCAAATTGAACCTGTGAAAAGCTTCTTACCTTGTGTGATATTAAAAACCAGATGTAGACATTGCTTTGTCTGACATGAAGGGAAGTCGCTGTAGCTATAGTTGTCGGTTTGGTTTAACTCTGTTTATTTCTCTACTACTCCACAAATAAGGGGGAAAAAATTACAGCTTTTTCTGTTGGGAAGGGAAGAGGCCATTATTTGTTTGCCAGATGATCAGGCAAGGATTTTGTTAATTATTCGTGTGTGTGTGTGTGTGTGTGTGTGTGTGTGTGTATTTGTACGTATCCGTAGAGATGCGCATACTGGCCAGAAGAGGGCATTGGATCCCCTGAAGCTGGAGTTACAGGAGGCACCGGAAGTGGGTGCTAGAATTAAACTAGTCCTTTGCAAGAGCTATATGTGCCCAACTGATGATGCTAAGTCTCTCCCATGGCTCCAAACCCAGTCGTAGTCATCCCCAACCTGGCAAGTTGAAAGGCCCCTGCTGGCCAGTGAAGCCCCTGGCTTCTTCCCAACGGCCTGGTCACTATCCTCGTCTCTTGGTTCTGCTCTCCGTTTCTTGGGACAGGGACAAATCTGAGGAACGTGACCACTCCCTTCTCACTAGGGAAGGTTCAGGCTGGGTGCAGGCAGCAGAGACTGGGGGCTGTCGGCAGAATCAGTAGTATAAGAGAGTTCGAGAGGCAAGTGGGGATCCTAGTGGAGGAAGAGGTGTCATGGTAACAGGTCCCCGGATCCTAGCGTGACTGACACCATGTTAGAGGCACCATTCTGACTTTAAAACCCAGCATGTAAGCCCCAACTGCTGACGAACTGTAGTTCCAGGAAAGTCCCCAAATAAAGAGTATCCAAATGTGCTAACCTTGCTTTTTGGCTTCTGAAGTTCTGTGTCCTAACTGAAGTGTGACAACCAGAATATAGATTTTGTACATAAAAGACATGTACACAGCATGGCATGTAAGGCTTGGGGCTGCAGGATTTGGGCAAGTTCTCTGTGCAGTCGCCGGCTAGCTATAATGATTTCCCATCTTTAACAGTATTAGTGTGGTACTCTATGGTGGGCATCTGGTACTCATAGCGTCTGAGGTGCTCTGAGCCTGAGCACCAGAGTCCATCCACAGGGGGATTCTAGAAGAAGCATCTGTTTGACACTTGTCCTTAGGTCATGGATGGCCTCTGAGCTCTACTCTCCACATCTGTAAAATGGTACTACAATGCTTTCCTTAAAGGTGTATCAGGAAGACCCCATGACACATGACTTCAGGGTGCCAAGCAGTGCACAGCATGGTAAGTGATACAAATAAATGCTGAGAGATATGTTTTCTTCTCTCTCTCTTTTTTTTTTTTTTCAAGACAGAGTCTCACTATGTAGCCCTGGCTCTCCTGGAACTCACTCTGTAGACCAGGCTGGCCTCGAACTCCGAAATCCTCCTGTCACTGCCACCCAAGTGCTGGGATTAAAGGCGTGCGCCACCACGGCCCGGCTACAGCCCAGCTTTTTTGTTTCTTGTTTTTTCCCCCTCTCTTTTGGGTTTTTGAGGATGGTTTTCACTCTGTAGACAAGGCTGGCCTGGAACTCATGGTCCTCTCACCTTACCTCTCCATGCTTGGGTGTGCTGGGATGACAGGTGTGTGCCCTGTTCCCATTTTCTGAAAAGATTTTTGTTGTAGATTTTTTCTCCCATTTTGTTTATTTGTTTATTTCTTACCTATTACTTACTTATTTTGACAGGGTCTCTCTACATAACCTGTTATGGAACTCACTACATAGACCAGGCTGGCCTTGAACGTAGAGATCTGCCTGCCTCTGTCTCCCAGGTGCTGAAATTAATTAAAGCTGTGTGCCACCATGCCCTGCCTAAAAAGGTTTTTTAATTGGTCAACACGGCTTGTCTTGAAAGGCAGGCCTTTGATTGAGAAACTGACCAGAAAGATTCTAAAGGCGTAGGAGGCAGGGGTCTGACAGACCTGATGGTGGCAGCAGCTGTCTTTTCCTAAGTTGGAAGCCCAGGCCTCCCTATTCCCTTTTCACTGAGGCCTGCATGTGGATATGTGTGCACAGGTATGAGGAAGCCAGAAGGTGTCCTGCTCTACCACTCTCTGCCTTATTCCCAGGAGACAGGGCCTCTCACTGAACCTGGACATAGACTGGCTGCCAGCAAGCCATAACAATCCCCTCTCTTACCCCTCAAAGCACTGAGGCTACACATAGCAGTGTGTAGCTTTTCTCATGGGTTTTAAGGATTTGAACCCAGATCCTCTGTGGGTCAGCTCCTATTTTCATCTCCAAGAAGTAAGGCACAGAATGAACTACAACTAAAAAGCAACTTCAGGGCTGGGCAGACAGCTCAGTGGTTAAGATTGAACACTGCTCTTGCGTAAGACCCCAGTGTGGTTCCCAGAACCTATGTCAGGTTGCTCTTAGCCTCCTGTAACCTCAGTCCCAGGTAACTGCTGCCCTCTTCTGGCATTAATAGGCACTACACTCATGTGCATCCACATTTGCAATAAAGATAAAACAAAGGCTCCAGAGGCTGAGGGCAAGGGAGGAGAAGGAACATTTGTTTGCTTACTTGTTTGTGGCACTGGATTTGAATCCAGGGCATCTCACACACTAGGCATGTTCCTCTTGAGCTACATTCCTGCCTAGGAACTTAGGGTTTTGTTGTTTCTTAAATCTCTTCCCATTGTCTGTAAAATTTCAAACCCAGGAAAAATGGTTGAGGGGCCTATTTAACATATCCAAGTGGACCTGACTGCCAGATTCTCCCAGCATCCCTCAGTGCCTACTTGTTACAGGATATAGCCGGCTTTGAGTTAGTATTTGTTCAAGCTACACCCAGTGTGGCACACAGTCTCCTGCTGTCTGTGGAAATGTAGACCTCTGGGTTCCTACAGCACCAAGTCTGCCTGCACGCTGTTAAGTTTCCTGCTATGATGATAATGAACTAAACCTGAAAGTGTACAGCCCCAATTAAATGTTTTCTTTTATAAGAGTTGCCTTGGTCGTGATGTTTCTGCACAGCAATGAAACCTTCCAGAATTTTTCTCAAAGGCTTCTTACATGCTAGATGAAACATTTTTCTAAGTGAGCTCCATCCCCAGAACTGCCTCCAACTTTGAATTACAAATTACTATTTATTTATACTTTAAATTTTTGTTTTATTTTGTGTGCATGGATGTTTTGCCTATTTGTATGTCTGTCCACCACATGCATGCTTGATGCCTGCCAAGGCCAGAGGAACGTGTCAGATCCTTAGAATGGAGTTACAGACATTTACAAACCACCATGTGTGTGCTGGGAATTGAACCTGGGTCCTTTGCAAGAGTAGCCAGTGCTTTTAACCACTAAGCTATCGCTCCAGCCCTATTTTATTTTATTTTTTTTTATTTTTGGAGATAGGTATCTACATAGCCCTGGCTGTCCTAGAACTCACTGTAGAGTGGACTTGCCTCAAACTCTGATCTGCCTATCTCTGCCTCCTGAGTGCTGGCATTAACAGCCTGTGCCACCACACCTGCTCCCCCCCCCCTTTAAAATTATTTCTATATGTTCTCACTAGTGCAGTGCTTGACGTCAGAAGAAGGTAGCAGATACCCTGAGCTTGACTTCCAGATGGTTATGAACCACCCTGTGTGGGTGTTGTGTCCTCTCCCGGGGAATAGGAGACCGCTCTCTTAACTGCTGAGTCATCTCTTCAGCCCCCCACCTCCTGCCTTTAATTAGTTAGCAATATCAACTAGGAGTTTATGTGCAATCATCTTCAAAATGCTCTGTAATCTCCATATTCTCAGTGTCTAATGTAAGTGCCCATGTAAACAGTGCTTTTGAGGGAAAGGCTGGAAGGATCATTGCCAAGTTCAGTGGTTGCTTGCCCCAGAGCTCCTTTCTTCTGGAGTTCTAGAGTTCTGGAATCTTTCATCTGTGGGCTTACGTTTCATAACTTTATAGTTTCACATGGGCAACTGCCCTCAGCTTGTCACCATCGATCCTGATTTCTCTGGATAGTTCCATTGGAGTAGAACTATTGTTTGCTAATTGTTTTTTATCAGTTACAATGAGCCATGCCTCTCCAAATTCTTTCTGATGGTTCCTGTAAGCTGTAACTTACTCCGCATAGCCATCTCTGCAGCATCCCTGGAGGATAAGAAAGCCAGGTCAGAGAGAAAGCAGGAGAGTACCACAAGCCAATAAACGACAGTGATGGCACTGAAACCAGGCAGTCTCCTTCAGAAACCCAATTTTCTCTCAGAGAACTCTGTTAAGTGAACCCACCTGCTTCGAGGTTATTTCGAAAGCCTGAGGGGTTGCTTCTCTATCTTACATTGATCCACTGCCCCCGAGTGGCCACATCTTGAACTTCATCCCTGTTTGATCCAAAACTGTGACACACCCTTTCTCATTCTAGTGGGAAACAGCCCTGTGTGCCTCAGACAGCAAGCAACTTGGGACCTGGGACAGACTCTTTATCTTCCTGGACCTTAGCTGCATTCCTCTGAAAACGGTGTACACCAGGTAAGTCAAAAGTATGAAGTAAAATAATGCATCCAAATTCTGGTTGGAGTTGTAGTGCTTAATTTCTTGTCTAAAACAAGGTGGCCTCCGTGGTCCTCATACCTCAGCAGTGAGCAAACTGCAAAAATGACTGGAGTTCAACACCAGGAACGCCAGGTCACTTCCTTGTAGACAGTGGAGAATAGCTTGGTGTTCTCTGTCTGGGCTCAGATTCTCTTTACTTCAGATGGTTGTGAGCCACCATGTGGGTGTTGAGGATTGAACTTGAGTTCTCTGCAAGAGCAGCCAGTTTTCTTAACCACTAAGTCATTTGTCCAGCCCCATGAATCTGCTTTGAATGGAAGGGCTTGCGTGAAGTTACTGAGAGGGACTGAGGAGATGGCTTATTTGGTAAGGTATACGCCATACAAGCATTAGGACTTGTGTTCGATCCTACCAGTCACATAAAAAGTCAGGTGCAGGACCAGGTACATGCTTTTAACTCCAGCACTCAGGAGGCAGAAGCAGATGGATCTCTGTGAATCTGAGGCCAGCCTGGTCTACATAAAGAGACCCTGTCTAGCCGGGCAGTGGTGACGCACGCCTTTAATCCCAGCACTTGGGAGGCAGAGGCAGGTGGATTTCTGAGTTTGAGGCCAGCCTGGTCTACAGAGTGAGTTCCAGGACAGCCAGGGCTACACAGAGAAACCTTGTCTCCAAAAACCAAAAACCAAAAACCAAAAAAAAAAAAAGACTAAGTCAAGGACCTTCTTAACTATGTGTGCATTTGCATTTAAGGATGGACCAGCTTCTAAATCAGCTCTTCAGAGGGTTTAAGCTCCAGCAGACAGTCTAGATAACCTACCGTCTTAATGTTGCCCTTTGAGGAAAGTAGGTCTGCAATACGAACTTGACTTAAGAGGGATTTGTTTGTACAGGAGGCCCGTTTCCTCTAGTACCCACTATCAGGAGGAATGACTTCATAGCTTAGAGTATTCTGTCCTTATTACAGGCCCCAGCAGTATTCCTGTCCGGGATGTAAAGCAGGGTCATGCTCCTGGGGTCTGCTGCCTTAGAATAGCCTGTTCATTGACATGACATGGCTTCCTTCATGGCTGATCCCCAGCCTCACAGAACAAGGATTGAAGCCTGGCCCTGACTTCACATTTGTGCCATTGCTGAAGCCAAAACTGGCCATAAGCACATCCAGAAATTTCTTTGGAACTGTTCCTTCTTGTCCCCAGAAATGAGCCAACATGTCCATCATGAGGGGAAAAGAGACAGCAGGTTAAGGTGGTAAGAGGACTAGGTGAGGTATCACAACTTACATCCATAACAGGAGTGTAGCCCAGGCTAGCTTCAAACTCTTTATGTAGCTGAGGATTATCTTGAACATCTTAATCTCCTGCCTCTGCTGGATTATAATTACAAACCACCCTTCTTGTTTTATGTGGTACCAGGGATAGAGCCCAAGGGTTTGTGGGCACCAGGCAGGCACTCTACTGAGAGAGCTGATTTGTGGCCCTATGCAGGCAACTTTGAGGGCAACTCTCCAACAACAGAAAGGTCACCAGTTTCCTCTCTAGCCCTGTGAAGACAGCTGGTGATGTTTCTAGCTCCCCAGTGGCTGCTTTGCCTGCCCTTCCAGAAGTTTTGAAGAAGACTTCTGAGGCCTTTGACCCTGAATCTGTTGTAGTAAAGATAAGTCAGACATTTTGAAGAGGCCAGGAAGAACACCAGAATAAATTTCATTTTCTAGAACTGCCTCTGTTATTCCAGATTCCATGCAAGGCCTCACCTCTGACTTGAGTCCCATTTCCTGAGACCTGGGATCTGGGCTATTGCTTGTTTTTATACATGTTAAGCCTTCCCAAGTCAACAGTGTGGTGGCTATCAGAGCCATGGGGACACCAAATGGTACACACAATGGGATTCTCTGTTGTGCCACCTCCCAACTGTTGCCAAGTGGTGTCACAGACCCTGGGTAGCTGCAGTCATGTAGGGGCTGGAGGGGGAAAGATCTGGGCTTTGTAAGACCAGGGAGGTGAAGGAGAGATAACAAAATGAAATTTATTCTGGTGTTCTTCCTGGCCTCACAGCAGGTTCTCACAGGATGGAGAAGCAGCCGAGAAGCATCTCAGGGCACAAGGTTGCTGAGCTTGCTTTTCCACAGGGAACAGGGCCACTTTACCAAGACTCACCAGATCAAACCAAGGTCACATTCTTCTCATGAAACATTTGGTGTTGCCCCACACATGCCAGAGGTGCTTCCTAAACTTAGGGTGTCATCTCTAAAGTGCAGATTTTCAGAACACATGCTGGGGGCTGGGGCTGGGTCTCAGTTGGTAGAATGCTTGCCTAACGTACACAAAGCTCAGGGCTCCACCCTCAGTATTAGACATGGGGTGCATGCTTGGATCCCGGCCCTTAAGAGGTAGATGTAGAAAGATCAGGAACTCTGCAACTTCTGGTAGGTAACTCCTGAAACACCTCAGAACATGTAATCTGCGGCCCTGGACTGTAGCCACTCATATTTGACTCCAGAATAATAAACAGCCGTTTATTCCATTGATATAAGGATCGAGGTGTGTGTGTGTTGACACCATCATTCCCTGACACCTCTCCATGGAGTTCCACCCTGAGTACCACCTGTTGTGCCATCACAGGACTTAAATGCATCTAAACGCTGAGTACATTACAAGCACTTCACTAAATGGTGCTTTGAATCCTGCCTGAAATAGCTGAATAGGCTGTGGAAAGCAATTATTTGCTATACTCTTCTAGAAATTTTTGGATTAGTGGAGCTATCATTCAGCCTGGGCCACCTCTGTCTCAGGTTCCACAGGCTGAGGGCCACTTAAGACAGCTGTGTGAAAAGAAAGCCTGGCGCCCCAAGGTTGCTGCTTAGGTCAATCAAGTGGACTTTGATGGTATTTACAGAATCACAAACGTGGAAAATAATGCTGCGAGAACCCAGACCAGGTACTGCTGAGCCCTGCCTTCTGCAACTGTGTCTCCTTCCTCCTCCTAACTGATTCTGTGTCGAGGCACCGGACTCACGGACAGTAAGTTACCAGGAGAGATACGCCTTATGTGATGGATACACATGAATGACAGGGTCCTTCTTTTCCACTTCCCCATATATTCAACACATTTCTTCAAAATGCAAGACTTTCCCGTTTCCCTGCCCCCTAGGAATCGGAGACAGCTTGACTACAAGCTTACACTACTCACCAACCACGTGGCATGGAACCTCCCCTTTCTGAAACCTGTAAGGGAAGCCCCGCTTTACCACATGAACTCCCACAATGCTGCTGTCTGCTATGGCATCACCAACTTGCCTAGTCAATCTCTCATCAAAAAGGACAATTCCTGTGGACATTAAACCTGAGACCTTTCAAATATGATGGTGACAGCTTCACCAAACTATGTACAAGCTGTTCTTTAAAAGTGACAACCCAGGACTGGTAAGATGGCAAAGTGGATAAAGGTGCTTGCCACCAACTCTAGTGACCTAGTACTTGGGATCCACATGGCGGAAGGAAAGGACTGACTCCCACACACGCTCCTCTGACCTCCACATGTGCTCTGTGGTGTGTGTTTGCATGCGCACACACATGAACACAAAATAAACGTACCACAATAACTAAAAACAGACTACATAGGAGCTGGGCAAGGCGGCAGCATCTGCGAGAGCCGAAGGTCAGCCTCAGAGAACCCTTGCAGTTTGGTGGGCTACATGATATGGAGAATGGCAAAGGACTCAAGTAGCCCTGTGAGGATGAACCTGTTACAGTGTGCATAGGTTTGGAATTGCTACCGTATAGTCAGTTGCCAGGCTGGCTTTGAACTCCTGAGATTGAGAGATCCTCCGGTCTCAACTTCCTGAGTAGCTGAGATTACAGGCATGTTCCACCATGTCTGACTATTCCAGGGCTCCTGCTGTAACAGAAGTGAATGGTGTCCTAGGAGCCCTGTACCTACAGGAAGCTCAAAAATTCTGAGGGAGGGCTGGAGAGATGGCTTAGTGATTAGAAGCACTTGTTATTGCAGAAGACCTGGATTCAGTTCCCAGCACCCATGTGGTGGCTAAAAACCCTCCTTCACTACACTTCTCAGGGATCAATGTCCTCTTCTAACTTCCAAGTGTTCTTGGAAAGCATGTGGTGGATGTACAAACATGTAAGTAAACACACACACACACACAAACATACACACGGGAAGGAAAAGGGCCCTTCACCCTGCTGCACCTTGCTTCACCCTGGAGTTTGCCTAGAGTCCCTCACCACTTGAGTAAAGAATTCCAGAACAATTAACACTTATTGTGAAGGTCAGCACACAGTAACAATACTGTCTTCATGTATGTCACAACAGCAATGTAAAGCCTAAGCACTTCCCTTCCCAGCTGTGAACCTGTAATTTCTTAGGAATGTCACAAGAAATTAATGTCTAGTAAGACATGTCTTAAGTCTCTTGGGACTTTCATGACTCATGGTTTTCTGTCTATAATCCTAGCAAAAGGCACCTCTAGAGTCACTCTGATACATAAAAATCAAGCGGGTGGGCTCTTTAGTAACCCTTGATTGTAACTTAAGAGCTACCAATATCATATGGCTGTTTTGTAGACACTCAAGTGTGACAATGCTCGGAGTTGTTGAGCAGCTCAGACCCACACCTGCATGTGCCTTGCTCTTTCCTTGAGAACATATTAAGTCTTGTGCTTAAACCAGTTAAACTCTAATAAACTCCAATTTTGCTTCACACTGGTTTGTCCTGACATTGTTTTCTGTGTTGTCAAAAATCTTGACTTTGGGCTGGAGAGATGGCTCAGCAGTTAGGAGCACTGACTGCTTTTCTAAAGATCCTGAGTTCAATTCCCAGCAACCACATGGTGGCTCACAACCATTTGTAACGGGATCTGATGCCTTCTTCTGGTGTGTCTGAAGACAGCAGTTTACTATATACAAAAAATAAATAAATCTAAAACAAAACAAAAGAATCTTGACTTCAACCAGGCTGAAGGCTTCACTAGAGTGGTCTTTGGAAGAACCCCTTAGGCTGCTGTAGGCAGTACACAGAAAGATTCTATCTCCAGCCCACACCCACTGCCAAGGACATGAGAGTGGGAATGTTTAGGGGTGGTTTCCATTTGCAGGGGAGTCATGCCATTGTCTGCTAAGGAGAGTCTGGAGTCTAGGTTCCTGATGACCAGGACTATCTCTTATTAGAGAAAAACCACCACCCAGACCTGAGGGAAGCAACCCCGGATTGTGTGTGCATGACTAAGCATGGATTTCCACCACACATAGAACAATTGCCCATCATCTGCATAGCCGGAACCACTGGGACACAAAATTAGAATCAAAGGATCCTTCCAACCAAATTGTGGTTGCTGTAAAGTTTCTAAGTTAAGAAAGCAAACCCAGCCACTATCCATCTACTTGGAAAGCTGATGTTCAGAGGCTTTTCTGGGAGACAGATCACTAAAAACCTTTTCCTCATCTAACATGGGGTCTCTTGCTATGTCGCTCTGATTGGCTTGGACATACAAAGACAAGGTTGGCTGTAAATGCAGAGATATGCCTAAGTGTGCTTGAGTGTTGGGACTAAAGCCATGTACCACCATGCCTGGATAGATGTATCTTGAAATATGAACTTCCTGATTAAGTTGGGGAAGAGGCAATAAGCATCACATCTTTGCTACTTGGTGCTGGGGTGAATCTAGGTTCTCCCGTGTACTAAGTAAAAGTTAGCCAGTGATTGACACCTCAGCTGGAGCTATCACAAATCTGTTTCTAGAAGGGTTCTTTAGAAGAGCAACTTCTGAGATGTGTACTGACTAATGGGATGGACCAGTTTCAGGACAAAGAAAGGTAATTTGTCAGCATGTCTGCTGCCAACAAACACAAAAATTTTACACTACTCTGAAAGCAATATAAAAAGAAAAGCCACCCAAGGAGGGTTCTGGACCACAATGACTTAACTGGGTAACTCGAAGCCCTCCAAGTGTGGCTGCTGTCTCGTAGTCTATCCTAACTTCTCACTCAACTACATACAAGGCTATTATTTCTGAGCTGATTCACTCATTCCCCCACTTCTCCCATCTCAGAGCACGAGGTTGAACTCTGAAGAGCAGTTACAACCATTACTTTCTGAAAGCATTAGCC
The DNA here is from genome assembly GCA_019843965.1 of Rhynchomys soricoides. NCBI lineage: Eukaryota > Metazoa > Chordata > Mammalia > Rodentia > Muridae > Rhynchomys > Rhynchomys soricoides. Next base: position 11,406,600 of record JADRCH010000043.1, on the reverse strand, counting down.
CTCTTGGCAAGTGGGGTATATTGTATGCTGGGATTTCAGCAATTGTGTAGCTGAGGCAGGACTTCAAGGTCAGCTGATCTACTTAGGGAGGGTGTGTCTCAAGAACCTAACTAAAACAAGGTGGATGTATTTGATGGCTCAAGGAGGTCTGTTGTTTTAAGCGGAAATCAATCTAAGGGAAAAGTGTCAAAACCAAACTACATGGAATCAACGGACGTGACCCCAAAACTATGCTTACAAGCGTAAAAACAATAACAACACGCACGCACACACACACACACCAAAAAAAAAAAAAAAAAAAAAGAACAAAAAGAAAACAAAACCCCAATAGGATGCATTAGACGACATTGCTTGCTATTGGGTCTTCCCCACCAAGTGGATAGATTTGTTTAGGAACTATTAAGGCCGATGGGCTCCATCGATGGTGCCAGGGATACCTTAACACACACCTGAGTTGCAGAGCTGTGACACCTGCATTAGACACCAGTCACAGGTGACATCTTTACAGTGAGCCCTGCAGTGGCAGGGATCCCAAGGTTTTGATCTCTAGCCACTCCTCTTCCTTTCTCCCATTTCACTCTTTATCCACCTGACTACACCTACTTCCTTATGGCTTTAATCAGCACTGGAAAGGCATGGGCTCTGCTGCCAGAGGCCCAGCCTCCTGGGAACTAAAGAATCTTCAGCTCTTAATTCTGTCTGAAGATGGGGCCACAGGCACAAGAGCTTGGTGCCACGTGAAAACCTACTGATACTACTAAGAACCGTCAGGAGGGGAAAATAGACGGCTGAGAAGGCACAAGCTATCCCAAACTATACTTGGAGGCCACAGTAGTAGTATTTGTTACAAAAGAATCCACTACTTTAGCCAGGTGTGGTGGCTTAATTCTAGTACTAAGTAGACAGAGGCAGGCAGATCTTCGAGTTCGAGGCCAGCCTGGTCTACAGAGCTAGTTCCAAGACATCTAGGGCTACACAGGTAAAGCCTCTCAAAAACAAACAACAAAACAAAACAAAGAGCCCACCACTTTGTAGCTGCGTGGAACTGTAATCCCAGCACTCAGGAAGAAGATGGGATTAGGAGCTCAGTCCTCTACTGCTTAATGAGCTGGAGGAAAGTCTGGCTCCATTCAACCTTATTTCTACCCTGCCCAAAGAAAACCACAACTAATTTTAAATAACCCACTACCACCAACAGACTATTTTGTTTAGCAAGTCTAGGATCCAATTTCTCTTATGATTGTGGCCGTGAAAGAAGAGTATAGTTCTTTCTGCTTGCTCTTTACTTCTTAAAGTTGAATTGTTAAGAAAGTCAATGGGAGCCCTGCAAGTACAAGAAGGATCAACTATTTCCTTTACGCCCCAAGTTCTCAACCTCAGAGGGAATCAGAGTCTTTAGTGCAGTGCACACTACATCCTGCAAACCATAAAAAGCCACAAGAACACTACACACTCTGTGCACAAGGACACCACACACACACTCTTGATGCCTATGTATTTTTGGTTTCTACAAATCATGAAATTAAGCTTCTTCTAGAATATCTTGAGCAGAATCCTTCCCAACAGGAAGTAAAGGCAAGAGTTTTAGAAGGATCACGTTTATAACGGGGACACTCCAAGGTCAGGATCTGGTTCTCTCCTGCAGACTCAATGTAACTCATTGAAAATATATCCAATAATGTGATGTTGATTCAGAAACTAAAGAAAAAGGACACAAGAATTCGAAGGGCTTAAATATATTTTATATTGATAATCTGTGTCTTTCTACCCTAAAATAATACATTATTATAGGTTACATACAGGATGAGGTGAGGTATTTGTAAAATATCTGATAAAAATAATTAATATACAATTTTCTACATGAGATGGAATCTTACGAACCACTGGGCCTTCTGAAGTGTTAACTTCATTTTCTAAATTAAACTGCCCTGAAAAGACTTACAGCTGTTCCCTAAAACCATGTTGAAAATGGAGGCTCTGACGTTTTCCCAGAATTGTGCAGAAAAGGGAAAGTACATAATTGGCAGTTATTCTTTCTCACATCCAAAGATATACATCCACACAAAACCAGTAACTCCGTGTTTAGCACAAAAAGCAAAAAAATACTGCATTGGAGATGTAAAAAATTCTCTGAATGATGGTCAGGTTAATTCAACACCAAAGAAATTTGAGCGGCCAACAGTCTTGAAAATGCTTTATTGAAATGTGTGCGTTATGTGCAGATGTGTCTGAAATGACCACAGCTGGAACACGGACTTCTGAAACTTCTCAACAACCAATAAAAAAAGAAAGCCCCACGGCCTTGACCTCTGGTGTGCCAGGAGCCCGGTGAGGGCAGTTCCTCTAGAAGATTTCCATCAAAGACTAAAGAAAACAGCTACTGTATCTGGAAGCTGGTGGAGTCTCAAGTTTCCAAGGAGAAGCAGACAGTTTTTTAGACATGGAGGGTGACTTCTTTTTTTGGTAGATTTGGATGAACATGGACTTCACAGTTCTTGAGAACACCTGGGGGTGTTCAAGTCTGTATGCTTGTCATGAAGAAACAGGATAGGACAAGATGGCGGGAGAGAGGAGAGCCAACAGAGAATGGCTCACAGGGAAGAGGACCGGAGCCAGACATGATTAGATTAAGTCTCATAGAAATTGATCAGAAGCTGCGCATCTTTTTTAAAAGTCCTAAATTTACATTCCAAAAACTGCCCCATCATCCCCCAGACCCACTGCCCCTTCCTGGAGCTAGTGTAAAAACTGGAAACAAACAGAAAGCACCCATTCTCCACACCCCTAACAACCCAAGGCGGCTCGACTTCTTCTTTTTACACACACAGGATTAATAACATAGGCATATAGGTGGCATGATTCAATTAAAAGACTTTACTTTTTATGCCAGGAAAAAAAAAAAAAACAATAAATAAAAGGTGCTAAAATTAGCATTAAGAATTTGGTTGATAAGATCTGGGAAGGCAAATGCAAACCCTCAAGGCTCCCCTGATACTGATCTGTCTCAGCAAAACACAAATACATAAATAGCACAAAGTATGATTGAGAATGTGAGATTTTAAAAACAAGACAACATAATTCAGGTTAACTTCGCTGAACAGTGAATAAATGAAATCCATCTACACCTGAATGAACATGTTTAACAATCAAAAAATTTTAAACAACCACAAAAAGTAAAAACTTCCAACAAACACAAACAGGATTTGTCTAAAGGGCACACAGTCACCCTGCAGAGGACCCTGCCTTTACTGGTGTGTCTTCTGGTGATGAGTCAGAGACAGGCTGGACTCTGGTTAACAGGGCGACAGGACAGTCATACAGTGGAGCGCCATACCTGGCTAGGACCCCAGGTTCCACTGCAGAGCTGGCTTTGTGCGTAGGAGGCACATGTATAAGGGGGGTCAGGCAGACATTATTCAAAAGCTACTCTGCGCAGTAACCATTGAATAACGTTGGGAAAGCTTTGGGCTTTGTATTTTATTTTTTAATTTTATTTTTTTAAGTTTTACTCCTTGTATTTAATTTTTAAATAACAAGGCCACTGAAACTCATGCACGCTGCAAAAAACCTCATGCAGTAGTTAGGTAAACCATCCAAGCAGTTTTTATTCATTAATATTCATAAATACACACAGCAGCTTCATTAGAGATTTCAATTTTCCTCTTCAGTTTGAACGTGGAGTATTAGGAGAGCCTTTGCATGTCAAGGTATAGGAAGCAGAGATCACCCTGCACTGCTACCTACATTTACCTGCTAGAAGTAAAAATTAGTTAAGTGGAAATGATTATCATATATATTTCTCTCTTCCTTTTGAATGTACACAATGTAACAAGAGTGACAGACCTGAAATTACAATCACCACACAAACCCAGGATAGCTGTTGTCCACTTTCATTGGCAAATACAGCACAGAGGACATTGTCTGCGAGTGGGGAGGTCATCAAAGAGGAGGTGGTGGAGGCTCATTTCCTTTATTACTCTCTTTTAAATTTAGGTTTTCTAAAGCAACATCTAAAGGCATAATATCTACACAGCCCATAGCACCAAAATCTGCCATCTCCCCCCGTTCATCCTCATCTGAGGACGAGCTCTCTTCACGCACTAACGTGGACAGAAGGAGCTCCTGGACAAACAGGCTGCGGTCTGCACGCTCGCTTTCCATGGACTGGCGCTCTGCTTCAGACATTTTGGGATCATTCAACCTGTATAGGTAAAAAAGGAAAAACCTTATTGGTTAAAAAAAAAACCAAAAAACAACAACAACCAAAAAACAAACAAAAAAAACTAAACCATGGAGACAGCCCAGACTAGCTTTGGAGAAAAGCCTGGTAGAAATTCCTCTGTAAACAAACAAACAAAAAACCAAAATGTAAAACAAACAAAGCAAGCAACTGCTGACTGATGGATGTTTGTCAATAGTAATGCCCTAAGCAGGATTCACCGGCCTGGCCGGTGATAGAGCAGGCAGTGACCCTGCTCACAGCACCTCTCCAGCGATGAAAGTCCTAAACCTCTGAGGACGTTTCTCTTTCCCATCTTACTCTTTCTGAAATAAAGGTATGCATACCAACCCAAGGAAACACACATATACACCATGCCATTTTCTTTTATTTTCCCCACTTTTTTTGGTCAGGGTCTTATTGGGTGGCCTGCAACTTGCTATGTAGATCAGGAAACTTGACCTAGAGCTCTTAGAGATCCACCTACTTCTGTGTCTCCGGCACTGGGATTAAACGTTCCCATCACCATGCTGGTTTGCTTCCTTGTTTTATGTGTGTGCCATGGTTTGTTAACTGTATGAAGCCAGGCCGAGCTTGTGGGCTGGTTCTTTCCTTCCTCCTTCATGTAGGTCCTGGGGGTTGACGTGGTTGACGTCAGGCTGCTAGGTTGGATATGTCACTATGTCATTTTCCTACCAAGTTCCCAGAGGATGGCAAGACATATATAACAGTCACTGGCTAGCTATGAAGCCAAGGTTCATCCCCACAGAACATGGACAGATGTTAAAAGTTGAAAATTCAGCCAGGTGTGGTGGTTAATCCTTTAATCCCAGAACTTCAAAGCCAGGAAAAAAGTTGAAAATTTTACTTACTACTGGTTATTATACTTATTACTGTTCTACTTGTTACCCATGTTAAAATGGCTCAAGTTCTTCCACTAAAGAACAAAGCCCAAACTACGAGAACTTGTACTTAGTGTCAGCCCTGATTTCATGTTTCTCTATTTGTAGTGGTGAGGAAAGCAAGCTTACACAGACCTCTGCGCAGCTTACGGACTGGCCCCTGCTCGTGCTGTCTGGCTAGGGCACCCCAAAGCACAGAGAAAACACATGCTGTGACTGACACCAGGCCTGACTCTCTGTTCTGTGTATATCATTCTGGTCCCAGAAGTTGGGATTTACCATTTTTAAAGAAAGAGGAAACTCAAGTAGAGATTAGCTAACTTGCTCAAAGTCTCAGTTAAAAACCACCAGAGTGATGAGCTCTGCAGCTCAGATAAGAGAAGAGCTAAACTACAGAACTTAAAGGGAGCCAAAGTATGTGGGGTAGTTAGTTCATCAAAGCCACTACAGCCATACTGAAATGGCCCGTAGCACCCATAGTGAAGGACATTTTAAGAATGTCACAGGAGAATGAATACTAGCAGACTGGAGGCTGAGTAACAGCTACACATTCCCAATAATTACTGAAGTTCTCAGCTCTGGAAAAGGCCTTTGGTCAATGTTGGGAGAGGGACCTAGAAGTCAAATCACACAGTGTCAGATGAACTAGAGACATACAAGAAGAGGCTTCCCCTACTTGAAAGCACTAGAAGTCAATACTATTCTGACTTTAAGGGAAATAGCTAAGAAAGTACCTAATTCTTGAGGGGCAGATAAAACGTGGCACCAGGGCTCAATATTTTGATAAGTGTTTGAGACCCAAAAAGACCTGCTAAGCTAAAGATCTTTAACTGAGGTTAGCCAAACTGTCTGGTCCATTATCAAAAGACAAGACTCTGATTTAGACACTTAAACATGTCAACTATCCTTGACTTCCCTGGAAAAAACCTTCTAGTGAGCTCCAGGATAAGATGAACACTTCACACAGAGTGCCCCCACAGCGCAGAAAATGCCCCTGTTGACGCTGCAGTTGCTTTTCTTGTTCAAAGTTTATAATGTATGCTAATATAGCTGAATTCCAAGGAGCCCCAAAACAAATAAGCTTGATACTGGCCTCTATCTACCTACTATGTAACCTAGGATGACTTTGAATTTTTGATCTTCCCACCTCCACCTTAAGAATTATAAGGATTATTGGCATATTTTACCATGCCCTGTTGCTGAAAGCTGAGGCAGGAGCGTGAGTTCAAGGCCAGCCTAGATTACAGAGTGAGACTTTGGAAGGGAGAGGCAGGAGAGGAAGGTCTGCAGTCTGCAGGTCATCATGCATCTATCACACAGCTTCAGGAGACAGCTGTCTTTCCAGAAGTCAGTGTATGTCTAATGACAGACAGCACCAAGAGACAGCGCATATTATGCTCATATTTTTTAAAAAATCTTTTTTAAAAAATGCACAGGAAGGGAAATTTCAGATTAACTCCATTGAGTAGTTTGGGATTTAGAAAGATATAGAAAACACATACATACACTAACACACACACACACACACACACACACACACACACACACACACAAATACGGGAATATCTATTTGACTTTTAAAAAAATTACATGTATGCAGTCACATGCACACAACTGCAGGTGTCTGTGGAGACCAGATGAGGACACTGGATACCATGGAACTGGAGTCACGGGTACTTGTAAGTCTCCTGATATAGGTGCTGGAAATCACACACTGGTTCTCTGCAAGATCAGCAGGTGTTCTTAACCACTGAGCCATCTCTCCAACTCCTTGACAGCTAGCTCTGTAGACCAGGCTGGCCTTAAACTCACAGAAATCTACCTGCCTTTGCTTCTTGAGTGCTGGGATTAAAGATGTGGGTCAGTGTTAGCTTTTTTGGACTTTTTTTGATGCCCAATCTTGCAGTCCAGCTAGCCTTGAACTCTGGCTTCAGCTGTAGCCACAAGCCTTTCTAACAATCCTCTGTGTTCCCAGAAATAATGACTCTGAGAATTATGTGTGTGTGTGTGTGTGTGTCTATATATGAATAAATGACTAGGCCATAAGCTTTGGCTCATTCTCCAACTAGCTCGTAACTTATATAGCCTGTTTATTCTAGTCTATGCCACATAGTCGGTTACCTCTCCTCACTTTCATGCATCTGACTTCCTCAGAATTTGGGGTGAATCTCCTACTCTTAACTCTTCCCAGAATCCTCTCTCTCTCTGTGCCAGATGTCCCACCTTCTATTTTCTACCTCAGGTAATAGGCCATAAATTTTTTCTTTCAAGACAGGGTTTCTCTGTGTAGCCCTGGCTGTCCTGGAACTCACTCTGTAGACCAGGCTGGCCTCGAACTCAGAAACCCACCTCCCTCTGCCTCCCAAGTGCTGGGATTAAAGACATGCGCCACCACTGCCCGGCAAGGCCATACATTTTTTATTGATAGGTGATTCTTATTCCAAAAGGCACTGCTGCTGCTCAGTCTCTGTTCTGCAGTTTACACTGAACCACTCTGCCTGGTGGTAAGAGGCACTCACTGGCCTTATGAAGGCCACTGCAAAGATAAACCACTCTGTGCAAAATGCCTCCTTAAATTCACAGTAAGTGACAATGATCAGTATTTTTAATAATCCTCTCTCATAACTGGCAGGATCCCTGGGTGGGACACTGATGATAAAAGTAGAGATAGGAAATGACCCATCTAAGGGCTAATGTATTAAGTGGTAAGTTGGGGGCTCTAAACCACAGCGCTTGCTTGAGCACTTTTCTTTCTATGCCTACCTAAGCACTCTACTCTACTGCTACCGTGCACATGTACTACTGCACTGAGGACTTCAATGCAAGAAGAAAGAAGAGAAATGAGAGTTTCTTGTAAAGTCCCAAAGAATCATCATATACATTATTATTAGTTTAGAAACTTGATTTTTATGTAGTTAAGGCTGGCCCTTGAACTTCTGATCTTCCTCCCTTCGCCAAGTGTTGGGATTACAGGGAAGTACCTTGGCTGGTTTATTTACTGCTGGAGACTCATCCTAGGCTTGGTGCATGCTAGGTAAGCACTATTCCAACTGAGCTACATTCCCAAGCCCAAGTTAACGATTTCATATATTAATTTTCATGTTTCTCTCTCTCTCTCTCTCTCTTTTTTTTTTTTTTTGGTTTTTCGAGACAGGGTTTCTCTGTGTAGCCCTGGCTGTCCTGGAACTCACTCTGTAGACCAGGCTGGCCTCGAACTGAGAAATCCACCTGTCTCTGCCTCCCGAGTGCTGGGATTAAAGGCGTGTGTGCCACCACTGCCCAGCTCATGTTTCTATCTTTAAAAAGACTTATTTATGTGAGTGAGTATTTTGCCAGCATGTATGTATGTGCCTTATGTGCATGACTAGTATCTGAAGAGGCCAAAAGATAGTGTCAGAGCCTCTGAACAAAAGTTACCGGACAGTTTGTGAGCTGTCATGTGGGTGCTGGGAACTGAAGCCAGGTCTCCTGGGGGGTGGGGGCAAGAAGCAAGGCTCCAAGTTCTGAGCCAGCTCTTCAGCCCCTTTGATAGGATCTCGTGTGTCCCAGGCTGGCCACAAACTCACAGTGTGGGAGGAGAGTCTTCATTTTTCTCAGTACCGAAATTACAGGCCAGGGGCTAGGATTACAGACTGTGCATCACGGTGTCTATGAGGAAGACACTCTCTAACAGAGCTGCAACCCTAACCCTCAAGGGGAGCTGTCAAAGAACAGGAGAACCTCCACCAGTGGAATGAATGGTCTACTATGTGTAATGAGTATTACTGATATTTTTAAAGTTACTTTTGGGTACTAATCCTACGAATTTAAATCTAACTTTGGGAAATCACATACATATAAACCCCCTCATGTTATGAAAGCTTTTATCCTTGTACATATCTGTACAGGTGGTGCTGACACAAGTGTGTGTACCTGTTTGTGTCTGTGAAGGCTAGAGTGCTTCTATTGTTTGCTACCTTCCTCACTAAACCTCAACCTTACCAACTGGCTTGACTGGTAGTCAGGAGCCTGCCAGGATCCGCTCGTTTCCACCTCTTAGGGCTGCGACAACAGAACACCCTTTTTACGTAAGTGTGGGGATCTGAACTCAGGTCCTCATGCTAGTGCAGTGAACACTACCCACTGCGCCATCTCCGTTAATCCCTCTTCTGTTCTTTCTAATATGTCTCAGGAGACTTTAATGAAGTATTAGAAGCAACATTAATTATTAAATAAATTTAGCAAATAGAGTGTGTAAATAGAAATGAGATGATACATATTTTAAGTGTTATGTGTAGTATGTGAAAGAAAAAATTTTTAACAATGACCTATACCTTGTAAACACAAACACCAACATTTACTTTACCTGAAACACTAAGTTTTTGTGTTCCTGGGGGAATATTAAATATATATATTTTAATCGGTGGGCTATGACCTGTAATGATTTAATCAAAGGCAGTTTTTAAGGCATGTAGTTTCATACACAAAAGGGAAAAGCTTATTAGACTGGACAGTGCCAACAGATCATCCTTTCTCCAGCCAGGCTACACTAAGAAACGAAACATACCTTGTTAACAGGAACTGGGAGTTGTGGAGGGCCTGCGGGCTGCTCTCTGTGTTGGCTGTGGTGGCCGTGGCCGTGGCCTGTGTAATCGTAGTGGTGACGCTGCTTGTGTTAGTGCGCCGACTTGCGTTGCGAGCAGTCTCCAGTTGTTGCCGGGCTGCCTGCGCATGCTGCCGCTCAAGCTGCAGCTGCATCTGCAGTTGTTGCAACTGAGAAGCGGAAGGGCCTGAAGAGTTAAGCTGTCCTCCTGCAGAACGTCTCACTCCTGATAACTGAGATAACAGCTCTGCCAAAAGAAATGCATACGGTCAATCAACTTGACACAGGAAAACCTAGTGCCATGTTATCGAAAATCAAGAATGTGATGAAACAATGGAAGTTCATGCAACATACAAGTTCAGCCAAGGACCCGAGAGCTATGTGAACCTACATAAAATTAAGCTTGCTGTAGGCAGAACTTAAAAGGTGGCATAATCAAGACCTGTTAATGGAAGCACCATGAAAGCAGTATCAAGTCTACTCTTCCCTCCCAGCTCCTGTCAGGGCCTGGGACCATGGTACCGGTACTCATTAACCCCTGCTCACTTGGTCAGAGGCCTTCCCAGGGTGTACCCAGAGTCTGCAGCATTTATAAATGTGGTTCTTGGATTCTGGCTTCTGCCTCCTCTCTAGCATCTGTGGCCACTGCGGTTTCAGAGTACCTGGCAGTGCTCTGCAAGGCAAGTCCTCCCCACCTGTGGTGCTTGACTCTAGCCTAAACCCCATACTCTTGCTTTAGTGTAGTGTTCACGGTACTGTAACGCCCTTGAGTATGTTCAGTACTCAGTACGTTCTCACGTCATAGTGAGGAGCACACATTCCTACTTTCCTCCCAAGAAGGACTTACTGAATTCCTAAGTCCTTAAGATGGAATCATGGGATCCTAAAGCCCTTCTTCGGTGCTGTCTTACCCCCTAATGCCTTTGAGAAGTACAAAATGTCATAAGACTTCTAAATATTTGAAGGAATCCAAGCACAGGACTAGATGCAAAAGTAAAACATAAACCACACAAACCACCTTTAAAGGAGCTGTCCAACCCAGCTTAACCCCTTGCCGTTAAGAAGTGGAAACAAACTTACCAGCTATAGGATCCATGGCTTCCCTACTGCTTGGAGAGTATGAACTCTGAGAAGAGGAGAGTCCACCAGTAGAACTGCTAGTAAAGTGCATGTTTGATCTACGAGCACGAGGGCCTCCCAGCCCCCGACCAGGGTGAAACATTCTACGTACATGTCGGACACCACTCGATTCATCGTAACTCAAGGTTAAGGAAAGGACAAGTAGTTCACAAAAGAAGAAACAAAACAGAAACACTGAGCTCTTACTAGTTGGGAAGTCCTAAATTGTAAACAGCTTAAAATAGCATCTTTAGCTTAGCATATAAATGTTCCATTCCAACTCTATGGGGCTCGTTAATCCTAAAAAAGATACTTAATATAAGACAACAGGCATAAATAAGCTAGGCATGATATAATCCTATATCCATGCATGCCTGTAAACCTAACTCTTAGGAGGCAAAGGCAGGAAAACAAAGGAGTTTGGGGCCAGCCTGGGCTACGCAGTGGGCTACACAGACTCAAAAAACCAGACAAATACACTCAAATAGACAAAAGCAATGTACAGATTTTGTATGTGTTGAAGGCCAAGAACGTCCTTCCAGCTGCTAGACCTGGAACACTGTCAGAGCGAGGTCACAAATCTACGGTGATCTTAACACTGGATTTCATGTATCAAAAACCACAAGACACTCATCCTCTACAATGAAAAGGAGCAAGCTCAATAATCGACATTCTGTAAATGTGGCTTGTTTCAATGTCTGCTTTAATTTCTATCTTCAGATTTTATTCCCAGCTCTGTAGATTGCTGTATCACTAGGCACACAGATTAATATAACACTCTTCAGGCAGATTTCTAGAAGCCTTACTCTTCTCAGGATTGAATGTGAGTCAAACTGAACAAGGTCTTGTGCAGCAATCAGCCACCAAAAATTATGAAGATAAAAGACAAAACAAAACAAAAAAAACAAATCAACCAACCCTAGAAGTCAACTTGTATTTCCAGAGGCAGCAGCAACTCTCTGATGGCATCCCCCAGCTGGGTGTATCTGTGAGTCTGAGGCCAGTCAGTTCCTCGGGCTCTAGTTTCTCAGGCTTGCTTCATTTTCTTCACTTTTCCAGTAATTTCCGCCCCTTCCCACAATCTAACTGTCTCCAGTTAGAAAAGGAGGGACTGTGAGTGAAAGATTAGAGTTACAGACTGATAAAAAACCCACCACCACTTTGTTCCCCGACAGGTCTAGTCTGGCAGACAGAAAGGTTGAGTAACTTTGACTTGACTTGAACTTTCATATGAACAGAATCCTAATGGACGAGAGACTGAGGAAGGCAATTTATACCCTGAAGCAGCACGCTGAGTCTACAGACAACAACCCATTGCTTCATGAAAAGGTCAAACAAGCACAAATAACTTAAGAGATTAGTTTCTTTCTCTCTGAGATTACTCTTCTCAACAATAATCAAAGCACCAAGACCACCAGCAAACCCTCCTGGAAGGATATTAAATCTCTAGGGGCTCTGTGCTCAAGTGTCAGATGAGCTGCAAAGTCATCTGTGACATGATTAGGATCGCCTCCAGGTAACGCTGCACATATGGGACAAATCTGCAATAAAAAGAAAGCACGAGGGTCAGTACAAAGTGCACAAGAGTCAGTTCCAACCCAGCAGATCCACTGCAGGTCTGAGCAAGCACTGCTGTCACTCAACTACAGTGCCATCTCTCAGGGTTACACACAGCAGTTCTTTTTTTTTTTTTTTTTTAAATTTATTTAAGTATTTACTTATCTTACATACATGAGTGCTCTACCTGCATGTACACCTACATACCAGAAGAGGGCATCAGATCATATTATAGATGGTTGTGAGCCACCATGTGGTTGCTGGGAATTGAACTCAGGACCTCTGGAAGAGTACACAGTACTCGTAACCTCTGAGCCATCTCTCCGGCCCCTACACACAGTAGTTCTAAATAGTTCAAATCTGATTTCTGGCAGAGTTGTCTATTGGTGGGCCTGAGCCACACTTGCATGGTCTGGCCAAACAGTTCTGGGCAAAATTTTAAAAATAAACACTTTTACCTAAAATTCAGACATAAGATAAGGCACACTTCTCCAAAGGTAGTTGAGGGTCAATCCCCAAATAGAACAGCAAATGCTTGGCTAAATTACAGTTGTGCTCTGGAGACAGAGATTGGAGGATACCTGGGATTCCTGAACAGCTAGTCTAGTCTACCTGGCAAGTTCCAGACCAGGGAGCGATCTTGTCTCAGAAAGAAAGA
>JADRCH010000043.1:11314386-11393463 GCA_019843965.1 Rhynchomys soricoides | reverse complement strand
GAAGGAAGGAAGGAAGAAAGGAAGAGGTAGTACGGTGGTTGAATAGTTTTGGTCCTCATAGACTCATGTCTGCTTGACCCAGAGGGAGTGGCACTATTAGGAGGTGTGGCCTTGTTGGGGCAGGTGTGGCGTTGTGAAGGTGGGCTTTGAGGTTATATATGCTCAAAGTATGTTCAGTGAGACACAGCCCCCTTCTGCTGCCTGCAGATCAAGATATAGAACTCTTAGCTCCTTCTCCAGCACCATGTCTGCGGCATGCTACCATGCTTCCTGCCATGATGATATGAACTATACCTTTGAAACTATAAGCCAGCCTCAATTAACTGTTTTTCTTTATGAGAGATGCCAAGGTCATGGTGTCCCTTCACAACCATGAAAACCCTAACTAAAACAGGTGGCCATGAAATAGCTATAAAATGTGTCTAGAATAAGATGAGCAATGAGATAATACACAAATGAACACTGCTCATTTCTGAAACAACTTGAAGATGGGAGGAGGAGGAAGAGGAGGAGGAGGAAGAGGAGGAGGAGGAAGAGGAGGAGGAGGAGGAAAGCCCAGTCTAGAACCTTATTTCCCAGGGGGATGGGCAGTGTGGTGAGAGTCTGTAACCAGATCAAGATCAAGGAGTTATTAACTTCCTTGTTTGCCTTATGGCCAGAGACAGAAGCAACAAATAAGAATAAAGCAATGTGTACACAGGCAGAGCAGATGATAATCGGGAAGAAACTCCCTCCCTTCCCCAAAGTTTAAGGACCATTTTATATTGGTGTGAAAGAAAACCATAGGGCAGATAAGCAGGTAATCTTGGCAGCTGCCAGGAGGGGGCAGTGGAGAAGACAAAGAGGTCCAAGAAAGCAGATGTGTTCAGCAACAGGAGTGAGCAGCTGAATGGGGTGTGGGGGAGATTCAGAGATGAGTGGGAATCAAGAATGCCAGGCAAGGGTGCTCAGGATTTTGGCCAGGATACAAAAGAGGAACCAAAATGGAGAAGAGAGAAAGGACAGGTTATACTTTGGGGTTAGAATTTACAGAGGTGGCAGGATTGGTTGCTGAGGCCATTTTGAAATACTTTTTATCATAATTAGTGAATAAGAGGTGGAAGACAGAAAGAGTAAGAAATGATTCCATGTTTGACATAGGAAAAGTTTCCAAATCTTAAGAGAGAAGGCCTAATAGAAAAAGACAGACCAGACCAAGGACTGCAGCTGAAACTTGAGGTGTATGCTTCTCTACCAGTAAGTCTGTCAATCACCTCTCTAGTACATGTGACAAATGTAAGACTCAGCCACTAGTGACTGTGGTAGCTGGCTTACAGTACAGGAGGAAACTTTTCTCAAGGAGGAAATTGGCAAGATGGCATCAGAAGTCAATGCTGAAACACAGAGCAGAAGACTGACCAATATAATTCCTGGCTCCCAAGCAAACACACCTCCTCCCCTCTTTTCTGAGAGCAGAAGGCCCTGAGAGTGTGACTGTGACTTGGTAACTAGTCTCTAATGCCCAACTGGCTGTCCTGATTACTTATGCCTTGAGCCTGAAAAATAACTAAGAAAATCTAAGGATGCTCACAAGAAAAAACAAGGAAGCAGCCGGCCTGAAAACAGGGCCAGGGTGGAATGTGCCCAAGGGGAAGTGAGAGAAACCAGCATACTCTCAAGTCCAGTTTACAGTGGTCAGGTGTTTTCCCTCCCTTGAAGAGAAAAGCAGTGGTATCTGTTCTCAAGTTTACACACTGTGAACTCTTCCCTAGAAATCCAGGTCACCTGGTGCCACTCCTGTGTTCAGAAATTTGGGGCAGTGATCTGCTTACTCAACTTTCTAGGTGCTTCTGCGGTGCCTGGTTAGATTATAAGTGTCTGTGCTTTGGAGACCGGCTCTTCGATACAGCCCCAGCTGGTCTCGACCTTGCAGAGACTCTCTTGTTTCTGCCTTCTGAATTGCAAGTGTATGGTATGATTCTGAGATTATAAGTATTTGAAGGATAAACTTTGGTTTTCAAACCACGGCTAAACATTAAAAGCAAAGTAAGGTTTAACGAAACAAAATCATAGTCTAGTTTTCTTTAAAAAAAAAAAAAAAGATTTTATTTTTTTACTTATATGCATGTATATGTGTGTCCTGCTTGTGTGGGTACTTGCAGAGGCCACAAGGCATCAGCTTCTGAAACTAGATTTAGACACAGTTCTGATTACTCTTAATTACTGAGCCATTTTTCTTGCCCAAACACATTCTAGTGATTTAAAGATTAAAAAACAAGCCAAGTTTTGAGATTTCATTTTGCAGCAGTTAAGCACTAAACTATGTACAGTCTTATTAGAGGATCATTAAGACCATATAAGGTTTTTTGTTTGTTTTTCTCAAGACATGCTTTCTCTGTGTAGACCAGGCTGTCCTCAAACTTAAAGAGACCTACCTGCCTCTGCCTCCTGAGTGCTGGGATTAAAGGTGCGCCCAGCCTAAGACCACAGAACATTTTTATCTAGTGAGAAACTAACTATGTGGGAAGCAGCTTTCCCGAGATAGTCTCCTTGAGGTGAGCCTATAACTCGACTGCAATAAGATAGCGGCTAAGTCCCAGAACTTTGATGTACATTTTAGATGAACATCTCCTTTGAAGATACATACTCCTAGAAGAAAGATACCAAGAATGCCCCAATTAAAGCTGGTTGGCAGCAGTGTACACCATTAATCCCAGCACTTGGGAGGCAAAGGCAGGTGTATTTCTGACCTTGAGGCCAGCCTGGTCTACAGAATGAGTTCCAGGACAGCCAGGGCTACACAGAGAAACCCTGTCTGGGGGTGGGGTGGGGGAGATGGGGATATAAAACAAAGAAAACCAAGATTCCCCACAATTGAGTATTTATGCTCAAAATCTTTGGGTTCACTGCTAGGCTAAAGGTACTCATGGAGAAGTAACTGAAAACATTGCACCTGATTTCCATAGGGATTTGGGGTAAAGAGTTATTGAGAACGAAGCCTTTACTAGAAAGAGTCATTTGCCTTAGAAGCTGGCACGGAAAACCAAGAGACCAGATTTGGAATCAAGTAGAAAATGATTACATGTTTGGGCCACTGGAAGTTAATACAAGTGAGAACCTGGAAAAGAAAATCAAGCTTCGGAGCCAATGGGAACAGAGGCCTGGTCACCTTTTACACTGTAGGTTTTATTCTTAGCAATCTGAGCATGCCTGAGGCCCCAGTGTCACACAGGGCTGCACTTCCTGAGGGGTAAAGGAGGAAACAAAGGAAAAAATGAAAATGCAAAATAGGGTGGGAAAAACAAAAAGGAGGTGGAATGAAGTCAGGAGGGGCTGGAGGAGAGCCAGAGCTGCCTGTCAGGCGCACAACTGCTAGTCTTGAATGGGCCTTCACCATCCTGGCACTTAGGTCCTTTACAATATGGGGAATCCTACATACAGGATAGGCCACTCATTCTAAAATGTGACAGCCTGTCAACACAGATATTTATCATACTCCCACCACCACAAAGCACAGTAACCTCTATTATTCTTACATGAAAATTCCATTAACACATGAGTTTAAAGTTATAACAACCTGTCAATAAGGCTTACTGAATTGGCTTAAGTTGGCGTTTCCTAAATTTGGCTAAGAATATAAATCACCTGGAGAACTTGTGCAAAATGCTTTTTTCCTAAGCCTTGGAAAAAGAATGGATAGGGGTAAACCTATATTTCTGAACAAGAGTCTTATGGCTGGGGTAGAGTTGACAAATAAAGCTGAAAAAAGAAAAAAAAAAAAAAAAACCAAACCACAAACCCCCCCGCGGTATTTAAATGTCTATCTCCCAGTGAAATGAAAAGCCAAATGCTATTGTTATTTATATAACCAAAAAATCCTCTCTCATCACACACATCCTTGCTCTTCTTTCTGTCTCTGCTACTGTTTATGCTATTGTCATTCTTTGCTGTTCGTCAGCCCTGCTTTTTACCTGAAGTCCTCTTGATAGCCTTTACCAAAGGAGGCAAGGCTGGTGAGATAGCTCACAGGTAACAGTGTTTGCTGGACAGGACTGGCAACTGGAGCTAGATCCCCAGAACACACGTGAAAGGAGAGAGCCGACTCTTCAAAGCTGGCCTCTGACCTGCACAACACACTGTGGCAACCCCCTCTCCCCCCATCTCTCTCTCTCTCTCTCTCACACACACTCTCTCTCTCTCTCTCTCTCTCTCACACATACACACACACACACACACACACACACACACACACACGGATAGAGGGGGTGGGGGGGAAGGTAGAGGGAGAATATACTTGAAGATGTCCTCTGAACTTGGAAATATTACTGCTTCTTTTTTGGTGCTAGTTAATAAAGGCAGGATTTGGTACATGCAAGTCACTTAGTCATACCTAGCTGTAGGCACCATAGTTCTTGTTAACAGCAAGTACCATACGTCAGAAAATATCTGAATTAAACTCCATGTATCAATTCCTCTGAAAATTTATTAAGTTTGGAGCCATGGAAAAATTTTTTCCTTCTGAAGAATGTCTGTTCAAAAGCTTATGAATTCTCAATATCATTTATTTCCGTCTGTTACTTTCTGGTGCCACTAAGTACTGGATGTATATCCATTCTCTGGCAATTATCAACTTGTAAGGGACGGCTTTCTTGGATATGAAGATACACATTCATCCATGTAATCAGCATGGTTAAGTCTGTTATTTCAAAGATCCACAAGGTCATATACACAGTACCCATCATCCTTTGCTTCTCAGACAAGTGTAGCGGCATGACAATGGAGACGTCATTTTTCTGTAGAGGAGATGAAATGTCTAAATCAAAACCAGGGCACTGCTTCCTGGCTGTACCGGTTCTCTGCTATCTGGCCTCACTGAAGGATCCATTCCTATTTCCCAATCAGATGCATCACTGTTGGCTCTTTCTTCCTTTCGCTTTTTTTTGTTTGTTTTGTTTTTTAAGATTTATTTATTTTAAATATGTAGATACACTGTTGCTTTCTTCAGACACACCAGAAGAGGGCATCTGAAGAGGGCATCTGATCCCATTACAGATGGTTGTGAGACACCAAGTAGTTGCTGGGAATTGAACTCAGGACCACTGCAAGAGCAGTCAGTGCTCTTAACCCCTGAGCCATCTCTCCAGCCCAGCTATTTTCTTCTTAACAATGCATCTTAGTTGTGTCTCTTCCTTCTGAGTTACGCTGTCTCTTTCCCATTCTTTTCAAAACCACATCAAAATTTCAAGGCCCCCCTAACTACTTCTTATACTACTCTCTCACTGAGTCAAATAAGCTAGAGTTTGGTCTTCTCCCACACTATGACATCTATGTGTACTGATTAGGTGTTATATTTGTTATTATGATGAGCCACTATACTAAACTCTAAGAATACTTTAACTTCAGTGAATGAACACTTACATACATTAAATATAATGCTTGTTCTAGGCATTGTGGTGCAGACCTTTAATACCAGCACATGAGAGGCAAAGGCAGGTAGATTTATTTCTATGAGTTCTAGGCCAGCCAGACCTGTCTCAAAAAGAAAACAACAACAACAACAACTCCACCACCTACAAAACCAAACACCCTCTCCCACTCCCCCCACGCCCCTCCAGGAAGAATCCAACACCCTCTTCGGGCCTCTGCAGACACTGCTCTCAAGCATTCACATCTGATGACTCATGCCTCATAGTTCACAGAGGCTACAAGAAAGGACTGCTTTCTCTTTGGGCATGGCAAATGCTCAAGGAGATAGATGTGCTCAACCACAAGTTAAACGCCATGCATTGTCTATGATATGGGAGTTATGGAAGCACCACAGGGCACTCTCAGGTCCAAAGGAAACTTCAATTCCAGAACTCCAAAGGCAGTCCAAATAGCCAGAAACTCTATGAGCTCAATCTGGACTACAGGGAGGTTTCTGATCGTTAGATAAAAGCCAGCATTCTTCAGGAACTTGTGAGGCCAATTCCCCTCTAACAAAAGGAGTCATTTCTCTTATCTCTAGCAGATGGGACACATGGCTATCTGTAGCATCTATCAGTATATCAAAATACTGGCTAGTCTTCAAGCTCCTTCAGTATCACAAGTACCTGTGATATATTTATTACACATATACATATGTTCCATATTTGAAATAGATCTATATTTCAAAGAGCATCCTAGTTCTTCTTTCCTCCAAAACCTCAACTCCCTCCAGCTCACTGGCTCCTTCTGCATGTCTACTCACTCTCCTCAGAGCCCTTCTAGTCTTGCTATGTCCCCCTCCGCTCTGCCCGGCTTCTCTCACTGCATTTTCTCTATTCTCTACCCTTGCTTTTCTCCCCTCTCAAAGATAGCCCCAAACAGGTCTAATCTGCAGGCCATATTCAGTATACTTCTCTTTCTGCTCTGGACTCTTCAAATGTTTCTTTTATCTGTAACAAAAACCTTCCCCTTAAGCAAACCACGAAGCAGTAGTCATCAGTTTACACACCCGCACCTGATCATCATATATGGAAAAACTAGGCCACGATACTCTTGAACTTACAGTAGCTATGATTACCGGAGAAAGATTGGGCCTGTCAACACTCTGCCACTGAAGGGAAAGGGACTCAAACCTTGTCCTCCTTCAAGATTTATAGCAGTTAATGACTGATGGGTGTGGCTATTTGAATATGGCCCGTGGAAAGTGGCACTGCGGGGAGGTGTGACCTTGCTGGGGGAAGTGTATCACTATGTAGTCAGGCTTAAAGGCCTCGGGTGCTCAAGGTCTGCCCAGGAAGGAGTCCCCTGTAGGCTGCCTCTAGGATAGTCTCCTTCTGGCTGCCCTCCGATCAAGATGTAGAGCTTTTAGCTCCTTCTCCAGCACCGTGTCTTCCTGGATTCTGCCATGCTTCCCACCATGATGAACATGGACTGAACCTCTGAAACTGTGAGCCAGCCCCCCAATTAAATGTTGGTCTTGGTCATGGTGACTCTTCCCAGCAATAAAACCCTAACTAAATCAACGGGGGAGGGACAAACACTTTCTTTTGTGGTGCAATCACTGGTAAGGTGCCTATGCCCCTCCTAACAGTCCTCAGCCATATTCCTTTAAAGACCCAAATGAAACTTACTGGATTAAAAATAACAATTGATAACATTAAGTACAGGCTGGTTGAGAAGAGGTATGAGATGAGAGAAGATATAAGAAAATATGATCAAAAAGCATTATATGCACAATGAAGCCCACTATTATATATAAATAACACACTAGTAAAACATGTAAAAAACGAGGGTTAGTTTCAAAATCATATTTCTCGTACTTGGTGTTATACATAAATATTACTGAGACTTACAAATACATACCCGATCTATGTCATCCTTCTGTCTTAAACTAGTAACTAGCTTTACCATATAATCTATGTCAGATGCTGTTCTTTGTTTTGTTTCCTCTTTTTTTCTTACACTGCTGGCAATCAAACCCAGAATCTCTTTCATTTCAGATAAGCAAGTATCTGACCACTGAGCCATACCCCCCCAGCCAGGGACTTGTTTTAAAGGGTTCTTGGTACACTCAAACTTAAGCTTCTTGAATGATCTTAAATAAATATTAAGAAGGCATAGTGCTGTAGTTGTTCTATAGAGTCCTGGGCTGGGAAAAAGGAAGAAAGACATAAAGGGCCACAAAGATGCTGTAACTCTGTCTTCAGCAGACTCTCTTACTAGCCACTTCAACTCTCAGTGAGCTGTAGTAACTGTTTACAATGAGAGCCTCCTAGAGCTGTACAGTATTCCAAAGGAATGTTCATTCTTAGAAGGCATGGGTCCTAAACCCTATAGCCAAGTATTGATGGGTCTAGAGGACATGTGCAGTTACTGTGGGAACAAAGAGACAGTAACCAACTGGGCAGTCAGAAAAAGAAAACACTATGCCTGCACATCAAAATGAAGGGATTTACGCTTGGACTTCATGATCCAATTTCAGAATGCCTGCTTTGGGGTAGGACAGGTGCTGTCAAGCCTGATACCCTGAGCTCAATTCAATATCCAGGATTCACACAATGATGGAGGGAACCAACTCCCCCCCCCCCAACCCAAACCAAAAAACCCCCCCCCCCCCCCCCCCAAGCCTTGTCTGGATAAAATCAAAACTAAACAAACATATGGCTTTGCACAACAAAGAGTGAATTAAGAGGTGACACATGCACATTTACTAGAGCAAGACAGCCACATGCAGACAGAGGCATGAGGTGGCACCAGC
This sequence comes from Rhynchomys soricoides, assembly GCA_019843965.1. Classification (NCBI taxonomy): domain Eukaryota; kingdom Metazoa; phylum Chordata; class Mammalia; order Rodentia; family Muridae; genus Rhynchomys; species Rhynchomys soricoides. The sequence goes on along the minus strand of JADRCH010000043.1, from coordinate 11,385,260 downwards.
ATCACTCCTTTGGATAGGAGTAGGCCACACATGCACATCCTGGCATGACTTCACACCTTCACAGCAGAAGTCCTTGTCTGCTTGCTGTTTCTCATTTTGAAATGTCTGGGGCTTGGTTATTGCAGTGTAATTTAATACTCGTGCAAAAACTAAGGGATAAGGAGGGAGAGATCCTTAAAACATAGTCCAGAAAACAAATACCAAAACTAGAATGATGAGGACCGCCCTGGGCCATGTACTGGATACTTTGGGAGTGTAATGTAAGTGACTAAACAAACTTGTAAAACTGTAGATGGTAGGTACTTAGATTTCACACTGTGTCAGAATGGAGGAGTGTAAAAAACAGTAGCTTCCCAACAAAAACTTAGCCTTGATTGTATTTATGAGGATGAGTAAACCACGAAAAGGTCTGGATTATCCAATTGTGAATGTGGAAAGCAGTGTAGTTAAAACTGCCCATCCAAGTAATGAAAGTACACTAGAGTTTGCTGGCTTCAAGGACCTTAGGGATGCCCAGTTCTCCATAAGGAGCTCAGTGCTTCTGGTTAAATAAAAAGATCCAACAGAAATTAAAACAGAAAAATGATCACAAGTTTTCCACAGCAGTTAGCATGGGGACAGACAGTGTCTCTGCTATGACCTGGGATGACACAAAAGGAAGCAAAATAATCTGACAAGAACCAACCAGAGCAAATGAACAGTGTGACAATGGTACTCTGAGGTCCCCTTGGTGTACTCTCAAGGGGAATTTGGTTTGAGGACCAGATGAAGTTAATCAAATTTTCAACTCTAAATCTTATGGAAATTTGAAGTAAAACAGACACTGTCCACAGGAATGGAGACTGGCCTGTTCAGAGGCCTCTGGCCAGGCTTACATCCGTGCATGCCCTTGCGTGTCCTACTTCATTTCTCTGAATGTTACCCGTTTTAAAGTGCATATAGAGAATTATTATTTGATGTGTATGCAAATTCTCCAAAATCAGGATCTACAGCTGCACACAGACCCTTGACTTTACCTAATGTAACCAAGGGCAAGCAAAAGAGCTGAGCTCTCAGCTCCAGTTCACATGCCCATGATATCCGCATCTCTTCCTTCCCCTTCGTCTCTTCTCTTCCTTCTGTTCCCTCTCTAGTCTCCTGTGATCTGTTCTTCCCTGTAAACCACTATCTTTGAATGAACTCATTTCTGAAGACTCTTTTGGGTGTATTTATCATTGCACAGTGTGACTCAGATATGAGATAAATAAAAAATGTTGAAAGTTTTCAAGTCTAGACTTCCTATTTTATTCTAGGTATTTGGCTTTTGGTCATGGGGGAGTGTGGAATGGGGGATCAGGAAGAAAGAACTGAGAAGCCCTGAGTTCTGACCTGGGAAGCTAGGATGTGATCTGATGAAATCTAAGGAAGTGCACAGTCCAGGACTGCTTAGTACACAAGTAAAGAGTTGCAGTTTCCCGCAGAAGTAGCTCCTCACAGAAGAAGAAATAAGTACAGAGCGGTTACAAGAACCCTTTACAAAGGCTAAGAAGGCTGGCTGGGTCCTTTCAACCTTGCCCACTGCATGGATCTTAAAGACATGCAGCATCCTAAGGGCTCTAGAATTTGTTGTCAAAAGTAATTTTTATTACTATACAAGAAGTCCAGCCGGGCAGTGGTGGCACACGCCTTTAATCCCAGCACTCGGGAGGCAGAGGCAGGCAGATTTCTGAGTTCGAGGCCAGCCTGGTCTACAGCCTGAGTTCCAGGACAGCCAGGGCTACACAGAGAAACCCTGTCTCGAGAAACCAAAAAAAAAAAAAAAGCAAGCAGTCCATTTTACCTCTCAGGAGAATGACAGCGCCTCGTTTCAGCAACATCATAACATATCTCATCTTTTTTAGTAAACACTTCACCTACCACTTCTGTTGATGTTTCTGCATGTTCAGAAGTAACGTGTTCTTGAAGAGATGTTTCCGTATAGCCCATTTTTCCACAATAGGGACAAGTGAAAGACTGTGGCTGCTCTACAGAGAAAGCTTCCCCACCATAGTACAAATCTGAAAAACAAAGTGGAATTGCATTGAGGAATACCCACGCTCCTTCTCAAACATACAAATATAGTCACAGTCCACACAGTGTGAAGGAAACGCTGTGGCCTGAAATACCAATAAATCTACTCTTATTAAGTGAGGTCTTGGTTTTTATTTTTATGTTAATTAAATTTTAAATTTGGAGACAATCTCATCTTACTGTGTAACCCTGACTGACTTGAAACTCACACATTTGCCTGCCCCCGCTGGGATTAAAGGAGTGTCTTGAGAGAGTGTGTGTGGGGGGGGTGCATTTAAGAGAGTAAGATTACAGCGGGGAGCTTGAGTTCAATGAGGCTTTAGTAACTGTTAACATTTATAAAACCTTTATTTCCACATGAAACTTAGGACACTCTTCCAAATGTTTTTTTCTCTAGATAGCAAGTAAGGAAAACAAAACAAGCACATTTCCCTAAGTCACAGTTTTCCCAAAGCCTATGGATAAGTTAGTCTCTAGCCTGAGGTACTCCTGGGAAGTAGCAGAACCTTAAAGAGACAAGGCCAGGTTAAAGGGATCAAGTCACTGGGAATGTGCCTGGAAAGAGAATCCCAGAGCCCCAATCCCCTTTGCTGTTTGTTTTCTACCTCTCACGAGACTCTCTGCAAAACCCTGCCCAAAACGAGGGGAAGGCAGTGGAAGATATTTAAACTGTCTTTAAAGTGTCATTGATGGGCTGGTGAGATGGCTCAGTGGTTAAGAGCATTGACTATTCTTCCAGAGGTCCTGAGTTCAATTCCCAGCAACCACATGGTGGCTCACAACCATCTGTAATGGGATCTGATGGCCTTTTCTGGTGTGTCTGAAGACAGCCACAGTGTACTCATATACATAAAATAAATAATTCTAAAAACAAACAAACAAAAGTGTCATCATTGATATATATGTGTATATGTGCGTGTAGGTGTGGATATATGTATGCTCCTATCCATATGTATCTGTGTACATGTGTGCATATATGTGTTTGTGTGTATACATAAGACTTGCAAGGTAGATTTCTAGTAGCCAAGGGGACGAGGGGGAGGCAAGGACAGATAGTGATATGTGCCTGAAAAGTCAGCACCTGGAAGACAGAGGCAGGAAAATCATGAGTTCAAGGCCAAGTTCAGCCACAAAGCAAATCCAGGCAGCTTATGCTGAATCGTGAGACCCTGCTTCAAAAACAAACACCTCATAGCAAAACAAAACTCCAAACAAACAGTAATAAATGCCAAAACTAATTTATTTGCCCAGTAAATGGCAAACCCACAACCATGATATCTCTGGAAAAGAATAAATGTCTTTCTCCTGAGGCGAGGAACAAGACAAGGGTCTCTTCTCTTGCTACTTCTAGTCAGTATTTCTCTGGAGTAAATTAACTCTAACTTCAGTAAATTAAAAGCACCCAATGGAAAGAAAGAAATAAAGTCCTAAGAACCCACTAGGTTAGAACTAATCATACAGTATTAGAACTAATAAGTCAGTTAGCAACATAGCTATATGATTTATATATAAAAGTTGTTTTTATAGCATTTGTAGCAAATAACCCAGCCGGGCGTGGTGGCGCACGCCTTTAATCCCAGCACTCGGGAGGCAGAGGCAGGCGGGTTTCTGAGTTCGAGACCAGCCTGGTCTACAGAGTGAGTTCCAGGATAGCCAGGGCTACACAGAGAAACCCTGTCTTGAAAAACCAAAAGAAAAAAAAAAAAAAAGAAAAGACCTTGTCTCCAAAACAAATAACCCCAGATAAAATCAATTTTATTTACAACAGCCAAAGAATACTTAGGAGTATGTTTAATGAAAGAAATATATTTTATTATCTGGTAACTATAGAAAAAAAAAATAAAGCCCTAAAATAAATAGGTATTTTATGTTCATGGATCAGATTTAATACCGAAATAGCAATTAAACAAATCTATAAGCTCTACACAATCACTATCAAAATCTAGTTGGTTTCTGTGAAAAAATGGTCAGTGTTCTTAAACTCAAGGGACCCAGAATGTGCAAAACAAGTCTGAATGGGAACAAGATCAAAAGACCCAAAATTCCACAAGTTTCTATAAAGCAGCACTGGACTGTCATGAGCAGGCACACGTATCAGCTGGAAAGTCCTACATAAGCCTTTGTTTATGGTCAACTTGTTTTAAGCAAGAAGAAAGCTAATTAATAGATAATAGCTAGTTCAATGACCCCAGAACACTGGATAACCTGTACCTCAACTCCAAGTGAATAAACTAATTCTAATCCCAGCACTCAGGAGCTAGAGGCAGGAGGATCTCTGTGAGTTAAAGCCATTCTAGCTACACAGTGAGACCCTGTCTCAAAAATGAAAACAACAAAAAACCGATTTTAAGTGCATGAAAGATCTAAATCAGACACAACTGGAACCCTCAGAAGACATACTTCCCAGTGACTTAGCTTGTGTTATGTGCTTTAGGATGACATCAGAACACAAAGTAATTAAAAAGAACAAACTAGGCATTTTAAAACAAAACTTCTGTACTTCAATAGCAGTTAGAAAGTGGAAAGGCTACAGATTGGGAGTACATTTTTGCAAATCATCTGATAAGGAACATGTATCTAATATATAAAGATTGGCTATAATTCAGTAATAAACGCATTACATGTAATTTTTTAAAACGGGGAAAAAAGCCCTGAACATTTTATTCAAAAATATACAAATAGCTAATAAGCATTGGATCATTAACTATCAGACCTGTAAATCAAAACCACTTGAGACAGCACTTCATGCCCATCAGGAAGGCTACAACCAAAGACAACAGTGTGTTGGCTAGTTAAATAACTACGGGCCTAAAGCAGATAGCTTTTCTTACTGATGGCCAGTGCACTCGAATGCTATTAGCAACAGCCCAGCCTGATTTCACTGCTCGTCTCCATAGGCACTCTACCTCATTCTCCACCACTTGTGGATTTTTCCAAAGGGCTTTTTAAGAAAACTATAATCAAGAGACAGAAGGCCACAGGGAAGATGATTTTAGTTTGGATGAGCCCTTGGAGATGCTTATGGAGATAGTTTCAGGATGTTTGCTTTGCTTCTGCTTCCCACAGAAGCCCCTAACAAATGATAGGAAGCTTTCATTACGAACTTACCAAAGTCTACCCTTGTTAATATGCACTGCATCGGGTGGTCAGTCGTGTGCCGCGTTGTCGTTGCCCCGCTTTCATAACAAGATGCACAAAGATCGTAATCGTAGCAAATTAAACACTTATATCTGCGACCTCGAAAATTTCCTTTTAAACATGCATCACAGCTGACACCTATAAAACAAGAAGAAGCACCTTCAATTAGCAGCTAGAAAAGGTCACTTTCTACATCAACTGTGTGAATGTTTAAGGGCTCATTTGGCCCAGACAGCCTTTCAAAAAAGACCAGCAAAACCATAGTCAAAAGAGCAATCTGAGCAGTGTGGAAAACTCCTTATTCAAAAAGGTCAATCAAGCCTAATGAAAATGACCTTAAGTTGGGTGTGGCAGAAGCAAAATTAAGGGAGTTTATAGGCTACCAGACGGTGAGATGCTGGGGGTGGGGGGTGGGGTGTCTCCAAATATTTCAAGAAATGTAAATAGCCCTTGTTAAAAAGTGCCTTGTGATCCCAGAAAAGGTGTAATTACATGCTTTTTCTATAGGTTCACAGCTTATATGGCTCAAAAATGCTACCAATCATCTGGCAGGTATAAAGTCCAAGGAACTAAGTATATTTAAATTATAACATGCACAAAGAAACACCACAACCAGACTGTAAGTTAATATCAGAAACAGCAAACACTTAAATACCAATTCTTCTTCAGTTTTTGTTTTACACAGTGTCTCACTAGGAAGCCCAAGCTGGTCTTGAATTCGTGATCGCCCTGCCTCAGCCTCCAAGGTGCTGGGGATTACATGTTTACAGGTTTGCACCAATTTTTCTGAACTCCCAAACAAAGAGTGGGGACAGGATCTGACTGTACAGCTAGACCTTGGATGACCTTGAACTCATTGAGATCCGCTTGCCTCTGCTTCTGGAGTGCGGGTATTAAAGGTGTAGACAATTCTCAGTACGTTTAAACAAAGAATAAATGAGGGCAATCAGAGTGTGAGATCAGCCTAGTCTACATAGTGAATTACAGGCCAGCCAAGGCCACACACAAAAGGAGACCCGGCCTAAAGGGAGGTGAGAGAGGAAGGGTGGGGTACAGGGGAATAGGGGTCCTTCAAGAGGCAGATAGTGGATCTACACTTAGTCAAATGTTTAGAGTTCAAAATTTTTTAAATTTTTAACTGAAAAGTCAAAGGGCAGGATTAACAATAGAAAATGTCCTTATTTGCATGTGATAAATTTCTTTATGCAGAAAGCTTATGTATACAGCTGAACTCAAAGTGAAATACTGGGCCAGTGTGTTAGATAAGAAAGAAAAGACAGTTTAGCAAAACAGTGAGTGGTGCTGCACACTTTAGTCCTAGCACTTGGAAGGCAACCTGGTCTACAACTCCAGGGTAGCCAGGGCTACATAGGGAAACCTTGCCTCAAAACAGACGACAACAACAAAAAAATCAAACAAAAGAAGAAGAAAAGAAAAAAGAAAATGGCAGCTTAACAATATATTAATAGTATTTTTCACTCCAAAATAGAAAGGCATTCTATTTTTTTAAAAAGCAATTTCTGATTCTACCTACATTAGTCAAATTCACAGAGAAAGAAGACAGCTGGTTGTCAAGGCGGAGGAAAAGAGGGTGGGGAGGGGAGACAGGGAGTGTCTGTCTACTGGGTAGAGTTCCAGCTTGGGATGATGAGAAAATTCTAAGATGGATAGTGATCATGACAACTAAGTGAGTGTACTTAGTGCTACAATAAATGGCAGGCCATTAAAAAAAAATAAGCTATGAATAAATCTAATCAAAGACAGGAAGCCATTTATGAAGCAAATTAGTAAAAATGTATTCAAAGACATTAAAATATTTTAAATACAACTTTTAAAAATGTTAGGGGTGGGGGAGCTGGCGCATGAAGGACCTGAGTTCAGATCTCTGGCACCCAGATAAAAAGCTGAGTACAGCAAGTGCACACTCATTGGGGGGCTGGGGGGTGTGTGTGGAATCGCTGGGATTTGCTAGATAGCCAGTAGCCAGCCAATCAGGTTAAGCACCAGGTTCAGTAAGGGATCCTGATTTAGGTGGGGAAGAGACTGAAGAAGATACCTGAGGTTGACCTCTGCCATCCATACATGTTGTATTTACATCAGCACACGTGCAAACATGTATGTATACACAAACCACACAAATACACAGGGAAGAAGGAGGGAGTACAGACAAACCAGGCCACTTAACATAACAGAAGGTCCAATAATGGATACATGTATTGAAGATGTGAAGGCAAGGTCAGAAACAGAGCAGGAGGAGGAGCAGACAACCAAGGTGCTGCAAAGCTAAACACTGCCATTAACGATCACTGCAAAAGGGGGAAAATCCCCCCAGGAAAGCAAGATAGGGCCAGAAGCTGGAAGGCAGACAAGAGAAGAGTTTCCAAGTTCAGGGCAAGCCAGGCTGTAAGAGCGAGAACTGTGCCTGAGCTGGGAGGAGGAAACAATCAAACGTTCCACACAATGGGAGGTAAACTTAGCTCCATTAAAACCATCCTTGCCTTCACATTCTAACAGGCCAGAAGGAGTGAAAGGTCTCACACTAGTTATGTACATTCTAACAGACCAATGTTTGGTATTTAGAATACCTTACAAACTCTTACCTATTGATAAGATAGGACTACAAATCCAACGACTATAGAAAGAGATGTGTAATCTCATCAGTTACCAAATATCACTGAGTACCTCGATGAGAACAATGCTACTAAAAATACTCAACAGTGATAAGGCTCTTCTTCCGGTAGGATCTCTGTGTTTATAGACAACTGGAAAATAGTACAATCTTGAACAGGGAGATGGCTCAGCAGGTAAAAGTGCTTGCCTTTCATGCCTGACAACCTGAGTTTGATCTCTGGAAGCCATGGTGGAGAGAACTGACTAGTTGTTGTCCTCTGACCTCCAATATGTGCTGTGGCGCGCGCGTACACACACACACACACACACACACACACACACACACACACACACACTCAGTCAATTTGTAAAGGAAAAAGAATGCAGTCCTTTGAAGAGGACCTAAGATAAACAGGAAACAAATTACAGTAACTCTGTAATTAGCAGAAGTCAGGGTGATTCTGCTTAAGGAATCTAAGACAAATTTTATGTTTCACATGCAGAGAACGTCAGGAGTAGAAAGCTTTCCCTATTTCTAGTTAAGGAATTTTATTACAAAGGAAATAAAAACTGTAGTAAAAGATGATAAACAATAAAAACTGTCTTGCACTCGGGAGGCAGAGACAGGCGGATTTCTGAGTTCAAGGCCAGCCTGGTCTATAGAGTGAGTTCCAGGACAGGCAGGGCTACACAGAGACCCTGTCTTGAAAAACAAAACAAAACAACAACAACAACAACAAAACCAACAACAACAAAAACCCGTCTTGCAAAAAAAGTAGAAAATATTTCAGAGGTTCTCTTTTTTAAAATATTAATTTATTTATGTGTATTTGTCAGGGAGCTGAAGGGATTAGAAAACTCCACATGCAGTTGGCTTTTCAAGGCCATTATTATATGTGCGTGCATGTCTGTGTGTCTATGTTGGGTCTCGTGTCACAGCACTTACTGGAGGTCAGAGGGCAACTCTCCAGTTCTACTTCTTGAGAAACAACTTTTACAGCAGCACTGGAAGAGGAAGAGATGGGGCAGGGAAGACCGAAGGAAAGGTGGCCATGAGCAAAGTACATTATGGACAAACATTTTGACCTAAGTCATGAACTTAAGCCTCCTGCCTCAGCCTCTGGAACAGCTGGGATTAAAGGCCTGTTCCATCAGCCCAGTTAAAATTTCTCAAAGTAGGTGCTTAAAGGTGATTCCTTTCACAGGATGATAATCGCAGACAGGGCTAGCGCTTCCTAAAGCACCTTATGTCAGTTCTAATAGGGTAGGATTTTCTCAACTCTTTGAAAACTAATATCTATTACATTTTTTCAAAACCTTGCCATCTTTTTTCCCCATTTTAAAAAAATCTAACTTTATTTTGTGTGGATTGGTGTTTTGCCTGACTGTGTGTCTGTGTGCGGGTGTCAGATCTTGGAGTTACAATTGTGAGCTGCTATGTGTGTGCTGGGGCTTGAACTTGGGTCCTCTGGTAGATAATTCAGTGTTTAATTCAGTGTCAACTGCTGAGCCATCTCTCCAGCCCTACCATCTTCTTTATCTAAAGTTTTCTCATCTGGCCTCACTCACCCCTGCATAACTGCAGAATAGCAATCAATATGATTTTTGAGTATTTAGCACAAGCAGTGTAAAGGACACATTTATTATATTGATCCCACCACTCTGGAAAGTTTGAGGATAGCCTAGTCTATAAGCCAGGGCTACATAAAAGAAAGCCTGTCTCAAAAATAACAAAACCCAAACCCAAACCCAAATCAACAAACCTAAAGAACTAAAACAACACTCCAAACCAGCCAACCAACCACCACCACCACCACCACCACCACCACCACCACCACCACCACCAAGACATACATATGTTGGTGTTGGTGGGGGGGTGTGAGCGCGCGCACGCGCCAGAGGCCTACCTCAATGACCAATCCACTTTAAAAAAAGAGGTTTATTTATTTTATTTATATGAGTACACTGTAGCTGTCTTCAGATACACAAGAGGGCATCTGATCCCATTACAGATGGTTGTGAGCCACCATGTGGGTGCTGGGAATTGAACTCAGGATCTCTGGAAGAGCAGTCAGTGCTCCTAACCACTGAGTCATCTCTCTAGCACCCCCCACCCCATTTTAAAAAAAGACAAGGTCCTTGAGTGCATTAGAGATCCACCAGTCTGCCTTTCCTCATCCTGACCCCAGCCCCAGGATTATCTTTTTCATGTGCTAGTGATTCAAACTCAGGTCCTTGTACTTGCAAGGCAGACGGGCATTTTACCAAAACGGAGCCATCTCTCCAGCCTCCACTCCATGTAAAATTTAAAACATACAACAATATTGTATCACCATGTATGGTTATACACATATGTGGAAAACATACTAAATCATGCATGGCAAGAATCCAATACCAGCAGCAGGGGAGTAATAACCTGAGAGAGAACAGCCAATGAGATCCAGAATGGGTGTGACCTAAGTGGAAAAGCACCTGCACAGCATGCACAGGCCCTAGGTTCAATCCCCTACACCACAAACCAACACAAGAGCACAAAGTACAGTCAGCAGTATGTGCAGTACTGTACTGGTTAAATTGCCTCAACACTGGGGAGACACACTGCCTCGTCTCAGCCTGGAGGAATTTTTAAGAAGCTTGTTTGTTTACATTTTTTGGTTGTTTTGTTTTGTTTTGCCTAGACAAGGTCTCACTCTAGCCCAGGCTGGCCACAAATTCAGAGATCCTTCTATGTCAGCCTTCCATGTGCTGGGATTAAAGTGCTCAGAAGCTTTGTTTCTGTATGGTGGTGGTGGAACCAGGCAACCAAGTCTATGTTAGAGCAAAAGATGACTTTTGGTGACAGGAGGACTGGTTTTGTAACGAGGCATAAATGGGTAAAACAGTTGACCTGGCAAATTTATTCATTAAAACTATGGTTGATTTTTGTTTTGGGTCCCCAGAATTGGATTTGGAACCTCATGCTTGTTTAATTCTTGTAGAAACTAGTCAAGTTTCCAGGTCATGGAGTAAGCATACTCTTCCAAGCACACGTGAGCTAGGTATGCTAGGAAACCTAGACAGTGTGAAGACTGCTTGAGCACAGCATCCAGCAGCTGTTTAAAATGCCTTCTGGCTGATGATACAAACAGCAGCAGGCCCACAGCTGAGGCTGTTCACATGCATTTGACAGCAAAATGTGTCCTAGCAAACAACCTAAAGAAAACACAATCTGGATCCTTGATCCCCTCACTGGAGTACCTTGGCCTACTGGTCAAAACTTTTAAAGTGTGTGTTTGTTTTTAAAATGAAAGCAATGAGGGAAAGAAAGGCAGGCAGACGCCCTTGATGTACTTAATACAAGCAGGCCACAGACAATACACTGCTAGCATACTGCTTTAAATGCTATTTGAGCAAAAAAAAAAAAAAAAGCAAGCAAGCAAGCAAGAAATCTGCACATGCATTTGAGACCAATCCTTGGTCAAGTTCCTTCTACGACATTACAGAGTATTTTTCCTGGTCTGTCTTAGGAGACATTTTACTTGATGTAGCCTCTCTGTCATGATTATGTACAAAGCAGTCCCCCAATACTTGCTCCCTACAGAACACTAAAATTCAATGCCAAGGTCCTTTCTTCCATGTTTTCTACACACACACACACGCGCACACACACACACACACACACACACACACACACCACCATGCACACTGTCAACCATTGTCTTCCCTTCTAGGTTAACTCATCTGAAATCTATCAATCTTCCCAAACCCCACCTTGAGCATTCTATTGTTGACTCCAGTTCCTCAAATGAAGGAACTCATGGCGAGAGCAAAGCTCTAGACAGAAGTAGGAGTGACTGATGCACAGGCAGTGAATGCTCCACTCACCCCCACTTTCTACACCAACTAAAAAGAAACTAAGCAGTGGGTAATGGCACACATCTGTAACTGCAGCACATGGGGTACAACAATCTCTCCACACTGATGTACAGGCACATCAGGATTCTCTCCTCTTTCCTTCAGACCATTTGAGCTACAGCAGGTACAGGTCCCTGTTAGGACTGTTTCTCAGCTCCAAGCCTCTGGATCCCCCAGCACCATCTGACACAGTAAGGGTATTCACAGTTGTAACAATGGGATGGGTGTAAAAGCCACGAGTAGATACTGTTACTCAACCCTCCCCTCCCCCGGGGGGGGGGGGTTATCACAACAGTGATAACTCTCAGAATGCTCAGGATATCCAAGTCAGGAAACCCTGGGCTGGGATCTGCCAGCTCAGTTATCCAGATTCCTCAGGCTGCTGTTTTCTATATTTGTCAATGGGAGGCCCAGAGAGGGAGAGAAAGACAGGAAGAGGTGAGTGTCTTTAGTAGTAGAGGTAAGGCCAACATTCCCTTTCCTACAATGTCTGAAACCACTACAACAGTGGTTCTCATTCTGTGGATCTCAACCCCTCTCAAGGCGGTTGCCTGAGACCACTGGAAAACACAGAGATTTACTTTACAATTCCTGACAGTAGCACAGTCACAGCTATGAAGTAGAAATGAAATAATGTTATGGTGGGGTCACCACAACACGAGGAACTGTGTTAAAGGGTCACAGCGTTAGACATTGAGGAGCACTGCTCTACACTGCCCTATATAACACTGGCCTAGTGAGAGCTAGCAATGAGGATGCTAGGCAAGCCCTGGAGCTCTCAGCATTCAAACATCAGAGCTTGCCTGAAGACATCATCATCCCAGGGATTGAGGAACAGCAAGAACATCAACTCAAGACTCCCAGTTATACAGTGAATGGTCTACAAACCGTGAAGGGAGCATGTCAAGATGAGATAGGAGAGTCAGGTGCGGCGGTGACAGACTCCCGAGATCCAAGCCGGTCTGACCAAGTCTACATAAGCAAGTTCTAAAACTTCTAACAACATTAGGTGGGCAAACACACTGACGAAAGCAACAGTCAACCAGAGAAAATAAAACATGAAAAAAAATCTTCCTTACAGTACATACAACTAAGATTCCAATTCTCACTTCATTTGGCCTGGGGTCAATTACTTAAATGTACCCTAAAGTTAAATTCAGTCACTCAACGTCACATAGTACTATGACTACTGCTTCAGACCCTGAAGTACCAGACAATGGTATCTGAGAATATGAATCATAATTTTGTGAAAATAAAGGTATAGAACGGTCTCAAGAACTTATCTTAGTCCTTTCAAAAACTCTTTAAATTTTTTAAAATAAAGTTGGGAAAAAAAGAATTTCACAAGGGTAAAGAGAATGAAATGTCACAAAATTTGAAACTAGACAGTAGAATTAAGAAAATGGAAAAAGCTGAATCCTAGTCCTGGAACAGAAAACATAAACTCAAATTAAAACTGACACCCAACAAACCACAACCAGGGAAATCAATGAAAGGGGCATAGGTAGGAGCTTCCTGAGCTGTAGTTCTCCAAAATTATGTTCTACTTTAAATGGAGAGCAGTTCATCACTAAAGATCACAAAACAGAGACTTTCTGATCAGGCAAGCTCAAAGCATCACTGACAGAAGAATAAGGTATGTAACTATAGTCAAACAGGGACTAAGTCACTAGGAAGGTCAAAGGAAAAGAACAAGATGAAGGGGAGAATATGGGAATTGGAAAGGGAAAGGGAGAGAGGGAGAGGGGAAGGGGGGGATAAATAAAAACCAAAGGAGAGATTAATCTAGTCCAAGACAGCGGCATCAGAGAAAATAAAGGAATAATTCAAGAATCCTTTCCAGAAGAGAGAACGTGAACTGTCAGATGGAATGTACCCTCTAGAGCTGTAGAGATGGCGCAATGGTTAAGACTGCTGGCTGCTGAGTTCAGTTTCCAGTGCCCATTTTAGGCAGTTCACGGCTTTCTTAACTCCAGTTCCAGGGAATTGGGTTGAGTAATAGTGCAGGAGGTAGAGACCATTAGATCCCATCCAAAGGAGCAGCAATGAAAATGACCAGGAAGACAGTAAGGTAGCAGGGATAGCCACATATAAGGTGACACTTCCACATGGGAGCAGATGCAGACTCAGAGGGCTGGAGGATGGAGCTCAGTGGCAGAGCACTTTGTCTAGAACACGAGGCCACGCCTTCATTCCCCAGCACCAGAAACCAAGCAAGAAGACAAAAACCAAAGTCTGACCTAGAGTGATGTTCATCACCCAGATCCCAAGGCCATGACATTATCATACCATTTACTGAAGTGCAACAAACAGAAACAGACACAAATCAAAACTGCAGCTTCATTTTCACAAGGTAAACATACCCAGTGTAATGAATGGTCTAGACGCAGTAACAGACATTATCAGAAGCCTAAATGTCTCCTCTATACCCCATTCTATTAACTACCTCAGTTTACTACAGTGAGAGTCCCAGACTGACTGGCTTTCTTTACGTAGGCACATGCACACTTGAATCACTGGTAACACTTTCATAGTCAATGACAGACACCCACAGTGGTTTAACAGTTTGTGATGAGAGAGCACCAAGCTCAGGTCTCTGGCTCAATCCAAACAAGGTGATGTTCTGCCTTCTTGTTTCGCCATTCACACTGCAAATCTGTACTTCTTCATCTTAAATAAATGCCATGATTTCCTTTTAAAAAATCATTTGTGCTTTGTATTGGTGATTCTGCTAAAGTGGCCCTCGTGACAAAGTTAAGTGTTATTGTTCAGTGTTCCTAACATATGTAAAAAGCATAGCTCAGGAACTAGTTACAGTGCTGCTGACTCATGTTGGTGAATCTGACGACAGTCTATTCATCATGATCTATATATTTATAGGATTTAATTGCTTATATTTCAACATAAAATGACATAAAACTAAGTTATAGAGCAATCCTTGATGAAAAGGTTCTAACCAGAGGTTCCTATGAAATCTAATGGATGTACTATCTCTAAAAACAGAGGGGTCTGAATTTGTTAATGTTCACGTCAATTTCATATGTACATGATAATCACATTAAAAAGAAGTGACCAGAGGAACAGTGAGAGAGGAAGGACAGTGGGTGTTTGTCAAAGAGCAACATAGTCCTCACAGCCATGGAATGTTCTGCATTCTCACTGCATCAATGTATGTATCACAGTTCTTGTTTTGCTTTTTGGGAACAGGGTGTCTTTGAGTAGTCCTGGCTGGCCTCAAACTCTGTCTCCTGGGATTAAAGGTATAAGCCACCACAGCCAGATGTACTTCAGTTTTAATACTGTCCTATTGCTCAGTTACTGAGATCCTTGCGCACTGTTTTTATAACTACATACGATTACAATTAATTCAGATTTTGAAAAGTGATTATACACAGTGTGTGTGTACAGATAATGTATATTTTCTCTTCAACCTGAGTACAGAGTGGAGCCGAGTATGTGGTACAGGTCTCATTTCTTATCTGGACTTGGCTGGTTTCTCCTGTTCACTGATGAAGTCCCCACGATGCCCTCTAGGAGAGAGAGGACTCTGTTTGCCCCAAGGAAGTGTCCTGCTTTGACCTGGGAGCTGGAAGTGGGCCACAGTGAACAGCTACCTCCTGACTACAGCCTACAAATCCAGCCAATGAAAGTCCAGCCAACTCCAGTCCACCCAAATCCTTCTCCCTCAGTGGTGGGGCATGAGCTTCCAAGGGCTTGTCCAAGGACTTCAAAGAGTAATGAGCTCCCAGGGAGGCTGTGGGCAAACTGCTGTGGCTTCCTTCTCCAAGTGGCATCTAACAGTGTAACTGTCCTTTTTCTCTCTGGAAGTGGGGTGGGCTTAACTGTGTTATCTTAGCAGGGGGCTACAGAGATGCTAGACAAAGTATCATGGCAAGGAAGATGCTCATGAGAGGCTCTTTAATGGAAATACTTAGATCCAAGGATATTTATTTTATCCGCTTCCCCCTTTTATTTTGATTATCATTGGCATTAATTTGTGTTTTGAGACAAAGTCTGACCTGGAACTCACTATGTAGACCAGGCTGTCCTTGAACTTCTCATGTCCACCACCACACCCAGCTCCTTCTTTTTTAAGTGTGTCCCCTCTAAACATTTCTTCCAGTGCAAGACATATTTCTCACAGATACGCATAAATGCTACACTCAAAAGGTTGGCTACTCATATATTTTTCATAATGAAAAGTTTTTTAAAATAAAGATAAAAATTTTCAAATATGTGACAGCATTTTTATTACCTCTTGGTAGGCAAGGCCTTTCTACACAATGCAGGCAAACTGAAACCATCCATAAGAACCAAGTACAAATCGGAACCAAGCCTTACTGAAGAGAAATATTCCTAGTCTTCTGAAATTTATTTTCACTCATAAAAAGATCAAGTTCAAGCAAAGCTCACGAAAACCTCAATAGACAGTCCAGGCACGAACAGAAAAGTGGAACACAGTGAAGGTCCTGTGCATCTCAACCCGTCTTGTTCTGGGGACTTCTGAACACCCTTGCCTACCCCCACTCTGGTGAATGTACACTCACCACCTCCCACAGGCTAAAGCCACATAGCAGCATGCCCCATAAGCTGACTTCTTTTTAGCCTTCTCATGGTTACAAATTTGCCATATTGTTTCACTTGCCCAGCCACCTCCCTCCGGTGACAGACCCGTCCTCTTTGATCTCTAGCAGAGATGATCTCTGCCGGTTACCTCTCTTTATAATGTTCAAGAAGACTAAAGACAGAAAAGTTCAGGGGAACCCTACTTGTTACTGACCATGTTTTAGAGTTCTCTTTAGGTAGATAAATCTGTAAGGTGGGTCAGCTGTCTGTTTAAAACAAGGGAGTATTAGTTTTTTGAGAAAGGGCTTCTCTGTATAGCCTGGCTGTCCTGGAATTCAAGAGACCCCACGCCTCTGCTTCCCCAGTGCTGGAATTAAAAGCACGTATCACCACAATCCGGCAAGTATTAGTTTTCTACTGTTCTTCCTGCCCTGTGTATTTCTTTTGTTGCTGCTGAGGAAAGGGCACTAGCAGGAAGGTGAACATCAACTGTGAAGATGCAAATACAAGCACAGCCTGATCGCTGAGACTCTCCTGCAACTGTCTCTCTACTCATTTCTGGGGAATGCTACTAGAATCTGTGTGAGAAGTCCTGAATTCTTCATTTTTCTCTTGCTACATTTTGTCATTAGTTATTTGGTCTATTCCACTTCTGTTTTAAGAAACAAGGTTCTAGTTTGGGGAGAGGCCTGTGATTCCCATCTGAGAGGCGCTACAGGAAGGTAGGTCTCTGTGAGTTCTAGGCCAACCAAGGCTTCACAGTGAGACCTATACAGCCCAAACCCCAAACCTACCAAGGTGCTTGTGAGCTAATTTTTTTTTAGGAAAAAATAGCAAGGAGGGAAAAGTCTACAGTGCTGGAGTATAGCTTAGTAGTAGAATACTGGCCTACATACTGAAGCCTTTTCAATCCTTAGCATCAAACGAGAAAAAGGGGACCTATATTGTCAACACACACACACACACTTTTTAATTAGTTGGGTGAACCTGCACATATAGTGAGCCATACAAGCACGTGCACAGAAGAATCAGTACGGGCTGTGGATGGGCACGAGTATTTTCAGCATGTGTGAGACCTCTGGGTTAAACAGAAAGGCAAGAAAGGACAATTGTGGAGGGGAAATAAATTAGCAAACTGTACAATATGTGTGCATGAAGACACCATAACGAAACATTATTTTCAATACTAATTAAAATGTATTTTTAAAAATCAAAGGAGGAGCCAGGTTTGGTGACTATAATCCCAGTGAGTTAGAGGCCCGCCTGGGCTATATAACACCACTAAAACAAAACAAACTGCTAAAACCACCACCCAGTAAGTAAGCAACCTCCAGCTACATTAATACATGTACAAGCTACATGGTAGGGAACGTTTTACTTTCCCCACATCATATGCAAAGAGCCGCTGAGTTCTACCTGGTTTTAAAATGGGAAACTAGTCCAAATACTGCCTAAAGAGACAGTATCTGGAACCTATGTCTTGATGGGTTTAGCATAAGAGCTAGGAGCAGTACTAAAGGGATAGGAGAGCTGCACCAAGTTCAAAACCAAGAAGCACAGAAGACAACATTAACAGCGTGGATCTTGGGGGATCTGAATAGGTAAAATCCTAAATCCTAGCCAGGAGTTTGTCAGCAACAATGTTGGTTTACTCAGTTATGTAGGGCTTTTGTCTTCTGTTTTTGTGCTGGGGACTGACCCCAGGACCTTGAACACGCTAAGCAGGTGCTCTGCCACTGAGCCCCACACCCAGCCTCTCATATCCTCATATTGACAACTGCGCCAAGCTAATGTTAAAATGTTGACATTAAGTGAAGCTGAGTGGAGTATATAAACATTGAAGAATGCATTTTAAGAAAATATACAAAGAGGAAGGCATTTAGTTTAAAAGATAATTCTTTTACATTTGAGTCAATACCTGTTCATCACCAAAAAATGAAGGAAGGCTGAAGCAGGAAATCAGGACTTCAAGACAAGCTCAATCACACAGAGTCCAACCTAACCTACACGAGGCCAATAGCCCATTTCCACCCATGAAGATTTGCTGTCTTAACAAGTGGTCTCTATTGCATCCCACACCTACCTTAAAAGGGATGACTTTTCCTCCATCTCTTCTCTTGGCAGCTGCCAGGATTTTCACCTAACCTGTACTGTTTTGTTTTAAAACAGAATTGTCCTTCCTCAAGCTTTAAAAGACAGGGCTGGAGAGGTGACTCAACAGCTAACATGGTGGCTTACAAGCATGAGTAGTTAACTCCAGTCCCTGTGATCCGATGCCTTCTTCTGGTACCTGTGGGCACTGCAGGCATATGGTACACAAAGAATACACACAGGCATAAAACACCCGTATTACTACTACCGCGATGATGTCGACAGGAAGACTAACTTAACTTAGGTCCAGTGTGGTGGTCCACACTTTTAATCCCAGCATTCAGGAGGCAGAAAGAGGTAAACCTCAGAGTTCCAGGACAACCAGCGCTATATAGAGAAACCCTTTTTTTTTTTTCTTTAAAAAAAAAAAAGAACAAACTTAAACTTGCTTTGAAAGAATTTCTACATATTTAGGGGGAAACTAGTTCCATGTAAATCAAAGGACAAGTGAATTAACAAGTTCATAATTATGAATCCTCTGAAAACAGGACAGTACTAACTGAAGCAGATCCATTGGCACTAGGAGAATGACAATCTGTGCATGCAATGATGTAATCAATTCTCTCAACTGGAGGAGAACACAAGGCCTCCAAAAGTGACAGAGTCTTCTAGGTGATGACACATTGAGATCAGCTTACTGTAGTTCTCGAGAGATACTCCGAAGCTGTGGGAGGTACTCAGTGGTTGAAGGTTTTACTAGCACATACTGAGCAAAGTGCCCAAGTTGCCAAAAGTCTTGGAATGCGTAGAAAAATGCAACGAAGGACTGCCTAGCATGCCACTGTATATTAACCCTAGAAAGAACATTTAAAAGCACTTGCTTTTATAGCAGTCCAAAATTTGATTTCCAGCACCCACATGGTAATTTACAACCATTCATATCTCCAGTTCCGTGGAGATCTGAGGCCCTTCTCTGACTTCCTTGGACACCAGGCACACATACACAGTGTACATTTATACACTCAGGCAAAACACATGTAAAGTAAAATAAATCTGGAAGAGGGAAAGATCATTAAAATATAAATAAAATTAAACCCTTAAAAATTCTTTAAGTATAAGGGCTGGGAGATGGCTCTGTGGTAAGAGCGCTTACTGCTCTTGCAGGAGCAGAGTCTAGTTCCCAGTGCTCATCAAGGCAGCTCACAACCAGGCCTGGAACGGCCTAGAACTCCAGTTTGACTGTGGGGAGGGATCTAATACCCTCTGGCATCCTCAGGCACTTGCACACAGATGGTGTACATTATGCCTATCTCTATTTTTATATAAACATGAAACAGTATTTCCAGTTTTGGTGAGCATTTGTTTTTCAGACAGTCCACTGTGATGGCTAACTTCAGGAGTCAACTTGAATGGATTAGGATACACCAGGAAACTGGTGAAACATGTTTTTTCATGTGACAATAAAGGTGAGTGTGTCTCTGTATACATGTGCAAGTGTGCTTACCTGTATACACTTGTGGAGGCTCACCACCCCATCCACCTAGCCACCCACCCACCTAGCCACCCACCCACCCATCTATTTTGGAGGCAGGGTTTCTCTATGTAGCCCTAGCTATCACAGAATTCACTATGTAGACCAGGCTGGCCTCAAAGTCACACAGATCTGCCTATCTCTGCCCTCCTAGGTGCTGGAATTAAAGGTCTACAGCCTTATTTTTGAGACAGAGTCTCACTATCTAGAGTTTGAACCATTATGGCGAGGCTAGCAAGGCCACAGGGTTTGTCAGGCTCCAATAACCCTTAAACTGAGGTTACAGATATGCATGAGCAGAGGCAGGAGGATCTCTATAAGTTCAAGTCCAGCCTGGTCTACCTAGTAAGTTCCATTGTAGTCAGAGCTATATAGTGAGACCCTGTCTCTAAATAAAACGCCATTTGTGAAGATATAACCAACACCAACCCTCCCGCCCCTAAATCAATGTCTAAAAGTTTTTTTTTAAAAGTCCTCATTGAGATCTACAAGTGAGGAGTCTTTAACCCGCTTTGAAGACAGTGCTTCATTTACTTTAACAACATATTTTAATACCTGTTGATTGTCTGAAATACAGCTAACTTACCTCATTAACTTAATCTTTTTACCTACATTAGTAGTTACATAGTAAACTATGGTAAAGTAGGTAAGTATCTCCCATCTACTTAAAATGTGTTTTGATTGAAAAGAAGTTTAAAAAAAAAGTCATTCTGCTTTACAAAGTGCAAAAAATGGGCTACTGAGGCAGAAGGATCTTGAATTAGGGACATGCTAGCTGGGCTACATAGTCAGACCCTGACTCTTAAAACTAAAAATTTAAAAAGAAGAAAAACCAAAGAGAGAGTCACAGAGCTACGGATACTAGACGGGAAACTGCTTTGTAAATGGTAACTCTTTTACTGGCTATGAGTAACGTGGGTAAAGTGACGCATATGAGCATGAGGCCCTCTGTGTTCCCAGCAGTCACATCAAAGCCAGCCCAGCAATGCACATCTGTAAGCTCAACCACGTCTTTAAACTAGAACAGAACTGAAGATTCAAACTATACATAAATATGGTTATTATCCTACAACTTTATTTCTATTATGTGCTTATTTTAAAGGCACTATACAATTTCTTATGCTGTATTTTATGCTACAGATCAAGGCCAAATAATTCTATAATGTAGAAGCAGCATCCAAGTTTAAGTGCCCACAGGGAACACACCACATTGTTTGACACTCCTTCGATAAAGGTCCCACCTACTTCCGCTTACAGCATAAGGGTCTCATGCCTTGTGATTCATTTCCCATATTCCAGACCCTTCTTGTTGTATCTTCTACCTTCCCACCCCCTACATATATGCCTTCTGCAAATCATTCCCTCAATTGCTTTCTTGCCTTTCTGTCTTAATTAAAAACAAACCAAAAACCCTCTCAAACATAGCACTCGCTGGCTTTTTTTAGGCATGAAGAAATCCTAAGTGCAAGCTGAGCATGGTAGCCCATGCCTGTAATCTCAGTGCTTAGGAGGCTGGGAAGGAAGGGTCAAGAATTTAGGTCAGCCTTGGCTACAGCTCATCTCAAAAACCTGACCAAACAACAAACCCCAGAAATGGCAAGGTGGCTCAGCAGGTAAAGAGACTTGTGACTTCCAAACCCACGTGATACAAACAGAGAAAGGACTCCCAGAAAGCTGTCTACTGACCTTTACTCATGTTCTGTGGCACATGTGCAGGCGTGCCTCTATACACACACACACACACACACACACACACAATTAAAAATTAATTACAAATTAATTGGGGTCTGATGAGATAGTTCAGTAAGTAAGTAAAGGAACTACAGCCAAGCCTGACAGGCTCAGCTAATATCTAGGAACCACGTGGTGGAAGCAGAGAACCAACGCATGCAAGTTGTTCTCTGATCTTCATACGTGTGTCACTGTTACACACACACGCACACTTAAATGTGAGCCATTGAAATGGCTCAGTGAGTAATGATTTGAGTTTGACTCAGAGAGCCCACAAAGGAGAGAACCAATTCCCACATATTGTCCCCTGACTTCCATGTATACCACTACATTTAAAAAAGTAACAAAAATATAATTGAAAAATTAAGGAGTCTCTTAGGATTTTAAGATATAAAATAGTAGCAAACCACGCTTTTTAACTCCTATAAATGTCCACTTATAAAAGCCACGGTGCTTCCTCTCTTACCGCCCTCACTTGACCAGTGTTAGTGATGTGGGTGACTGTAGCTCCTAAGAGGTGCTATCAAAGCATGGCTGTCACAGTGCTTCTGTTCAGAATTTGGGAAGTGGCTGCCAGGTAGTCAATGCCTGCAATGTGATGACAACTGGTGAGTGTCCTACTTTTCCCATGGCTTCCAAAAGTACCAATAGGAACAAACAAACAAACAAAACCTTTGTATTTCTTTTGAACATAGGTACTAACTCCATTTTACATGTAGACACTAAATATTTTCTTTAGGCTGTAATATACACATCACTAGCGACACAACAGTTTGGAGCGTGACGGCCTTGAGTTGGTCATTAGGAGCACAATGCTGGCAGCAATACTGTGTAGTTCATGACTGCTAATAAAATGCTTAATTGCTCCAGAGGCTCCTGAATATACTTTCTAAAGTATTCTTTCTATTACTGACTATACCTCAAGCACGAGCATTAATATCATGAAAGACATTGGTTTTGTTTTGATTTCTGTGTTTTTGTGTTTGGGTGCCTGCAGAAACAAGAGGGCTCTCTCTGGATCCCTGGACCTGCAGTTACAGACACAAGCAGCCTGACATGTGTGCTGGGAATTGATCTCGGGTCTTCTACAAGGGCAAGAGTGCTTTTAACAACTGAGCCATCTCTCTAGCTCAGAAAGACATTATTAAACAGTATTTCATTTGTCTTTAGTAGGGTTTCTGGTTATTTCTTTTTTTAAAAAAATGAGAATAAGATTTATTTATAGAAAACTTCCAGAAAATTTATTACAGAAAAGTGATAAGAAATCCAATGTCTCTAAGCACTATGAAAGAATGGCTCCAAGAGATGCACATCAGTGACCACGAGAGGAGAGACAGTGAGCCACCAGAGCCCACTTAGGCAACCAGACATATAGCCTTCTTGGTGTGATAGAAGTGTCGTGAAATATTCAGCACCTATAAAATATCCTTTCTAAAAATAAACCTATGGCCCTGGGTATAGTCTAAAAGGACCATGGAGGATGAAAGGATACATAAACTACACCCCGAGTGTGTACAACCAGCCAGAGACCAACCGCTCACTAAGAAGCCGCATCTCCCTACTGAAAGCCCAGCACTTGGGAAGCAGTGGCAGGAGTGCAGCAATGGAGGACACCCTGATCCACACAAAAACAACCCCCAAACAAATAACAGCAGCACACGCCACCACAAACAAGAATCGCTAGCCAAATTGGTGAGTTCCAGGTTCAGTGAAAAATTCTGTCTCCAAAATTAAGGCAACTGAGGAATGACACCCACACCATGCACAGCATACACAAGCTTGTCCTAGCAAAAGATCTGGGTGTGCAAGGTCAAGTTCATACCTCAGACCCAGGAGTCTGGCTCACACATCCCATCAGCTTCTACTCTATCCTAGAATTGCAGAGCACTCACCACCAAGCAGGGGAAATGCTCATGTGCTCAAGGTGTGTAATACAGCAAAGAATACCAAGGGCGTGTTGATCTGCCAATTTAAAAATCCCACATCAAGGTAGAGTAGCACTCATCTGAAACCTAGGAAATCAACAGGCAGGGTCTGAGTGCCTATATTAAGTTCTAAGCCAGCCAGGGCTCTCTAGTGAGACCTTTTCTCAAAAACAGAAACATAACAACAACAAAATCCACAACAGAGAAGTGACAGCTGACTCCAGGTTGACCATCTACAGAGTCAACACTGTGAACCACTCAACCAGTGACGAATTCCTCCCTCCACAGCAACATCCAAATACATCTATCATGTCCACAAAGGAATCTTTACACCATACACAATGAAGGAAAGACAAAGTCTGTAAAGATGGTCTGACAATCTATGGCTATATACAATGTGAAAGCCATCCATTTGGCAAGCTGGACGGTGCAGACTGGAGGCACCTCACCACTGTTCTTCCTTAGCACAACTGTTATTCTCCTGCATTTCCCAGCCTTGGTCTTAACACTCACTGGCCTGGAAATTCTGCTTCTATTCTACTCAGGCAAGTCACTTTACACTTTTCAACTCCCAGTTTTCACCCAGAACAATCCTGAACTCATATATCAGACAGAAGGTATGCTAATCCACAAGAATACCTGGAGAGTGTCTTCTTGTATTCCTTCACAGGCAGAAGCAAGATCTTATGAAAGGAAGTGTATCCAGGGTGTGATAGGACACACAGAAGCTCACCACTCACAAGTACGGTCCAAGGCCAGACCCTTCAAGTTGAGCTCTAGATCAGCCAGGCTTAGCCAGACTGTCTGAAAGGGCCAGCAAGATGGGTCGGGGCAAAGCACTTGCCGTGAGCCTGCTGACCTAAGGTTGACTGCCAGGTTCCACAGTGAAAGGAGAGAAGCCGCCGGGCAGTGGTGGTGCACACCTATAATCCCAGCACTTGGGAAGCAGAGGCAGGTAGATTTCTGAGTTTGAGGCCAGTCTGGTCTATAGAGTGAGTTCTAGGACAGCCAGGGCTACACAGAGAAATCCTGTCTCGAAAAACCAAAAAAAAAAAAAAAGAAAGAAAGGAGAGAAGCCATTCCCCAAAAGGTACAGGAAGATACTACTAATAAACTATAAAAGCAAACCTTACAACAAAAATATGTAAGGTAGTATATATATGTGTGTGTGTGTACATATATATACACACACATACTATATATTATATATAAATTAGCTCTATGAGCTGTTCCATAAATGAACACACATTTTAAAATGTACATGGAAACACTTGTCAATTTAAAAGCAAGATATTTAAAACAATTATTTACAAGGCTATTTGCTATATCCAGGATAAAAATGACACTTATGAGCTAAAACAGTAAGAACTTACTAATGTGCCAGGTACTACTCTAAATATCTTATCTACAATAACCAACACACACAGCCATGCTCCAAAGCTGCTAAGAATTTCTATCTTAGGGGCTAGAGAGATGGCTCAGCAGTTAAGAGCACTGACTGCTCTTCCAGAGGTCCTGAGTTCAGCCACATGGTGGCTCACAACCATCTGTAATGGAATCTGATGCCCTCTTCTGTAGTGTCTGAAGACAGCTACAGTGTACTCACATAAAAATAAATCTTTAAAAAAAAAAAAAAGAATTTCAATCTTTTATATTAAATGATACACAGGGA
Organism: Rhynchomys soricoides; assembly: GCA_019843965.1. Classification (NCBI taxonomy): domain Eukaryota; kingdom Metazoa; phylum Chordata; class Mammalia; order Rodentia; family Muridae; genus Rhynchomys; species Rhynchomys soricoides. The sequence continues at coordinate 11,360,053 of JADRCH010000043.1, read as the reverse complement.
TTGAAGTAACTTACCCTAGGTCAGTCAGTGGCCAAAGTGGGATGTAAAGCCAGGCCGTCATTCAAGTCTCTCACAGAACTCCACTGTTCAGTAGTGAGGAAAAACTTCAGCATAAGTAGGAAGAAAGCTCTACCCACTGTGGCAACCTGCCCTCAGTGTATCTATGAACTGGTAAATTATCTTCTATCCTCTCATGCCAGAGCATGGAAGAAGAACATGGCCTAGAGTTGAGTCATAAGATCTGGTCACTATAGTGTGGTGATTCAGCTCTTCTAGACCACAGTGGGAGGGAGGGGAGGCAAACAGGAAACACATGGAGGCTGCAGCCCTTGTTTTCCTTCAGAACCAAAACATCCATTACTACCTTTCTTTTGATTTTATTAGAGAAAAGGATTAAAAGGAACTAATTCCCATAGCTAGATCTCCAGGCTGGACCTGTACAGTTCTGCCTAGCCTTCTGTAGAGTGCCCTTGCCCATGAACCAAAGGAGGGCAACAGTTATAGACAAATCTTGGACCATCCAAAACTGCCAGGCTAGCCCTCGTTAATCAAGAAAACAAGCCCACAGGTTTGCCTACAGGCCACATGGGCAGGACAGTTTCTCAACTGAGACTCTCCCTTCCCAAATGACTCATGTTGACAAAACCACCTCCCTTACCCAGCACCATGCTCTCTCTAGCCACCCTCCCACACCCCAGTCTTTTGAGACAGGGGCTCTGTGTAAGAGTTCTGGCCATCCTAGGCCTTACTGTGTCTAACAGGCTGGCCTCTCCAGTCTCTCCTCTTCAGTGTTCTCCCACTTCGGTGTTGAGAATTCTTAATGACACAGTCTCACTGTCTCCTTGGTCCACAGCCCTGCCGCGCCAGCGGCCACTGCACCCTGTAAGCGGTCCAGCCAGTCACTCCTTTTCTGTTTGCGGCCCCCACCTTCACACCGTGCTTTGTACATCACGCTAGAAACCCCAACTTTCAACTCCTTCCATGATCCTATGCCTAATCAATAACCAAACCTATCAACTTGCCTTCCCCAGGTCTATGACCTGTTCATCTGACAGCTATCATCAGGTGCCTTCAGAAGCTCATCCATGAAACTTACTTCTTTTCTCCTCCTTACATGATTCTGCTACCCAGTATTACCTACCTAATCTTAGAAGGCCAGAGCTCCACACAGCCTAGTACATTTTCACCATGAGAACATAGCCAGGCATGGTGCTTTGTGTCATAATCCCACTTGGGAGGCAGGAGGATCTCAAGTTTGAGGCTAGTCTGGCCTACCAAACAAGACTCTGTCTCAGAAAGGGGTGGCTGGGAGCTAGGGAGTTGGTACACTAGTTAAGGGCACTTGCTGCTCTCACAGAGGACCCAGGCTCGGTTCCTAGTACCTATATGGTAGCTCACAACCAATCATAATTCCAATTCCAAGGATTGTGCTATCTTTTTCTGAGCTCCATCGGCACCAGGGATATATGTGGTACAGATGAATATAATCTTGCTAACCACTTATGAATGAAAAAGAAAAGGACAACATGACTGCTCTTAGTTATGGTAGAGGTTTATTTAGGTGTAAGGGAGGTATGAAGGAAAGCAATGCCAGACGCAGAGACATCCGGAAGAGTCTAGAGTAAACAGGACCTCTGCCTGGGCTGGGCTTTGTGAGAGGCAGGAGGGGAAAGGAAGAGAGGAACCTGGAGAAGTGGCCAAGAGGACAAAAAAGGCCAGTGCAGCCAAGATGGCTAGGTTATATAGGGAAGAGAGGCTGAGGGAAGGGCAGCTCAGCTCAAAGAAGAGTAGGGTAGGGGACGACAGGGCATGCCAGCCAGGAAGACTTGAAGGATGCTGGGTGATCCTGGTGGCCAGTGTCAGTTTTGTTATGTCAATAGGCACCTCTTGGTTGACTGTATAGATTTGAGACCTAATGACTCATACACATAAAAAAGCAAGGGTCATCAAACTTCAGCTTGTGGCCTACCATCTGTTTTCGTATAGCCCATTAGCTAACAATGGTATCCATAGTTTTCATGGCTGGGAAGCTTTTAAAAGAATTCTATTTATGGCTGAGGGTGTGACAGAGGGCTTGCCTAGCATTTCCAACATCTGGGTTCAATCCACAGACAGGCTAAATTAAATAAATGTGTTTAATGTGCTTGGAAGTTATATGAAATTCAAATTTCAGTGCCCTAAGGTTTACTTGTTCACACATAGCCATGATCGTCTGTTTCTATACCATCAATGGCTGATTTCATTACACAGCCAAGAGAGTGGGGCAGTCCATAAGTCACACACCATAGCCCACGAAACCAAATGTACTACTGGCCAAACACAGAAGTTCACTGTGTTAAATATAAGTGGACATTGACTCTGGCTTCTGATAGAGTTCGGTGCAAAATTCTAACTAATTTTTTAGCATTTCTTATATGAGTGTCCTAGGACAAATAAACCTTCAGATTTCTAATCTATGACACACACTGTTGAGTTATTTTGGCTTTACTGCTTTACTTTTGAATAAGTGCAGGTAAACACTCCATACATGTGCTGTGCCACCACGCACAGACTCACACCCAAAAATAAAATTGTAATAAAAAAAATAGGTATGTAAGACTAAAATGAGTTAGTACATGCGAACTCCTCAGAATCTAACAGCTACTTGGTGAATGTTAGTTTCTCCCCGTCCTGCCTCCCGTACCTCCATTGCCTAGAAGCCTATGTATAATGGGCAAGTAAGTCAATTCTTGCCTAAGTGCTACCACATAAATCAGCTTCCAAGCTAACCCCTTGGTCCTCCAAGTTGTGTACCATCTACCTTGACTCCTGTTCCTTCTGTTCCCTGCGCTTTCTGAGAGCAGCCCAATCTCTAGGTTTCTGTGCAGACGGCTATAAAACACTTCTCACGAGCCCCTATTTCTCTTCCCTGAGTATACTTCCCAACCTCTGATTTCTGATGGATTACCATCACCTGTAATTCAAAATGTCAGAAGCTGAACGTGTTTTTTCCCTCATGCTTATGCTCCCAATTTGCTAGAAGAATCTGCTGTTCTCCCAGTACCCCGTCTATTCCTTGCTCTCTTACAATGAGACTCTGTCCTGTCATCTTTTTCCCTTTCTGTTCCTACTGCCATTGATAAATTGGATCCTTTTTGATTTCGAGCTCATTTTAGCAAAAAGCCTTTAACCAGTTTCCTTGTCAAAGGCACCCATCTATTAATCTCATGCTACCGCGCACATCTTTCTAAAACTTGCCCTTTCTCTTTATACCCTCTCTCTGTTTAGTTTTTAAGACCGGGTTTCGAGTAGCCCAGGCTGTCTTGGAAGTCTCAATCTTCCTGCCTCAACCTCCCTCAGCTGCTGGGATTACAGATCTGTGTCACTGAGTCTGTCTTAAAACTTCTGAGGCATAATCAATCCCCCTCCATCCCAGTCTGAACTGAAAATGACAAGACTGTCGTTATGTGGGACCTGAAATCCTGCATTTCACCGACCATGCTCCAACCTCCACTTCTACTCTGGTCTTCCACGATAAAAACACCTTTCGTTCCTGCAGTCAGTGCTCTCTAACTTACAGAACTGTATACACATCAGCATTTTATCCCACAACCATCTTCAGAGAGGCTGGCATTACTATCCCATCCCACTTTATAGAAAAGAAAACAGACTGAGCACTGGACCGGAAGTCAGAACAAGTGAGTCCTTGTTCCACTTCCCCTTTGGAACCTTAGCCAAGTCAATCAAGGTCCCTAATACACTTCCCTCCTACTGACACACAGAGGTATTTAGTTTGAGAAGCTGGCCTCACTGACTTCAACTTATCTCCCATTTTTGTAGTTCTGTATTTTACCTCCTACAATTCTCTTAGTTGGTTACCTCTACCCACTCTTCCTATAAAACCACAGATTTTCAGGGTGGGCAGTGGTGGCACATGTCTTTAATCCCAGTAGTCAGGAGGCAGAGGCAGGATGATCTTTATGAGTTCGAGGCCAGCCTGGTCTACAGAGTGCATTTCAGGACAGGCAGGGTTACACAGAGAAACTGTCTCTAAAAACCAAAACCTGAAAAAGACAGTACCAAAACGAACAACTACCACAGAATTTCTGTGTGTCTTGAATTGAAGTGATATCCTTTGGGAAATATACTCTCTGATGAACAGCACCTAAGTCTATCTGCCAGCTTGTGGTCATTTAGAGTTGACACTTCATTACCCCCTTAGATTATTACCGTACACCATGGCCCTTTCTGCTTCTACCCCTGCCTCCCAACACCGTGAACAAGAAAAGCTAGTTCTCGGTAACTTAGTACCTATTGCCAGAGCTTCAACCTAAGGACTCGAGATTTGGGATTAGGCAGAAGAGGACAGGTTCCCAACTAGTAAGACACATACTAGAAAGTCACAATAAAGGCTGGAGAGATGGCTCAGTGGTTAGGAGCACTGGCTGCTCTTCCAGAGGTCCTGAGTTCAATTCCCAGCAACCATGTGGTGGCTCACAACCATCTGTAATGGGATCCGATGCCCTCTTCTGGTGTGTCTGAAGACAGCTAAGGTGTACTCATATACGAAAATATAATAAATAATTCGTTTTAAAAAGGTCACAATAATATATTTCCTTTTAATGAAACAGAAAAGAAAAAAACAAAATTTTCAAAGTCTAGGTAAGTGCTACTTTGCAAAACTCTTGTTTGGTACAACAGGTGCATATGGTTCTATGACTCCTGGCTCATAATATAAAAATATGCCTTAGATTGTGTTTGTTTCCCTTTTGAAAGCTAATGACAACCACCTAATTCTAGGCTCATGGGTTTCCCATTCAACTAAGGGAGATTTCTTTTCCAAAAACCCCTCCACCTGCTAGAAGAAAACAGCGAAGTCTAAGACGCACTGGGGCTGAGTAAGGGATGTGTGTAGGGTCACTATCTCCATGGAGGACAATAGTGGACAACCCAGCCCCTGTCACCCACTCACCCAAATGCGTTTCTACTCCCAAACTATCCTCAGGCAGGACATGACAGAGGGTGCGCAGGACATGCCAACTGAGCCAACCTCAGTTCCTACCTCAATCACTGCCCTCCAGCCACGAGGCCTCACCAAAAGCACTCCAAGTTTCAGGACCTGTACACCTGCTATACTCCCTTCCCCTTTAAATATAATTTGTTTAAATGCCCGGTTTCCTTCCCATGTCTTCATTAGTTGAGTTTTCTCTTCAGAAGCCCCATCTTCACTCAGACAGGCCCTCTCTGATAACCTTATTTACAAGGAGCTCTATTCTCTTAACTGTGTTAGGGTTTCCCTAACACCTGCCACTCCAAATGCTCTACTGCATATTTATGCTTTTATGGTTTATTGAAGAAACCTCCAATTTTTTTCTATGAAGAGTCAGATAGTAAATATTTCCAGTGGTTTTGTCAGAACTACTCAATTCTATTACAGTACAAATATAGCTTAGATGACGCATAAATGACTAGATGTGGCTGTTTCCCCATAAAACTTTATTTACAAAAACAGCAGCCTGCTGGGCCCAGCCTACAAAATCTCCAGTAGACAGATTTAGGCAAAACCAAAGAATCTACCTTTAGCAAGTTCTTTAACCAAGGGTTCACTTCACATTTCAGTGCTGTAACTGCCCCAGGATAGTTGTGAATCCAACCCAAAAGAAAACTGTGAACTTACTTGAACACCAACGGAGTTGTTTGTTTTTAACTTAATGGGTATGATTATCTGGAGTGGGGTGAGTGTCACTCTACATAGCTGTCTACAAACTATGTAGACCGGGCTGGCCTCAAACTATGTAGATCAGCTTGCCTCTGCTTCCCAAGTGCTGGGATTCAAAGCATGTACCACTACCCCTAGCTTAATTACATGAGTCCTGAGGGTGTACTTTTAGATGACACACCCACTTGGTGATGCCCATACTAGAAGTACTTGGACCACACTTAAAAGACCACTGGGTAAGAATATCCAACTAGCCATGTGGTGGTGGTGTACACCTTTAATCCCAGCACTCAGGAGGCAGAGGCAGTTCAAGGCCAGCCTAGTCTACCGACCAAGTTCTAGAACAGCCAGGGCTACACAGAGAAATCCTGTGGTGGGGAGGGGGAGGGGGAAGAGTACCTAGCCAAAGGGTGGTGCAGAAAAAGAAAAGAAACAATAACAAAAAGTACCCAGCTTAGACTATTGAAAACAAATGTAATAATAAGTGCATGTCACTCCAGTGATCTGATGGAGTAGAACTCAAAAGGAAGAACCTGAGGATACCAGCTGCTTGGCAGAACTGTTTCTTCAGTGAAACAAAGGCAGAAAACATCGAGTCTCGTGTTTCTACCAGATACACCTGAGGTTAAGGCACCTGACACCAAGCCAGATGCCCCGAGTTCAATCCCCAGTACCTACATGGTGAAATAAGGCCTACATTTTAAGACAGGGTTTGTGACTGATGGTAAGTATTAAACACACAGAGAGACACAGGACAGCTACTTGAGGTCAAATCTCTTTACAACGTAATAGCTCTGCAGCTAGCACTTGAGCGGAGATGGGCATCTCTGTACGTTTGGGGCTAAACTGGTCTAACCTCTTACTTGAACTTCGTATCTCTACTTTTCCTAGGCAAGGGAAAGTTAATCTGATCTGTGCCACCACTATGTCTATCCATAACTATAGCCACACAAACATCACAGAAATAACTATCAGAATCTGGAATGGTCAGCTGATCAGCGGGATCTGAACATGTAGGCTTCTTATCCACAATCAAACCAGAAAAAGGACATCTACAGCAACTCTTTTACGAAGTTCCCTTCCCTTCAATGGCCTTAACTCCTCAGTGTGTGCCCCATTTGCTTACACTGACAAGCCTGGAGAAGCATGGAGGGGATACCTGGACCAGGAATGACAGAAGTAGGGTCTAGCTACTCAGCCCAGCAGTTGTCAGTTATATAAGCAACAGGACTGTGTAAAGCCTGTAATGCAAAAACTAAGTGCTTTGAACACAAAATTAAACATTTAATCCCTTGAGCTCTTTTCTCACTAACTACAACCTATGAGGAATAATCTTTTATATATGCAGATGTGTACTGAGACTTCAGAATAGCACTATGGTTTAATACTGCAAAGGAAAGAAATGAACTGCTGGGCAGAATAAGACTGTGAAATGTAAATGAAAATAAACTTAAGGGAAAAAGGCTCGTGCAAATGTTGACAAAATATTAAAATACTTACACGGTTTAACTACCTTGTCATAAAATATAAACTTCAAGATTAATTCCCGCACACTGGAAGAGAGCCCAACAGGAAAGCATTTAATTTCTAAACATGTGTTTCAGACCCACTGAATATTAGCATCCTCCAGCAAGAGATCTACAAGTTTTAGCAAGCACTGGATGCCTGAGTGTCACCAGGCTAGGTTGTAAATAAATAGTCATTGAAGGAACAACTATAAGGACCAGCAAATTCAAACACACAGCACAATTTAGTACACCATGAGCCCGAAACCAGAAGCAGAGGGAAAACAGCAACACCCAGTGTCATGCCAGGCCTTGCTCCCAGAACTCAGCTCCTCTAGATTGATTTTGCTCTCCGTAGTTCATTGCTCTTCTAAAGTTCCTGTTCCTCCTTCCCACAGTCCCCCTTTCCTGTTAGTTAACCAGCAACCCAAATAAAAGCAGGAGAGGATTTCCAGTCTTGGTTATTTTAGATAAACATTAACAAATCTCACTATCACTCAGATACTCATGGGTTCTCAGGATGGAATGGTAAGCGTAAGAAGCCGTAGGGTTCAAAGATAATCCTACTCCTACCTAGCAAATAGATGGTAGGGAGGCCAAAAAGTAAAGGACCTGAGTAGAGTACAGGTAGAAATGCTACCCAAGGGCCCCTTCACTCTGCAGCACAGATGGCAATATATCAGTCTTTAAGGAGACAAATCATAATCAAAAGGTAAATTATAGGCTTTTAGTGGGTACCAGGGCTCCAAGCTCAAGGTCTTATGCAGAAAGTACTTACCACTTACCCATCTCCCTAGCCTGAACTTAGTATTTTAAAAGTGGCACATGCCCTTAATCCCAGCATTCTGGGAGGCAGAGGCAGGTGGATTTCAGCCAAGGATACACAGAGAAACCCTGTCTCAAAACACCAAAAAAAAAAAAAAAAAAAGATTCTTGATCAAGCCCAGTGGCTCTTAACTGTCAAGCCTGCCAAAGCCATCATTCTTTCTTAGTTCTAGATCAGTCTGGGCTACCAAACAAACAAGCAAACAAACATCATCAACAACAAACAAACAAAAACCACATTAAAAAAGTGGTTTTCTAAACGAAAATCCTATAGCTATAGAAAAAGGGTACAAGTCATGCTGCTGGTGCTCAGGGTAAGACACAGAGAAACACACATGCACACGTGCAATTCAAGAGAAGATACTGTGTAAACCTAATCAGGCCTCATGTAAAGAACTCAATCACTGTTCTGTCCCTACCATAAGCCCTCTACAGACCCACTCTGAGTTCAGGTTTTCCCCTCCCTATTGGCAGTGATAAATTATAATAATCCATCCATAGTTTCTCCCCACATTCCTGTAACCACTGGCAGAGTGTGCTGGGACTATTAGTTGGCTGGCATCGTAGCCACAGATGAGACAATTTTGCATTACTGATAGGCTCACTAAGCTCTACTTTGCTAAAATTAAGAACAATTCTCTAGGCTGTAACTACCACTAAGAAGCACTAGGTGAGCCACAGCCAGGTTGTAGGGATGGCACCACACAGGATACTCAGCAAAGCAGTTAATCTCTTGCTAAATGTACTGGACAGTGAGCTGCTGCCTCCTGGTGCCTGCTTCTCGGGACACTGTGCCAGGTCTGAGTGGTGATTTTCTGCTTCTGACGCCAAGGCTGTATAACCACTGCCAAGCTTCATGCCCACTGCCTCTCCTATGCCAACATGTGCCCAGCCTTGCCCTTACAGTCCCGAGAGTGCTCTGTGCTTTCTTGACCATTCACATCCTTCCCAAGCCATTTTTCCTAGGTAAAAGCCAAGCCTCTGACTATCTGCTTTATCCTATCTCTGACATATATCCAATATGGCTAATACATAGCAAAGAACACATTTAAAAACTGGTGTGTTCTGTATACTTAGGGGTTCATTCTTCAACTTCAATGAATAACTTGTGCCCCCCCCAAAAAAACATTATTTAAGGAATAAAAAGATTACAGCCCTATTAATTTTAGCTAAAATTAATACAAAATTACTATTTTTGCAAATTTCTTTTTATTACAAAGAGCACTCTTTAATGAAGTATAGAGAATATTTCCCCTGAACACACACTCAAGAAAGTAATCTGACATCATTTCTTATAATGCAATAACATTGCAAGGATAATTCAACAATCTTCACTAAAAACAACTCTGGAGCCAGCCATGGTAGCACACACCTAAAATTCCTGCACTCGGCAGGTAAGTGTAGAAGGTCAGGAGCTCAAGGCTAGCCTTGGTAACATAGCTTGTCTGAAGCCAGTCTGGGATTCAAGAGCTTCTATTTAGAAACAACAAAAGAGAGTTGAGCACTGGCTAAGTGCTTAGGAGCACTGGCTGCTCTTCACAAGACCTGGGTTTGATTCTGAGCACCCACATGACAGCACAGCCACCTGTAACTCCAGTTCCAGGAGACCCACTGTCCTCTTCTGGCTCAAGTATGCAGTACACATGCATTCAGGCAGACAAAAGAACCACATACAGTAACTGTTAAAAAGGAGACAATAAAGCAGCCGTGTGCACACAAGTATCAGGCAGACACTCTGAAATCTAAGTCATGATTGCTTTATAAATGCATAGGCTTTTTTTCTACAAGGTTGCAGCCCAAACAAATAAATTTGTTTGGTCAGAAACTTCCTAAGTTTGAACTACGAAAAAGTTTCCTTTCTTTAAACAAAATTATTGGTAACAGTTTGGTTATGGTTCTTTCCTTTTGTGTTTGTTAGAGATAGGGTTTCAAGTAGCCCAGGTTGGCCATGAACTGACTGATCTGTCTGCCTCAGCCTTCTGAGAGCACACATATCCTAATGCTGAGCAATGGAAAATTCCAAGATTAAAAGAAATTTATTTCTATTTAAAGTTCCAAGTTAAAACAAGAATACTCTGAACTTAAACACAAAATGACAGTACATGGGAAAAGTATACTTCAAACTGAACTTTATACAATGTGTTTTCTCATAAATTTAAGATATCATCTATTGTTTAGGGAAAGTCAAAGTAGTTGAGTGGCTTATGCCCACAATTCCAACACTCAGAAGAAAAAAGGCTAACCTTGGCTACAAAATGAGTTTCAGGCCAGTTATGTACACATAGCAAAAAAAAAAAGTAATCTATGACGTTAAAACTGTCTTACTACTGCTGTTACAACCTTTGAACTGAGTCAAGACATGATGGCACAGAGCATTTATTTATTTATTTTTGTTTTTTTCGAGACAGGGTTTCTCTGTGTAGCCCTGGCTATCCTGGAACTCACTCTGTAGACCAGGCTGGCCTCAAACTCAGAAATCGGCCTGCCTCTGCCTCCCAAGTACTGGGATTAAAGGCATGCGCCACCACTGCCCAGTGGCACAGAGCATTTTAGTGGGCAGTAAAATTGTATGCTAATTATCAAGCCTAGCTTGGAAGTCAAAATCTGAGGAAAAAAAATATTTCAATTCACTTTTTATGTCTTTATGTGTATTTAGTGCTGGAGAGTATTTTTTAAAGAGTGAAAAATATTGAAAAACCAAAAAAAAAAAAAAAAAAAAAAGTGAAAAATATACAAATGGGCACAAATTTCAAAAAGTTGTAATTGACACCCTGTAACATATACACACATACATTTGAATATGCTGTATACAATAAAAATACATGATTTTTGTCAATAAAAAAAGTTGCTAGGTATAATAGCACAAATCTGTAACTCCACCACTTGGGGAGGCAGAGGCAGGAGCTCAAGGTCATCCTCAGTTACATACCAAATTTGAGGCCAGTTAGGGTCACATGAAACCCTGCCTCAGAAAACCAAAGTTGAGGACCAGGGATGTGGCTCCATGGTAGATCTCTTACAGCATGTTTACACAGTCCTGGGTTCAAGCCCCAGTGCTGCAGAAAGATACATAAACCGATACTAATTAGAGTGATGGTCAGTAAAGTCTTGTGCTTTGTATTTCTTAGTAAACAGCATTAAATGTTTCTGAGAAACAAATAACAAATTGTCATCTGTCCCATCTATCCACTCTGAGTACACAAGTAAAAATCTTCAAAAAGCTAGTGGAATAGAAGCTAGGTAAATACAGCCTGGTGGCACAGACCTGTACCACCAGCTACAATAGAGGCTGAAGCAAGAGGATTACATGTTCAAGGCCTGCCTGAGACAGAGTAAGTTCACAAAGTAAGGAAGACTGCATCAAAACTTAAATTCCCTTGTCTAGTATGCCAGAGACTCTAGGTTCCATCTTCAGCACTGCAAAAGAACTAAACAAATCAGTAACTATAAGGACTGTATTTCTACTTAACACCTCAAACAATCTCTTACTAGCACAGTATAGAAAGGGCTGGGCTTGTAGCTGTTGGTAGACTGCTGGTCTAGCATTGCATAAACACAACATGGTGATGTGCACCTGTAACTCCAGCCTTAGGAGATGGACGCAGGATCTGAAGTTCAGAGTCATTCTCAGTTACACAGGCAGTTAAAGGCCAATGCGGATGATATGAGACCCTGTCTCAGAAAGCAGGGCTGTCAGATGTCTCAGCTAGGTAAAGTGCTTGCACCAAACCAGACAATCTGGGTTTGATGCCCAGGACTCCTGTGAAGGTGAAAGGAAAGAACACACTTCTGAAAGCTGCCCTAGGCCTACCACATGTGTCTGCCATGTACAACACCATGTCTCTTGAACAAAGAAATACATGAACTATCTTTTTAATAGAGTAGCAGAGAACAAGCTTAAGTACTTGAAAGTGACACACACCTGTAATCCCAAAACTTAAGTCTCCTAGGTAGAAGAACAGAAGTTCAAGGCCAGCCTGGGCTATAAGAGATCTTGTTGTCATTAAAAAGAAAAAGAAAAAGGAAAAAAAAAAACAAAACAAAAAACAAAACCAAAAAAATCCCACTCCAACTACTAGAATCAAAATATATTCATTCCCTCTGTAAACCTGTGGAAAATAGGGTGAGAAGTCTCAGGGTAAAGGCATTTGCCACAGCAGCCTGGTGAACAGAGTTCAATGCCAGAAAGCCATAGACATGGCTCTATAGTTAGGATACAGAACTGAGCTCTCAAGTTCCCTGACTCTCATGCACTGCCCCACCCACCCTCTCTCACTCATGTACCCTAAGTTAACATTGGGCCACAGCTGTATGAACAAAGTTGGAAAGCACTTTGACATCCACTTGCTTATTATCTTTTTCTGCAGGCCCACATCAGGCTGCACTGCCTCCAGAGACTGTCTACAAACACATCTTTCCTACAAGGCCTAGAGGGAAAGCCTGTGTCTCCTTACATTTCTTGGTACCTAGCAGTGCCTTTTACATAGAAACAAACACAGTCCAAGGATTTAAAGCTATCTGTGTTAACCCAGGTAATCAACTAGAACACCCATAACTGAGCTCATGAGCTAAGTAATCTGACAGGTTTTTATTTACAAAGCTATTCCCTGATTTTTAAACTCTGAACCGCATACATTTCAAATAGGTTGTTTACTAAAACGTGGAGGTTTTTTTGTACAGGATTTTGCTTCAACCTCCTGACAAGGGTGCTGGCAACAAAGACACGAAGCTGAAGTGCTGTTTCTTTTGAAGGATTAGCATAACCAGGCTGGCAGTAAATTCGTGCTCAAGGGACCCTTACTCTAACACTAGGTAACACCAGACATGTCTCCTTTTATTTTCCTTTGATGCTGAAAAATAAACCCAAAGCTCATGGTGCAGGTTAACCACGCACTGCAAAAGTCAGGGATGCAGCTTAGCTGGTAAAATGCTTACCCAGCATGTATGAAGCTCTGGGTTCAAGTCCCAACACTACATAAATGAGACATGGTGCTGCATGCCTGTAAGCTGGGAAATGTAAGGAAGAAAAGCTCAAGGTCACCCTTGGTCACAGTAACTTCAAGGCCAGCCAGATACCTCTGACCCTGTCTCAAAAATAACAAGAAGCAGAACAACGCATGTGCTCCACAACTGAGATATAGTCCCAGCTAGAGACAGTTTGAAAAAATAAACCATGGAAAACAGAAAATGACTGGGTTCGGTGTAAGACACAAAACTAGATACTGTTTATATAGACATTATAGAGTGACCTGGTGCTAGTACCCGGGAACTGTTTGCTAACATGGCAAACACATTCGAAAAGGAGGTGAAAAAGAGGCCTTGAAATTCTCCCCAGTCAAGTCATATGGCAAATAGAAACTTTACTGTTGAGGAGAACCACCAGTCCACTATCACCTACCTGAAAAGGTAGGAGCTCATTTACCCAGCCCTCCTCCCAATCTATGTGGTGCTACCTCACAAGGTTCAGGAGTTGGCCAGTCCCTGTACTTGCTCATGACCCAGTAGAAATGCAGACATACCAAGGGTATGGGCCCTTTCTGGTCTCCCACCAGTTCCAGGACCCCCAGGTCCATAGATCCACTAGGTCAGACAAACTACAGTGCTTGGATCAATTTTGGCCACCCCATCACCAGTTCTTGATGGGCCCCACCAGCTAAAAATGGCTTTTACATTTTTAAATGGTGGTGGTGGCAAGGTTTCAAGGAACCATATTTCATGACACATGAAAATTTTATGAAACTCAAATGTCAGTGTCCATAAATAAGGTTTTAAGTAGAACACGGCCATAACCGCTTGATTAGCTGGCTTTCATATGGCAACTGTGGTAGTGACAGACTACAGCTGGCTAAGCCAATGTTTTCTACCTGGCCTTTTACATTAGAGAAAGTATGCTAACTCTGGCCTAGAGCATTCTCTGTGTCCTTGGCTGCATCCATTTTTCTCAGAGTAGTCCAGTGCTTGATCTTGACAGGTGTTCATCTTGGGGCTGTGTGGTCCAAAGCTACATCATCTGTATACTACAGAGCAACTGGTTAGAGTTGGGGGAGACAAAGTAACAAGTACTGGGAGATATAAGGCTGTAAAGGCAGGGCGAGGCAAGAACATCACAGGCTATACAGCCCTGCCCTGAGCTAGACTACAACATCCAGTTCTGGGTCATACTCCAGAGGAAAACAGCTGCACAGAATGTAGAGGACAGATGACTAAAAGAGCTCAAAAACCAGACCACTACAAAGTGCTGTGCTAGGTGAGGTAGCAAAGGAGGGAGGCAGATATAGGAAAGACTGGATACAGGAGAGGGCCTGAAAGTGTAAAGCAAGTCTCGTGTCCATAGTGAGATCAGACCAGCCAAGAATGGGTACTATGATAGGGTCTCAAAAACAAAGATGAAATAAATAGGTTTAGCTGGCCCAAAGAGAAAGGTAAGCAAAACTCCGGGATTGTACCCTATGTTTGAGATTGTCAAATTGTCTGATGAAAATAATTACTGCCTGAAATAATATACTACAAAATATAGATAAATCTCATGAACAGATGTGATACTGAAACTATCATTTCTGACTTAGGCCAAAAAATAGACCCTTAAACTTTAACTCTGTTAAAGGTCTGAGAGCACACACCTTTAATCACAGTTCTGGGGAGGCACAGGCAGGCAGAACTCTGAGTTCCAGGCCAGCCAGGGATACTTAGTGAGACACTGTCAAAATAAAGAAAGAAAGAAAATAATAAATTTAATTAATGTATGTATGTAAACATAAAATCACTTGTCAAACATTGTGCAATACCTTCAACACATCCATTTAAGAAACATCTGGCATTAAGTTGCCAAGAAAGGTGTTCAAAGTTTCAAGATGTCAAGTAATTAAAGGTACCCTTTCCAAGACCAAAGAGGGAGTGATGGGCTTAGATCACACAGGGTTTTATTGAAGGATGCTCTATCTACCTCAGCCATTTTAATTACTCAAACACACCATCTGAGGGTACTTTTTCCAGGCTCCTGCTCATTAAGAATATTCGGTCTGCTTTCTTAAGGCGACTGTTATTCTGTTGTTTTAATCTGGTTCCCGGGCTAGAGCCTGACTCCATGCTCACTTTCGCTTTGTCTTGAAGGTGGTCAATACACCAACTGATGCCATCTAAAATTAACCTTACCATCTCCAAATGGAATTGATTATAACCTTAACTAAAACTTGCTTCAAATTGCAGTGATAAGGAACACATTCCCATTAAGCATATAAAATGGTTTAACAGGTGAGTTCCCAAACATTTCATCTGACTGAGGCTAAATTAAGTACCCTGTTATTTCAAAGTGTCCAACACATTAACAGTTAGTAATCAAAAATGCTCCATGAAGTCTCCTTATTAGTTTTTTTTTTTTTAAATGGAGAATCTCTGAACACAAAATGTTCAGAGTCAATCTCAATCTTGCCTTTAGAAATGCAAATTCTGAAGCTTTCACTAAATGTATGTTAACTGATCTGAGTTTTTCACTCTAGAAAATCCAAGGTCTGTTCTTCCCTAAGAATGCCCTTTCCTCAGTGAGAATCTGCCTCCTCAAACTTTCTTCACTTCCAAAACACCTATACAGGACTTGAAAATATAAGGGACAAAATACACTTATACAATCTTCCATTAGCCGTACTGAAATAAACTTTTCACCAAGTCGGTGACTACTTTTAAAGGTAAAACCTGCTGTGGTGAAACAAAGAGAACATAGCCCCCTCCCCCCTTCCTAAACCATATGGTAGTAAATTCAAGTTAACTTATTTTTCACCAGTTCATCGCCCATCCATCGGCCTTAAAACACTTGTGCCTTTGTGCCGTGGAGCTGGGACGTGAGTGGTCTGATTCTTAACCACAGAATCCTAGCGTGTTTCCACAGGGCACCACGGAAGTCCAAACGCCCCCCGACTGTAAGCCTGCTTCGGTGGGCAGCGCACGCGGGTGAGGGCCCGGGGCCGGCAGGGAGCAAGTTCCGCTCTGGCGAGGTGACGGAGCAGGGAGTTTGCTCATCGCGGCCCCGCTGGATCCGCCCCGGGAACTTGGCTTACCCGAGCCCAGGGACGCGCCGAGGCCTACCGCGAGGCCGGGCGAGCTCCAGTCACCGAGGGCTGCCCGAGCCCGGGCCGCGGCGCCTTCCCGCCCGCACGGCAGTGGCCCTCAGGTGGGGCCGCTGCTCGCCCGCGGTCTCCCAGAGACCGGACGCGCCCGCGGGGCCCGGACCCCTCTCCCCTGTAGCGACCGCACGCCCGCGACCCGGCTCGGCCACCGCGCCGGGCTCTTCCGGGAGCCGCCGCAGCTAGGCCGCGCCGGGGCCCCGCGGTTCCCCCGGGCGGCCCGGCCGGGCCTCGGCGTCCGGTATGTGTCCCGAGGGCCAGGCTCCCGCCGGTAACGGGCCCCGCCGCCTCCCCTCCCCCTCTCCCGCCCCATGACAGTGCAAAGCCTCCGGCCGCCCGGCCGCCCCGCCTCCGGCTCCAGGCCCAGCTCAGGGCCGCGGCCACAAGCCACGGTTGCGGCCGCCGCTCCCGCTCTCGCTCGCTCTTCGGGCCGCGGTCGCCTCGGGTTCCCCAGTCCCTCGACTCGGGCCGGGCCCGCGTCCCCGCTAGTGCCCCGCTGCCCTCAGCGGCGCCCGGACCTCGGGCGGGGTAGGCCGAGGCCCAAGCGGTGGGGGCGGGGGCTCGGCTCTCACCTTCATGTCGGGACATCCTAGTTCAGACGCTGGCGGCGCGGCCCCTCCCGGGCTCCCGGCTGCAGTGTGCCCCCACCGCGGGCTCCCGGCGCTGCCCGCGCCCGGCCGGCCGACTCCCACTCGACTCCCGGGCTCGGCCGCGGGGGCGGGGTGGGCAGGGGAGCGCTCCCGCGGCGGCGGCGGCGGCGGCGGCGGCGGGGAGGCGGCGCGGGGCGGGAATGGGGCCGGGCCTGGCCGGGGCTGAGCTCCTCCAGGAGGCGGGTCCGACGCGGCCGCGGCTCCGCCGGCGCCCGCCGTGACTCGGTCACTCTCGGGCCCCCGCCGGCTCCCGGCAGCGGCGCGGCGTCCGCAAATCCCGCTCGTCCCCTCCCCCGGCCCGCCCCCCGCCCGTCTCCCGGCTCGGGCCGCCGCCTCCTCCTCCTCTTCCTCCTCTTCCGCCTCCTTCCGCCCGCACGCCCGCCCCGCCTCTCGCCGCCCTGAGGCCCCGCGGCCGGCGGGCGTCCGTGCTTGGCGGCGGCCCGGCCGCGACCCCGCAGCACCCGAGCCCAGCCGCGGCCCGCTACGCTGCGCGTGGAGAGGACGAAGACGCGAAACGCCCCCGAGGTGGCTCCCGCAGCGCCTGGGCGCGCGGCTGCCGGGCCATCGTAGACCTCCCGGGGACCTGTGTTTGTGTGCTGCTTTGATACGCCGGGGACCCAGAAGGGAAAGGCAGTCGGGCCTCCGGGGCTCGCGTGTCCCAGGCCCACGGGGAGGCCGAGGCCTAGCGAGCCTGCTCGGCTGTGGGGCCGCTGCCCGCCCTACTGCGCTGCCGGGAAAACTTGGTGGGCTTCGGGGCTAGTTTGCTTCCGGCTCGTGGACTGCTTCTCTGTGTGCATGTCTTTCCCTCCAACCTTACCCAGGCTCCTTAACAGTCTACTTTCTCTTCACGCATTACTAACTCAACAAACACTTAAGACTACCCCTGACCACGTGTCAGTGGTGGCGTGGCGCAGGTAGAACAGATTGCGCCCTAGAGTTAAGACATGTTCAGTCCTGGGATTGTGGTTCTGATGTGCTCGGTGTAACCTTGGACAAGTGACTTAACCTTGCTGAGCCTTCACTCTTATTGGTTAGCTTTTGGTAGTTAATTTTGCCTTTTACACTCGAAATTGGACAAAGTTCCCAGCTAAGTATACCGAAACTAGGGTTCAGGGTACTGCTTGCTTTGGCGAGTTTTCCTAATTTGCCCACCCTCCACTGGCTGTGGGACCTGGACAAAGCGTTGGTTGCCTTAGCTTCTGTGACTTTCAGAAAGGACAAGCATATCAATAGATGCAGGAGAGTACCAAAATTCGACATTTAGAATATCTAGCAGAGGAAGGACCCTGTTTGTTACAATATTTTATTGAATATGACTTAAGATATGCCTTTTTAAAAAATATTAAAAGGTTTAATCTGAGAGAATACTTAGTAGGTCATCCCTGTCCACCGAAGGAACTGTTTATAGCTGTAATTAATGATAAACCAGGGATCATATTTTTAATTTGGGGATGGTTTTGAGACAGGACCTCATAGAGCCAGGGCCTGTCTTTGAATTGCTTGTAGCTGTGTATGACCTAACCCCACCTCCCCAGTGCTGGAACTAAAGGCATCTTCCACCACATCCCACCTAATTTGGGTTTAAATGAGGACTAGATAAACAGAAATATTCCTGTTTCTAGTGGAATCACCACACCACCGATGGAGGAAGACATCTATGCTAAGTAGGAGTTACAAAGGGTAGAGCAGGGTTTGTAGTTAACCTGATCAACATCCTGTTTAGTGGATCCTTTCTGACGACCCTAAGCATTTATTATTATTATTATTATTGCTGGCAAGGGATCCTGAGTGTCAGTCCAGTTTCCTGAACTTCTTGAGCTGTGAAAGTCAGGCTGGCAGCTCTTAACACACACACACCCGACACACACAGGTAGTGAATAATGGTTTTATATAAGTTTGTATCACGAGTTCTTAAGCAGTTCTGTAAAAATGCTGGAGCATTTGCAGTAGCCAACAAAAGCAACACCCCAAGAAAGGAATATCAATAAGTATGAAAAACGGTAAAAATAGGGGACTCTTCAGGAAGAGGGGCTGGAGCTGCGGGGTGGAGTATGCTCCAAGTATATGGAAAAGTTACTGGGTGTTGTATACATGCGTGTACATGACTTAAAAAACAAGTCTTACTGTATTGAAGGGTTGTTCATGGGAGGAAACACACAGCTTGGTCTGACCTCCAGGGACTGCCCTCAGTTCTTTGACGGTGATTTCAGTGTTTTCAATCGGGCAAAAGTAAGAAAATGAACTTAAAAGTCTTTTTCCTATTCCACTAAGATTAGGCTGGATCATTACTCTAGTTAGGTTTTATGAACTCTAGCCAGTTAAAGGTTTAGCCTTTTAAGTTCAAAACAAAACAAACCCCAGCCTTCTGGTGGTAAATTCCTGTAAGCTCAGCATTCGGGGAGTGGGGACAGGAGGAGTTCAAGGCTGGGCTTGCTGGGTAGCTCTTCAACAGCAAGCTTCCCTAGGACCCATACTGTGAAGGAGAGAATCAGCAGCTATGCAGCTCCCTTCTGCCTCCACACTCAGGTGCTGGCACACAGAACTCAAGGCCGCCCAGACCCTGCCTCAAAAACTAATGAATACAAGTAAAGTCCTTTATTTCCCTTGCTGCTGTAGGGGAAATGCTTTTTAGAAATGACCTGGTGTGGTATATACGTAGGAAACAGAGACAAGCAGATTGCTGTGAGTGCAAGACCAGCCTGGGTTGCAGAACGTTAACATGTCTCCAATGGGGGTATCTTAAATCCTTGGGCCAAGTTGCTCAGCAAGTGAGTTTTTCTTTCATGGCACTGGCTTTGAATTTAGTATTATTCTGCCTCAATCCCCCCCACCCCCCCAAATTCTGGGATTACATGCACAGATCATCATGTGCAACCACTTAGAAGAATTTATTTTATTTTTTGGTATCCCAGCTTAGCTTTGAATCTCCATATCTTCCTGCCCTAGAAATGTCCCCTCCCAGCACTGTCTTCTCCCCATGCCTCCTTGTTTTTCCTGTGTTCAGTTGAAAGTGACAAGTGGGGGCTGGAGAGATGGCTCAGTGGTTAAGAGCACCGACTGCTCTTCCAGCGGTCCTGAGTTCAATTCCCAGCAACCACATGGTGGCTCACAACCATCTGTAATGGGATCTGATGACCTCTTCTGGTGTGTCAGAAGAGAGATTGACAGTGTACTCATATACATTAAATAAATAAATAGATAATTCTTAAAAAAAAAAAAGTGACAAGTGTCTTTACCAAATTAACCTGTGTTCTGTGGATGGCCCAGTTGTGTTCTTTAAAACAGCAGTTAGATAAATCCTAATGAGATTTAAATAGCATCTGTAGACCAGCAGACAATAGCTTCCCGTTGCCAGTGTTTTTGTCTTTGTGTCTTTCTGTACTTCTTTAAGGTTTTAAGATTAGGGGGAAATGAGCCAGGCATAGTTCTAGCACTTGGGATGCAGAGACAAGCATATCTCTGAGGCCAGCCTGGTCTCCATGGAGAGTTCCAGCAGAGCTATACTGCCTCCAAAAAGAAAAAGAAAAAAAAAAATGGAGGAAGTGTCCAAGAGTCCCGTTAAAGTATGAAATAAGACACAAGGACACAAAAGACATGAGTAGTCCCATGCAGCCGAGGCTTAGGGTGCTAGATAGTCTACTGAGGACTTTTGAGATCATGGGAATATCCTGTGCTGTAATTGTAATCTTGACATTGCTGGGTATGCTTGTCAGAAGTCTGAACTATGAACCACAATAAAACTGTCCTTAAGCAAGAAAATCAATAGTGTCTGTGCACAGTGGCTCAAGCTGTAATCCCAACACTCGAGACAGAATCAAGACGATTGTTGTGGGTTCAAGGGCAACCTGATTTACATATGAGATTTTACCTCAAACAAAAGTATGACTAGAGGTAACTCAGCAGTTGCAGTTGAGAGCACAGAAATCAGATGGCCTACAAACACCTATAACTTCTGTTCCAGGGGATCCAGTGCTCTCTTCTGGCCTCTGCAGGCACCTGCACATGTCTGGTACACATACATAAAGAAAACTAAGCAGGCCAGTGGTGGCACATGCCTTTAGTCCCAGCACTTAGGAGGCAGAGGCAGGTGGATTTCTGAATTCAAGGCCAGCCTGGTCTACAGAGTGAGTTCCAGGACAGCCAGGGCTACACAGAGAAACCCTGTCTCGGAAAAACCAAAAAAAAAGAAAAAAACTAAGCCGGGTGAATTTGGTTTGTTAAGAGAAGATCTACATAGCAAGTTCTAGACCAGCCAAATCATAAGGAAAAGGTGTCTGAAATTACTTTGATAAAAAGAAGAAAAAAAAAAAATCGAGGCAGTGGTGGCACACACCTTTAATCCCAGCAGGGCCCTTCAGAGTCCAAGGCCCTGGTCTACAGAGTGAGTTCCAGGACAGCCAGGGCTACACAGAGAAACCCTGTCTCCAAAAACAAAAGCAAGAGCTGGGCAGAATGATGCATGCCTGTTCTGGCACTTAGGAGTCAGGACAAAGCCAGCTAAGCTGTACTGATACCCTGTCTCAAAAATACAATTACAGAAGCACCAAAAGGTCTGGGGAGATGGCTCCATGGCCAAGAGCACTTGTTCATCCAGAGGACCCAAGATCGAAGAGCACCCAGGTCTGGCTCTTCACAAATGCCTACAACTCGAGTTCCAGGGCATCTGTCACCCTCTTAGGGCTCCAGAAGCACAAAAACACATGTGGCATATGCACATAAACTGAAACTTTAAAAACCAACAGTGAGTTCCTGTGTCCTGTAGGTAGGACTAGTTAACTGTAAGGCCAGATGTGCTTTCCAGCATCCTGACTTTCTGCTGTGATCCTTGTCTCTTTGTTCCGTGTTGATGTTGATTCCTGCCTCTGGGCCCCTGCACCTGCTCTCCATTCTGTTTACATCCATAGTCCTTGTGCCTTACTTAATAAGCTTTTCCTGTCTGCTCAGTTTGTGCTTGTTCAAGCTATGTGTGATGTTTTCATCTTTTTGGTAGACTGAAGGGGGCAGGAACCACAGGCCCTCCTTCCTTCACCAGGATATACTAGTGATGAGTGAACAGATCAATCATCTGGAGCCCAGATGAAGTGGTATCTTAATCAGAGGCGAGGCATTCTGGCATGTAGTGAGGCAGAGATGACAAGACAGCTCCACTCGAGGGCTTCTCGTTTGTTTTGTTTTCTTAACACCGAAAAGGGTGCCATGAGATGTTGGTAAGAAAACAGTTGGAGATATTGGTAAAGGTTTATAATATTTTTTCTTTTTCTGTTTTTCATGTGTCTGGTACACATGTGTACATGCGTGTTTTATGATTTGGATGCACACACATGTGTGTGGAGGCCAAGGGTTAATGTCAGGGATCTTTTTTACTTAGCACTGCCACCTTATTCATTAAGACAAGGTCTCTCAGTCAAACCCAGAGCTCACCGATATAGCCTGCCTTTGGATTTCTGGAGTTTAGAACTCTGAACCCCTCACATTTTCATGAAAAGTGGTTTACCCACCATAGAGATAATCTTGTGCATTGTGTAGAGGCATTCATCTATCAGTAAAATGCTGATTGGCCAATGAGCATTGACAGGATTAGAAGGTAGGACATCCGGCACAGAAAGGAATTCTGGGTTTGAGTCAGGCACAGGAGAAACTGAGAACCAGGTAACTAGCCATGAAGCATGACTTAGAATAGAATAAATGGGTAATTAAATTATGAGCTAGCTGGGGAACAAGCAAAACTTTATTCATAGCCTAGAAACTTTATTCATGAAATATTAAGTCTCAGAGTTGTTACTTCTTGGAACAAAGTGGATGGGTAGAAAAACACAATTTACAGATAGCTTTAGCTACAACCACTGAGGGTTAGGGATGGGTTCCTAACCCTCTTATATATCAATCTAAGAGGGCCTGAAGAGATGGCTCAGAGACTAGAAGTACATAGTGCTCTTGCAGAGGAACCAGGCTTAGTTCACCTATATGTGTGGCTCATAACTCCAGTTTCAGGGGGCTTATGAATATAAAAATATAAGGGACTAAGAAATGACTCAGTGGCTAGTGATAAGTACTGTGCTTTCAGAGGATCTGAACTTGGTTTCTAGTACCCAAGTCTGGTGGCTCCCAATCAGTGATAAGTCCAGTTCCAGGACCTCCATGGGCATCCCAAAACTCAAGTACACACACGTACAGTCACATAATTAAATCTTAAAAATAAGTATAGCTGGGTGGTAGTGGCGCACGCCTTTAATTCTAGGACTTGGAAGGCAGGACCAGGTAGATCTCTGAGTTCAAGGATAGCCTGGTCTACAGAGTGATTTCCAGGATAGTCAGGGCTACACAGAGAACCCTCTCTCAAAAAACCATCACCACCACCAACAAAATAAGTCTTAATCTAAGAAGACTTAATCTGAGCTTAATCTGAGATTGTAGCTCAGTTAATAAAATGCTTGCCTAGCAGGCAGGAAATCCTAGGTTTGCACTTGTGCACTATTTGCCATATATCCCAGGTGTAGTGTGAACAACACTCTGTAGGTGGAGGCAGAAGTATTGATTTCAAGGTCATCTTTAGCTTTGTAGTTCAAGGGCAGCCAAGTTACATGAGACTCAAAATAATAAATCAAGGAAATGAAGAAAATAGGTGTCAGTGGAGAAGGACATCTATAGCACACCCTTGCCAAGGCTAGGGGACCATTGTGGGAGAGAAAAGAGATGGTAAGAGCCAGAGGTCAGGGTGGACAGAAGTGCAGTGTCAGTGTGACAGTTGCAATGCGTGCATAGCCTCCCAGCAGGGATAGATGCCTGTGAAGACCAAGCCAGGCATCAGTCCAACATAAGCTCCACCCCCCACCATGGAACTAAGGACAGTGGATGTCTTCTCAGGAAGGGAGAGTCAGTTTTCTATAAGGGTGTGGCTCCTGGTAGATCAGCCATGTTGCAGTGGATAGCCCCACTCCCAGAAGTATATGGGCAACACAACTGGAGCTGATAGGTTATTAAACATTATAAAAGAAGACACGAACTTGGCATAGGGAGCTATGGTGGGGCTGGGAGGGGCTGGGAGAAGAGTGAAGAATGTGATCAAAATACACTGAATTCTCAAAGAATAAAGCATTTTGTTTTTTTAATAAAACAGGGGGGCTGGAAAGAATTAAAAGCATTTGCTTCTCTTGCAGAGTACCTGAACTTCATTCTCGTTGTAATTCCAGTTCCAGAGGATCTGACATCATCTTCTGGCCTCTTTCTGTATCCCAAGCACACATGTTGTGTGTGTGTAATATATAATATATGCAGGCAAAACATTCATTTGTATAAAACTTCAAAAATCTTAAAGAAGGGTTGGTAAGATGGCCCAGCAGTTAAGAGCACTCACTGCTCTTGCAGAGGACCAGTGTTCATGGCAGCTCACAACTGTCTGCAGCTCCCAGTCCCAGGAGATCTGATGTACTCCCTTTGGCCTTTGCAGGCACTGCACACGTGGTGCACTTACATACAAGGAGGCAACCCTCATACAATAAAATATTTTTTAAAATCTTAAAATAATTAAAAATGTTAAGTAGGACCAACCAAAGACAAAGATCACTCAGTGGTTCTGAGCAGGTTTCTAACAGTCCCAAACTACACAGCCATCATTTTAAACTTCTGTGCCCCACACCCCAAGCACACTATGAGTCAGTGAAACAGTGTTTAGAAGAGCTCTGTAAGCTGAGTGTGGTGGAGGCCCATGATCACAGCACTGTGGAGATGGAGGCAAGACAATTAGTTCAAGACCATCTTCGCTACCTAGTGTGTTTGAGGTCAACCCAAGCTACGTGAAACACTGTTCAAAATACTAAAGTGGAGGTGTGCTTCAGGTGATGAATTTATGTGCCATCCTCACGCTGATCTCTTCTGTATCCTTCCAATTTTCAAAGTATTTACTGCTAGGTGATACTGGAAGGAATTGTCTGAAGTGGAAACGTAAGGATTCTTTAAAAAGTCGGTTGGATGGTGTTGGGGCAAACACGTGAAGGAATGTTTTCCTGAAATGGACACAGGTAAGAGGCTAAGGCAGACTCATGAAGGAACATTTTGCTGAAGCAGACACAGGAGAGAGGCTGTTCTGCTAAAGCATGCATGTGATGAAGGATTCTTTGCTAACAACACACATGTATTGATCTGCCTTACACTGCGTAGTTAAGCTGCATTTGTCAGGACTCCATAGAGAGAAACACACCAAAAAACTTCCAGTGATCTGCTGCAGTTTCTTGTGGCTTCAGAGCACAAGGGCTGATTGGCAGAGGCAAGACCCATGCTGAGGCAAGACCTGTGGAGGACATGTGATGTTTGGAGGGTATAAATAGGACTTGATGTGATGGAGACAGAGCTTGGCTTACTGGTACAGCTAGCTATGTAAAGCTTGTGGGTCTCGCATCTTCGCTGACCTTTGCTTCGCTGAGAGAGGCACAGCTGAGAACATCTCCTAGAGTTCCTCCTCCAGCTGAGGCTGAGGCATGGGTGTCTCTGCTAGGTAGTGCCAACACTGCTGATTCATGTTTGCTATCTTACTGTACTGAACTGGACTGCTGGTATATTCCTAAAGTGTTTGGGAGTGGATCGATCAAGTTGCTGCCTGCTGACCTGTGAACTGAACTACTGATTTCCAGACAACACAGATGGGAGTTACTCCAAAGAACCTTTCTAAACAGGTCCACCCCCACCCCCCCAATCCTTTCTTTCTCACTCCCTCTGGTAGGTGGTGGGCTAAAAGGGAGGTTAGAGTGTTTAAGAACCATCATTAAAACTAAGGTTTGAATTCTCTTTAACGCACTCCTCAAGTAGAAAATTAGTCTTATTCTGGCAACATGGGTAAGCAAAGTATTAGTTAAAGAAATAAAAAGAATACACTTCCAGGGACAATTAGATTATGTTGCAACTCTCTCCTGCCCCCAACCCCAAGACAGTCACTATGTAGCCCTGGCTGGCCTGGAACTCACTATTTAGACCAGGCTGGTCTTAAACTCCTAGAGCTTCACCTGCCTCTGCCTTCCAGGTGCTGGGCTTAAAGGCATGGCTGACCACATCTGGCTCAACTCTGAATTCTTTATCACTCACCACATCCCACTTCAAGCTGGGTTTGGTGGTACACATCTTTGATCTCAGCACTTGGGAGGCAGGGATGGATCTCTATGAGTTTGAAGCCAGCCTGGTCTACATTGTAAGTTCCAGGCCAGCCAAAGCTATATAGTGAGACCGTGTTTCAAAAAATAAAAACCAAATAAACAAAAAAATCAGAGTATTGGGGGATGGAGAGATGGCTCAGTGGCTAACAGCACGTGGTTTGAATGAGAATGGCCCTCTTAGGTACATTTGTTTGAAAGTTTGGACCTAGTTAATGGAACTATTTGGGAAGGATTAGGAGGTGTGGCCATGTTGAAGGAAGTCTGCCACTGAAAGCAGGCTTTGAAGTTTCGAAAAATGCTGGCCATTCTTTTTGTAGACTTGGATATAAGCTCTCAGCCACTGTGCCAGTACCATGCTTGGCACCTGCCTACCTGCCTGCTGCCATGCTCTCTGCCATGATGGTCATAGACTCTAACCCTCTGAAATCATAAGCCTCAAATAAACACTTTTTTTCTATTAAAAAAAATAAGGTTTGAAAAAATTGAAGTTCCAATTGTGATTCGATTGATTCAGGACTGGAAACTTTTAAAGTTGGGACGATAAGGATGAAGAGTGTGAGGAGCTGAGCCAACCACAGAGCATATGTTGCCAGGGGTATAGTTAAAAGGAGAATAAACAGATAGCGCTAGAAGGGGACATCAAGGAGCTCTGCAGGAAGCGAGATAGTAGACTTAGGGCTGGGAACAAGCTCAGTAGAGAGGCACTCACCCGGTATATAGAAAACTCTGTTCATCCCCAGCATGGGGGAAAGTGTAGTTACAGAGAATACGAAATAACCATAAGATAGGATGTTAAAGTGTCAGATACAGGCATAGGAGGGGCATGATGTGGAAGTGCAGTTACAACTGAAGACATCAAGGCATTGCATGGCGGGCGGTGGGTGAAATCACTCAGGGTAGCAGAACTTGGAGTTAAGACTGTGGAGCAGATCTGAGGGCAGGGACTCATGGGCGGGTGTTGTGAGATTGGAAGTGTGGTGGTTTGAATGAGAATGTCCTTCATAGGTTCAAGATGTTTGAATGCTTGGGTCCCAGATGGAGGTGCTGCTTAGGTAGGGTTAGGAGGAAGTATGTCACTGGAGGCAGGGTTTGAGGGTTTGAGACTGGCAGGCCTACAGGGTGCTTGATGCCCTGCGTGGAATTCCATGATAGCAGTAATCTGGCTAATCCCTCTGTGCTCCCAATGGGCCACAAGCACACACACACCCAAGAGCGATCTGGATTTGTGAATGAAACATACCACACACAGTAGTTAATTTTAAATGCCCTGAATAGCTCAAAGGCTGGGCAGTTCTAATCCTTCCCACTGCTAGCAAACACTTTCCTCCAGTACTTCTGAGTTAACATCTTTTAAAATATATATTTCATCTCTATTAACCCAAACGAAATTGGAAAGTGGCCACACAGGCCACTTTCCCTGATTCTTACATGGTGGTAGGCCTTTAGGTCTGATCTTTCTTCTTCCTTGTCATGGCAATCTCTGCCTTCCTCTCTCCCAGTTCCTAGCCCATGCAAATCTAAAAGTTCCACCTCTCTTTCTTCATTCAACCACTGGCTGTTGGCTCTTTATTGATCAATCAAAAACCAATTGGGGACAAGGACTCTCAACATCCGTTGGGAGGCCAGATTAATTCAAAGCATTAGAACCAAGCTCCAACATTCCATATCACTGAGGGAAGTCAGGGCAGGAACTGAAGCAAAAACACAACATGCAGGAACACTGGTATTTTTGTTTATTTGTTTATTTATTTTGAGGCAACCTCATTATGTAATCCTGGCTGTCCTGGAACTCACTGTGTAGACCAGGCTGGCCTCGATCTCATAGATATCTCCCTGCAGCTGCCTCCCAAGTACTGGGACATGTACCACCACATCTGACCACAGGGGCGGAGAGGGGCTTTTTAAAGGGCTTATGGAGAAACTGAGGCAATAAGCTGGTCAGTCCAACTGGCCCAGCCAGGAGGTGGCCAGAGTCCCATCACTGCTTCAGTAGTCCTGAGTGTAGCCCTTAAGCATGCTGTTCATTAGAAGGGTTAACAAGGAAACCAGAACCAGAACTCTTCCAGTGTTGCTGACTTAGAGCTTGTAGATGCTTCTTTAGGGTCCTTGCTCTACTTGACTAGTTTCTATTGCCTGTGTTCATCAATTCTTCTTTCTTTGGGAAGAGCAAAAAGCAGGGAGGAAGTCAGGAGATAAATACTGAATGTCCCTGAACACTTCTAGATCAAGTCTATCAGAATATCTGAGGGTGGGGCCCAAGGACCCACAACTGAAAAGACATCCCCCCCCACCTGAATCCTGATGATGCAATAAGTTGGAAAAAATCCCCACTAACCACTCAGGAGTTCATTTACAATACTTCCCCCCATTAGGTCACCCAGTGCCATTTCACACCCTTGCCATTTACAGACTTATAGTTAACCCTACACTTGACTTTCACAGTGCCCTTTGGATTCAGACTTTTAAAATGAATGAATGATGGTATCCTTATCCCCAGACCAATACTCTGCTGTCTCATTAAGCTGCCAAATTCTTCATGAAGCTGATTCCTGTTTCAGTAGAGACTTCAAAATCACAATTAAAAAACCCTTACATACTAATATAGAATGAACATCAGGAGACAGGACAGTGTATGGCTACCCTAAGCAACATTAGAAAATGAGGTATATGATGAAAACATAAGGGGTTGGAGACAGGTGTGATGTTATAAACTCAGCGTTCAGGAAATGGTTGTGCTACCAGGGGCATTAGGATTCCCTCTTTGAGTTCCTTAGCATTGTTAATAAAAGAATTTAAGGACTGATGAGATAGCCCAGTGTGTAAAGCCACCTGCAGTCAAGCCTGGAGAGCTGAGTTCAAGCTCAGGACCCATATATTGGAAAGGGATAATCAATATCTGTGCTGTGGAGTCTTCCTGGAAGCTCTGTTGCAACACTACCAGGGATGGGCAGGATCAATGGCAGAAGTGCATTATCTCAGTAGAGAGATAATTAGTCCGCCATCTCTTTAGCTCAGGTGAATCAGCCTTCCTGAGACAAGGTCTCTACCCAGTGATTGGCAGGTGTTTCAGTTTACTTTCTATTGTCTTGATAAACACCATAACCAGCAGTAAGTTTAGGGAGGAAATGATTTATTTCATTTTATAGTCCATCACTGAGGAAAGTCACAGCAGGAACCCAAGGCAGGAACTGAAGCAGAAGTCATGGAAGATTGCTGCTTATTGGTTTGTTCCCCATGGCTTGCTCAGCCTGCTTTCTTGAACAACTCAGGACCACCTACTAAGGTGTTGCACTAACCTCTGGCTGGCTAGGACCTACCCCATGAGTCATCAACAAGAAAATGCCTTACAGATATGCCTATAGACAATTTGATTGTGTGTGTGTGTTGTTTTCTCAGTTGAGGAGGTTAGCTCTTCCATAATGACCTGGCTTGTGTTAAGTTGAAGGTCCTTATTCCCAGATGGATTTTGATCAATCAATAAAGAGCCAATGGCCAATGGCTGGGCAGGTAGACTGAGGCAGGATCTTTAGATTTGTGCAGGTTAGGAACTGGAAAAAAGGAGAATCACAATGCTTTGGAGGGAGATGGATCAGATTTAAAGCTGCAGAAGGAAGATCATCCGAAATGCAGATGAGAAGGAACATGGCCCCTGGAAGGGCTGCCCAGAAGCATCTTGGGCAGCAAAGACTAGGGGAACACCCAGAAGGAGTCAGGGCAACAAAGAAAAAAATATAGAATTAGAGGGTGTTAAGCCATGGTTTCAGGAGGAAAATGTGTGCTAGCCGTGGGGAGGATTAGAACTGCTCAGCCTTTGGGCTAGTCAAAGTGTGTGTGTGTGTGTTTCATTCTCGAATCCAGAGGGCTCTGTCGGGTGGCTGGGAGTGTTACCTGCTGGGAGCCAAAGAGGTAGCGAAATTACCACTATAGGCAACTCTGTGATATATGGGACTGTCCTAAACCAAACCAAACAATCGAAAGGACAGAAGTCACACAAAATAGCTGGGTCAGCAGGGCAGTGGCATGCACCTATGACTCCAACTACTAGGGATGCTGAAGCAAGGGGACTTTCAAGCTTAAAGCAAAGTGATGAACTAGACCGTTTACTGCAGTAGTTGTCTATTCTAAGTGTGGTAGCCAAGAATCAGGAACGGACAGAGTGGACAGAGTGGACGAGGGCCCTAGGAAGGAGCATGAATAAGGTGGTAATGAACTTCACCAGAAGGCTGTGTGTGTCCACATAAAGCCAACGAACTCCGCATCCACATCCCTAGTCAGTATCATACAGTCTAAGGAGAAGACACACTGAAACTTCTGACTGTGATAGCCCATCCAGAGGAATCAGAGACAACCCTTCCAAAAGAATGCCGGCTCATTTTTGAAGAAACAGGTATTCCCCATGTGAACAATTAACCTCTTTAATTTTTCAATCTTATAGTTGTGTGTGTAGATCTAGCTGTCATCTGTCTGTCTGTCTGTCTATCATCTATCTATCTATCTAGTGTTGAGTGTATGATTATGTGTGTGTGTTCATGTATGCATCTGTTGTATACAGATGCCAGAAGATTAGGTTTGGTGTCTTTTTCTATCACGTCTCCACCTATCCCTTTGAGGCCAAGTTTTTTCTTGAACCCAGAGGCTTGCAATCTCTTGGCTAGGCTCGAAGCCAGCAAACCCTCTGTCTCCACCCCCATTTGAAAGTAGGGTTACAGGAATGCTTGGGATACCCAATGTGTTTCATAGGTGTTGGGATCTGACCTCTGCTCCTCATGACTGAGGAGCAAGTGCTACTAACCTCTTAACCATCTCTCACACCCCGTTTGTTTTTTCTTGATTTTTTTTGAGACAAGATTTCTCTGCATAGCGTTGGCTGTTCTGGAACTAGCTCTGTAGACCAGGCTGGCCTCAAACTCACAGAGATTAACTTGTCTCTGTTTCCTGAGTGCTGGGATTAAAGGCATGCACCACCACCGATGGGAGCCCCTGTTTGTTTTTTGAGATAAAGTCTCCATGTGTCTCTTTGGCCAGCCTAGAAGAACTTGCTATACAGTCCAGGTTGGCCTCAATTTTATGCTATTCCTCCTTGCCTCTACCTTCCAGGTGTTGGGATTATTGGCATACACTACCCGCTAGCATACCCTACCCCGTGTCCCATGTGTTTGTTGAACTAGCTAGCAGTTTAAAATATAAGAAAGATCAAAACAGGCACAAAACCCTGTTCTTAAGGAGCCACAGGGTTAGTCTTGCTCACTTCCAGACTGTAGTTCTGAATGCTTTGTGTGTTTGCCTGACAAGTGCAGTGCCTTGATCCAATAACCAAAGCCAATTATTTTTCAGTCAGACCCCTAGTTCTCCCATTAACAATAGTCTAGTCATTAGACATAATATTTGAGTCATTTACAGCTTGTTTCCTCAAAGATGAACACCTTGGACACAGGGTAAAAAGCTGGGCTGGCTGCTATGCCTCCTTCCTGCCAAAGCCAACATGCTCCCTTCAGCAGGCTCCCAGTTAGGGCATGGCCTGCATCACACCCTGACTCCTTTAGGATTGTATCTCTCTCCATAATCCCCTGACTCCATTAGGATTGTATGTGTCCTTTGTAGTTTGAATGGCTCTCCTCCCACAGACTGGCAGAGGGAATTCTTAGAGTCCTGATATCTGAGTATCCTCACTGCAGAGAGCTCATTTTAGCAGAAGACACAGAACCAAGGAAGGGGTGAGGACAGGGCTAGATATTGGAGAGTGGATAGAAGAACATAGGCTTGAGATTGGCTGAAGCTGTAACTATGAGGTCAGTCCTAACGTCTAAGTTTCCCTGGGAAAAATGCCTAAGGGTTGGGAATCTTATCCTGAGGATCTGCTATAAAAATGTTTTGAGGTTTGAGAGCCCAAAGTTTGCCTTTTGAGATCAGCAGTCCTTTTTTAAAAAATTAAATTACATTTATTTACTGTGTGTCTGAGTGGTAGGAGGCGTGGCCATGTTGTGCCCATCAGAGGGCAACTTTGTGGTCTTGGTACTCTCCTTCCATCCTTGCTTTTGGAGACTGAACACCAGTCATTAGAGTTGGTGGCAAGCGCCTTCTCCCACTGAGCCACTTCTCTGGGCCTGAAGCTGGTGACCCTGAGGGGGAAATGCAAGTGGAGGACATCTGAAAATCTGTTTGGGGAACTGAAGAATCCTGAAGCCTGAGTTTCAATAGTTTCACAGTAGACCTGCCTGTAACACCTCTCTGAAGACCCAGGAGTGAGGTCTGCATGCTTAAAGGAAGAAAGCAGTGCAGAAACAGCTTCAAGTTTATGCATATGAGTGTTTTACCTGCATGCATATATGTACATCGTCGTGTGCATGCTTGGTACTCTTGAAGATCAGAAGAGGGTGCCAGATCCCCTGCCCCTGGAGTTACAAATAATTGTGAGACACATTGTGGGTGCTGGAAGTGGAACCGGGGTCCTTTGCAAAAGCAACAGGTGTTCACAGTTGGATGTGGCATATGACTTTAATCCCAGCAGAGGCAGAGCCAAGGGGATCTCTGTGAGTTCCAGGTTAGCCTGGACTGCAGAAATTTCAGGCTAGCACTTGGAGATTTGCATGCTAAACTCTGAGCAGCTTAAAGATTTAAACCCTTAGTACATATGGGAATACTATGAGTCTTTGAGAAAGTAGGGACCCTTCTCTCGATGAGCTAGGTTTGGAGGGGAAAGAGGCTAGGGTCCCTGAAATCGCCAAAGCCACTAAAGGGCCCTGAAACAGTGTGTTTTGAGTTCTTGTCTCAAGAATTCGAAGAATGAAATTCATAGACCACAAAGGATGAGTCTGAAAGAGAAATTTATTACATTTAGTACAGATTCATAACTGGGAGCTTAAGAGAGAGTGGTAAGGAGAGCAAACTCCAGCGTGATGGCGGGGCAGGGGTGGGGATTCTTCCCAGGGGACAGGGGAGCTCTGAGCTACCATTCCAGGAGCCTTTTAAAGGACCTAGGGCAGAAACTGGAGTGAAGCTCAGGGAGGGGGTGGGCTGGTCAGGCCAGTCAGGCCAGCCAGAGAGAGGCCCCACCAGTTTCAGGCATTTATTCCCATACAGCCTCTAGGCAGAAAGTGCTTTTTTTCTTTTTTTTTTTTAATTATTATTATTTTTTTTTCCAGAAAGTGCTTTTAAAGGAAATAACAAAAACCAAGAACCAGAACTTTCTTCAGGTGCCGGGTCTCCAGCAAACACTGCTGCTTAGGGAGCCAGCACTTTCCGTCTGGGTTCAATCTCTTGTTCATCAGTACTTTTTTTTTGTTTTGTTTTTCGAAATTTTTCAAGACAGGGTTTCTCTGTGTAGCCCTGGCTGTCCTGGAACTCACTCTGTAGACCAGGCTGGCCTCGAACTCAGAAATCTACCTGCCTCTGCCTCCCAAGGGCTGGGATTAAAAGGCGTGCGCCACCACTGCTCCACTTCATTCGTACTTTTGTGTATGACATAGTAAGATATTAAAGGAATGGATGGGTGAGTTTGTGAGTGGATTCTCTCAGACATGGAGTCCTGAGTCCTCTATATCCCTTTCGGAATTCCCCTTTTCCCCAAAATGCCTATGATCAAATCCTGGGCATTACACATGCTAGGCAAGTGTTCACTGAGCTACATCCCAAGCCCACTCCCTTACTCTAGACTACAGCCAGCAGGAGGACTTAAACCTGAGTTGGAAACCCATCCATAAGACCTAATGTCTCTCTGCCTCAGTTTCCTTATCTGTAAAAGGAGCCAATGCTACCTTACTGCAAGGTTACTATGAGGACCAAGAGTAAAGTCTATGAAGCATCTTACGCACAGTAGCTTCCAGTAAAGAGTAGTTTAGGCCAGCTTGCATCAGGATAGATGGCAAGTCCCTTTACCTGCTGAGCCACCCCTTTTCTTCTCTTTAGACGGGGCTTATGTATCCAGAATGGCCTTGAATATGCTACCTAGCTAAGGATGACTACGAACTTCTACACCCCCTGTCTCCATTTCCCAAGTCCTAGGGTTGCTTACAGGCATGTAATAGCATGCCCAGTTTGTATGATACTGGGGATGGAGCCTGGGACTGAACACATGATAGACAGCTGAGCATGGTCTGTCTGTTGGGGTTGGGGGGTGATTTAGACAATTTTACTCTGTAGCACAGATTGGCCTGTCATCTAAATGCTGAGATTTTAGGTGTCTGTCCCACACCACCTCTCTAGTATAGTTTTGAAAATTTAACTTTGTGACTGCAACTTTCCTCTGCATTGGCCTATGTAGGCACAGGAAACATGACAAGCTTTGTGATGGCTTCAGGATGATGCAACCACAGAGGTTAACTATGCAGGACACCATGGGACTACTTACACAGTAAAAACACAGCCCACGCAAACCCAGCTGAGGCCAGCATGGCTGAGGAGATACTAGTCAAGAACATACTCACTGTCACACAAAGAAATGCACGAGCAAACTGAAAGTAACCTGGCAAGATTTCTTTTTGAAAAACAGTGTACAGTGTCACATACACACAAGCCCAGCAAGCAAGCCTCACAGTTTACTTGTAACTGACTGACTCATTCAGAAAGGAGTGTGAAGGAAATGAAGGAAAGGAGGAAGGGTGGGTCATTTCATCAAGCTCTGGAAAGCTCTGGCCTTTATGTAAATGGAAGTTTTACCAGGTGGTAGGGAAGTTATGGAATATTGATCTTGGGGAACTTTTTTTTTTTCTTATGGAGATGACCTGTAACTCTCTTTGACTTCATTCTAATGGCAGCTCCTTATCCTCTGCTTTGCAAAAGGGGTCCCTTCCCATGATGCATCAGAATGTCATGCCACACCCAGGGAAGAAAATGCCATATAAGGAGAGAAAAGTGATGTAGCCCCATTCTGGGAAAATCCAGCCCATTCCTGGAGTCCTTCACCTTTCTTCCACCTTAATTGGGGAAGAATACTCCTCTTCCGCCTACAGTAAAGTCTGTAGAG
Source organism: Rhynchomys soricoides (assembly GCA_019843965.1). Taxonomy (NCBI): domain Eukaryota; kingdom Metazoa; phylum Chordata; class Mammalia; order Rodentia; family Muridae; genus Rhynchomys; species Rhynchomys soricoides. The sequence goes on along the minus strand of JADRCH010000043.1, from coordinate 11,325,153 downwards.
CATGGCAGAACACACCTGCCCTTCCAACCCCCAGGAGGCAGAAGCTGGGGAATCAGTGTAAGTTTTTCTTCAGGTTATATAGTGAGTTTGTAGCCAGCCTGGTCTACATGAGACACTGTCTGGGATAAGGGCTAGGGGAGGCTTGTGAGGATGAACTGGCTGGAGCAGGAGAGGTCAGAGAAAAGGACATTTCAAAGGGTTAGGGAGTCAAGAGCCACACAGGCCCCCATCCAGCCCTATGGGCTGTTGTGGACAGTGTATCGAACACGGGGAAGAGTAGGAACACCACCAGTGCCTGAGGGCTGAGACAAAGACAGAGCAGACTGAACGCCCTTCCCCATGGGTCCTTATCTCCACCAAAGAAGGAGTTCATAAATGAGAAAAAGAAAGGCAGCTGGAGGAAGTTCATTACGACAGCCGAGAGGTGAAGACAGCTTCCCAAGGGTTGTGGGTGGGATTTTGGGTTGCTTGGTTTTTCTCTCCTCCTCCTCTTCCTCCTCTTCCTCCTCTTCCTCCTCTCCCTCCTCTTCTGTATTTTTTTTTTTTTGATTTATTTTATTTTATATGTGTACATTCTCACACTGGTTAAGTATCCAAGAATGATCTCTTAGACTCCTGATCCCCCTGCCTCGGCTTTCTGAGTGCTATAATTACAGGTGTGCAATATACACTGTTACTGGAATTTTGGGGGTCCCTGGTCTCATTGATAAAAGCAGTTAAAAACTGACTTAAGTTGAGGCCCAAGAGCAGTTTTATTAGGGTTTAAAAAGAAGCAAAACAAAACAAAAACCCAGGGTGGGAAAGCTGTGAGCTTCAGCTGCTGCATGGAGAGGAGAGAGAATATCCTGTTGAAGTGGGCAGTCCTGTGGTGGGAAGGGGGGCTTCGGAGAAAGAGTAGGGGTGAAGGGTGCAGGGGTGGAGGATGTGGACAGGGACCCTAAGCATTAAGGGAAGTGTGTTTAGAAAAGAGATAAAAAGAAGAAAGGGGGAAGCCTGCCTTCCTGAGTAATTCAGAAAAGTGGGCGGACTTCCTAAGCCTCCAGGTGTAGCCTGGTGAACTGCTGCATAGGGCAAGGACAGCGCAATCCCTCACCAAAGAACTAACTACTCTGCATGCTAGGTTTACAACATGGCTTACTATGACCCAACCTTCCTAAGGTTGTTCCTTTGGCCAAGTGATCGACTGGGCCTAAGGCCTAACTGGGTTAGGCCAGAGATTTTGTTCTCTTGACCAGAGGAATAAATGTTATGCAGTGCTGGGAGTCGAACCCAGGTCTTCACGCATCGTAGAGAAATACTCCACCAGCTGAGCTACATCCTTCACCTCTTGTGTTTTTGAGATAGGATCTCAATAAATATCTCAGCCTGGCCTCATACTTAGGTCTATCTTCCTGCCTCAGTCTCCAAAGTGCAGGCATTACTGGATAAGCTAACACATCTGGCTTTTTAGTTTTTGTTTTATTCCAGGTGAAAGCTGTTCTGAATTTTCTCTGCAGCCTTACAGTTATCTCAGTAGCTGAAAATACAAATAAATGTAGAGGGCTGGGGCTATGGCTCAGTGGTAGAGAGCTCACCTCTCATGCACAAGGCTGTAGGTTCAAAACTCGGTACAAGGAAAACATTTCAACCTGGGGGCACTTACAACAGTTCCTGCAGAGAATGTGACTGATACACCATTGTATAAGGTAAACATAAGTGAAAGAAGAAAGACTAGAAAGTCGTTGAAGACTGACTATAATCAGAGTCAGTCTTTGAGCTGCTCCTGGTCAGGGTGGGAGGACCCTCCCACAGGAGCATATAGCCTGTGTCCACACAAAACAGTTTTTTCTTCAAAAGCAATAAGAGAACTTATTCTGGGGGCTGAAGAGATAGCTCACCAGTTAAGAACACTCACTGCTCTTGCGGAGGATCTGGGTTTGCTTCTCAGCACTCAAATGGCTACTCAGGACTGCCTGAAATTCCAGCTCAATTGATCTAAGTTACCTCAAATCCCATGTTACAACATGGTGATGGTTTTGTTCATTCATTCATTGATTCATTGAGACAGGGTCTCACATGGCCCTGGCTGGTCTCAAACTCCCTCTACAACTGATGATGGCCTTGAACTTCCGGTCCTCCTACCTCTGCTTTCTCAGTGCCAGAGTGAAAGACGTGTACCACCATGCTTTTATGTGGTGCTGGGGCTGGAACCCAGTGTTTACTGCATGCTAGGCACGCACTCCACCAGCTGAGTTATAGCCCAGTTTCCTCAAGCTTTTATAGTAACAGATCAAAGAAAGTCATCAATCAAGGCATTTTTAATATACATCTGTGGACCTATCAGGCAGGCAGCTTATGGCAAAGCTTTGAAACCTCAGAATCTATCTGATGCTATTCTTAGCCTTTGAGTTGGTGGAAGCCAGTGGCTGGTAAGTACACCTCAAAAGATTTTACCAGCTAATGAGGATGTTAGTTCAGACCCAGAGGTGTGAAAGAGACTACCAAAGGGGCTGAAAATAGCCTAAGAGAATTTGACTCTGGACTTGCAACATTCCAACTCCCACAGTCACAGTTCTCTTGAGTCTGCCTTTAGACTCATTAATACATGAGAGGCCTCTTGAGGACTTGCTTTCCTACCTGTATGTTGCCTCAGTCTTGGTGGAGGAGGTGTTTCTATTAGTACCTTTCTGGGGCAGGGGCCTCAAAGCCATGTTTTGTTGTTGTTGTTTTGTTTTGTTTTATCTTTAATGCTGAGAATCAAACCCAGGGCCTCATCATATAGTACCTGCAAGTTCTAGCACTGAGCTTCACTGGAGCCTGAGAGCTGTGCCTGACCACACTTCAGCATTTTTGAGCGGTTTCTCCGGCTTCTCTCCTCTCCTTTTGAACACACTTGCTCTTCCCTGATATCTATTATTCTAGTCCTGCCTCTGGTTTCTGCCACCTCAGCCTGACACTTCGGAGCACACCTGCTGGGCTCATCAAAAGCCTCACCCCTGCATCTCTGCATCATCCTGCCCTGCAGCTCCTGCCAGCAAGCACCTGGGAAACAGAGTTCCTGGGCTGCTGTTCTGCATCCTCTGACTTGTAATCAGGTCCCCAGGGACAGTCAGTGAGCTGACATGTTAGCTCCAAAGTATGGACCTGTAGGACACTTACTTAGTGTGCTGGTTTAAACAAGAATGCTTCCCATAGGCTCATATGTTTGAATGCTTGGCCCCAGTTGGTGAACTCTTTGGGAAGGATTAGGAGGCGTGGCCTTGTTGGAGGAAGTGTGTCAGGGGGTTATCCTTTGAGGTTTCAAAAGCCCTCACTAGGCCTGGTACTCTCTGTTTGCTCCCTGTGGATTGAGATGCAAAGCTCTCAGCTACTGTTCTAACATCGTGCCTGCCTGTTTGCTGCCAGGCTCCCTACCATGATGATAATGAACTAACCTTCTGAAACTGTAAGCCGGCCCACATTAACTGATTTCTTTTATAATTCACCTTGTTCACTGAATCTCCTCAGAGCAATAGAACAGTAACTAAGACCCTAGCATGCAGTGGGTTGTGGGTTCAACCTCTAGCATCACAATAAAATATACTACAATAAGGGGCTGGGGGTGTAGTTGCAGCTGGATCAGAAGCTCAAGGTCACCCTGGGCTACAATGAGGTGGAAGTGTTAGTAATTGCAACAGTACATATTGTACTCATGTAAAACATCACAGTGTGACATATAAACATACAGTCATTTAACCAGGCACAGTAGTGGGGGCATGCCTTTAACCCTAGCACTGTAGAGGCAGAGGCGGGTAGATCTCTGAATTCAAGGCCAGCCTGGTGTCTACAGAATACCCAGGACAGCCTGAGCTACACAGAGAAACATTGTCTTGAAATACAAAACAGACAAGTATATAGTCATACGTTGGGATAATCTTCTTGTGTACTGTGTAAGACTGTCTTTGCATTGTTTGAATGTTGCTTTCTGTACCTGCAGAGTACTGAGTACTGTCTGGACTTTGGTATTGTTATTTATTTATTTATTTATTTATTTATTTGGTTTTTCCAGACAGGGTTTCTCTGTGTAGCCCTGCCTGTCTTGGAACTCACTCTGTAGACCAGGCTGGCCTTGAACTCAGAAATCCGCCTGCCTCTGCCTCGCAGGTGCTGGGATTAAAGGCGTGCGCCCGGGGGTATTGTTATTTTTATGAAGCATCACCTGTCTCAGTGTTTTGTAAACATCTTCTCCATCGCCTTCTGATTGGTTTAATAACAGTTGATGGCCAATAGCAGGGTAGGAGAGAAAAAGTAAGACATCCAGGAAGAGCTAGGAACTCTGGGAAAGAATCAGGTGGTTAGGGGCTGGGGGAAATCTGATGGAAGGAACAGGTGTTAGGACTGAAGGAGAGGTAATGGGTCATGTGGCAGAATGTAGATTGCAATACATGGGTTAATTAAGATAGATGAGCTATTCAGGAACAAGCCTAGCTATAAGGCCTAGGCATTCATAAATAAATGTAAGTCTCTGTGTCATTATTGGAAGCTGGTGGGTTTAGAGAGTTCAACAATATATATAAAGTACATATTATATATTATATTACTTATTAACAAGTAATAACTATCTACTATTATATATTACATATAGTTATGTTATATATAATTTTTATATATGGTTATATATGACATGTAATAACTATATAGAGTATATACTTTATATTACTTACTAACAAGTAATAACTACATATACTTATAAATATATATTTTAACTATAATATAGTAACTATATAATGTTTGGTTCTTAATTTTTTTCAAACCTTATTTTTAATGATGGTTCTTAAACACTTAACCTCCCTTGTAGCCCACCACTCACCAGAGGTGGTGGAAAAGAAAGGATACAGGGAAGGGGGCCTGTTTAGAAAGGTCCTTTGGAGCAACTCCTGTTGTCTGGAAATCGGCAGTTCAGTTCACAGGTTAGCAGAGGCAGCTCAATCCACTTAAAAACACTTCATGGATACATCAGCAATCCAGTTCAGCAGAGTCAGGTCAGCAAACACGAATCAGCAGCTATGCCAATATCTAACAGAGACAGCTAGGCCTCAGCCTCAGGCTCGAGTGAGCAGGAGGAGGGACCAGGAAAAACGCCAGAAGAAGTTCCTGGCTGTGCCACAAGCACTGCACAGCTAGCTCTATCAGCAAGCCAAGTTCTGCCTCTGTCATTGTCCTTCGAGTCCTATTTAAACCCTTCAAACATCATGTGTCCTCCATGTGCCCTGCCTCAGCACAGGTCACGTGTATCCAATCAGCCTGAGTCCATGGAAGTGGCAACAAACTGCAGCACACCACCAGAAGTTTTTTGGTGTGTTTCTTTCTATGGAGTCCTGACAAATGCAGCTTAACTACATGATGTAAAGTGGACCAATACATGTGTGTTGTTAGCGAGGAATCCTTCATCACATATATTTCACATGCTTGCTTTAGCAGAACATCCTGTCACCTGTGTCTGCTTCAGCGAAACATTCCGTCACGAACCTACCTTAGCCTTTCATCCGTACCCACTTTAACTCAACGTTCCTTCATGTTTGCCTCAGCAAAACACCATCCAATCGGCTTTCCAAAGAACCCTTAGGTTTCCACTTCATAGTATAGTTATTACCCATTAATATGAATTTAAAGCTCAGATGTAGTACACTGATGATCATTTGCCTAGCAAAGGCTAGTCCCTGGATCCTAACCAGCACTACAGAAAACCAAAAAAGTATGCTCCACCCTCATGTGCAATGTGGTTTATGTTTGTATGTGGAGGTGTGCTCCCCCATATGCCAGTGCAGAGGCCAGAGATGGATGGATGTCAGCTGTTCTCTCTCTCTCTCTCTCTCTCTCTCTCTTTCTCTCTCTCTCTCTCTTTTTCCCCCACACCCCCTTAGTTTGAGACAGAGTCTCTCTTAGTGAGCATGGTACTCTCCACCTTGCCTAGGTCAGCTGGCCATTGAGCTCCTGGGATTTGTGTGGCCACTGAGGATCCAAATTAAGGTCCACGCAGTTGCAGAACAAGCACTTGGCTCCCTCAGCTATCTCTCCAAGCCCCAAGAAGCTGTTTAAGGAGCTGAAAAATGTTATCTATGTTGGTTTAATCATTACATAGTATATGTGTATATTGAATTACCATTATTGAGTTAGAATATTAGGTTAGACACTGTCTTAGTCAGGGTTTCTATTCCTGCACAAACATCATGACCAAGAAGCAAGTTGGGAAGGAAAGGGTTTATTGAGCTTACACTTCCATGCTGCTGTTCATCACCAAAGTCAGGACTGGAACTCAAGCGGGTCAGGAAGCAGGAGCTGATGCAGAGGCCATGGAGGGATGTTTCTTACTGGCTTGCTTCTCCTGGCTTGCTCAGCTGGCTTTCTTATAGAGCCCAAGACTACCAGCCCACAGATGGTACCACCCACAAGGGGCCCTCCCCCCTTGATCACTAATTGAGAAGATGCCTTACCCCTGGATCTCATGGAGGCATTTTCTCAAGGGAGGCTCCTTTCTCTGTGATAACTCCAGCGTGTGTCAAGTTGACACAAAACCAGTCAGTACAGACACCATAGTGCATACAAGTAATTCCAACACTTGAGAAGCTGAGGAAGGAGGACTTCAAGTTCTAGGTGGGCCTGAGCTATGTAGAGAGACTATCTCAAAAAAATGTAAAATAATATTAAGAAAGGAATCATTAGCAGAGCACAGTGTCACAGTCTTGTCTCTAAGAGGGACCATGACCATACTGTTTTCCAGACCTGGTGGTTGCCTGGGTTCTGATGGAGCAGTGCCTGGGAGAGCTGGCTTGGGGATTCAGTACACAGGGGGAGTGATGAACACAGTAAGAAGTAGCAGCAGGGTCAGGGTGGGGTACTTTTACTTCTTTATTTTAAAAATGTATTGTTTTTAAAAATTATGCATAGGTGAGGTCTGCCACACGTGTACAGGTGCCCACTGAAGTAACTGTGAGTCATTTGATATAGGCCTTGTGAACTCTCTGCAGTGGCAGTTTATGTGTGCTCTTTTAAAAAAAATATTTATTTATTCTTATTTTATTTTATGTGCTTTGGTGTTTAGCCTATATGTATGTCTGTATGAGGGTGTCTGATCTGCTGGAACTGGAGCTACAGACAGTTGTGAGCTGCCATGTTGGTTCTGGGAATTGAACTTAGGTCATCTGGAACAGCAGCCAGTGCCTTCAATCACTAAGCCATCTCTCCAGCCCTCATGCATGTTTTTAACCACTGAACATGTGTGGTTTGAATATGCTTGGCCCTAGGAATGGCACTATTAGGAGGTGTGGCTTTGTTGGAGTGGGTGTGGCCTTGTTGGAGGAAGTGTGTCACTGTGGGGGTGGGCTTTGAGGCTCTTTTAGCTGCTTGGAAAACAGTTTTCTCCTGGTTCCTTTCAGAACAAGATGTAAAGCTTTCAGCTCCTTCTCCAGTGCCATGCCTGCCTGGATGCTGCCATGTTCCTGCCTTGATGATAATGGACTGAACCTCTGAACCTGTAAGCTAGCCCCAATTAAATGTTGTCCTTGATCATAGTGTCTCTTCACAGCAATGAAACCCTAAGACAGAAGTTGGTACCAGGGACTGGGATGTTGCCGTGATAAGCCTGACCATGCTTTTGTTTGGAAGAATATGGATTTGGGGACTTTGGAAAGTAGTGGAATGCTTTAAGTGAGGGCTTAATGGGCCATCCTAGTAGGAACATGGACTCATAGGTGCTGAGCGTGACTTGAACTGTGGGTGTCTGGCTCCAAAGGGTTCAGAGGAAAAGAATGTCAGTATTCGGCCTAGAGACTGGTTTTGGTGAAGATGTGCCTGCTTTTTGCCCTTATCTGAAGAGTCTTCCTGAGACGAAGGCTAAAGTGAAGAGAATCAGATTAATTGCATTGACAAAGGAAGTCTCAGAAAAGCCCATCCTCACAGTGACACACTTCCTTCAACAAGGCCACACCCACTCCAACAAGGCCACCACTCCTAATAGTGCCACTCTCTGGGCCAAGCATATTCAAACCACCACAGAACATTTCTCCATTCCCTTCCCCATCCCCTCCTCCTTTTTTTGAGACAAGGTCTTGTGTACTCCATGCTGTCTCTAAGCCCCCTAAGTTATCGTTGATAACCTTGACCTCCCGATTCTCATGCCTCTGCTTTCCAAGTGCTATGATTACAGATGTGCACAAGGTTTATTTGAGTTGCTTAGATCAGATTGGCCTCTGGGCATGTCTGTGGGAGACTGTCTTGATTAGTGATGGATGTGGGAAGGCTAACCCACTGTTGGCAGAACCATCCCTCAAGTAGGTGTTTCTGGACTGTATAAGAGGCTGGTTAAGTTACAGCCTTGAAAGTGAGAGAGTAAGCCAGCCATGGAACCAGTAAGCATCCTTCCAGGGCGGCCAGGGCTACACAGAAAAACCCTGTCTCAAAAACCAAAACAACAACAAAACTCCATCAGACTGTTAACCACAGTGGAACATGGAATTTGTGGTGACTCAAATTTGTGTTCCGGGGCCACAATCACTCAGATTTGACTCCAGTATAAAGTAGCTCATATTTCCTTTGAAAATTTGTTTGTTTTTGGTCTGCCCAGTACGTAAGTTTGTATCCTGCTTAAAATTGCATACTTTCCTGATCATAATTACTGTTAGTCAGTCTGTGACCCATAGTTGCTCTCAGGAGTGATCCTTGGGGACGGAAAGGTGGGTTTCTGAAAACCAGATGAGCCTTGATTGTAGCTGGGGGCAGGGTCTGAGGAGGGTGGAGACAGAGAAACCAGCTTAGCTACTTCTCCAGCATTGGAATGCTGGAGCTTCCGTGGTCTAGCTGCCTCTGCACTAGCCAGATTTTTCCTTTGTTGAGGGTCCCTTTCATGCCAGGTCCTTGGGAGGAGTCTCACATCAATTGTTGCTGAAAGAAGATCCAGGCCAGTGAATGGGCAGGAGCCACACCCTGCCGAGGTGAGTCGAAGTGGGAGGGGCCACGGTGGAGTGAGTCACACTTGAGTCACCCTGGAGTGACTCAGAAACAGGAATGAAGTCTCCTGCTGGGAAGACAGTGGGACAGGAAATTCCAGCTAGCTGAAGGGAGGGATAAGGTCTGGGGATGGTGAACACTAAGTTTACGAACAAAGAGGAGTTTGAGGAGCAGGAAGATGAACCCTCAGAACTTGCCAAACAGGACGTCCTATCTGGACGACAGGTGGGAGCAAGGCAGCAGTTAATGATCCCAAGTTCAGGTGAGAAGTCATGAGGCCTGTGTGCTGACCACAGTGCACAGATGAAGCACACCTCAGGTTCCATACTGGCCCACACCCCAAGGAACCTCCCATGCTGTAATCCTCTTTTGGAAGCTACTATGGCCAGTCACTCTCTTGAAGGCTTCCCGCCCAACCTGGAACTCAACAAACCCTACTGGCATTATGTCATTATGATGCTATGGTAGCTTTGGCTTTTTTTTTTTTTTTGAGACAGGGTTTCTGTGTAGCCTTGGCTGTCCTGGAATTTGCTCTGTAGACCAGGCATTAATCCTACTTGTCACAAGTAAGACCACTACCACAATTTTAAGCCAAGTTTGAAACAAACTTTAATTAAATACTAGCCAGGTTAATGGACTCTAGCCAGGCCTATACCTGAGTTCTAAGGAAAATGGCCCCCAAGTCACAGTTTGCAGGTGCTTAAAAAGGCAAAACCAACAATTCACCTCATTTCCACAAGGGGCAAGTGTACATTCTGACTTAATAACTGCCCACATACCTCCTGCCACATGTGATCAAGTCCATCTGGTGCAAATGGATCAAACAAACGTAGGATAAGCAGGAACATATTCCTAACTGCAAACAGAACTCTTATTAGACTGTAAGGTCTATTTTTCCTGTATTGGTCTCACATACAGGCTGGCCTTCAACTCAAAGAGATCTGTCAGTCTCTGCCTCTGAGTGCTGAGATTGAAGGCATGTACTGCCTCTGCCTGGTAAATTAAAAAAGAAAATTAAATCTTCTAAAAAAAAATTTTAACTACATTTTAAAATTTACTTTTATTTCATTTTATTTTTTTATTTTGATACAGGGTCTCACTATGTAGCCTTGGTTGGACTGGAATTCCTATACAGACAAGGCTGAACTCACAAAGATCTATTTGCCTCTGCCTCCCTAAGTGCTGGAATTAAAAGCACCCACTACATCCAGCCTAGCTTTGTTTGTGTGTGTGTGTGTTGCACGTGTGATGGTCAGAAGACAATTAGAAGGAGTCAGTCCTTTGGTTCTTACCTTCCATGAGGTGATTTCTGGGAATTGGCTCTTATCATCAGGCTGAGCTGCAGGAGCCTTAACCCAAGGAGCTGCCTTGTTGGCCTTGGTCTTTGAGATTTTTTGCTGTTGTTTTGAGATGGTCTCATGTGGACCAGGCTGGCCGAACACTTGCTCTATGCTCTTAAATGCTGACCCAAATCTCCAGCGCTGATCTTGAGCTTCTCTGATTCTCCAGCCTCCTCCTCCAGTGTTCTGGCTTTCATCCTTGGCTTTTAAAATGTAGGAGTGGGCACCACCAAGAAAATAGCCACTGCCATTGCAGCCCAGCCCCATCCCAAGTTTGGGGAGTAAATGAAAATGGGTGCAGTAAAGACACCAAAATAGCCACTCCATGGTTGGAAAGGGAAAGTTTGTTCCAAACTGCCAAGGCTGTCTCCTGGGAAAACAAAAAGAAGGATCGGGAAAGATTCTCAGGGTTAAATGGGGTTGGAAGAAAGGGGGCTTGTGAGCTGGGGTGGGGCTTGTGAGC